>CM031696.1:24514223-25114223 GCA_018466805.1 Hippocampus abdominalis | reverse complement strand
TGAATGAACTGGAGGCGTACTTTGAACAATTCACAGAAAGCCCTGCTTGGAAACACTTGACTGGTAGAGTTGTATGCTTACTCTTTAGCGCCACCTTTTGGTATTTCTCTGTACTCCAGTAACCTTATCCACACAAAAAAAAAACAACAACCCTGTATACAACCCCATTCCACACGATTCTCTTTCATGCATTCACAATATATCATTAATACAGCGAGAGTCATGTACTTGTATTTATTTTACGTTGCCTTTATGTTAATCCTGTTATTAAACTAACTGAACCAAAGACTGGTTGGATTCTTCCCTTTGTGTATTTCATAATGTGCCGGTGTTTACTGTGAGTTGTAAAATGGATGGATACGATTGAAATCCTAGTCCTGCGAGGAAACGGCACGGTTTGTGTGGACATGACTGAGAGAATGAACTTGATGTAGAATCACACGACTAAAGGAGGCCCTCACTATTTTATCGCAGGGCATTTTATGCTTTATTTTTTTTAATTGGCTGTGAATGAATACATATTTTATCCATTTTACTAGTTTTAAAACCGCTTACGAAACAGCTGCAGAGCTTCGTTACATACGATTAAAATACAGATACTTGTATTGGGTGAAATATATGAAATGAATATATAATTTAAGAACTACAAGACCAGGTTCAGTGACTGAACAATGATTTTTTTTTAATAATAAAGACAAAACTCAACCATATAGACAATAAATCGTTTTTGTTTTTAGAGTATTTTGAATAACAAGTTATAATATCAAACAGAATGTCATATTTAGATTTAACAGATTTGCTTTTAAACAATATCTACAAGACCAGGTTCGGTGACTGAACAATGTTTTTCTTAATAAGGAACTCTTAATCATACAGAACAGATTTTGGTACGTGATAACATCAAACAAAATGTCATGTTTTGATTTAACTGCAGTGGTTAGATGAAATGCTGTCGGCCATCTTCAGATGGAGAGTTGCTCCATTTTCATACGACGTTGCTTTGCTGGGACGTGTGCCTTCATGACCAACATATCTGCCGGGAAATAGAAAGAACGTAAATGTGAATTAATGACCACACTAATTATAGTGAACCCCCGCTGATTCAGTGGGATTGATTGCTAACCCCTGTGAATAGCAAGGGTTCACTCTATGTTTATTGTAATATCATATATCACATAGAACCCTTACCTGTAGTATGTTCATTGAGTTTGGTCTTCACTGAAGACTTTGGGAGTGTCCTCTTCTTTGGGCCGGGGGTGACTTCAGCAGGGCACTTGTTACCGGAACAGATGTCCTCTTCCATCTCCACCTTCTCTTCATACACTGTTAAAATAAATAAAATACTCCCACCTCTTCTCTATTGAGTATCAAGCAGAGCCAAGTGCTCAGAGTATTGATGTCATATGGAGTAATGTAAGAGTTTAGCCATACCTGAAACAAAAATATGTGCGTTTCTTACCTTCAACCGCTCAAACACATTACTGTATTATAAATACCAGGCCCATTTCTGCTGGTCAACGTTTATGTTGTGAGGGATGAATTAGCTGTCATTTTTGCGGGCAAAGAGACTGTTACAGATGGTCTGACGGTACTGCTGACCTCTTATGATCTTAATTACATTTGTACACTTTTGCCATGCGTGTGTTAATGTGTGCATACCTGTTTTAGACTCAAATCTGTGTGTGTAAACGTAGTTCTATACACGTTTTTTGATCAACAAAATGTGAAGCCTTCAACACTCCCAATTCACCACCTATCGGACGTCTGTCCGCACCCGAAATGTTCTAATCTTCGAATCGCCCCAGTGCAGTACATACAATTTAAAAATAAAAATAAGCTTTTCCATTCCAAGATGGGTAAAATATCATCTAATTTGTCAAAGTAGACCTTTACGTTCAGTCAAACTAGATATAGTTTGTTAAATACCCAGCAAATTGAAACGATTGAAATCTGACTTCTCTGGAAGCAAATGTCTAAAATGGACGTGGACGCACCTTGGTTAGCTACCAAGCTAGCTGAGCGTATACGGCATGCGCGGTCACGAATAACGATTTTAATGTTTTTATTTCATTTTAAATTATTTTCACTCTTTTCGAAAGGGTTCACATACCCTGAGTGGCGGAAGAAGTGTTCTCTCCCCAGGAAGACTCGTGGTAAAACGCAGCGACGCGGTCCACGGGATTTTTCTCCCACTGCAACCTGCCGGGCAGCGGCGTCTCGGTCTTGAAGATGAAGTTCCAGCGCTGGGTGTCCTCCTGGCTAATTTGATGGAGTTTCAGTTCCATGTCTCGGTTGACATGGTCGTGGTCCACGGTGCCAAACAGGCACTTGCGTACCAACTTTGTAGTCATGAGCGTGTTCATCTTCGCTGTGACCGATGAAGACAAATTTCCACTTGAATGTGATAAATTGAGGAGCTGCGCGGCAATTAAGAGGTCGCTAAGCACACTAGTGGCCTATGCATTGACGTCACGACGAAGGAAATTTAGCTAGTTAGCATGCTAACGACCTCCGCCAATTTAGAAGTCTTATTTAGGTTTGAAATTGTAATTTAAAATACTTTACATTCGATATATAAAAAAAACCCAAGATAACACAGATTACTCACTCTCGTATTAATGACAACAGGAACGAGCTCCAATAATGCCTGGCAGGCTTCATTTTTGACCCTTTACTCAGTCCTACGCGAATAAAAAAAAATGCATATAAAATGTGGCCTGACTTTGGATGTAAGCACATGTAGAGACAAATGAACATTTCCCCCATACAATTGTGACACAGGGAATTCAATAAATATTCATTACACTGCAACATCCTGACACAATTATTTTATTCATGTCTTAAAAAAAAGAAACCTTTCCCAAAACAATCGAAAGACTTTACCAACACATTTGAACGACTGCAGGAGGTTTGAATGACACATAGCCATTCAAAGTGTTTACTCCACATTAGCAGTTCCACGCTTCTGTTTTATGTGCCCCAACTAGTCTAATTGTGGTATTCTTGTCAATATTATTTGTCAAATAAGAATTGAGCAGAAAAATCACCGCATTTTATCCATCTCAGTAGGCTGCCATTTTGTCCTGCACTGCCACTAGCTCACAAATGTATCATTAGAGACCTCAAGTAACCAGTTATGAGGTACAGGTAATTGACATTTTTCGTGGAACCTGAAGAGGAAACATTTACGTATAGACATCATCAAAATGGATCTTTCTGCCACCAACATTTCACCAATGGAATTGATTTGTTCAGCAGGGAAGCAACAATTTCAACAGGTGTTGATCTCATCTGGCGTCACGTAATAATTTTCCAAGGCCCCAGTACGCGACGACTAAAAAAATAATCACAAAGCAACTTTTTGGGTTTTTTAAAAATTTATTATTTAAAAAAAAAACAAAACTGCTGGTTTTCACAGGACATCAAGTGGAAAAACACAATAGATTGACATAAAAGGTTAAAAAGAACTTTGCATACCACAGCATAAAATCATGAAAAAAAGGTTTTCAATCAAAGGCACTGCAGTGTATATTTATTGGTTGGAAGCAAAAGTTTTGAATGATTATCTTTTCACAATTTACATTCCACAATAAAATTCAGCTTGACCAGTAGGCCACAAGTGGCAATTTCCTCTGTTGAGTTAACACTGATGTGGTGTTACGAAAATATTCAGTTACGTTTTTTGAGCCTGTTATTCCTCAGTAGTAGTAATAGTAGAAGAGAGGGGGGACACACAAAGTACAAATAAACAGAGCAACATAAGGCACTGGCAATTCTACTACACTAAGTGGCTGCACTTCACTGTTACCCATCATGTAAACATATTGAAAGAATCACATGAATTCACACACAAACGTGACATTATCGAGACAGAAACATCCCCAAAAAGTAACACCAACATTATCGATGCAACAAATCAAAACTACACTCTTGTAAAGTTCAGCATATTTGTATCATGGTTGAAACCAGCCAACCAGCATCACATTTTTACATAGTCATTTGGTTGAACTTGAATTGCAAATTCCACTTCTTCACTGACCCCAGCTCCTTCTTGAATTCATCCATCCATCCATCCATCCATTTTTTCGATCCGCTTATGCTCACAAGGGTCGCAGGGGGTGCTGGAGCCTATCCCAGCTGTCTTCGGGCAGTAGGCGGGGGACACCCTGAACCAGTTGCCAGCCAATCGCAGGGCACACAGAGACGAACAACCATTCGTGCTCACAATCACACCTCGGGACAATTTAGAATGTTCCATCAACCTACCGCGTGCATGTTTTTGAAATGTGGGAGGAAACCGGAGTACCCGGAGAAAACCCACGCTGCCCTCTTGAATTCATATTCAGACGAATGCTTTGTTACACATTCAGTTTAGACAAACATTGGAGTGTTCCTTTTACAAATGAAGAGTTCATTTTAAAAACTATTAAAAGCCATTATTGCGATGATACAAATTCGGGAGAAAAAAACTTCATTTAGCATTATACGCCACACTAACAATATGTTAATTAGAATCCCCCCCCCCAAAAAAAGTACCACATTCACATATTTGGCTCTCGGCCACCCCGAAACATCCCAATTGTGCAAGAAAGCTCAGTAACTTCCTCTCGACGCCGTAAGAATGTACCCTTGCGTGGTGTCATGCTGCGGCTGAGGCCTTGTCTCCGGGGGGGCCGACGATTCGAAATGTTGTCATTGGTCACTTGCGGAAGGAGAGAACAATCTCAGTCCGAATCAGAGTCTGAAAATTCATCTGGAAGACAAAAACATTTCCATCAGGATGATTTTGGCACATCCCTATGTGGAGTGATGCTACACGAGGAAGCAACGCTACAGTAGCGTCCATTGTGAGCAGACGTTTTTTGTATTGTTCAATAGATTTAAAAAAAAAAGCAGACGTGTTTGGTAAAACGCTTCCTCGTGTAGCGTCCATTGTGAGCAGACGAGTTTGTATTGTTCAATAAAGATTTATTTTTTTTAAAAAGCAGACGTGTTTGGTGAGAACTATGTAATATCGGACTGTTATTTTTGCATCGTGTATAAGCCCCTAATCATGGCACCAAAGAAAGCAAGTGGAAGTGGTAAACCTGGTGAAGAAAAGAGGAAAATAGTGCGCAAAACTATCAAATTTAAGAAAGATTTGATCGCGAAATATGAGTCAGGTGTGCGTGTGTCTGTGTTGGCGAAGGAGTTCAGGATGCCGAAATGCGCCGCCTACTGCCTGATGACAGCTGGGATAGGTGCACGCCCCACGACAGATAGAGAGAGAGAGATGTTCCTTAAATTTTTATGTTACTATGTTAATGTTAAAATTGGTGAAAATAAAACATATTGCAGTTTGTTTGTACCGTATTTTACATATTACCTGCTCTCCTATTACATGTGTACAGTTTATGGTGTGAAATTGTAAAAAAAGTGGTTTAAAAAAAGTTGTTTTCTTGACTTGGAACGGATAATTTTTTTTTACATTGATTCAAATGGGAAACACTGTTTCGGTTTTCGAACAATTCGGTTTTCGAACAGTCTTCTGGAACGGATTAAGTACGAAAACCAAGGTTTGACTGTATATAACTCTTGACTCTCATCGAATGTCACTTTTTTTCCCCCCAAACTCGTTAATCAACCTCAAAGATCCTGATCGTGTAAAGCCTGGTTGTGGACCGATACCTTGCTGTCTGGAAGGCTCCTCGGTGGTCTCGCCGCCTTGCTTCAGGAAATTGGCGAGCTCGTTAAAAATGAGATAAAAATCCAAAGCAAAGGCAATGGTAGCGATGAAGCCAAAAACCTGTGAGGGGGATACAAGAAGAAACCGCAGGTGGAATAAAGACTTGCATATTGCATAAAAAAAAAAAAGATGATGTGTCTGGAAGAATGAATAATGATTCTGAGTGGTAGAAGCGGTCAGCTGTTAAATTAAATTTACCCCGGCGGCTTTGGAGGAACCATCCACATATTTGGATACGGCAATGATGGAAATGATGAAAAAGATGACGGCGGCCGTCACGCACCTCATAAAATCCTTGCAAGGGGAAAAGAGCAAACACACTTAGTAGCAGGAAAAGGAGACACGGCAATGGCGCTTTCCTGATGGCGGCGTTCCTTTCACCATAAGGGGCCAGAGGAAGCCTTTAAACCGCTCGTTGAATTTGGTCGAGTAGGCAAAGAGCAGGAAGAGAGCGGCCAGGAACTCCAGCAGCGGCACCGTCACGAAGGCGGCCGCCGTGGACGCGGCGAAGCACACAAAGTCCACGAAGGACAGCGCCTGCAGAAACGTGGGGAGAGGGAACCAAAAGACGCACAGACAGGACAACGCTTTCATCAACGGGAAAAAAGGAATCAAATCCCATCTCTGCCTGAATGAAGTTCAGCCTCATGTCTTGACTAAAAAAAATTTAAAACTTCTCTCCTGAGGTTTGTTTATTTACAAAGTGTGTCACTTCCCACATGGAGTCCGTTTACTTCCTGACATGGATGGCTATCTTTCAGCCTTGCACCACTTTGCTTTGTCTCTTTTTCCTTTCATCCACACTCAGCTTGGCAGCCGTCTGAACCCCAGTGTCCATCTGGGGGGGGGGACATCTGGCAAACAGATCTGGCTCGTGGCCACGAGTAATTCCGAACACTATTTAGGTCGAGTTCAAGTAGGTTGAGTCCACTTTTGATGGTCTCTCAACGCCCACTTTGGAAGCAAAGGAGCTTCCCCGAGAGTGGGCCTGATCCACCCACGGCTCCGGGCCGACTTCCTGTAAGGAGATACAGCTGCAAACAGACAATGTCGATTCACTCTTACACGAAATCCCTCGTGCTGTCTCTCTCGGGCGGCACAAACGCTCACTTGTCCAAACGCTAAACACAAAGCGGTAACGGTGACTACAAATGTCAAAGATTGGTCCTTTCTGCTGAATAGACACGTCTCTCGAGCCTCTTTCAACCATAATCCGTTCCAGAAGGCTGTTCAAAAACCGATTTGTTCGAAAACCGAAACCACGCTCTTTTAGAATAAAAATGTTTATTGAACACGTCCGCTCACAATGGAAAGCAACACGAGGAAGAGTCACTTCCTCATGTAAGGAAGGCAAGAGGAGTCAAGTGACGCATTCAAGCGCGCTCAGTTTGTTCGAGAACCGAAATTCGGTCGTCATCCGAGGCATGAAAAAACTCGAAATTTTTGGTCGAAAACCGATTTAGTTGAGAACCGAGACGTTCGATAACCGAACCGTACGTTTTAAACGTCACGGTTAAAAATGGACTGCGCTGGGAAAACTGGTTGACAATATCCTATTTCATAAAACACACCTGGGATTCTTTTAAGAGTACCCAGGATAAAACACTTGGCTTGGCACATGAGTTACACGTTGATGTTTTTGTTTTATAAACAACCCACGTTTCTCTGAGCCCGCAGGCACTCTGAAGTCATCATAGCGGACAAACAAATTGTACTTAAAAGGTATGGAATGAGCGGGCAGGTACTAAAAAGTCATAAAACTCGCCGTGAGTGCTACGATGAGTCACAAACCTAATGGGCCAAATAGAAGTCTCCCGTTCCATGTACACACACACACACACACCAAAAAGGACTCTTGCTAACCTGATTCAATTTGATGCACTGCATGAATTGTTATTTGATACAGACGGAATCATAACGCTCGGGGGTCTTTTTAATATTGTATGAGGAGGTGATCCTACGGTGCACGTTTGTCAGATTTTGACACTGCATGGCCAGTTGGAAACCATTCAAAGCTGTCGCAAGGAGTTCAGGACACACACGGTGGACAAACGGCAGGTTGATCACTATCTCGATGAAGGCAACAAACCGTTTCCAATCTGTCAGTGAGCACTTTTGATTTCATGTGGCAAGCTCGAAAATAACGACTTCCGTTGAGGCCGCTGTATCCTACACGAAAATGATTCTTGAGCTCATTGCTAGTTATTTATCTTGGACATGAAATATACACGTTCTGTCCAGTCGCTTCTGTTCAAACGGTCTCAACAATTTGTCAAGCGCGTCAAGTGGAGTTAATCATTTACTCTGCGCCGTTTCCATCCCATGTTTCCTAATCCCCAACACCCAAAATGTCCAACATGACTGCGAGCAGAGCAGTTGGGTGCAAGACGCGCCGTTGCGGATGTCGGGTCGTGCGCTCGGTGAGCACGCCGCTCCAGGCTACACGTTGTGGAATGGAAATGTGTGACTCTTGAGGAAGAGAATGACCGCCCTGTGACCAGAGCCCAACATTAGCTGAAAGTCACATGACAACACCGCGATTAGAGGGGGAAAAAAACCAAGACCCTTCCTTCCCACTAGCACATGATCCTGCTGATGTTGCTGATGTGTGCTCTGCGTTTAAGTACAGACAACGTGGACTTGGTATTGCGCAATGCTGAACGACAAGCTTGCTTTAAAAAAAAGATACAATTGACGTGATTTGCCCCCCATCCATTTTCTATCATTCGCGCCCTCAAAGATGGTCACAAATTCTCTTTATAATCGTGGAGAAAGTCGACTTAGAATGCGCGAGTCTTACAAGAGGAAAGGCAGGACCAGGTTTAGTGGTTTTGCAGTGGTTTTGTTCTGAATGTGTTTCATGATGCGAAGCAATGGAGAGCGACCAATAAAGTCCTTGAAAGTTTGAAAACTTTTCCAATAGAGATGCTTGTAATTCAGTTTGTGCCTAAAAAAAATAAAATTAAAAAAAAAAGTGACCCTGATAAGTTTTTGCTTTTCTAAGTGAACCAGGTAACCCTCCTGTTGTGTTTCGGGTCAAATTGACAAAACATGAGAGTGTTCCCTAACTTTCTGCCGGTGGTACTTTACTCGCCCTGGCCCCCTGCCCCAAAAGTGAATTTTCGCAAAGTTAAAAAAAGTACCAAAAAAAAAAAAAAGTATCCTTTTTTTCGGGGGATTTCCACCTCTGTTAAGCTTTTTAGCAATTATGAACCACCTCTAAACACTGGTTACACCAAATAAAAATAACTTTTAAAACGCATAATGTAGAATACATATTGAGCTGCTGATCGACCAATTCTCATTGTCTCGTTTTTTTTTTTTGTAAATCAATTAGCCTGACCCCTCCCCCACCCCTATAAACAAATGAATGAATCCAAATAAATATTTAAATAAATCTCTAAACTTTTTGGACTGGTCCTACTTAGAAGGCAAAATAGCACCAAAAAAACGAGCTAAAATAAGGAGGTAAGCGAAACATGTCCAAAAATCGGTGATTGATCGAGCCGCGATAACTGAACCGCGAAGTAGCGATGGAACACCGTATATGAAATATTTTTAAGGCCGTGTTTTTGTTCTCTCTCTCTTCCTCTTTCAGAACAGACATATTTTATATACAGCGTATATTTCACATAAATGAAATGAGGTCGATTACTTTATTTGGAAATGTTTATTTTGCCTTATCCGCTCGTCACGTCACTAATGGAATCCCTGTGTGCACACAAACTGACCTACATTGAAGCGGCCACTTGGAAGTTGGAGTTGTGTTAAAGCGCGCGGCGGTGGACACTCCTCTGCGAAATCTTGAGCAAGAAAACTTTCCTACCACTTCGGCGATGAGCAGCATTCCTTTCCTGGAGGAGGCGAACTCTCTGCTGGGGAGGACCGAATGCAGCACGCTGCGGCTCGGTTGCCGCGAGTCGGGAGCTTCGACGTCACCCATGGCGGACACAAGAAAACAAAAAATGCGAGGCAGCGAGGACGCCGCGTTGGGGGGCTCCGACGAAAAAGGAATGGACGAGGCTCCTCTGAGGTGGAAGCGGAAACAATGACAGCGCGGAAGCGACATCTGTTTGGCCAGATGTGAGCCGCGAGGGGGGGGGGGGGGGGGGGGAACAACCCCCGCCAATACTCACGCGGGCGCGCGCACACACGCACCCGCGCGACCATCCCATGATGGGAACGTCTCTTCAGTCATGATGTCACATCATTTAGAAAGCGACGCACGGCCGCCAGACTATTCGCTTTTGAGTTATCATTTGGATAAACTATCGACATTATCGACAACATTTCTGCGAGATAAAAATAATAATTTAAAGTTATATCCATTAGAGTGCCGTACCTTCTATTTTCATGCTTTCCATGGAGTCTGCTTTCACTTCTTGGCTTGGCGAAAGTGCTGTTCTGGAAAAGTGCACGGCTAACGGTCCATCAGGGAATCAAAGATGTTCCACTGGAGAATGCTAGGTCAGAATATGTGCTCATCTGGTCGTGGAATCACGTATTCTCACTGATTAATGGCTGTCAGTTACAATGTTTTAAGATCAAAGAGTTGTATCAAATATCGTGTTTCTAAATAAATTATTCGTTCACATTCATGGACTATAGCCATATTTTCACCGTTACCACGATCCATTAACACGGTAAATTCAAGTCCTTTTTTGACCCAGAACCGCCTCATTGTACCCAAACGTTATACAGTAGCACCAGAATTATATTTTGAAAGACAGTATTTATGATTGAACTGCAGTGCGAACGTATGACATTAGAGTGCTGTCAAATGTGACCCCGACATGAAGTGTTGAGGAAAACCGGACAAGAATACTTTCGCTTGTCTTTTGCGGCCGTCAGCAGCACGTCGGTTCGGTTGAGATTGAGTTGCGCAAGGCAGTGGAAGATAAAGAGGAAGTGGCGATCTGACCTTTTCAGTTTTGTTTTTAAAGTCATGCGTGTCATTTAAAACCTGTCTGCAGACTCACCATTTGGAGTTTCATCGCAATTACCGAGATGAAATTTAAAAACGATCTCCAAGTGGATCAGACGGCAACACGCCCTCGTGATGCCGCACTTGGAGAAAAGTATCGGTGGCAGCTGGTTCGTGGTGTGGTCACACATAACTCGTCTGTTATGATGGAAGGAGTTCATTTATAACGCACATCTGCGTCATCAAATCAGCTCCAATTTCCTTTGAGCCAATTAAGGAAATGACCACGGACATGCAGATGCGTCTCAATAAACTGAATCGAGATGACCGTAATTCATTTATTTCTGCTCAATTCAATCAGTGAAACTCATGTTTTTATGGATCCGTTAAACTCAGGAGAGCACCTTTTGAAGGACAAATGCTATTTTCTATTGAATTTTTTAAAATTATGAGTAAATGCGTTGTCAGAAAAAAAACAATCATGAAATATTTCACTTTCTCTAGTGAATCTATGCAGAGTATGTGTTTTGCTTTTTGAATTGAAAAACTGGAATGAATTAAACATTTCTCTATAATATTCAGATGTATGAAGATGCATCAGGAATGCGATAAGCAAATCCAAGAAAAATATATTTTTTTAATCTCAGTACTAGAAGCATGTTTCTTGTGTATATGTGTGAGCATATACTGTACTGTCATAAAATCGGCGCAGGCACAAAAATCCACCACACATTTCAACTGTATTCAAAACATACATTTCATTGAAATAATTACATGCACCAATGTACAATTGCACAAGTCATATTAGGGACCGACCTTATTGAAGATATTTGTCAAATGTTTGCACATTAGAAAAAAAAGGTATTCAAAATGGCAAAATCCAACAGACTGTTGTGCGAGCGATCGCCGGAGCACTAAAAAAATAACAGTAACAATATTGCCATCAGTCAATTTTTTTTGCATGGAACACATACAAAGGATTTGTGGACGTTTAAGACCACTAACAAGTTTTTTTTTTTAATCCCTCAGGGTTGATCAATCAGGTTTGACCTCAGTTATATTTCTAGGATTACAAATTTCAGAGTTGGAAGGCACAGTGTTTTTCCACAACTCAGTGATTGAATCGATTTTTTTTTAAACCAGCAATCTAAACTCATGGAACAAAATACAGTACTTATTCAATACGACATTTGACTTTCACATTTTAACAAACTTAAAATCACTGAACAGTGACAAAAGTTGTCTCCTCAACTGCAGTATGGCACATGGACCAGTTTGGCTTCCCGCTTGCTCAGTGCGGCCACTCGCACTTCCAGGGAGACGACGTGGGCACTTTGAGACACTTTCCTAACTTCTCACAGCCGGCTGGGGCCCAGTTCTGGAAAAACAACAGTCGCACAGACACATTCACACAATAAAATATTGCCTGGATGTTTAGCAAGGCTGTGGCAATCATACAGGTTATGTTTTCATATTTCTGTGACGTATGCATGGTAAAAATGCTATTCGTGTTGGGTTTTTGGTTTCTGTCTTTTTGCGTCGGCATTATACTGAAATGATTTGGCGCAGTATTGTATGAATTGATTTGCAGGTCACCTCCATGTTCACTGCACTTGCATTTAATTAATTTTCCACAAGAGGGCAGTAGTACATCACAAATGAGTCTGCCGTTCACGTTCTTTCGAGCTTCAACTGGAAAAAAAAAGAGCGAGTGGTCCACAATCACTGTGATGATTTTAGTAACAATATAAATTCATTATGAATTTAAATGTTTTTAAAAAGCTATGTCATTAATTCAAGTTAATATTTAGGGTTAGGAGGACCTCGGTGCTTTGCGTCATTTCGCTTACACGCTTTCAACCTATTGTTTATGTAAGTTGAGGGGTTCGTTGTTTTTACTGGATAGCTCTACTTTAAGAACAGGCAAAAGGAGAGATGGAATCATTTGAACGCAGTTTTAATTTTTTTGAACGCAGTTTAAAACATTTTGAACGCAGTTAAAAAAAAAAATTTCAACGTCTGATCCGCCGAACGAACGAACAAGAGCACGCCTCCTTCCGGCAACAAAAACACTTCCTGCTTTCCTTCAGCCAATCAAACGCAAGCAACATAAGACTGCTTCAGCAATTATTAAACCGAATATAATTTAGATAACTGTCACATAAAAGAATATAATGCTCAAATATAAAATGAAAATAATTAATAATTGAACATAAGCTTACATTTATTTGACAGTTTTCCTATTATTTGTACTCAATTTTGTGTCTAGTTTGCAGGATATGTATCGGGAAGACAGGCGAGGAAAACTTGCCATGACCGCAACGTCGCACATGTTGAGCTGGGGGATGCCCGCGACCAGCGTCTTCTTATGGTGATCCACAACTGGCGAGATGCGGCTGAGTGCATCCTGGTATTCCTTCGTCAAAACACTGCCGAAACAGAAGCCAGGACACTGAAATTAACCGTCACCTCCCCTGATGTATTAAGCCCAGTTTTATTCCCATCTAGGTTTCACTGGCAACATTTATTTGTCAGCACTGAAGCCCAAAACCCTCGAATAGCTTGCTAAAGGGGGGGGGGGGAGTAGAGCTTTTATGAGGCCGATGCGTGTTTGCAGACAGCTAATTGACGGCGCAAAGACTTGTTTGCAACTTGCTTACAAGGAATTTGAAAAGGCAAACGCGCTCAGGGGCCTAATCCCCTCGCTTTGTCGTGGCTTTGTGAAGAAGGAGTGTTGCAAGTGAAACACTGGCCCTCGTGTACGCCGTGATGAAACACTGCTGTGGCGGCCGAGCTTAACTCATTATATCAGAGAGGGGGCGGGGTGGGGGTCTTGGGGGGCATTGCAGCTTTCAAGCACAAAAACACACACACACACACGCGCACACGCCGGCACCCCGTGGGAAAGCCCACTCAGCGGGGGCGACTGTGGAACTACCCCCCCCCCCCCCGTCTCTCAATTACTGCTGTTGGACACCAGTGGGCCCCACACCTCTGCGCATTATTATTTTCAGTGTGTAAAACACGGAGCCCCCGAAGGCTTTCAAAGGAACGCCGCTCTCAATAGGACCTGTAGGGTTAATGGTCTGTGCTGTGTGTTGGGGCGGTGGGGCGGTGGGGTGGGGGGGTAGGGGGGGGGGGGAGTGGGCTTCTGGTGGCGTGACACACAGATAGACAAATATCAGCAGTGCAATTACACCCCTGATACTCTCGCCGGCAGCACCTGTGCCAGGCCTCCGTCTTCCCCTTCGCGACAAGCCCTGCCTTCTGATTGGCCCCCGGGGACCGTGTGCATGCGTGTGAGGTGAAGTGTCAATTAGAGTAATAACCCCAGGCCCTGTCCGGCTCACACCTCCCCCTTTCCCCTCGCCCGGATCTCCCACAGGGCGGCAAGGCTTCCGCCATCAGCCGGCACCTGCTCCCTTCCTCCACGCTCTCGGCTTTGACTTTCCCGCACAATTAGACGAGTGCGAGCGCGCCGACTGCAATTAGTCTCTCTCGCCCCGCGTTTGTCATCGGCTAACGACTGTGACCATCGATGGGGTTGTGTTGCTGGTGGTGGTGGTGGGTAGTGGGGATCGGGGGGTGTGATTACAGCTCTCGGTTAAAAAAGGCAGACGAAAATTTGCTGCGGTTATCTGAAATCGCAAATTCTGTTGCTCCTGATTCCCATCGGCGGAAAAAATGGGGCGGGGATGGGGGGGGGGGGGCATTTTCATTCCCCTGCTATCTGTGCTGCTGATTTCATTCCACGATAGGCGATGGAGCGACTTCACAGAACGTGAGCGAGTGTTCGGCTTGCACGCCGAGCGCGTCTCGGTGCGCAAAACCCCCCAAAAAGTTTGCCATTGTCGCGTCCGCGCGCGCACTAATCGTATTGGAGGCAAAGCGCCGCATCCAAATCTAATTATATCGTTTGTTTGTGTCTCTTGTGCAAACAAATAATGAAAAGCCACCGTCGGCGCGGCTCATTAGCATGACTATAACCCTTCGCTTGCTGGTGCGGCAGGCAAAGTGCGGAATAATAAGCAGGCGCTATGCAAATGGACTCTTTTGATTTATAATTTATGGCACCCATGGGGGGGGGGAAGGGGCATTGCTCAGGTGTGTCGCCATGCCGATTACTGATTCATAATACTATTTCTGGAACACACACACACACACACACACACACACACACACACACGCGCACGCGTAGGCACACAATCAAGAGCACAGCGGCAGACGGAGGGGGAATTGAGGAGACAATCAAACGCGTGTGTCCTGCCTAACCCCTCCCTCTAACAGCCCCCCTACCCGCGAATCCCCCCCCCCCCCAGCCCCCCACCCCTGAGTAGGAAATGGTGCACTTGGGTGAGGACTATTGATTGGGGACGTGGGAGCTTGGTGGTAGGGAGCAGATGAGGCCAGACGGCGAGAGCCCGCCTGCAGCGTCAGAGCCAGGGGGGGGGGGTCCGCACTCTGCTTGTGTTAACCTTGAAGCCGCAAGTCGTCCACTTGGAAGCAGGAAAAGGCTCTCAACCCATCCGGCGCGGTGCTGGACTCGCACTGGCAAAGCTTGACCCGGTTGGGGATCATCAGCCTCGTGCCTGATGATCCCTCAAGAGCGCATTCAAGCCTCTTGAGAACCGAATTTAGCGAATTGTGCGATTGTCGTTTGCCGGACGGGCGTTCTGGACTGTCCGGACCACAACGTAAGTGAAGGCATGCGTGCAGACAGGCGCTGTATCATCTTAAGTGGCTCTTTAGGTGCAGGCAGAGATTAATGGCAGCCTGGCAGTCGGTCCAGCTGCGGGAGCGAGGAGCACACGCGTGTATGGACGGACATGTGCGCACACACACACACACACACACACACACGCACACGCACACGCACACGCTTAAAAAGGATGGAGCAGAATGCTCCCAGTGGATGCAGAGGAACAGCCACTAAGAAGGGAAGTGGCAGAAACTCACAGGAAATGGCTCGGAGGATGGAAAATGGAGATATGTGACCTGACTTCCTGTAAGTCGTGCCTGCATTTTACTGGAGTGAACAAAAAAATCTTCTATGCACTCAGTACAAGGCTGCACATTGATTAGTTTCGCTCTTTTTTTGTTGTTGTCTTTTTAAGTAGACGACGCCAATACAAAAATGAATATTTTATCATCCAATCTGATTTCAGAGCTGAGAGAAAGATGAACAGGGCATGAGGACGGGGGGAAAAAAAAGATGCGGGGCAAAGCCGCAAAAGGGCAGGTGGTGGTGGTGGTGGTGGTGGGAGGACTTCACGATACCATCTTAAGGTTAAGGCAGCTGCCCTACATCTTGGTTTCACTTGGTTTTCTTGAATATACAGTCAAACCTCGGTTTTCAAACGTCTCGGTTCTCGACCAATTCGGTTTTCGACCAAAAATTTCGATTTTTTTATGCCTCGGATGACAAACAAATTTCAGTTCTCAAACAAACTGAGCGCACTTGAACGCACCATCTGACTCCTCTCGCCTTCCTTACACGTGGAAGTGACGTTTCCTCGGGTAGACGAGGAAGTGACGCTTCCTCGTGTCGCTTTCCATTGTGAGCAGACGTGTTCAGTAAACATTTTTATTTTAAAAAGAGCGTGGTTTCGGTTTTTGAACAATTTCGGTTTTCGAACAGCCTTCTGGAACGGATTATGGACGAAAAACCGGGGTTTGACTGTTTGAGCAATGTCCGTCGAGCTCTAATTGTAATTGTAACCAAAAATCTAGATGCAGCCATCTAGATTTTTGGTTACAATTAGTGCTATGGTATACATGAAATGGAATTCGACTGAATTTCAAAGCTGCATTGATACATGTATTCACCTTTGTATTGCCATACAGTACATCTATACCCATGCAGTATATTCACACCCTCATCTAGTGGACTTCGTCCCTCCTTTGAGCTCAGACCCAAAACACACCAAAGCGTTTTTTTAAAAGCGCACTCTCTCCGAATTGAGAGCTGAGCAATTTATCTCGCAATTTTAACCCGCCGTGGCGTGACACGTTTATCTTGAAGAGGGCTGTTTGCAATCACAAAGACAAGAGCGCGATTCAAGCGCACTGGGGACTCAGCGGATCAATCGGCCGCCTTCTTACGTCTGCGACTGAAATCGCCGCGGAGCTCATCAACATTCCGCGTGAGGAGCGCGGCGAAAACCGTCTGCCGTCATTCGCCCAGCACGCCGTGTTCTCACGTTTCTTTGTTTTGTTGCTCTCTCCCCGACAACAAAACCGCAACTGGACTTTTTAAGCAACTGACCTGATCGGGAACTTCTCTCCGGGATCTCGACCCAGGTGGAAAATGAGAGGCTGAAGTGTGTGCTCCTTTTGCTCATGCGTGGTAACGCCCGCGACCTCCTGACCCGGACAGAAGTTCACACCCTGAAAGAGAGCAAGTTGGCCGCTTTAAGATTGCACTACGACCCAATTTTACAAATATATCAATAGATGATTTTTGAATTACCGTATTGGCCCGAATATAAGACGGTGTTTTTTGCATTGAAATAAGACTGAAAAAGTGGGGGGCGTCTTATATTCGGGGTCTAGACATTATACCCATTCACGACGCTAGATGGCGCCAGATATCATTGAAGGGAATGCTGAACTTGACTCCCCAGGCCAAAGTGAACCCCTGTCACGAAGAATAAAAAATAAAAATAGCGGTAGCACAAAGAAGAAAAATAAAAAATAGCGTTAAGAAGGAAAAGAGAAGAAAATAATAGAAGAGATGACAGAAAATGGAGAAACGTAGTGACAATCTGGAGAAAAGTGGGTCGAAGATTGGCCAGGTTATCCGGCAGCTGAGGAGAAGTTATGATGTAATGTACATGTAAAAAAACAGAAGCCATTCATCTACGAATGTGATTGCACTTTAAATTTGAATGAGGCAAAATAACATGCTTTTTCCTCTCAAATATATTTTTATAATCATTTGTTTCAGATGTACTGTAATTATTTTCTGTATAAAAATTAATTTGGTATTCAAAAAGTCTTATAATCAGGGCCGTCTTAGATTCGGACCAATACGGTAGAATCCTCGCTACCACCTAATTGCAGAAGGCACCGAGATTGATCAGTAACTGTAGATCGGTGTTCCTTGTTGCTATAGCAACCTTTTTCAAGTCTTCCCGTTATCCATCCATCCATCCATCCATTTTCTGATCCCTTTATCCTCATAAGGGTCGCGGGAGATGCTGGAGCCTATCCCAGCTGTCTTCGGGCAGTAGGCAGGGGACACCCTGAACCGGTCGCCAACCAATCGCAGGGCACACAAAGACAAACAACCATCTGTGCTCACACTCACACTGAGGGACAAATTAGAGTGTTCAATCAGCCTGCCGTGCATGTTTTGGGAGGAAACCGGAGTACCCGGAGAAACCCCACGCAGGCACGGGGAGAACATGCAAACTCCACACAGGAAGGCCGGAGCTGGGATCGAACCCACGACCTCTGCACTGTAAGGTTGCCTCCCGTTATCCATTTAAAAAAAAAAAAAAGGAACCACAAGTTAAAGTGACTTTCAAAGAGGCCCTCCAAGAGACACAGCAAGTACAAGAGAGTAGCCCACCAAAATGACATGGTTGCATAAATATGCACACCCTCAAAGTAAGCACTTTTTGGGTCCGAGTCAATCAGCGCGGCACATCTTGATGGTGGACTCTGGCTCAGCCACTTGTTGATTTGGGTCCAAGTTTCTCCTTGTGTCGTGTCTTTCGATCGGAAGCCCGAAGGCTGTATTCATTTAAAATCATGTCCCCAAAAGAATCTGCAAAAGTAAGGAGGGGAACGATGAGCGTTTAATTAGGAATTGCGTTCATTAACTTGATTGTTGATGAATGCGCTTCTTGGCTGCAAACAGCAGTGGGTGCTGCTGATATCGTCTCAACTCGCGATATCGCGACGGGAAGTTGAGAGCTATATTCGCGCTACTCAAACACCTGCGGTGATCATCACGCTAATACGACTCCGGCAGTGAATAAAAAAAACAAAAAAAAAACAGGAGTTCAGAACATTCAGGGGGAGATTTTTCCCTTCCTGTTCAAATTAATCTTCCAAAAAACAAAACAAAAAAAACATTTTTTCATTGGCCACCAAATGTATTTAACCCTCATGCAGTATTTTTAAGCGGCTGCATGAAGGGTATTACGTCCTCGAGGGTTGTCCCAAACATGTCCCTCTTCCAATGTGCAACAACTTTTTTCACTTTTAATTTTTTTTCACTTTCAACCCCTCAAAATGTTCAGTGGGAATTGGCCAAGACATAGATATACATCCTATGCAAATTTTTTATTTTATTTTATTTTTCACTGTTTTGTCTGTGGTGTCCATTTGTCCAACAGTCCAAAATCGTCCAAAGTGGCCGAAATGTCCAATTTTGGGACAATTACTGCATGGGGGGTTAAAAATGTCCAGTCATTCTTGATGTGACACTTTCTTGTTCGGGAAATTGACAACTCATTGAGTTTTCAAAGCTAATAGGACTGTGTGGCCGAAAGCAAGCCCTCATGTTTGAACAGATTTTGCGCAACATATTGCATAATTATTTGGGGATCAAAGATGATATTGTCACATCTGCTCTGTCCACTGCCGACGAGCAACTTCAATAGACGATGCTTCGGGAACGGCTCATTCTGCGCGATTCAAAAGTTGCCTTTTTTTAATCCACCTAAAAACTAGCTCTTCATTCAACGATAAAAAAAAAAAAATGAGCACGCTGTCAATTTTCAAAGCGATCCACAATGTTTTCTCCAAAATGTCTTTTGAGTGATTCCTTCATCCTCACTGGCAGCACTTTTGTGGGCATCATGATGGAGTCACACGCACACGCACACACAAACACACACAGACACGCTCCTTGAGAAAGCCCCAGAGATCCGCCTCTTACTTCAAAAACACAAATTCACTTTTTGGGGGTGAGCGTAAGTAAAATTGAAAACGCTTTCATCTGTAAGGCAGTGTTGCTGCCCCCCCCCCCCGCCTCCCCCTCTGAGATGGCCCCGACAGAACACCTCAAAATACATATTGAAGCGCGCCAGGGAGCACGATAGATACCCGCTGCCCCGCAGAGGCTCGTCTGATCCCGACCGCTCCCGCCTTTGAAAGCCGAGAACTCAGAAATGCAGAAAAGAAAGAAAGCCAGCTCATCCCGGAGGAGACAGAAGAGGCCTGGTGTGTGTGCAGCTCTGTTCTTGTACTCCATACATGAGCGAGTTCTCGCGTCTCCGAGGACACGAATGGTATGGAGCCGAAAAGGGGTGGGGGGGGGGGGGCGGGGGGATTTCAAATTCAAGCTGCGCGCGGCTGCGAGGGCATCAGAGAAACAGCGGGCATCCAGCGGCCCCCCCCCCCCCTCCAAAAAAAAAAAAATGAAACCAATATATGTGAAGTGAATATTTGGTACAAGACATGTGAATGTCACGTGTCGTGGACCAATGTTCAAACTGCCTCATTTAAAAATTGATTAACCGGACGTGAACTGTTTTGTCATACAGTCAAACCTCGGTTTTCGAACGTCTCGTTTCTCGACCGATTCGGTTTTCGCTCGCACCAAAAATGTGGGCTGTTCCAAATACAGTCAAACCTTTTTCGATCTCGCTCTCGATTTTCGATTTTGAGTTTTTTATGCCTCAAATGAACAAATTTCGGTTCTCGAACAAACTGAGCGCACTTGAATGCACCATTTGACTCCTCTCGCCTTCCTTACACGAGGAAGTGACGCTTCCTCGGGTAGACGAGGAAGTGACGCTTCCTCGTGTCGCTTTCCATTGTGAGCACACGTGTTCAGTAAATTTTTATTTTAAAAAAGAAAGCGTGGTTGCGGTTTCGGATTTCCGAACAGCCTTCTGGAACGGATTATGGACGAAAACCGAGGTCTGCCTGTATTTTAACATCCATAACCATGACACGAGTTTAAGAAGTCAACTGCTGTGCCGTAACAATTAATAAAATGTAAATTAGGGCCAGAGCAATGTGGATTTTTTTTTTTCCCCCCATTTGCGGTTCTACTGACCGTATGGCACGGTCAGGTCTTGGGGAGTATAGGCTCATCCGTTCGCTCCTGATCCTAAATTGATTAACCCATTTAATCCCACCGGTCGCATTTGTGAAGGACAACAATGATTTAATTTACAGGGCTCGAAACATTTTTTATTACTGATTACTTAAAAGGGCTACCAATGACACCTGATTTTGACTTTTAAATGTCTGGGAAAAATTTGGGATTAAATGGGTGAAGGTTCAGAGTCTCGGTAGATTCTCTGCATGACGCCACAAATAATGAAGGTGTCCAAATTTGTTTGTTTGGTTTTTTATTTTATTTTTTTACGGCTACAGAGGAAAAAAAAAATCTTTTGCAGCATGCTTACAATTTTTTTTTCCCTTGCAGTAAAATCAACCACGTGCGGCACGCGCAGAAAATCGCAGTCTATTGAAAGAAACACCACAGGAGCGCAAGTTAGCCATCCAAAAACCGGCAGTGGATGACAAAGTATTTTGAAATATTAACGTCACCACAAAGCCCGCAGAGAGTTGGACGGCAGCCGTTTGAAGCCTGCGAAATTTCTCATTTTCCTCATGGCTGAGCGGCGTGAACGCCGCCTTGAGTCAGACCTCTGCTGGCTATTAACCTGTAATGTCTTCACACACGCACACAGAAAACAAACACGCACACACCACCCCTGTTTATTTCTCGTGACGTGGGACGAGAGCTAAATCGTAACAAAGTAGCGCAAAAAGCTGGCAGGAAAATAATTAGCTAAAAACTAAAAAATAATTGGCTAGCTGAAATGCGCCCCAAAAAGTCCATTTTAGTGTTCTATTTACATTTAGGGCATTTTATGAAGCGCGTTGTGTGTCGTAGGAACAGTTTAAGAATCCCACATCTCTCTGCTAAAAGCGTCGGCTTTTGGCGGGAGCCCGGTGGAAGACGTTTTTCACCGAAAACCCAAAGTACAGGCAAAAGCTTTCTCTCGCCCTCGCCGCCCTCTCTCTCTCTCTCTCTCTCTCATGTACTCACACGAATCAATAAGCAACTCGCAGGCAATCAGACACCATTATTTGTGAAGTTCCACTTCAGTTCACATGAGATGATAAAAAGAGGCTGCTATTGATTCAGCGGCCCTGAAGGAGAGAGCAATTTAAGCGCGCGATGGGGCAGAAAGCAAACCGAACGGGCGGCAAAGGAGGGAGGAGCGGCGACGGACACTTAGAAGCTAAAGCGCCAAAACTGGACTGCTTCTCAAACATGGACTTTCGCATTCAGCCCGATACGTAGAAGCGGCGCACAGATGTCGTGGCCCGTTTTTTTTTTTTTCTCCCCGCGCCATGCTTATCTGTATGATGGCAAAAAAAAAAAAAAAAAGTCCCCAGCAGGAAATGTAAATTACGAGGGGGAGGTGGCAGGGGGGGAATTCTCCGCTGGAGCTGCAACAAACGAGTCTACTGGCTGGTAAATGATGCAAGTTTGCTGATTTAAGGCTGACTCATTAGTATTCATTACACTGGGATGTACGCAGCAGTCAACTGATGAGCCATTTTCGGCGCCGCCCCAGCAGGGAAAGCCACGAAGGGGTTGGATGCGACGCTACATTTGTACAACACTTAATGCACTTTCCCATATGGCCAAAAGTGTTTGGACAGATGTCCGTTCAACCCGATCAGTCCTCCTTTACAGCTTCCACTCCTCTGGAAGGATTTTTGGCTCGCGGGAAATTGCGCTTATTCATCAATGGTGAGGTCAGAGGTCACCCACGCGGGATTTAGCGAGCCTACCGACTCCCAACATCTGTTCGGGTTTTTCTCAAAGGTTTCGACGGCGAGCTCATTCAAGGATGTTTTTTTTATTTTTTTTTTTATGGATCTTGCTCGCGGTCGCGATGAAGTGTGGGATGGTGGAAACCAAAATGACTTTGCAAGATGAAGAGTTCGAGATGGGGGCACCGGGTTAAGCCGAGACTTTTCCATTAAGCGCATCTGGCCCACAGTCATCTCACCTTTTTCAACTCATCCAACGAGTTGGTCCAGGTCCAGTAGTGGGCCTTGTATTGCCCGAGCCTGACGGCCATCAGCTCGTTCCCACGGTAGTAGAAGATTGGCCTGGTGGAGAGGAGAGGACATATCGCAATTGGGCGGAAAGGCTCACCAACGCATTTCGGCATCTTAGTCCCGAGACCAAGGTCATCAAATTGCGATATATTTATACATTTACCGAAGGTGCAGTGCGTGCGAGCTGTTCAGGAAAACGGGGGTCAGGTCCAGTCCATCCAGGGCTCGATCATCAGGTGGGCTGATGCCGGCCAGAGATAAACTGGTGGTGTACAGGTCCATCACAGTGGAGAGTTGGAAATTCACCTTTCAAAGCAAAACGTGTTTTTTGATCAAAAAGTGAACTCGCAAACGACCTTTGAACCATTGAGACATTGGCAGAAAGACCAACCCGAGCCACGCCTTAAATTCTATCACTCTCGTTGCACAAAACTTGGGAAGTCGTCATGCGAGGACCCACAAAAAAAAAAAGGGAGAAATTGAGGAAGAGGAGTAGGGAGTAGAATGAGAAGGAGGAGGAGCAAGAGAAGAAGAAGGAGGGCGAGAGGGAAAAGAAGGAGCAGGAGGAGGAGAAGGATGAGGAAGAAAAGGAGGAGGAGAAGGAGAAAAGGAAAAAGAGAATAATGCGAATAAGGAAGACAAAGACGATGACGGGAGATGAAGGCGACGAAGACAGTGAAGAAGGAAGATGAAGGCAAAAACAAAGATGAAGACGGAAGTTGAAGACTACAACTCAACTGTATTTCTCGAGCGTTTTAAAACCCACCGCCGCCGTATGCAAAGTGCAGTACATGGAGCAAAAATAATTCATACGACAACAAACAATAACACAATAAATGAATAACAAAGACAGCGGCGAGCGCAAAAACAGTCAAACTGAAAATCAAGTCGCAGGCTGAGTTTTGAGGAAGGAGTTTTAAGACGGGCAACGATGAGGGCTTGCTGAAGGTTCGGCGACGAAGATGACGAAAGATTAAGATGACGATAATCACGAGGGAGAAAACGACAACAACAAAGAAGAAAAACCCTGAGGTTTTTTTCTGGGGTTGGGCTCTGGACCCAGCTCCCCCTTTGACCTTCATGAGGATAACAGGGTTCCCACTCTTCCTCTTGCTTCTTATTTATGGACCTTTTAAGGACTTTTGAGGGCTAATTTAGCCATCTTTAAGGACTTTTTCTCCATTCAGCAGGGGATTCACGGTGGATTTAATGCCCGCTCAACAGTATGCAGGCTGAACAGAAAGCCACATATCACTGAGCTGGTGTTCAAATCATTGCTGCCAAAGGATGGGCACATCTTTATTTTTATCAATCAGCTAACCCTTTATTTGACATACGGAATGTCAAATTTTCATTTTCCTACCTGTACTACAGGTAGGAAAATGAAAAAAAAAACTTAAATTCATTCTCAAATAAAGTACACTAAGAAAAAAATTAAATGTAGAAAATGTAAAACTTCAATTTATTTTCAAATAAAAATACATTTTTAAGGATTTTTATTGATTTTTAGAAGCTTTCCCTGAAAATTTAGGACAATTAAGAACATCATTTTACAACTTCTTTTTTTATGGATTTTTATGAACTTTAAGGACCCGTGGGAACCCTGGATAAGCAGTCCAGAAAATGGACGGATGGATGCTAAGTTGCAAATCTGAAGTGAAGTCAGCAGATTCAGATCACCAGCAGTAAGAGTCAGTCACCACATCATGTTCACGTGCTTTACACTGTGCAGTGGGTCACTTTTTTTTTTTTTTTTTGCAATTGTCCGATCAAAAAAACCCCCCCAAAAACAAAAAAAAACAACTGAACAGCTGACAAGGATCAAAAGTTCCTCACACTTGCCTGTATTGTTAATTGTAAGATAAGACGTCATCATTACGATTGTTCAAACCTGGTGTACATCCAATAGTTCCTGTGGTAAAATTGCTTTCAACCCCAAATCAATTTGGGATCCGCCTCCCAACAGATTTGCATTCAACCGTACAACAAACGAGACAACATCAGACCCAACGCAGAACGAATGGAAGTGCCGCTCCAAGCTCGTCGATCTCAGTGACACAGCAGGCCGTTGGAGCCGCCACCACCGGTAAAAATGTATTTACGGCTTCCCAAATCAACAATCTCACACTCGGGGAAGACGGCAAAGGCGCTCTTTTTGTGGCCGACTTGATCATCAAAGCCAACATGCAGAGTTGTGATAGTGTCAACACGGGTTGAAAAAGAAGAGGCGCGTTACTTCAGCGCACCTAATCTCCTTTTGCAGGGTTTTGTGTAAAAATGCATCTTTTTAAATTGTTGAAGTCGAGTAGGAGGGGGAAGTGTGAGGGGGGGGGGGGGGCAGCAGAAAAAGAGGAAGTAGCGAAAGGACACAGCCCGGGCAAGGAAGCATCTGAAGATGGCGCGAGCTGCTTTTTTTATTTTTTTATTTATTTTTTTATCTCCGTCTCCCAGTCTCACAGAAAAAAAAAGCTTTATTTTATTTATAAACTTTGAACTATTTTCAGATAAAATGCCATTTTTCCGCTGTCATCCTTGATCTTGCCTTCCATTCTCTCCTGAGCGAGCCTTGGAGGGAGACGGCACGCTCACAATCAGATAGCGCTATCAGGCCTCTGCAGCTGCACGGCAACTGTGCTGCTGTGCTCACCCCCCCCCCCCCCCCCCACATACACCCCCTCCCACGAGTGCATCAGCACTGAAATTAATTCACTTTCCTTCCGCAGCAGCCACACAAGTAGTTGGCGCAGTGCATTCCATGATATCACACGTCCCATTCAAATACACTACTTAGACCTTAACTCCTCCCCTCTCCCCCCCCCATTCTTCTAATTTTTTGCTTTTACACACAAACGCAGGCACACACTCTTATAAATGCACAAAAGAGGGCATTCCGCCCGTCTGTCCATTGCTGACGGGCATCCGTTTTGCTGACAAAATGATGAGAAACTTCCAAAATTTGACAAACTCAGCACCGAGCGGACCGCATTGACTATTTCTGGAAACGCTTTGCACTTTCCGTACAGCAGGTGGCAGTATGCACCAAAGTGCTTGAATAACTAAGAGAAGAAGGATAAGAAGAAAAGCAAGAAAAATAATTCTTAGGCATGGCAACTTGGTTTCCGTTTCCACAAGAAATTTCGAGTTTTTTATGCCTCGAATGACGACAGACTTTCGGTTCTCAAACAAACTGAGCGCACCTGAATGCACCACTTGACGACTCTCGCCTTCCTTACATGAGGAAGTGACGCGTCCTCGTGTTGCTTTCCATTGTGAGCAGACATGTTCAGTAAACATTTTTATTTTAAAAAGAGCGTGGTTTCGGTTTTCGAACAATTTCGGTTTTCGAACAGCCTTCTGGAACGGATTATGGACGAAAACCGAGGTTTGACTGTATTATGAATTATTCGGCGCCGCTTTTCTTGCTCATGACTCAGAAAGGCTTTTTTTCCAATATGCACGCAATCAAGATGTTGTGGGCTCTGACGTCCTTGCCCAGCGACCAAAACGGATAAATCCAGTCTACAGTCGGTCCAACAACGCAGCCACACAGAAAACCGATAGCTCATCTCAAAATGTAACATTCTGCAACCATGTTCAATCCACGACAAAAAAATTCCGTATGCATATTCGCGTTTGAGCCCGCATGCAGGGGACACGGTCAAAGTGTACGACCCCGACACCCTGCACACGCAACAACGTTTCTGGCAGCGGCGCGTTCCTCTTCCCTTTCTCCTTTCCACAGCAGTCGCCCTCTTTTACGTACATCTTCTTCCTTGTAGCCCCAACCCGCTCCCCCCCCCCCCCCCCTCCCATCTTCCCGTTTCTTTATCCTCAGCGCCTGGCATATTCAGATACTGAGTCCTCATTACAGCTCAATCCAACCTCAGCAAACACACAAACAGATTAGCTGCTTAAAACGCTCCCAATCCCCCCCCCCCCCCCCTCTCCCTCGCTCCTCGGCAGCGCTATCAGGCCCCAGCACAACCCTACGAGATGAGCCAGGGGCAAGGCTTACTTACTGCAGGCTGCATCCTCCACTCGCTCCGCCACCAAATCCCTCCCGCATCACAGCCCCATGTCACAGCTGCCCCCTAATACAATTAAAAGTCATTTGCAGAACGCGCAGGCTTAAAGGATCACGCTGTAGGTGGGAGGGGGGGGGGGTTAAATTAGGTTACGGGACAGAGGGGAGACGGACATAGGCGGGTCAATAATTGCCGCCGAAAACGACAGCGGACGACGCGTTCCCCAAACGTTGGTTTCCGTCATACGCTTTGATCTTGCCCGGCCGATGAGTTCAACCGCTGGGCGGAAGTTCGAACGCAGTCGAGTTGAACCCGCTCGCGGCGCGAGTGGCCGTGGATGCGTGCTGGTAAATGACACACAAAAGAAACAAAAAAACGTAACGAGCAACTCAATACAGAGGATTAGTAAATCAATTATTCATTTGCTCTCAAACAGATTTACAGGCCCGCGCGCCGCCTGCAGCGTTCCCCATTTACATTTCTGGTACCTGTTGATAGGCGGAACGTGAGGAGGGGAACAAAGCCCGACGCGTGCAGGCAGGAGGGCGACTTCCGATGGTTGATGTTAGGCAGAAAATTAGAGCAAGCAGAGACAGCTTGAAGTTTGCTGACGACACGAAGGGCTTTTTGTCGATGAAAAATGTGTTGGCTGGTGCGTCGAGTCTCAGTTCGAATTAAATGTGTATAAGGCAAAGATAATAGGGAGAACCTCTTTCGCAACCGCCGACTGTTACTAAAAGGGGCTGATGTTGAGATGGCGGAGCGCCGCCAATTACCGGGTGTGCGCCTCAACAACGAAACCTCACCTTGATGTCACCTGCAAAAAGGTTCATCAACGACTGGACCTTTTTCAGGGAAATGAGAAGCTTCCATGACTCTCTTCCACAGAAGATTATTGACTCGGTCTTATCCTTCGGTAGCGTCACATGGTTTGGAAACCCAAACAGGTCTGAAAAGAATCGCCTCCGTCGTCAAAATTTGCTGGAAAAATATCCGAATGGAATAGACAGATCCTGAGGAAGTCAAATGTTTTTTTCCCCCTCTGCTTGCTTTAAAATGTAACTGTCACTGACTACCATTTTCTTTTCTTGATATCTTTTGGTGTTCCATAAAGCCAGCAGGTTGCCTTGAAACGACTTTAGTTTTGTGCCAGGTCTGCCGTCTGCCATTTTTTTTCTCTACACATTGAAAGAAATGGAATGAACACCCTCTGAGACTGATGATTCTGTCAGATTTGCCAGCAGTTGTATGATGTTTCCCTTTATTTATTGTGTGTGTGTGTGTGTGTGTGTGTGTATCCGGGTCTTAATTTTGTAAATGATGTCCTGTTATTTTGTCATTGTGTGCTTTGTCCTCATTGTGGCCACATTAACTTCCATTTCAGGCACAATAAAGAGTTTCTGATTCCGGGTCTATATACAGTCAAACCTCGGTTTTCGTCCATAATCCGTTCCAGAAGGCTGTTCGAAAACCGAAATTGTTCGAAAACCGAAACCACTCTCTTTTTAAAATAAAAATGTTTATTGAACATGTCTGCTCACAATGGAAAGCAACACGAGGAGAAGCGTCACTTCCTCGTCTACCCGAGAAGCGTCACTTCCTCGTGTAAGGAAGGCGAGAGGAGTCAAATGGTGCATTCAAGTGCACTCAGTTTATTCGAGAACCGAAATTTGTTCGTCATCCGAGGCATTAAAAAAAATCGAAATTTTTGGTCGAGAACCGAGACGTTCGAAAACCGGAAGTTTGACTGTACTTCCGACGCTACTGTTGGTGCCACCAATTCCTATTTTACGTGCACGCGCAAGGCAGTCCTCCTTCACACTCCATCAGAAGTAGTGAGGTCACAGCGGTGGACCTTAAGCAAGATTACATCCTGCATTCTAAATACTTTCGGCTACCGTTGTCAAGTTGAACCAGAGAAACGAATCAGCAACCAATAAACCAATCAGTCAATTCTTAGGTTTGATTGAAGGAACAGGTATCATTTCGGAGTCGACTTCGACTTTCTTAAGCAAGAGCTTTCAAAGACAGAGGTGATCTCACCGTGCCCGCTGTGATGTGTCCGGGCCACCAGGCAATGGCAGGCTCTCTCATGCCCCCTTCGTAGGTGGTCTCCTTCCCGCAGAGGAACGGCCCATTACTGCCACCTGAACGATCAGAGGCACCAAAAGCACAAGTCAGTGCCCACCTGACATGACCGCACAAATAAAAGCCATAAAATGGCTTGTTTCTAAATGTGCTGCTTACTCTCACTCGGGCCAGACGTTAGAGCGGCTCCGTTGTCCGACGTGAAGAAAACAAAGTGCTGTTTTCAATACCCAGAGTCCTCAACCTGGACAGGATCTGCCCAACGCTGTAGTCCAGCTCCATCACCGCATCTCCATAGCTACAGAACACAACAACTCAGTCATGGAAAAACTCATCCGATCCTGTCGTCAGAGAACGACACGGGAGCGCACCGGCCTCGTTGGCTCTTCCCGAGGAAGCGTCTGGAAGCATAGACAGGGGCATGGGTGGCGTCAGGAGCCCAGTACAGGAAGAAGGGCCGTTGGGCCAGACTCTGCTGATTTATGAAGTCAAGACCTTCCTGTTAAAGAGGAAAATGAGGCAACATTGTCAGAGAACAAGGTTTGTGGGGCTCGTCAAAGTGCAGACAATATGGTTTTCAATGTTCGGATACTGTCTGCAATACTTTATTTTGCAAGTGATCTGTATTTGTTTTATAGCAAGCCACTATGGATTGAAGAACTTAGTCTGATCTGAAGTGTAAAGCAGGTGAGTTTAACGGAACATTTTCTAAACTTTAGAATGCACACAGCAGTCTGTTCAACTTTTCTGTACTTTTTTGCGCAACTTGTATTGCATCACTACATATTTGCTCATAGTCCTCTTCATCCTACTGTTTACATTTTGACATCATGAGACCAAGACGACACCTAACAATTGATGATGCTTCCTATGTAAAATGGCACTGGTGGGAAAATGAGGCTTCAAGATGATTCATGAACCAGTTATGTTTTATTGAGCCCTCAAGATGGCACTCAAGGTTCAACAAAAGGGCTGAAAGCACACGAATTTGCCATTTTAAACCCCTTTCTTCAAACCAACAATGCCATCTAAGGGAGTCAAAAAATACTACACCTGGTTCATGAAGCAAATTTGAAGCTTCATTTCCCCCATCACTATAAAATGGCTGCCTTGAGAAACAGCGCTCAAAGAACAGAAATCCACTGCATGACAGTGTGCATGTCATATCATCAAATTCTTAGTGAGAATGCTGTGTACCGTACAACTTACCTGCAAGTAGATCTGTGTGAGATTGGACTCTCCTGTTTTTCTGTCGATACCAAACTCCTCATAGTATCTACAAAACAAGTTGACATGATTAGACAGTCAGTTAGTTACCCATGCATCTTTCTGGAACGGCACGTCAGCATGGGGGAGGACATGCAAACTCCGATTGGATCCTGAACCTCAAAATTATGAGACGTGTCTGCTAACCACTTGTCCACAGTGCTGCCTACTTGCTACTGTGTTCATTCAAATCCTTTCCTAAACTAAACAAACATAACATGTATAATTGTGAGACGATGGAAGCTTCCCAGCTGCAAATTGTGACGAGGTTTGCCAAACTTGTGAAGTCTCCACAGAACCAAGCGGGAGGGACCACTAGGAAGTTGTTGAGGCGTGACGCGGTGAGCGCAGAGGCAGCGACAGCCATCTCTCTTCCACGCGCTTCGCTTCCTCCAGGTGTCCTCACACTCAGCAAACACAACCTGCTGTCTCTGAGGGGGGGGGGCGCTTGTGAGCGTGTGTGTTTGAAAATGCGTTCATGTGGGTTCGTCCATCAACAGCCCAGGTAAGCTGCGCTGATTAAAATCACGGCTAAGCGAAAAACACAGTCCGGCTGCCAAGTGCAGTGACCCCGAGCACACATATGGCTGTTTTCGAGGGGGGAAACAAATGGGCGTAAAATGGAAGCCACGAGGGCAGCACAGAGGCTGAAGAGCAGCGGAGACGCTCGACTTATTCACGTACCTGCCGACCATCTCCGAGTTGTGGTAGACGGGGATGTTGGGTCGCCCGCTGTTGTTGTAGGGCCCAAAATGGCAATTGGGTGCACCAAACCATTCGTCGAAGCCATTCTTCAGGGGGAGGTACTGCGCTCTGTGGCCCAGATGCCTGTCGTGAAGTAAAGTGCATCTCACACAGCGTGGTGACAACGTGGCTGACTGCGCACGTGCATTTCCACTGAGTCACATATGCTGCGCACATTTGCCACATGACACTGATTCGAAGTCACGGATCGGACTCTATTCACTTGAGTAAAAGGTGCGCTTTGAGCTGCTGACACGTTATTCTTCATATTGTATGTTACAGGATATCGACATTTCATCTGGGAAAGTTGATCTTACAGTCTGAGAGGTTTTACGGTTAATTCGTGGATTCAGAAAATGGGGACAGAGAAAGGGAAAACAATCCTGTTGACATACGTGAAGAAAATACTCGAGATTTAACCTAAAAAAAATCTGTTCGATCTCTAATGGGGAAAACATGCATGTCGGCTGCATCAGCGTGCACACCCTAAAAAGAAGACTTCAGCACTTTTGGCAAGACAATACTCAAGAGCATTCGGTCCAATTGGTGATGAGTCATCATGGAACATCATAATATTTTTCCACTCCTCCTTACAACAGTAGTCTAAATCCAGCAGATTTCGAAAGAATCTCTTGTGCTGAGCACTCTTCAGTCCCCACTACCCCCCAACTTTGAATTTACCAATGAGAAATCAAAAGGCACTCACCATTTCCCAACTATCTTGCTGACATATGCCTTCTTTTTTAGCATCTGAGGTAACAGGATCTCATCCTGGGAGATTCCTCCCACAATCTCCTGTGGTGTGTATGCTGTAAAAGAGGTCCACTATTTAGTCTGTGCCAACTGGCATTTGCAGACATGAGATGAACACGAGATGCTTATTTGGCCGCAGTGAAGATTTTTGATTTATTTGCATGTTTGCTTATTTATGGTGTTGTCACCGTTTCTGGCGTGACCATTCGTGGTGTAGAAGCCATTTCGGACAGGTAGTCTACCGGTGAGAAGTGCAGCTCTGGCTGTGTGAAATGGGTAAAGTATGTTTGCAACATTTAAAAGGTGAGGGGGGAATAATAATGATTTTTTTTTTTAAATAAAAGCAAGCCTGCTCACTCACAGGGGGAACATAACGGGTTGGCGGTGTAGAAGTTTGGGAGAAGCATCCCCTGTGCAGCCATGGCATCCAGGTTGGGGGTCTCCTTGGAGGGCTGGCCCAAAACCCCCAGGTCCCCCCAACCCATCTGATACGCAGAAAGAGACAGATATCACAAATGAATTTGACAACATACATGGTTAACGACCGGAAGTAAAGACGACAGAAGAAAACTAGAGTACATGTCACGTGATTTGATTAACTGTCTTTGATTAAAAACAAATCGAACATAAGAGCGAAAAATGAATAAAACTCACGTCATCCATAAGCATAATGATAAAGTTTGGTGGCGACGCAGCTGCCAGCCTTGCTGGCCGGGAAATACATATTAGTGCACACAAGAAAGTTAAAGCTCTGCCAGACATCACAAACACCGCAATGCCGACCAGCACCAACTTTCAGGAAGTGATATTTGGTTTCCTTCACGCAGCTCATGCGCAGCATTTGCGCATGCACATCCGGCAATAGATTTTACGTCGTCCTTTTCAATTAGATTTTAGCAATTAATAAAACATAGTCGCTGTCGTTAAACTATAATTGTTCAATTGCAACATTTTTATCGTTACATAAAATATGTGCACAGACTGTATACAGACTATGCTGCTATAAATGTGTCACTAAATTGCTAGTAGCGGTTTTTTTTGGGGGTTTGCCATTATTCAAATATTTATTAAAAATAATCAATACTTTGTACATTGGATATGTCTGAAATATTATGTTGAACGTGCGATACGCGCGCTCAACTTTCATGTAAAGTTTGCCACTTTTCCTACAGCCGGCGAACGCCTCGCTGTCACGTGATCACCCATACAGGAAGCAAACTAAAATGGCGGTGTGTATTGCAGTGATAGCAAAAGAGGTAATGCTCCGTTTTCTTGCTTCAAAACATCAGTATCTGTGTTGTTGGAGTATTTTATCGATTCATTGTCATATTTTCTGATGTATGGCGAGCAAAAATCCCGTGTGGCAGTGCAAGGCAGTATGCAATATCGGCAGTGTTTCAAAATGCTGCTGTCAAAACAGATGATTGTTCAGTGGTTGCACTATGACAATTGTAATGATTGTCTTTGTGTTCCCTTAGAACTACCCGCTGTATATCCGAAGCGTTCCGACTCAAAATGAGCTAAAATTTCACTACACCGTGCACACCTCCCTGGATGTGGTGGAGGAAAAGATTTCTGCTGTGGGGAAGTCCTTGGGGGACCAGAGAGAGCTCTACCTGGGTCTACTATATCCCACAGAAGACTACAAAGTGTATCCTCTTTGCAAACAAACATGAATGTTTTCAAAATGTGTAAAAATGCAATTATGTACACATGTATAATCTCACGAGGACTGTGGATCCAATTCCACCATTGCAAAAAGGTTAATTTTGATTGCCATTGTCGGGAAAGTGTTAATTTAAACATATTGTTGCTCAACGGGGCACCCAAAACGGGAAAACACCCCTGAAAAAGATGCAGCTCTTGTATTGGCTCTTAAGAGTACTCAAAGAACATTATGGCAAGAGCGTATCGTGCAATTGTTTCTGAATCCCCGATTGTTAATCCTTGACTACTTTACTAGATATGGCTATGTCACTAACTCCAAGGTTAAATTTGTTATTGTTGTAGACTCATCCAACACGTCATTGCGGGACAACGAAATAAGAAGTGTAAGTTAAATGATCATTGAATGCATATTTTCCAACGTTCCACACTCTCTGAAGCCGTGTTTCATTTCCAATGACATTTTTTCCTGCAGATGTTCAGAAAACTGCACAACTCATTCACTGATGTGATGTGTAACCCTTTCCATACACCAGGAAATCCTATTCAGTCAAAGTGAGTTAATGCTGGGGGCAGCTTAGTCATTTTTTTCTAAAATGGAAAAATGTCATGATCAACCTTGTTTTCTTTCAGGGCATTTGATGAAGTTGTCTCCGGAATGTTGGCGCAAAATGCTTGATGTCTTCGACAGCCTCCCATGTACATATGTTTGTATTGATGCGATTGTTTCACTGTATGCGTAAATTAAAAAAAATGTTTGCTGCACGTCAAAAATTCATCTTAGTACAAGTGAAGCATCGGATCATTTTTATTTATTCACGGAAAGCAAAAGATGTATAAGTTAAAACAGGAAGATTCATCCACTGCGGCCACAAACAATACATTTGAGTTTGTTAAAAAAAAAAGAAAAAAATGGATGGATGGACACATCTGCATGAATAAGCAAGTGCATTTACACAAGAAGCTTAAAACGATCTATCTGAAGGACTGATGCAGACAAACCAGTGATCCAACAACGCCTTTTAAAACCAGTTCAGACACCCACTTTGTAGACAAGCAGCAGGGAGACTGGCTTTCTAGCGCTGTTGCGGGTAGTGCTGTCCGCTGGCCCCGGCTCCCATTTCCTCTGACGGCGGGGTGATGAGGAGAAGACATGGGTAGCGTTTGGACGTCTGTTCGTGATAATCTGGGTGGCCCCACTGTCTCTTGCCCACCGGGGGGCCTCCATAGTAAGGGTGGGGGTTCTGGTGTTGTGGTCTCGTGGACTGGTAGCGAAACCTGCCTCGAGAGCCATGCTGGCCCCTGGCGGGCTGGAAGCCTCGCCCTCGCCCTCTCGAGTGGCCACCTCTGTGGCCTCCCCGGTCAGTGGTGCTGATGCCGGGCATGTTGGTCCTTTTGGGCAACACCTGAAATGGCAAAAGAAGATCATTTGGTGAGTCTTCAAATGATCATTCGGCCAAAGTCATATATATATATACACACGCATACAAGTTCTGCTCCTACTCTCTTAAGTTTAAGTCATCCAATAGTGCAAGTTTCAGTCAAACCTTGGTTTTCGTCCATAATCCGTTTCCTGAAGGCTGTTTGAAAACCGAAATTGTTCAAAAACCGAACCCACGCCCTTTTTAAAAAAAAATGTTTACTGAACACCTATGCTCACAATGGAAAGCAACACGAGGAAGCGTCACTTCCTCGTGTAAGGAAGGCGAGAGGAGTCAAATGGTGCATTCAAGTGCGCTCAGTTTGTTCGAGAACCGAAATTTATTCGTCATCCGAGGCATAAAAAAAAAAACACCTCAATTTTTGGTCGAAAACCAAATTGGTCGAGAACACAGACGTTCAAAAACCGAGGTTTGACTGTACTTTGTTTGGCTCATAACAGACCAAATGTAAACTGTCCTGAACACGTCTTAGTGTCAGACGCACCTTTACGTTCCCTCAAGAAATTCCTCTGCACTGTTAAAATGGTATGAATTTCTGCAGAAAGGTTCGAGTACAATTCCCATGCGCAGGCTGATTGGATGCATCTAAATTGTCCCTAGGTGTGAGTGTGGGTGTGGATGGTTGTTCACTGGCAAAAAAGAAAGGCAGCACCCCCCGCGACCCTAGTGAGGATAAAGCGGTTCGGAAAATGGATGGATTGATGTTAAAATGGCATGAATTTCTGAAAAAGTACAGTTCCCACGCCTCATCTTTCTTTCACAAATGCAGAAAAAGCAGGGGTGACCTTTTGAGAGGCTGCCAGTCACATACTCGACACTACCGACCGGTACTTTGTGCAGAACTTGCGGTTTAAGCACCAAGCTTCCTGCTTCACTCAAAATTGGTACAGTCAAACCTCAGTTTTCGAACGTCTCTGTTCTCGACCAAATCGGTTTTTGACCAAAAATTTCAAGTATTTTATGCCTCGGATGACGACCAAATTTCGGTTCTCGAACAAACTGAGCGCACTTGAATGCGTCACTTGACTCCTCTCGCCTTCCTTACATGAGGAAGTGATGCTTCCTCGTGTGGCCGAGGAAGTGACGCTTCCTTGTGTTGCTTTCCATTGCGAGCAGACGTGTTCAATAAAGATTTTTTTTTTTTTTTTTAAAGAGCGTTGTTTCGGTTTTCGAACAGCCTTCTGGAACGGATTATGGTCAAACCGAGGTGTGACTATTTTATTATTATTATTAAAAAATGGTCCTCTTCGAGTCGCATTTTGACATGCGAGCACAGCAACACCAAGCAATACAGTAGCTCTCCATTCTAAGGCTTCAAACAGGCTGTGCAAAAAAATCTTGAAACATTCAACATTTGGACATGTGCATTCAAGAATTTATATCTTGAAATCCCAAACTTCTGTGAGTATTGTGCGTAAAAAAAAAAGTGACATGTTATTCAATCAACTGTGAGACAAATCCAGGATTGTGCAAGACATGCTGTTAAATTAAATAAACCTTTTGCTCCCTTGTGTTCAAATTAATCCTCTGCATAAAAAGAATGCCCCCAAGTTGTTTCCCGAAACTATTCTTTAAATGACTTGCCAAAAGCTATAAAAGAATACCCAATATAGCACTGCAGTGCCAATAGTTCGTGATGATGAAATGTTTTCTTTCCCTCCTAAGAAGTCGTGAAGGTGATTCTCACCTTGAGAATTCTTCCTCGGAACAAAGTCTCATGCAGGGAAACAGCACTCTGCACCGAGTTGCGATCAGAGAACTCGATGTAGGCAAACCTGGAAAACAGCAAGATTTACAAAAAAAAGTCAAAAAACTTTTCTTGCAGACAGATGTTTCGAAACACATTGTTCCTATTAAACTGACCCTTTGGGGTGCCCGGAGAACCTGTCGCAGAGGATGGTGACCCGGTTGACGGGGCCGCAGCCGTTGAAATGGATTTCCAACTCGTCTGCAGTCGCTCCGTAGTCCACCTGGGATTTGAACCAGAATGCATCCAGTTAAAAAGCTAACTTCGTGTCAGACACTCTGCAGCTGAAACTCGTTGCAGAACCTCGGCCACTGTGCGACACGTCCGAATTGATCGGTGGCAATCGGTGTGCAGTTGGCTTCAACGTAAAAAAAAGAAACTTTTTTGGAAATACATCAACAATCGATATACAGTCAAACCTCGGTTTTCGAACGTCTCGGTTCTCAACCAATTTGGTTTTCGACCAAAAATTGAGGTTTTTTTTTATGCCTCAGATGACGAACAAATTTCGGTTCTCGAACAAACTGAGCGCACTTGAATGCACCATTTGACTCCTCTCGCCTTCCTTACTCTTGCTTTCCATTGTGAGCAGTAAACATTTTTATTTTTAATAGAGCGTGGTTTCGGTTTTCGAACAATTTCGGTTTTCGAACAGCCTTCTGGAACGGATTATGGACGAAAACCGAGGTTTGACTGTATCATGGAAAATGGTAATCGGGTGGTGTAGTTAGCTTGGGATCATACACCAGAGCTTTCCGATTCAATGTATTCAGTGTCTTAAAGCTGTTTTTGGCATTTATGCAAAAGCCATGGATTAAAAGAAAAAAAAAAAAAAAAAGACTATAAATAAATATCTTACATTTCCTACATAGATGGACCTGTTGTCTGCATCCATCCTCTCCTCGGGTGTCATGTTGTAGAAGGGGCCTGTGGCAAAACAAACACGGTGGACAATTGGCATCAGCAAAAAGCAGGTTGTTGGATCAAGACATTGCAAGCGGCAACTATCCGCATTTCAAAAACAACCTGGTTCCTTTTTTCGAATCTGTGGAAGATGGGAGGGTGGGAAAATGAAGTGAGCTGGGCTGGGAGGCAGAGAAGCGAGCCTTCCGCTCATCTCATTGGGCAACTATGAGGCACATTTAAGTGACCCAGGTGTTAGCCACGCGGTGGCACGGCTAGCTCGCCTGGATGTGAGCCGCAATGGCGCACCCCTGGCTAAAATGCAACGTTCGGCTCCCCACAGTCTGCATTTACTGCTCGCAAACATCGAACGAGGGCTCGTCTCACCAGGCCGGGGGCTGCTGGTCAGCAGCTGCATCTCCTCCCCATCACACCTGTCCTCCTCTTCTTCGACTCCCTCCTCCTTCATTCTTTCAGTCTCTTCTTCCATCTCCAGCTCTTGAACTCGGGCCTTGATGGCTGCCAGCTCCTGTTATACACAAAATGACATTTACATTACACTGCATTGAAGCGGTTCAACACAAGGAAATGACCGGAACAGGACGTGCACAAACATCCTGGATAAGAATACAGATGAAAAGCTGGCAGGGTCGGTCAGGTCAACTGTTTGCTTCGAGACCACCTGCCACAACGCAACATTGAGATCCATTAGAATTAGTGTATTAGGTCTTAAAGATGAGGTTCATGAACTTTTTTTTTTTTCCATATCAATGTTGCATCACACAGACAGCTCTATGCATTTTTGTAGTCATTTAGGTTAAAATTTTTTTTTAATATTAGGAATTGCGATAAACATTTTTGACAGTTCACTTAATTTTTCAGTCAGCGACTTGTGTTTAGTACAATTTCATTTGCCCAAAAATCATTTACTACAAAAACTGGATATTTATTTATCTATGGCAGCAACATATAGTGACAGCCAGAAATTACAGTGCAGACCTCTACATAGGTGCGCGCACTTAAAAGCTGTCGTTTCATGAGGAAAACGCTCAACGACCATAACATCCCAAATATGGAGTCGATTGTTTTGATATTTTAAGAGATTGATGTGGGAGTAGGTAGAGATGTGCATAGGAATTTGGGGTGCGGTCAGTTGTAATTATAGTGCTCTTTCTCTATAGTGAACGTCTACGGGGAGGAAAAAGTAATGCCAATCCAAAATACTTTGGCGATTGCTTTGATATCAGAGGTTGAAATCGCCGTAAATGGAGATGACTAAATGAATTGTGGTGGCGACTGGCCGTAGTTTAACATGAATCCACGTCAAGCTTTCTGAAACGCACGTAAGGCGTTTTCTGTACCCCTTTTATCCTCCAAAATGCTCCATATGGGTTTAGCCTGAAATCGACCAAACATGCAAGAAACGGGCCGACCCATTTCATTAAGCCTCACTTTTGGCAATAGTATCCAATTGCGTTGTGTACAAAACGCCATCATCCAGTCTTACGCCTCAATGCAAACACGAGATGTTTTATTTATTTATTTATTTTTTACAAGCGAAGCTATTCGCTGCTGAATTGAAGCTAGGATGCTAAAAGGGTAACGTGCCCGTGTGTGCGCCATTGCTCAACCATTGCTGGCGTCCGGTTAACTAACGCAGCGACGCCTTTTTTTCCCCTCCACGCCGATGATGAAAGACACACTCACCGGGTCCTCGGCGAGATGCTCCCCGATGGACTGTCCTTGCAGATAGGCGTATTCCAGGTGATTGTCAGCCATGCTCATTGCTAAAACATGGCTTCTGCAGCGAGCTCTTACCGCAGCCTGCTAGCACGCCACACACACACATACACACGCAGATGTCAACCCGGAAGCAGATTGACGGCGTGAAGACCCGCGTGACGTCAACTCAGTTCGGGTTTAACGAGCGTCAGCTGTGCGCGTGGACGTCACGTGTTGTGTTGATTGACGGCGTCGTCGACGACCACGTCGGACGTCAAATTTCGGGCGACAAGTCCGGAAGCAGGGCCCCCAGGTTAACCTCAACCCCCCCCCCCCCCTCCTCCCCGCCGGATAGACGTCAGGAATTCAAAATTGAAAAAACATTGAAAACAAAATGAATCACACATTCACAATTTGTCGTCACATTTCAGTTTCAGGGCTCAAAGTGCAGCCGTTGCTTTAAAACCGTTTTCAATTTGTGTGAATAACACTTAACTGCCAAAATCAATTTCATGTGAACATGATTTGGGAAAACCACATGGGAGACATGGTGTTGTGTTGGTGTATATTTTCAACTATAATTAATTGAAAAGGTTTCAGGGCAGACTCTTATCAGCTATGAACGTTGAACTCTAACGCTTTGTGAGTGTTGTGAGTGATTAAGCTGTTTTTGGGAGTGTAAAAAAAAAAAATGCAGCATCGCCGACTTTCATTTCATATTTTAATTACACAGTTACATTGTTCAACACAGACAATAACCTGAATTAGAATGTTTTACAGCGTCACACATCCAACAGAGCGAACAGTTAAAGAGCGGTATTAGCAACAGGGAGGAAAGCATGCAAGAAATAAATACAAATCAGAATTTAATTCCTCTGGCACAGTTTACTTCATCTAAAAAACGGCAACAGGAACTCGAAGAGAGAGAGAAATCAAACAAAGAAGAAAGATTTTCCGATTTTCCGTCAACCTTCCGACAGAATTGTTTTTTTTTTTTCCCATGTCATAGTGTATTGCACAGTATAGTATAGAATGCTGTCAGACACCCTCGTTTTCATTTTATGTAAAGGTAAAAACGGGGGATCGTCCTGAGCCATGACTTTTTTTTGGGGGGGGAGTACGCAAGTGCTTTGACCTTTAGCACATTAACCTTCAGCTATTCGGCAATGCCTGTGTCACAGGAAGGACTCGTCGTCCCTTCTCGAGACGTCATTGGTTACTGTTAACGGTAGAGGATGCTCCAATGGGCAACCTCCTAAAATGTCTTTTTTTATTTATTTATCATGCTATTTGCCCAAATAAAACCCACAGTTAAATAGTGACTGATGTCAAGTGGAGAGCCTTCCAAGGTCATTCGCAACGGCAGAGCCCAATTAGCTTCACAGAGTGCAGAGAAAAGAATATGACAATTGTTTGACACCACATATCGGACACGCCCTCATCAACACAATTGTCACAGTTCGGCTGCTCTTCGGGTCTGTGTGCGAACGTAGCTTCACATCCCGCATCCGCCTCCCACTGATGCTCAAATTAAAAAAAAAAAACCCCGCTACCATTAAGTACAATGGAAGCAAATAGCTTTTGGTTGTATTTTGGTCATTTCTAAGCGGTCTGTTGGGTTTGGTTTTGTTTCTTGGAGGGCTTCGATGCAGACAAGGTTGCACACGCGCTGACGGCGTTTGGAAAGGTGTTGCCACTGAAATGCTCTTTTTTCGTGCCGCTATGGTTTAGAAAACACCGCACATGACACAGATACCGTCGCGACGTATTGTGAATCTCTGCCAGTCGTTTGCCTGGGGTCTTTTATTAAAGCTTTGGAGGGTTTCAAGTACAAAGACGTGGAGAAAAAGGAAAGAAAAAAAAATTGTCGTATAAAACCACACTCTATTCACACCGGAACGCATGCTCACCATTCATTAATTTCATCTCTGCAAGGCTTTGTCACTGCGAGGATATACAAACGGTCGGCCTTTCCAAAGGAGATGCTTTCATCGCCGGCGGAAACGCCATTCCGAATGCCCGTCCAACGTTTTTAAATGGTTCGTTCGCTCTCGGCTCCTGCGCTCTGACTGTTTGCATCTCAGACACTTTGGTTGACTGCGGCGAAGCTCGACTTTCCCCTATCGGGGTTCGGCGTCGCTACAATAGGTCAAAGCCGCTTATGGCAATGCAGGAGTACTTTGGTCTGCGCTTTTATTGGTTTCGGATGACAAATGGCAAGCATTGGTTCGTGCCGTGTTCCGTGATATGTTTGGTTGCTGTTTCACCGACGGATCACAAACGAGACGTCCGACGGACATGGTGGCAGTGGCAGTGGCAAGGCCTTTCGATACCCCAGCGGGCGATTGATTCAGCGGCGCGGGTGTGTACTTCCATGTCTGCACTCAGCCCATCTTTTCAAAGTCCAGGTGAAGCTCTCCTGGCGATTAGCTGTATGGTCTCAGGAGGTAGCAAGCGAAGAGTGCTCTGGCGTCGGCCCCCCCCGGGTCAACGCCACATCAAAGAGGCCATTTTGTCGCGCTGACAAAAGAAATGCTACACGTGGATGCAGCGCAAGCTTGCGGCTTAGTTGCGGCGTCAGCACCAGGTCGTCACTGTGGCCCTCCGTTGGGGACTTTTCAAGTGTCTTTGAGAACCAAATTTGCCCGAATGGGGGCCACCTGGCCCCCATTCTCCACTCAGCAAAAGCCCAAGGTTGCTAATCAACCGAGGGAACGCTCAAAATCTGGGTGGGAAAAGGCCATAGGATCCTCAAGTCCGACATCGTTTTCTTCCCTCAAATGTTTGTCATCTGTCAAAAAATGATCGAAAAAAATACAGTGAAACTCCTCTACAACAAAATCTACATGGGTGAAAATACCCCCTAGTGTGAAAAAAATCTTCATGCATTAACACCATTCCCACTTTCCTGTTTCAAATTTGCTACAGTGAAAAACCCCCTGTTGTGAAAAACTGTCTTGCTGCAAACGTGATTTCGTTGTAGAGGAGTTTCACTGTATCGAAAACCCAGGTGAGCCCAATTAACCTCTGACGTCGGCTTAACTTCATCTGAATGCCGGTTCATTGTTCAATCCTAGTTTCAAAGGTTTTGACTGCGGCTGGAGTTAACAAACATATTGACGAAGAGAAATGGCGACAGAGGAACTATTCGAAATGAGCGGCGACATTTCACAGGATTCAATTGAAACAAGAAACGGAGCGAAATTAGGTGTGAACTAGACGACTTGAGTCCCCTTCCTGTGGGGCGGAGCAGACCCGGGTGTCGAGGAAGTGCGTTGCACTGCAAATATCCGCCCCCTCCTATTTGACGAGAATCAACACTTATCACACCTCTTGACAACGTGACAGATTTTTACCTTCGGTTCGTTCCATTAAAGCCAAATATTGTGTTTCTGGAAGTCATGCCGTTCACGCACGCTTGATCTCCCAGAATGTACTCCCCCCCCGACATCTACTCCACAGAAGAAACGCATTTGAATTATCTATGAAAAACAAAACAATAATAATAATAATAATAAAATAAAAAGGAGTCATTGATACATTGGAGAAACAAATGTACTGTGAGAAAATCATATTCTGGACATTAAAGTTTAAAGGTTTCTGTTATTTGGCAAACACATTTTTGGACCTCTTTAAATACTATGTACATTCACATTAAGTTACCGATGTTACTTTAAATATATTTATATGTATCTATATTATATGACACCCTACGGGCAGTTGCTGAGGTTCCATTCAGTAGCTGAATTCTCTTCATATTGCACCTCCGTCCTCTCACTGTCTTACAATGCGAGCGATACAAAATATTCTACAAGAGGGGTTTCGTCTCATCGATGTCAATACAACAAATCAAACAATGAGGACAATGTGGGGTGGGGGGGGCTTCCTCTCAGAGACAAGCGTCCTTGCCCCCCGGACCCCGCCCGCTGTCCGTTTCTCCATGATAAGGAAAAGGAAAGCTAACAAAACAAAATCTCCCGGATGACACACAAAGTCATGTGGACGTGAGCGACAATAGACGATTGAAAACCAAAAAAAAAAAAAAAATGCAAAGAGGAGCAATATCTACAAAGCGGGGTTCCATTCCCTTTCCCTTTCCCGTGCTGTCCTGCTCTGATGTGAATTCCAAAGCGGGCCGGGTGGGGGAGAGGGGGGGGGGGGGGATCGACCGACTCGAGTCAAGTCGTCGGGCCAAAGTTTTTTTTGCGCCATGTGGGGTGGAAGGGAGGTAGAAAAATTGGAGAGTCTGCACCGCCCCTTCTCTTGGCTCTGTTCGTCGTGCTTTGGAAAAAAAAAAAAATGTCAAGTGTGAATGTCAAGGTAAATATCACCTCACCGCTGGAGATTCAAAAATAATAATAAAATCCGACAGATCGAGGTTTTTGGTAGCTACATTGTCGTGTATGGAACTTGGATCTCCATTGAAGTCCGCGTCGCTGTTCCGCCCCCCCCCCCCCCCCCTCCCTCATTTTGTTTTTTTTTTTGCTTCCCATTGTCACACAAATCTCATTGGGGTGAGGCCTCGGTCCGTTTCGCCGAGTCGTTCACAGCGTTGTCCATATGTTTCACGAGTCTGGGGCCTTCGCTGAAGCTTCGCTGAAGCTTCGTTGAAGTTTCGTCGTCCACGGCGCAGAAGGCAGCGACAGAGCCGCCGAGGCCTACAAGCGCTCCGCAGCCTGCCTCTCGCTCTCTTTTTCTCTCACGGGGGCCCGCCTTTTTTCTGCTGAGGAGGTGATGTTGCTTTGCGTTTGGTTTAGGAGTGCTTCTCTTTATCGCTTACGCACTTTGGCAGTGTAATACAAAGGTTTGGATCAGGTTGTTTTTTTTTTTTTAAATCTTTGAATTCATTTGGGTTCACAATGGTTTCGAGAGGTGAGTCCGGCGTAGATTTTTTTTTTTTTTTTTCTTGGCTCGCTAGCAAGGTAGTTAGCAGTTTAAAACTCATTTAGTTTCATGTCATGATGGTGATCAGTATCATCATGTTTTCTCTCTCTCTCTCTCATTTAGAATATTTGGACTGTTCTTTGTTTTCCCCTTAAAGCCAGAAAGAAATGTTTCATAAATACAAAGTTGTGTTTCTGAGGAACGGCATCGCAGGGTTTTTTCGCCTTCGCTCATTGTATTTGAAGAAAAACAAACACACACAAAAAAAAAAGCTCAATATCCTTAGCTTGTTAGCATTTGGAGACGATCAGGACTGTCAGTGCCTATAACAGCTCTGGGTGCTCTCGTCGGAGCGAAATTATGATGACGTTGAAGTGCTAATTGATCTCGTCCTCCCCCCCCGCCGAGTCTTAACAGAGCCCTTAAGAGCGCCAGTCAAGTCTCCGGGTTCCTAACAAACATGATGATATGTTACCGTCACTCGTCCTTGTGCTTTTCAACAGTTACACGACACTGAATCCCAAAGCTCAGAACTTAAAAGGAACAAAGGGCTAAATTGTGGGAGGAGGACAGGGGGTCATATGTGAGATGAAGATTCCTCCGTTTGGTTTTGTGTGGAGCGTGGCCACCGTCCGAACAGGAAACAGCGATCGCAATTCAGCGGGATGTGGCATCGAGTAGTGCGGGCGTGGCTGGAGTGGTGGACCGAGAGGCGCTACTCGAACTGCTCTCCTTGGGGCTGGCCGACATGCTGCCGCCGCCGCCGCCGCCGCCCGCCGCCGCCGCCGCCGCGAGACCGCTCTGGCCCGCCAGCGACAGCGGACCCGGAGGGGTGCTCTCTGAGTGTGTAGGGGGTGCGCTGGACGCCGAAGACGGGGAGGGGTTGCCAAGAGGAACACTGCTGCCCCCTGGCAGACCTTGCAGGCCTTGACCACAGACATGGTGGTGCCTCTCCCAGTCTTTGTGTTGGCAGAAGGAGCCGCAGTAGCGAGCCGTGTTGCAGCCGCTGCACGTTTCGCTGGCTTTCCTCCCGCAGTTCCAGCAACTCTGGTGAGACAGTGGGAAGACAGACGGGTTGATAAAAATAAGTCTCTTTTGGTCTCCAAGACATGACACAGTTATGCGTGTGCGCGCGCGCATGTGTGTGTGTTTGTGATTTATGGCTTTCCTGCTAAATCTATTTACATGCTGGATCCATTTGAGGTCCGCTCCGGTTTGAGTCACCAGCAGGTGGTGGTCATCTGCTCAGGAATGGACTCAGTCTGGCACCCTGCTCTTACCATCTGGGTCTGTCGGCCATTATTATACAAACAACTGGGCTGCTTCTGCAGCGATGATGGCACCATGGCGGTGCGAGTAACCCAGAGCCAAGAGCTGTTAGCTGAATGTCAGAGGCTGATAAAACGCTGGTGTGAGCTGCCGGTTAGTGATAATGTAGCGTTTAAGAACACTGGGAGCCGGTTTCGATTCCACTTTAAGCTTATGAGATCAGACCAAAAATAATTCAAGTAAAAAAAAAAAAAGAAAGAAAGAAAAGGTACAGTGATACCTTGGCCTTGCAATTTGAATTTGTACCGTGGCCAAACGCATAACTGAGTTAACTTTATATACCAAAGCAAGTCGCAGTCAGTGAAAGCACAAAACTTTAACAAGTAATTGGTGTTGAAAAATATATTAATGCACTTTTAAGATTAAACGAGTTTTACAAAGAAAGGAATTTTTAAACCATTTACACATCATGTGCATATAAAAACTAAATGTAATCCCTGCCTACACCTTACAAACTAAGGAGAGTGCTATTAAATGTGTAAAGAAGAACGTATTCATGTCCTTGATAGCGTCTGCTGTGTTGGGTCAGCTGTTGTCTTCTTCTCTAATCAAAACAATGCTGTCTTCTATTCTGATCAAAACAGTGTGTCCCCTAGTGGATACTCCCCGAATTGCACCCTATTAAAAATATTCATTCCGTGTCTTTTATGCATTTTTTTCCCCTTTTAAATGACTGGTCCCGGCCCGCGGTGTTTGCCACCCCTGGCCTAGATGGACCCAAAAGGCTTCACTGAGCTGGACGCATGGATGTTAAACTTGGTGCAATTCATGCCTTAGCAGAGAGCTAGCAACAAGCTTGCTACTGCTGTGGCTAAACAAGTGACATTTTCACAAAGGGATGATGATGACGAGCGATGGAAATGCCATGCTCATCGCCAAGCTAACCTAAGATTGACACTGTTTCTGTGTTTAACACCGGAATAATGTGCGAAGGTCCACTCTTCACAGGCGTCTGGCTGGAACCACATTAAAGTGGAGAGCATCCAATTTTGAACCGCAAAACAGCAGGCAATTTAGGAAGTGTCTAGACTTTGGAGGGGGGAAAAAAAAATCATCCAGAACTGGAAACAAAATAACTTCTGTTTACGATATATATTAGCCAGGAGTAGTGGCCTATAAAATTAAAATCATCTTAATATTGGTTAAAATATGAATGATTTCACCAGTTATTATTAGTTTGTTTTGACTTTTGAGGTCTGCGCGATAAATCAATTTAGCTTTGCTTTGAGGAAAGAAAATACGGTTCGCTGCGATACACAATGTGAATTAAACAAATAAAAACGGTTAATTATAAAAAAAGAAAAGCAATTATCCATTTATTATGTTGTCATCTTTTTATTAACAAAACCCTTGCCACAGGTCCTTGGGATTAACCCGCAAAAAAACTGCTCCCCAAAATTAGAACGTTGCATCTCAAATGATGTCGTTCACTCTTGAAACAAATACTTAGAGCCTTGCAAAGTAATGTTTCCCATTGAAATGAATTGAAATTCAATCAATCGGTTTCAGACCTACAAAACCAGCATTTTTTGCCTGAGTTTTATTCAGTAAAAATTGCTCTGGATTTTATGAAAACACAATCAGCCGGATAGTCTTTAAAACCTAAATGATGTTTTTTTAGGACAAGCTATGTCCCTTTAAAGGGGGCGTGGCTTTGTGGGTGACAGAAGGAACACAGCCCGATTGTCTTGTGCCTCGACGCCAGTTATTCGTTTTAGCCGAAAGTTTGTTTTTGTAGATTTGACTGTTTGTCGTGTTCAATAAACAGCTGAAAGTGAATCGTCAACCGTCCGTCCTTTTTTTTTTCCCACATCACTGGAGCGGTGGCGTATTTGAAGCTCACTTGTGACTCAAATTTTAGCTCCCACAACAAAGCAAAAAAAGTTGACCGAGTGAACTACAGTAAAAAAAAAAACAACAACTCGGAAATTGGGGCATTTCTATTTCTGCTACGGAAAGCATCATCTGGCAAAGGCGAAGCTGTTGTTGTCTGTGATACTCACTTCACTGGAGTCCTCCTGCTGGTTGATGACTGTCAGCGCGTCCTCGGAGGCTTGCCTCTTGGCCTCAGCCAGGGCCCTCTCCATTTTCGAGCGTTCCGCCGAAATCATCTCGTGAGCTTTCCTCTCAGCGTCTGACACCGCCTTCTGCAGCTCCGACATCGCTTGTCGCTTGACTTCGTTCACGGCTTCCTCTGAGAGGGCGGAAAAAAAAAAAAAAAAAAAAGGGACGCGTTAGACTGAGCCTCCGCCTGTTCGGCCATCATTTATTGAAACACTTTAAGCTGCTTTTTTGTTGTATCTTGGCGAACAGATGCACGCCATTCCTCGATTTTAAAAGTTGATGCCAGAAAGTGGAAACATCCAGACAGTCAGTGATGAATTCCAACACAATCTGGACTCGGAGCGGAGAACGGCAGATGCCTCCAAAGTTTTGTCACCAGCTTGGCTGTTCAGCCGCCCATCATGGGATTCCCTTCCTGCCTGATTGTCCTTCTGTCATCTGGATGGTTCAAGTGACAAATCCTCGGGCACGAAGCAAACCTGAATAAACTCCCAGCGTGTTCTTGAATGCTCGTCTTTACTACGATGTTCCCAGAGTGTGCATAGATTGTTGTGTAGGGTTTTGGTGCACTTCCAGGAGATATCGAACAATAAAGTGGAGGTAGTGGGGTTTTTTTTTTTACACAAGACCGTTAGTGTACGATACTTGGACAAAGCATCACCTTTACGTCCCCCATGAAGGACATTTCAGATGGCAAGAGTTTCGGGAATGGCCTTTTTTTTGTCTTTTGGGTGAGAACAGTTTGCGGTGGAAGTACTCACCCGCCGTTCACAGATGACTGAACTCCGATTTACGAGAAAAGCACTCCCACTCTTTGCATGTGGTGTCGGTGTTACAGTTCTGTCTTTCATTATTAGCTTCAGAATAACCAAAGAAATAGATCGTCCCTGTTTTCTTACTCTTGGTGGGTATATGCAAATGAGCTGCCAAATACACATTTTGGTGGTCTGAGCCACAAGATGTGAATTCCTCCATCATGTAACATATTTTCAGCGATGAAAGCTTCCAACTCGGCCATCTGCGGCTGTTGCACGAAAGACGCAGAGACACACCAAAAAAAAGGGCTCCCCGGCGTCATCCCAACCGCAAAGTTGCTCTCGACACCGCTACCTTTTAAAACAATTTTTTTAAGAGCTACGAGCCGTTGCTTCTCCACCGCACATCGTTTTGCGCGCGGATATGCACATGGTATCGTCATTTGCATGCGGCTTGGATGCCATTCACGTCAACACGTCGGGCGCGTCGCAGTGCTACGCCGCATCCTCCGTCTTCATTTCTCCTCCTATTTCCTTTCCCTTTCACCCCCTCACCCCCTCCTTTATTTTCTCCCCTCAAGCATTATCTGCATTATCTCAATCTCAATTATCAGGCTTAATGTATGCACCACCAAGATAAGTTTGCAAATTTAATTAATTCTTATCAAGGAGAGTACATAGCAGATGCTCGGGCAATTAGCACTTAATGAAAAACACGCGGGCGGCAATATTAACGTTATAATTCCACAGGGATTTGCTAAGTCTTTCCACAGAGTCGATTTTTTTGTTTTTTTTGTTTTTTGGTCTCAAAATCACAGCGGTCTCTCAAGCTGAACCCGATCAGACAAAACAGCACATGTCTGCTTTTAATTGAAAGGGAGAGAGGCAGACGACTTGGCTGCACACACACTCCGGCGCAAACACACACTGAAGGTAAGATGCCGTGAGCGAGGTATGTTACTCACCCTGCTTGTTTTGGAGGTGCTTTAGTGCTGGCGAAAGCGGGATGCTTGTAGTACCTGTATGAAAAACAACTGCAGTTAAAATTGCTTTTTTTTTTTTTTTTTTTCCTGCTGGTGAAAATGCAGCGCAATATTTTGCCGACAGCAGCAGCATCTTCGATATACGGACTGTGACTGCCACCACTCCAAAAATCTTTTTGACAAGGGTGGGAAGTGGTTGGAGCTCAATGAATCCAGGGCTGGCTCTAATTGAACATTAATACGTCCGTTTTGGAGTGATTTTCAATTATTATGATGATGATTTTTTTTTTTTTTAAATATAATGGGGAGTAGGAATGTGAGATTGCAGTTGGACTATGGAGTCACTGTTCTGTGCTGCTGTGGCATGCCTCGGGCCAGGTGACTGCATTTTCACTGCAGCTTAACTGCAGTGGCCTTTCATAGTGGTTACAGATGGGAGGACATTTCGCCAGATTTCTGCAGAGGGCTTTCAATCCTCCGGCCTCGTGAACCGATGACTGAAAGGCCTCTGTCCTTCCTGCCTGGAGCCACGTTTCCACCAAATTGTACCGTACAGATGTATTTTTAACCCTCATGCAGTATTTTTAAGTGGCTGCATGAAGGGTATTACGTCCCAAAAATGTCCCCCTTCCAATGTGCAACAACTTTTTTCACTTTTAATTGTTTTTCACTTTCAACCCCTCAAAATGTTCAGTGGGAATTGGCCAAGACATAGATATACATCCTATGCAATATTTCAGCTTCGTGGAGTTATTTTTCACTGTTTTGTCTGTGGTGTCCATTTGTCCAACAGTCCAAAATCGTCCAAAGTGTCCGAAATGTCCAATTTGGGGATAATTACTGCATGGGGGTTCATTTTTCTTTTTTTTTTAAAAAATTCAACAAAAACATTTTTTACATTTGATCTTTTTTTTGGGTTTGTGGACAGAGACGCAAGTTTGACATTGTCAAGCTACAGTCAATAACGTACAGGGACGTGCGGTCAGGGGAGGCATTGCATTGCGCAATCATCACAAACTGGGTTGATACATGCAACCGGCTGGTGCTGCTTGCCGTATATCTGCATGTCGCAAATATAATGTTTAGCCAATGGAATAAGCTACCCTTTTTGGTTGATATATTTGTAAATCTGACACTAAAGGAGTCAATGCCTCACCAACCATGAACCTCACCGCACGCCACTGATAACGTACGTTTTGGTGGAAACGGGGGATTTGAGCGGAAGAGGATGAGGTGGGGGATTTTATTTTTGTGAAACGTATATGACCGTGTCCAGTTTTGGGAGTGAGCGCAAGGCATTTGTTAGCGTGACGTCACAAGAGGGATCCTGAGAAGCTCTTACCAGCTTTTCTCCAGATTTCCTCTGGCAGGTATCCCGACGGAGGTCTGTGTAGAAAGTCTCTGTGGATCTCTGAAACACACGAAGGCACCCGATCAATAACGCGCGCTCGCATTGCGCATGTACACATGTAGACCCCCACCCTACTTTTGTCCTCATAACGTATGTGAGCGTAACAATCATGAATTCTAGCCCGAGAGCCCGGATGACCTCACACCATGTGGTTAAGTTAACCCTCATGCAGTATTTTTAAGCGGCTGCATGACGGGTATTGCGTCCCAAAAATGTCCCTCTTCCAATGTACAACAACTTTTTTCACTTTTAATTTTTTTTCACTTTCAAACCCTCAAAATGTTCAGTGGGAATTGGCCAAGCCATAGATATACATCCTATGCAAAATTTCAGCTTCGTGGAGTTATTTTTCACTGTTTTGTCTGTGGTGTCCATTTGTCCAACAGTCCAAAATCATCCAAAGTGTCCGAAATGTCCAATTTTGGGATTATTACTGCATGGGGGTTAAACTCTCTTCCCATGCTTCCAGTCAGCATCATCAAACGGGGCGGAGCTCGCTATGAGTGTTTTGCCGTGCCAAACGTCCAATTGTGTGTGTTTGTCTACCTGTCTGTCTGCCCGTCTGCCTGTCAGCAGCGGAAGAAGCTCCTTTGGGCAGTGCCTCACTGCTGCTAGCTGTGTTGGAGGAGGAGTTGTGATGAGGAAGAGGAGGAGGAGGAGGAGGAAGGCAGTGCTGTCCGTTGCTCCCACCTTTTTTCATCTCCTCCACGTCGCTGTAGCGCCGTATCCAATGGTTCATCTCCTCGCGATCCGCCTCCTGGCAGCGTCGCAGCACGGTCAGGGAGCGGCGCGTCTTCTCGACCATGTCCATGATGCAGTTGAGGAGCTGATGGGAACACAAATTGGCGTTCAGTCTAGACTTGAAGGTTAACCCTCATGAATCGGAACAATTGGATATTGTTATTTTGAAACGCGACTCATGGAGACTGACAGCGCTGAACTGTTCAACTCGCAATGTCTCCTCTTAAATGCCGTTCCGACAGCGTGGAGAAGTTGATTTTCTGTTCCAGCATGAGCGTGCACAGAATCCAGACATTTTTTGGCCACTTCCAAAAACTGGGGATGAACTCAGACAGAGACTGTGAGCCATTCCCACAACGTTTCGCTCGATTGGAAAAATCTAGCAACCGGCGACCACATTTTTGGGACATCCATTCCCATTTTCTGATCCTTTTATCCTCACAAGGGTTGCGGGCGGTGCTGGCGCATATCCTAGCCGCCTTCGGGCAGTAGGCAGGGGACACCCTGAACCGGTTGCCAGCCAATCGCAGTGCACACAGAGACGACCAACCATCCACGCTCACAATCACACTTAGGGACTATTAAGTGTTCCATTAACCTGCCATGCATGTTTTTGGAATGTGGGAGGAAACCAAAGTACCCAGGAGAAAACCCACACAGGCACGGGGAGAACATGCAAACTCCACACAGAAAAGGCCAGAGGCGGGATCGAACCCACGATTTGTGCACTGTGAGGTCGACGCGCTAACCACTGGCTAACCGCCTGGACTATAAATCACATGTTTAAAAAAAAAGTTGTTTTAAAAAATTTTGCTGGCACCCAAAATCCTCCGTTCCTTAAACGTGTCGACTTTCTGTGCATTGCCACCGCCTTCATTGCACCGGCGGTAATGCACCATTTGTGCACTGTCAAGACCGTACAAGAAGCGCATAATTCAGGAAATGTGAGATCCAGCTCTACAATTCTTGGTCTGGTTTTTTTGTTTTCTCCAGTAAATTGCTCCCAAAACGTGTGACTTCACCTCTTCTTCATGATGCTTTAAAAAAAAATTTTTTTGACTTGTGTATTCATCGTCTGAAAAATACGGTCCACATTTTCTTCCATTTTTCAGTTCCACTGGATGTAACGGTCAGTCGTTCGGTTCCTCGGACGAGACAATTTGCAAGTTTCACTCGGTTGTTGTCCATGTGCTAGTTGGTGAATTTGAATTCGTCAGAGCGTTGCAATAATAACGCAACAGCTGGGCTACAGATGAAAAGGTTGAACTGATTTCTTCCACCCTTCTGCTCGATTCGCTGCCAACTCACCAGATTTCCTTTTAGCTCTACCAGTGTCGCCGCCCTTCTGCGCTCAACGAAATGGCTTTAACATGTTCAACATTCACCCCCCCTTCGCATTATCCGCGTTCTCCGTTGTTGCCTTCGCTCGTTCCCCGGCGCCGTTCGTCGCTCTGCGCCCCGTCCCTTTCTTCTCAGTAAGCTATATTTATTTCAGCAAAGTGTTTCTAATTTGGCAGGGGTCCAGGCCTGGCCGGTTCTCTCCATGACTGCAGCTCTTGTCTCAGCTGCTCGGCCCAGCTGGAGCTGCTCTCTGCTGGGTCCCGAGCTCCATCTGGGGCCCTATTTCTTCGCGTGAGTGTGTACTGTATGTGTGTCTGGTCGACGTGTGCAAAAATGCCTTCCTGAAGCTGAAGTGTTGTCAAACCCGTGAACAAAGCAGCGTGCTCGACATGAACTCATTCACTCCCAAAGACGTTTTTAAACGTCTTTTCAGACTTGGTCCAGAATTGGCTGGTACTGAATGAGTTAAAAAAAAAACGGCGACGGCACCGATGCCTACATTATCAAGGTGCTTCCATTCTTCTGCCCATTCTCGATCTGTGAGGCGGTGGTCGATCACTTCCTCTTGGCGGGCTCCGTGCACTGCTGTGACAGAAAGACGGGTGACATCAAGAACAACATTGAAGGATAAAAAAATGTTGAATTGACTTCAATGACATGGTCTAAAAACATTTTGGGGACAAAGAATCTGGATCCAGATGATTTTATTTTTTGCATCCAATTGATGAAATCAATTGAGGTAATTCAACAATTTTTTTTTTTCAGTGAATATCAGGCGTGGACAATAAGCTATAAACTCAAAGTCACGGGGAATTGAGTCAACATCTCAACAACTGTGAGCTAACGAGCTATCTGGACAAATGTTTTGCAGTATCTGTCCATGCCCCCCAGGAACTAGAGGGAGGAGCTTAAAGAAAAGGTTTTCCACACGAAACACCCCTCAATCTAATGCTGGAATAGAAACAGTCGGGGGAAAATATAATTTGACTAATCCTGATTGTTGCCTGAAAATAAAAAAATGGTATTTTGTATTTTCTGCAATGTTTGCATTTGTTTTAAACAGTTAATTAATCGTCGCTCGGGGCAGAACACTGAGTGCCCTTTTCTCCACGGTGCCTCCATATTGGCATGCTCGTAACTACTCCGGGGGACAGTTTGGCTGAGAATGCAAGTCTTTCTTTTCGCGTGAAGCAGTCGGAAGGCATATATAGTTGCCACAGTTGTAGCAGCACATGGGTATGTAAGGCTGTGGGCTTTATATAGCCGCACGGATTAACACGGTGGATCGACAACTGGTCATTGTTCCGAACATACGCCCCGCTTTCATGTGCCCCCCCACTAGTTTGAGCCTATAACGTGGCCTGCCGGGGTCAGCTGGTCATCAATGACGGCCCGCCCGGTAGGCACCCTACCTGTCTGTCGGTGTCTGTCTCGGCCGTCTCTGTGTTCGTTATGTCTGTAAGCGTCTCTGTATTGGTGCGCCAGCGCCATGTCCTCCAAGCGGTAGTGCTGAGGGCCCATTTGAGGGTTCTGTGGGTGGGGCAGGCCATTGGGAGGGTGCGTCGGCAGCCCGTTGGGAGGCGGGTGAGCAGGGAGGCCCGTGCTGGGACTGAAGCGCTGGCTGGGGCTGATGGTGCAGGGCCTTTTGGCAAGGTGCTCGGGGTGCAAGCCATCTCTCTCTGAAGAGTCTTTGGTCCTGGGGAGGGGAGGGAAAAGCATGAAAACATTCAACTTGATCTACACATCAAGGCGGACCCCAAGGCAGACGAGTGAATCGTTGTAAGAAAAAGTTGCTCACATAGGCAGTCGCTGTTCCCATTAACGTAGGAGACAAAATGATGTTGTTGTGTACCCGCGTGAGTGTTTGAATTGTTTGAAAAGTAATTGCGGTGTGAATTGGGAGCATTGATTATTTGCTGTACGTTATCGAAAACACTCGCGCGTTAATGAAACACACAGAGAGCTGAAGTGATTGTGCGTACATAAAAGCCCGCAGTGTTATGTCAGCTGTCGCACTGACGTTTGGAATGAGAAGGTGTCTTACAAAGCAGGATTCTTTTGTTTGCCTCCCAAGACGTAATTGCGTGGCACGTATTGACAACACGTCTCCAGCCGTGTTTTTATTACAAGTCGGAAATATCAGGATTTAAAAAAATAATGACAGTATAATAAAATAAGAACTGAATACGGCTCCTCTTGTGTAAATAGTACTGGAGTTGTAGCTACACACCTCCTTCTAAGTGGTAAAACCTATCCTGGCAGTAAAAAAATAAATAAAAAAGGTCTTTGTAGTGTGATGAATATCGAAACATGTAATAAACATGTAATAAACATGTAATAAATACACTGCCTGGTTAAATTAATGTCTCTCTCTCTCACAGATATTTTTTTTTGAATGTCATTTGAGTGTGAAGGTCATTTTCTAATTTACACTGACCAAAAGACACTCCAAGACCAAGATCTCCGCTATATCAACAAAAAATATTCAACAACGCCAATATCAAATATTATCTGCTGTGAAATAAAATGAACGAAGGGCAGCTAGAAAGAAAAGGTCACATGTGCACACTGACATCCTGCAGGCTTTCCGCTTTCAAGTTCATCCATATCGTTACCAAATTCCGACTGTGACAAGCCGCGCAATTTCTCCGCGATTTTGCGTCTCCTTTCCGTGCTGACGCGTTCAGCAAACGTGAACTCTTGTCAATCCTGTAAATTCGACAACTCGCACGTGGCTCAGCGAAACGCGCTCGCCCGCGCACAAGCATGTTTTCCCGTGGAGAGCGGCTTGTTGTTCAGTTACAGCGAGGCAGCGCCGCTCCGGAGCTCCAGCGCAGCTGCATGCCATATGTCTGCAACAAAGCCAAGTCGAAGCGTACACCCCTGCGTCTCAAGCGTTTAATCTGAATATCCCTCGGCCTGCCTCTAAGATTGCAACGATTCCTCATGCTCCCGCCTCGCTTCGGCTTGGGCCGCAATATGAACTAAATACAGTGTGTGTGACAGATGTTTTGAGGCACTGTGGATGAGTTGTTTAAGTCAGTGTGTGTGTGTGTGTGTGTGTGTGTGTGTGTGCGTGTGAGCGAGGATGTTTTCCAGCCATCTGGTCAGTTTAAAGGGGAGTGTTGATATTAATCTTTTTATCTAGATGGTACTAGCCAGGATAGAAAATCGGTCAAAGGCCAATGAATGCTTCATGGCTGCATGTAATAGATGTGCATTACGATTGGTGTCCTGGTTATCCGGGTGTATTTTGAGCATGCCGGCAATACTCGTACACATCCTCGGCTCTGGCAACGGACAAATCATACGAACAGCTGGCACGGCGAAGGCCCTGCCCCTGCCTGAGCATGCCTCCCCCCCCACCCGCCACCCCCCAACCCCCATCCCCACCCCCGCTCACTCCACTGAGCCAGGCCTGCTGTGCGCAAGGCAAGAGGTCGGGAGGCGGAGGTGTGTGGATTACAGTCCCGTCCAAACCACCTCCCCTCACCCTACGGAGGATGTGTTCAGTGTTACGGTCAGCACATCACCATCTGGACACATCCCTGACATATGGACAGCTGCTGGGAGCCTGCGGGTCATGCAGTTAGAGGGGTAAAGGAGATGGAGTAAGTCGGGGAATAGGAGATGCGGAGTAAAGAGATTGATCAGGGGGGGGTGGGGGGGGGAGGATTTGGGAGTATCAGTCAATTGACATCCTCCACGGAGTAAACAAAAGCAAAACCCTGAGCAATTTTTTAATGTATGTATGTATCTATTTATTTATTTTTTTATTTTGGCGGGGGGGATTGACCCATAGGTCTTCTCCTGCCTTCCGAGCTACTCTCCTAGTGGACAGCTGGCAGTGGCAACCTGGCATCAGTGTGGCCCAGACGTCCACCTCGCCACAAAGTTTAAAAATAAATAAATAAATAAATAAAAGCCTCCTGCAGACTTCTGAAATCGTTCATTCGCTTTTACCTGTCAGGGGTCCTCCTCTTGCCGTGCTCATTCATCTCCAACATGATCTCCGAGGAATCCAGAGGTGAGCTGGCATTGGCGTCCAGGAGAAGCTGCTCGTGTTGGGCCAGGTATTGTGCTGGAGTCTGTTTGGCCAGCCTGGCACAATGCAGCAACTCCCTCTGCAGCAGGGGCAGGTTTGCCTGCAAAGTAGACCAAAAAAAATAAAATTTGAGTGAGAAGAAAAAAAAAAATGAAACCGAAACGTGGAGAGTGACTAAATGCAAGATAAGGCAGTGCAAAAGTGAAATAAGAGGGAGTGATGGATGAAGAGACACAATGAGATAAGACAGATCTCTTGACACATTCCTCTGCCATGTGTCTCCCTCGGAGGTGTGTCTTGTGTATGTGTATAAGTGCTGTCAAATAACTCTCAAAGACCTGTCTGCTTGATAAAACACAGACCGCTGCAATGTCCCAGATGAGGAGGACGCCCGCCCGCAAGCATACTTTTTGTCTGGACATTCAACTAAATAGTCTACGATGTAGTACGAATACCGACACCACGAGGTCAACCTCCCAGGTTCGATCGGGTTGCCCAAAAAAAAGTGTCATGACCCAATTTGATTGTCGGACCGAAATCTATTTTGCTGATGTGCCAATCAGGCCAAACTCCTTTTGCAAACTGCACCGGTTTTATCTGTCGCGGTAGATGCTGATGCAGTGTCAATACGTGATGTATTTCAATAGGTTTGGGACAGAAGGAGGCGAAAAGATCTCATTCGTAGAGACATAGACGAACGAGTGTTCTACTGTAATGTATGAAGATGTGGCATGCAGGGCATCGAATCCAGGGCAGAGCTAAATATATGGCATCCAAACAGTCGCACACCTGTGCAGACGAGTTTCGTACGCTATATTTACCTTCAGGAAGGGAATGACGAAAGGCCTCAGAGGGAAGTTGGTAGCTTCGTGAAGTTTGGAATGAAATTCTTCAATGGTGAGCGTCGAGTTCTGTGGAAGATGAAAGCAAAGGTTCGGATGCAATCATACTGGCAAAATAAGCGGAGAAGTAAACAGCGGTCAAGAGATTTTTTTATTGCCTTGTAATTTTACACGTCAGACACTTCTTTCGGCAAATTGGAACATATATACAGTCAAACTTTGGTTTTCGAACGTCTCGGTTCTCGACCAATTGGGTTTTCGACCAAAAATTTCGAGGTTTTTATGCATCGGATGACGAACAAATTTCGGTTCTCGAACAAACTGAGTGCACTTGAATGCACCATTTGACTCCTCTCGCCTTCCTTACATGAGGAAGTGACGCTTCCTCGGGTAGACGAGGAAGTGACGCTTCCTTGTGTTGCTTTCCATTGTGTTCAGTAAACTTTTTTTTTTTTTTAAAAGAGCGTGGTTTCAGTTTTCGAACAATTACGGTTTTCGAACAGCCTTCTGGAAAGGATTATGGACGAAAACTGAGGTTTGACTGTACAAGGTACATTAATCCACCAGGATTGTACCATTGGTCTGAATTCTGGTTAAGGGAAGCCATTTTCAACTTAAAAGGAACATTTTATGGCATTCTGGCATCTGACATGAAAACCGCATCAAACATTTTCCCTTTGTATACATAAAAAAATGACCAAAATATCAATACAATGTAGATTAGCTGTAAACCAATCTATAACTACAATAATAAAAAAAATTCACACTGAATTTTTCTGATATGCAAAATTGATGACGTAAGTGTCCAGTGTGTTTGTAACGCCTTCGCCTATTTGGGTAAATTGACCACAAACTTACCACCAGCCCCAGCACAAGGCTGCGCACTCGCTCTCCAATCTCAGGCGAGATGTCGTTGCCAAACTGCTGCAACGTCGTCAGGAAGCGCTTCAGCTTGCAGAGCTGCCGGGCGCCGCACGCCGGCGGCAACTGTTGATTGGACAACGAGGACGTCGACGACATGGCCGGCCCGTTGCTGAAGCCGTTCGGAGTGGACGGGGCGCCGTTCAGTGATGTGGGAGAGTGGCTGCTCCCGTTTAGCACTGCAGACAGACAGAAGGGAGAGACAACGGGGAATTAGGTCAGCGGGCGTCTGAGAGACCTGAGGGGCATCCGCTACATCTGGGGGGGGGGGGGGGGCAAGATGGGACCATAACGCGCTTATGCCGCATCCCGCCGATGGAAAGCGTACGCATCATGCGGGCCTGCGACGCATTCATGTTTATCGTCGTCATCTTGTGTGTTTTCATGCAAACTTCAGCTGTCTCACAAGTGCTACCACTCCACTCCCGTCTCCCGCCACCTGCTCTCGCGTCAGTCTATTTCGCCCTCCGTTCCCTCCAACGCCCCCCCACCGACTCGCTCACTAGGACACAACTATAAGAGGAACTTGTAAATGAGGTGCCAAAAATAGTCCCGGGGGGGGCCTGCGTGACTTTTATTCCAGTGGCAGGTGTGTCGCTAAATGTGGCGGCGGCGCACATGTCCACCGTCTGAAAACAGATTTGCAGCTTTGAGTTTCGGAACGACAACGTGAACATTGATCAGTGCGACAGCACCATTTGACTCTCCGAGTGGGTAAACACATGAAAACGTGGGGGGGGGGGGACCTTGTTTTCTGCGCGCCATAACAGGTGAAAGAAGGTGGCCTGACATTGCTATATAGGGAAGAAAGTAGCCTCCCCCGCAGCAACGGCAGCCTGGCCGATGCCCTCTGCCCTGCCACCCCTCCTACCAGCTGGCGAGCAACGCGGGCACACGTGCGCGCGCACGCATATGCGGCAGCCGCCCTCGCACGTGCACTCAGAGACACTTGTCAACAGCAAGGGCATTTAGCTCGACAAAAGACACGCCCAGCGAGGAGCAGCGCACTCCACGCTCAAGTAGCGTCGACACTTGGGCACCAGAACTGTTCCCAAGCACACATTTCGGAGGATCCCTTGACACGAGCGCGTTCGAGACCGATTAGCGACGCCGCGCACATGACGCGGCTCTTTCGTGCGCCGACCCTGCCGTGCTTCAGTGCGCAAAAACAAGGTCCATAAATGCACGCTTGGATCACTGTAGAGTGGGAGAACTTGAAAGGCGTGACTTCGATTCCGTCAATGACCGAAATAGAATGAACCAGAACTGAGATGGTGAGCCGGAGGTAAATAAATAAATCTCTGCTTAATGATGTGGGGCGCTCGTAAGGTAGAGATCGTGGCAGCAAACGTTTCTCGTCTGTATAATTACATTTTCTCTCCTGGGCTGCATCACATCAATCATGCACTTAAAGTTAGCAGCGTTGCTGAGATGGTATCTTAAACACAAAGCCAACAGCTGAAAAGATCTGTGCGAGGAATTTCTTTTGAGTTCTTCTCTCCGCATAGGAAACTTTATATTAGCGATAATACATTCAAATTGGGGTCGATAAGATGAACACGCTGCCCTGAAACGACCTGCTTGTGAATGACCACAGCCTTGATCGTCATGATGTGCGATGACCTAATATCATTACTTTGCTGGTGTTTCTTAAAGAACTTGCTTCTAGTTACAGTCAAACCTCGGTTTTCGAACGTTTTGGTTCTCGACCAATTCGGTTTTCGACCGAAAATGTCGAGTTTTTTATGCCTCGGATGACGAACAAATTTCAGTTCTCGAACAAATTGAGCGCACTTGAATGCACCATTTGACTCCTCTCACCTTCCTTACACGAGGAAGTGACGCTTCCTCGTGTTGCTTTCCATTGTGAGCAGACGTGTTCAGTAAACATTTTTATTTTAAAAAGAGCGTGGTTTCGGTTTTCGAACAATTGGGTTTTCAAACAGCCTTTTGGAACGGATTATGGACGAAAACCGAGGTTTGACTGTATTTCACGCCAATTATTAAGTGAGAATAGTGCTTCTTGATAATGTTTTTAAAATTGTTATTAGTGCAAGTCTCTTTTGACCCGTTTGAGAATTTGGCAGACCACAATGGCCGTTCTGGCATTTGTCCTTTGACATGCATTTGGTGGCTGGAAGGTGACTCAACTATTGGCCCAGGCAGAAATAAAATATGTGATGAATGTCATCGCATTTCATCCCGAAATCAAATTTTAATGATTTTTTTTTTTTGCCAAGTGTCCACTTAACCAGTCTGTTGAACTTTACATCATCCGCCTGGTGATGTCTGCTTGCAGTTTCATTTCAGCGTACTTTACGACTTCCTGCATGCATTGCTGAGGTGCCGGAGCCTATCCCAGCTGTCTTCAGGCAGTAGGCGGAGGACACCCTGAACTGGTCGCCAGCCAATCGCAGGGCACACAGAGACCAACAACCATCCGCACTCACACTCACACCTAGGGACCATTTCGAGTGTCCAATCAGCCTGCCATGCATGTTTTTGGAATGTGGGAGGAAATCGGAGTACCCGGAGAAATCCCACGCAGGCCCGGAGAGCACATGAAACCTCCACACAGGGAGGCCGGAGCTAGAATTTAACCCGGTACCTCTGCACTGTGAGGTCGACGAGCTAACCACTGGACCACCGGGCCGCCCTTCTATGAACTACTCCATGTAAAAAGTTGAGTTGAGTCCAGTTTGTTCTTGCACATGCTTCATTTATTGCTTGCTAACGGGGTCCCTGAGCATGAAGCAAAACATAGCAAAACCCAAATAGCTCCCGAACTGTGAGCGATTCCAAACAAACACATAAACGATATTTAACCCCCATGCAGTAATTATCCCAAAATTGGACATTTCGGACACTTTGGACGATTTTGGACTGTTGGACAAATGGACACCACAGACAAAACAGTGACAAACAACTCCACGAAGCTGAAATTTTGCATAGGATGTATATCTATGTCTTGGCCAATTCCCACTGAACATTTTGAGGGGTTGAAAGTGAAAAAAAATTAAAAGTGAAAAAAGATGTTGCACATCGGAAGAGGGACATTTTTGGGACATAACACCCTTCATGCAGCCGCTTAAAAACACTGCATGAGGGTTAAGGTGTTATTTACAAAAATAGAGAAGAAATATGTCTTTTTTTTTACTTGATTTACTGGTGGTAGGGGTGAAAGAAGCATTACGACTGGTTGCTTGGTTGACTGCCGGGGGTGGAGGAGGCATGGTTGGTGGGGTGGACCTGGGCTGGCTTTTCACATCCGCAGGTGAATCTGGCATTGTTCCAACCTTCTGCACTCTGCTACCTGGCAACAAGCGAAAAAAAAAAAAAAAAAAGAATAGGAGAGAACAAACGTCAAGGTGGAGCATTAGCGTGAAAAACGATACAAAACATCAAAAGAAAAACATGTTAAAAAAGCACGTATATTATTGTCACCTGGGAGCCAAGTTTGCGAAGAACATAAGCCCCATCAAAACAGCCGAAGCGAATCAATGCGCAGGGTGGAAATGGCCTCAAATGTGTATTGTGTCTCTGTTGGTTTTAGAAACACAGGCCTGGGAGACATACAGTAACACCTGCTCACCCACTCAGCTGCTGCTGACTGAGAACCCCCCCCCCCACTCACCCCCTACCACCGCCAACCCTTCACTCTCCTTCACACACACCGTGTAGCTCTGACATCCCAATCAGTGCCCCTTCCAATCTAACCTATGGCACTCGCGCACACCCGCGCGCACTACCCGCGCGCTCTCCCCGCGCGGCTGTCCCCTCTCGTCCGCGCTTCGGACGGACAACTTGACGGCCAGTGACAAGTGCAGCTGGATCTGCTGCTGTCCATCATTGGGGTGGGGGGGCTGACTTTCAGGAGCGATCCATCCCGCTAGCGGAGGCTCCGCTCTCCTCTGCCAGGACCAAACAAGGCAAGAGCAGGCTGGCTCGCGTCAAGCAAATAGTACGGCCGGAGAGGAAAAGTGGATGGATGGGGGGCTGGGGGGGGGGCTCTTTTTGGATCCCCATAGTCTACAAACATACACACATCATTCAAATATGCCAACGAGGAGAATGTTTTGAGCACCGTTGGTTTGTTTGTGTGTTCATGATGCAATTGCAACGTCATTGATTGAAACTAAACATTGTAGAGGGGTCGGGCCAATTATTTCATAATGCAGAAAGCTGATTTTCTGACCTTTTCATAAAACTGGCACGATTCTCCATCATTTCACTCCTGGTCCCCGTGAATCATGCATGAATCGTAGGGGGAGAGTTTCTATGAAGCTGTACATTTTGCTTGCTGTTGTCCAAATAAGGATTGCTCGGCATGGTGGAAGTGTGCGTTTTTTTTTTTCTTTTTCCTTAATACTTGGATTGCCCTTTCTGTTTTCGGCAGCCAGATGTTTTTGAAACGTCATAACCTGAAGTTCAGAAGTGTGACTTGAACAGCTTGCGAGGTGAGCGTCTTCTAGCCAGGCGCGCCGCAACCCGACAAGGAGCACTAAGTGTGACATTAGAAGGTCGCTGAAAAAGGACCGCTTGGCAGAAACATTCCGAGGACACAACACGATATTTTGGCCACGACATACATGACGTGTCACATGTTTCAGCAGAACTTAAGAGAGCGAAAGAAATCCGTTTTTTTTTTTTTTTTAAACGCCAAGCTGTCATGAGATGGGCCTTTATAATGATCTTGATCAATCCGCTGAAAAATAAAATCTACACAAACCCGAAGGGGCTTTGAAAATCCCCAACGGTCTTTTCTGTAAAGTGCTAAGGCACAGGTGTCAAACTCAAGGCCCGCGGTCCATATCTGGCCCGCCGCATCATTTTATTAGGCCCGCAAAAGCAAATCAACTTCCATGATGCTTCCTAAAATTTGCACCGAAATGTCAAATTCTCATATGTAACAAATACGAGAGATATTGTAAGCGTTCTCTCATGACAGTAACTTCCACAACAGTTGAATAAACCGTTTTTCCTCGACGCCTTTTCTCTGGTTTCAGTCAGAACGGCCCTCCAACGGCAACAATCACTCAAATGTTGGGTTTGACACCCCTGTGCTCAGACATCTGCTGAACAGCTGATAAAACACGTTTTCATCATAAAACAATCATCATTGATTAAAAAAAAAAAAAAGGATTTCCATTTATTTCATCGGCAAAACTCTTGCCCCCCCCAAAAGTGTGCTTCAGCCCTTTTGCACTTCTGGGAGGTCACAGAGAAGCGCCGCAGCAGTTGCCGTCCTTATTTAAAGAGTGTCACCGCCGAGTATGCCGTATGCGGGTCGTCGACATGATGATCCTCAAAAACCACGAGGGGCGGTCTCCCCCGTCCGTCCCTGCTAGACACCCGCAACATAAACACACCGGCTCGCAGATAGCGGCTGGTATAAATAGACGCAGATATTCCGGTCTAAAAGAAGCCCAACCACGTAAACAAGCCACCCGTGCTGACAAAGTTTCCTGTGGGGAGCCTGCCATATGGCCTAGTAAACCTCCTCTTTGATTAAATGTGCAGTGTCACTGTCAGAAATGTGCCACGCCGCAGGGGTGTGTGTGTGTGTGTGTGTGTGTGTGTGTGTTTAGTGAACCCGAACGAGACTACGCGAAGGTATTCCCGAAGCCGCTTTGGTCACTTGACTTTCTTTGGGAGGCGAAATGAAGGAAGGAAGGAAGATGAGGATAGCGGGGGGGGGGCCGCCGAGTCTGTTTACTCCCTCTTTGGGATTACGGACAGCTGTATAATCTGAACAGAGCTCACACATAACACACCAGGCGAGGGATTTCACTTTTTAATACATTAGGAAGTCTGCTAGGTCTGCAGCCCCATCTGTGGCCATCTGTTCTCCCACTGCGCCCGGGCGCTGAAGGACGAGACACTTGCCGAGAAAGCAGAAGGGAGCGAAAAAAAGAGAGAATATCAGGTAAGGTGAGGTGGTTTAAATCCAGGTCTGGACCGCCTCCCTCCTCCGTCCCCATTAAGAGGAAGCAGATGTGTCGCTGTCAGTCCTGCACTGACTATTAAAGTGAAAATAAACCATTTATCTCTGCCCCGCGCTCCCTTGACTTTCCGAACATCTGTACATCTGCACGTTGGCTTTAATCCGCCCCTAAAAGATTGCTCACCCAAAAAAAAAGCTCAAAGTTTGAAATGTTCTCTGTCGGCTGCTTCCCCCCCCCCCCCCCCACCCCCCCTTGTGTCATGATGAAACAAGATGAAAAAGCACTCACTGCAAGACAGCCACAACCGCCTACCAAGTGAAATGCAGCCGCACACGTGCAGGCGCAGGCCAGTGGGGTGTCTCTCTTCTTTGGGGGGGCTCTTTTTCGATGTTGAACAGACAAACGGGCGCTTTCATTAAATGTCAACAAACGCAACCTATACCGTAGTAAACACGACTCTTTTTATGACGCGGATGGCGCTGAACGCATTGATCTGCGACTTTGTGCCTGTGCCTGCACTGCAATGGAAACGCAGCTGTGACTTATTAGCGTTAGCCCACCAGTGCAAAGTCGTTCCTTTAAATCCTCCCGTCTCTTCAATCGCTCGTACTCCACCGAGACTCTTGTCAGTGACCACATAGTCCTAAAACTCTCTCTCAGTCTGTCGCTTAGCGCTCCCCCCCCCCCCCTCCCTCCCTTCCCGCTGTAATTCGCCCAGTCTCCAGGAATGCTGTTGTTTTTAATTTCTCCCAGCTGCTCTGGCTGGCTGCCCAGCCGCCTGCCTTCCCACATCTGTTCCCGATGAAGCCGCTGAGGAGTCCACACAAACAGAGCCGGAGCCTTTGGCCCGCAGCCCCCCCTCCCCCCAACAGGCCTCGGTATCAAAACATGGGGTTTGCAGCCCTGGGCCGTGGACCTTAAATTCACAGATACATCTTCCTCTAGCACCTCGCGCGCTAAAACTGCACTATCTGCCTGATTTCTATTAGGAAGTAACAAATAAATAAATAAATAAAAATGCTGAGGCTCAGTGGCGCGGAAGCTCATCTCCTGGGGAAGAACGACAAGCTATAGGAAAAGCATATGTTCTCTCAGGATGGCTAATCACCGTGAGGTAAGATTTGTTTATTTGTGTCAGCACCAATTCGGTCCCTTTCGGACAGATGCGGACCCTGCTTCATCTTGAGCTGATTTGGAGTTCAGAGGCTTTTGAGTCCTGACTAATGACAGCCTGTGTGGTGTGGGTGCACGCAGGCACGTATGCACGCGCGCACACACGCACACACACACACACACACACACACACACACGCAAATGCGCATGACATATGTTGGCAGACGTGATGTGCTCAAGCTGCAAACATGATGGGGGGGGGGGGGGGGATGTAATGCTAACTGAACAAACAAGCCGGAGAGAAAGCAACCATAGGGAGGTGGCTTGTCCTTAAAAAGCACTTACAATAGCTAGCCTATTATATTTTATATATGATGGGAAGCTCAATGGCAAATTATGGATGTGTGTGTGTTTTTTTTTTTTTAAAGGGGTGCTTTGGCAACAAACAAAAAAACAAAAAACAAAACAGGCTGCGTTTGTGTGTGTATTAACCCTCATGCAGTATTTTTAAGCGGCTGCATGAAGGGTATTACGTCCCAAAAATGTCCCTCTTCCAATGTGCAACAACTTTTTTCACTTTTCATTTTTTTTCACTTTCAACCCCTCAAAATGTTCAGTGGGAACTGGCCAAGACATAGATATACATCCTATGCAAAATTTCAGCTTCGTGGAGTTATTTGTCACTGTTTTGTCTGTGGTGTCCATTTGTCCAACAGTCCAAAATCGTCCAAAGTGTCCGAAATGTCCAATTTTGGGATAATTACTGCATGGGGGTTAAAGAAAATGTATCCCGGGTTAAGGGTTAACGAGTTGTATTTCTGTCTCTGGGAGCTGCAGGTATCTTGTCACCCAGAGCTCATATCTGCGAAAGCTGTTATTGATGTAATTGTATTGAAGTTCTAGCGAGCATCTGTTCTCCGTCGGGAAGGTCTGGCTCCTGTCGGCAGTGAAGTGGTTATGTGCAGCACATCGCTGCTGCAGACGTGCTCACGGAGGGAAAAAAACCAAAAAAACTTCCTTTTCAAATTTTCCCAACGGCTGCTAATAAAATCCAGATGTTAGACTTGAGCTGACTCCCTCACCTCTCCTCCCTCCTCCTCCTGTCCTCCCTCCACTTCTGGTGTCATTCTCCATCTCTTCTCTGAGTCCCCCTCCTCTTGCTCCGCCTCCATCGGTACTAATCATTTATTTCAGCTCTTTCATCTTCTGCCCCCCCCCCCCCCCTCGCCCCCTTTTCCCTTTCCGTTTCAGACCTCCCCGCAAGTATCCATCCTTCTGCACCTCTTTTTTTTTTTTTTGCTGCGGCCACTAAGCCAGAGTCATTTCTAAATAAAGGAAAGTATTTGCGACATTTCGTGAAGGTAGGCTGGGCCAAGAACAACTCCTTGGCTAGCCAGGCACATCTGGAGTGTGTTAGGGTGGCAGTAGTACCAAACGCGTCTCTCCCAGCCCAGCACGCGAGAAAAAAAAACCAAAAAACCCATCTTGCATCTGGATCATAGAAAGTATTGTTCTAGGTGGACTGTATGAATATTCATCGTCACCGTCAAAACAGCCAATGCTGCATGCATTAGTGCATACCGCTCTGCATGTTGTGTAAACCGCGCAGGCAAGAGTATGGGGGCTTCATTTGGATGACAATTTCAAGAAGACGCGCATTCAGTTCATGTAATATCGTCAGAAACGATAGAATCGGCATGCGCCGTGCGCGTTCGTGTTTGCGTGTTTGCTCCGGGGTCTCTGTGTGAGAGGAGTTGAACACCTGAACATCAATAACTGTCATGAGGGGCCACCTGGGACCCAACAGCCAGCTTGCACCATGGGCACACAGCCATCACCAGCACAGCTGCCACTGAGAGCCCGGGGGGGGGGAAAGCAGAGATATAGGGGAGGAGTTAAGAGTGCACGGACGAACAGATACCGTCTTGAAGAAGGTGACTGTACTTGCACATCTGGCACAGGGGCAAAAGCAGGCAGAAGCGACGAGACGAGACGAGACGGGAATTACGTGCGAGGAGGTTTGTGCTCAGCGGCGCCTCTTCTCGTCTTCGCCCTTGTCAGCTGTGAGCCGAATTTTGCCAGCTGAGAGCTTTGCCTCTGGCCGCCACGCTCCAACGTTGGCTCAGACTTCTTGCTTCCCCTCTCTCCGATGACCTCAGTTAGCAGGCACCATCAGACATGACATAATTCCTCTAAATACGCATCGGGCTACCGATACGAGCGTGAGAGGAGTTCCGCACCTGAGCTTAACCTGAGCGACCGCGGCAATCCAACAAAGTTTCCAACTTTAGACCTCTCGGATTCCTGTAACGTTATCCCGCATATTTCCATATATTACTGCGGTCATCTATTACCCATGTCGGCTTTAGGCAATGTCTTCATGTTAGCTTCTTGCTCCTTCACAGTACTGCACACTCCGTATCGACGGCCCACACATCGAGTGTGCCGAGTACAGCTGACCGACAAAGAGGTTTTTATTGATTCACGATACAAATCACAAACTGCCACACGAAATGCGAACGCTGTTCCTGAAGTCAAAATGCCAACAAAGAAAAGAACTGTGGACACAAAGGAGTGGATTCAAAACATTTGGGTCACGGCTGCGCTGGAGCTGAGTGCGTTAGCACTATCGACCGGAAAAAAAGTTTTGGCTGAATTTTATTTTATCAAGTGGTTAGTAAAATGATCTGGATCCAGATACATTTTTTTTTTTTGATTGAGAGTTCATTCATCCCAAATAAGCAACATCATTTCTTTTCCAGCAGACTTTGAATCCATTTGGAAAGGAGACACAATTCAGTTTCTCATATGGCATTTTTGATACTGAATTGCCTTTGTACAGTCAAACCTCGGTTTTCGAACGTCTCGGTTCTCGACCAATTCGGTTTTCGACCCAAAATGTAGATTTTTTTTATGCCTCGGATGACGAACAAATTTCGGTTCTCGAACAAACCGAGCGCACTTGAATGCACCATTTGACTCCTCTCGCCTTCCTTACACGAGGAAGTGACGCTGCCTCGGGTAGACGAGGAAGTGACACTTCCTTTCCATTGTGAGCAGACGTGTTCAGTGAACATTTTTATTTTAAAGAGAGCCTGGTTTCGGTTTTGAAACAATTTTGGTTTTCGAACAGCCTTCTGGAACGGATTATGGACAAAAACCGAGGTTTGACTGGATAAATGTCGGCACAAATAGTTCAGCGGTCATGAAAGAGGGACAATCAGCATAAAAATGAGAGGGAAACTTGGAAAAAAAAACCAAATTATCCAGCCTGATTTATTAACCAAACCACGAACCTAATCAATCGAGATCAAAAAGCATATTGCAGGTTGTCTCGCTCAACGAATGCCCCAACCAAAAATCATTTCCATCAGCCAAATGCAGCTTGGCCCAGCACCAATTAGCTCATCAAGCTTTTAATTACTCCGCTAATTACATACAGGCAGCGTGAAGGGCAGCCTGGGAATGGGGCGAGAGGGGTCTCGTGAGGACCCATCTTGACAAATATGACAAAGCAGATCTTTTTTTTCTTCTTCTTCTTCTTACCAGCAGCATCCAATGCACTACTTGCATCCCTCCATATCTAGATGAGTGAGAAATGAAGGCTGAGAATCGAGCATGAGGAGATGCTAAACGTTATGCACGTACATACGTGTCCTATCGTATGCAGTATCTGGATCGGTCCACGTCGGTGCGGGTTCGGAAGAGTGCAGGCGTGGGAACGAAAAGGCCATGTGGGCGTTTTGTATTTGTGGGAGGGTTTGGCTGGAGTCTCCACAGAGTGACCTGTCTGTCATAGAGCTCGGCTGCTAAAACACAAACATCCTCTTAACCGTGCCCCCCCTCCCGCCCTCCAAACGCCCAACCCCCAACACACACACACATGCAAGACCGCATGGCAGCTCACATGAGAAACACTTGCTGTTTGATTTTCACAGACTTTAATCTCCCCCCCCCCTGCATGTACACGCGTTGATATTTTTAGTGCACAGAGTGGCTCGGCTGTCTGTCTTTCCCTCACAGCGAGCAGATGTTCTCCCTCCATTTCTTCCAGGAGCATTGTTTGAGGAGGTGTATCCAGGAAACAGTGGCCGGTGCTCACTTCCTGTGTGACAGGTGCGCGATGGAGGCCTGACAGCTGCTGTCCTGCCCTCTCTCTCTCTCTCCATCCCTCTCTCCCCCGCTCCTTTTCTTTTCCAGCCAGCTGCAGCCGAGCCGCGACGCTGTTTGCCCTGACGTCATAACGGTTGCCTGCCAATTTATGAAAGTCTTCGATTTGACCCTCGGCGACAAATGCGTATCGCGTGGGCCGGCGCGGGTTTACGGCGTGGCGCCGTTTTTATCCCGGCTTGGTGGAGCGCAAACGCAACGCGTGCGTTTTCTCATGGCGCCGAGCTGTCACTCACAGTTCCGATCGGAGCAGTCAAACAGCTGATTAGTCATCCTCACCGCTTCATGTCATCTATTTCATTTGGGTCAGTGTTAAATGTCTTCGGCGTCACTGCGGAGCTGTCAGTGCGAACAAAAGGCCGTGTACAACCCAAGCTGCTCGCTGTTCTGCCAACGCGCTCACGCCTCTTCGCTTGGCCCACAGACACGGTAACAATAGCTCCTGACATCAGCCAAGCAAAAGCAAGGTGCTCTGCATTCCGCCCCCCCGCCCGCTAACCCGCGTCTTTAAACATGTCCGGAAGCACCGCGGGGCAGAGTGCGGTCATTGCGGGGGGGTTTGCTTGACAAGTTCCAAAGAATCCGTTTTTGGAAAAGCAAAATAAATAAATACCAATAATACGCGGGGGGCACCCACTGACTGCACGACAGCTCCGGCAAAAAAACAAGTGTGCGGATGATGATCAGTATCATGTTGGCTGACAAATTGAGATGAGCTGGTTTGGGTGAGAGTGGGGCGGCCCGGTAGTCCAGTGGTTAGCACGTCGGCTTCACAGTGCTGAGGTACCGGGTTCAAATCCAGCTCCGGCCTCCCTGTGTGGAGTTTGCATGTTCTCCCCGGGCTTGCGTGGGTTTTCTCCGGGTGCTCCGGTTTCCTCCCACATTCCAAAAACATGCATGGCAGGCTGATTGTGCACTCTAAATTGTCCCTAGGTATGAGTGTGAGCGTGGATGGTTGTTCGTCTCTGTGTGCCCTGCGATTGGCTGGCAACCAATTCAGGGTGTCCCCCGCCTACTGCCCGAAGACAGCTGGGATAGGCTCCGGCACCCCCCGCGACCCTAGTGAGGATGAAGCGGTTCGGAAAATGGATGGATGGATGGGTGAGAGTGAAGAAACCCAACCGCTGCCACCAGAGGAAGTGTGAATCGTGAATGAAGAGAGAGTGGCGGCGAAATGGTGTTTCCTCTCATCGCGTTATAACCCCAAGAGGTGTACAGTAGTCCCATAATCTAATAAAATACAACAACACGTATCCTGCCCGAATAAGAAGTGTTACTTGTCACTGAGTGTGTCCTCTATGTTAGGTCCAGTCTGGTATGTCATTCAAATATATACAGTCATCTCTGCGTCCCGCGTCCGAGACGCATAATTTTCCCGTGGGACGCACAGTTCCAAATAATGTGCGTTTTTTGGGAATTTTTCAGTCAAAACAACAACAACAAAAACGACGGCACATCTTTTTTTTTTTTTACCAGCAACGCAGTGTTGCAGTTCGATAATCGCCGCCATTGTTGTTTTGATCTCGCGTTAAGTCATCTCGAGATTTCCGTTCTTGCGAGACAAGATTGGCGAGATCGGCCTTCAACCTCCCGGAAACGTGTCTAAGGTTAAATCAAGTGTTGCGAACAAGTGTTGCGAACGTTTATTTCGGAGATATAGTATCACAGAGGAAGCAGCTAAAGTTGGATCGTTTTTTGCGATGATAAGTTGACTTTGAGAAAGTCTTGCATCATTGGAAGCAGGGTAAAGAGACTGATGAAATAAGAACCTATTTCTCAGCAAATCTTGTATACCTGAATGAATTACATTTTTGCAGCATTTGTTTATAAGAAATAAACCTTTTATCAACGTACCGTAATTTCCGGACTATAAGCCGCGCGACTTTTGTCACACGCTTTCAACTCTGCGGCTTATTTAATGAAGCGGCCTATATAAAAGACTTTTTTAACGGCCGCCTCTGTACCGTCTTTCTTTGCAAATATCTCATGTAACAATATGGGCACCTGCGGCTTATATACAGGCGCGGCTTATATACAGGCGCGGCTTATATACAGGTGCGGCTTATGTGTGTACAAAATGTTTTTCCCTTTAAAAATGTAGTGGTGCGGCTTATAATCAGGTGCGGTCTATAGTCCAGAAGTTACGGTATATTGTTGTTGTTTGTGTTATTATCATATGCAATTGAATAAGTTGACCATTTCAGAATTCGAAATTTGGGACTCTCTAAATGCATAATGGCACTCATACTTTTCTGATCAGCGAGTCCCTGGGACTCGCAGGGCTCAAACTGGAAAATTATCTGAATTATGCCAACATCAAATTATAGATTGAACCAAATGTCCATCCGCCCATTTCAATACGGTGTGAGAGGCAGGGCAGACCCCCGCGCTGGCCACTAGCCACCGGCTAGGCACATACCGTAGAAACAAACAATAATCCCCCAATAACATTGGCGCCTACGGGCAGTTGAGACGCTTCATTGAGCCTAACGTGTGTGTTTTCGGGAATCTTGGAGGAAGCCGCAACACCCGTTTAGCCACGGACAAGGCTTGAAATGCTGAAAAGGAGGCGCATTTATCGCTTCCAATCTGCCACTCGTGAATAAAACTGTTTATCCAACATTTGAGAGCGGTCGAGGCGGCTGCCTACCGATGACAAATGGGATCATCTCTCTTTGGGGCGAGCATTTGACACCGTCAAAAATAAGCCTGCTGAGATCCCCGGTGCCTTTTTTTAATTTATTATTTTTTTTAAATGTCATACGATAAGTCATGCCTCCAAGTGACCATCACTCGCGGCCGCAATCAACAAAGCACGTCGCCTCCCGTCAACCCGCACCGCAGACGCCTCCGCCGAGGCTAAACTGTCCGTTTTAGAGCCGAATCACTGCCACATGATAACGCATGAAGGGACGAGGGTCAGAGTTTGCGCGCGTGCGTGCGTGTGTGCGCGCGCCCTTTAGCGTGCGAGCAGAGACGTGAGAGGCAGAGGAAGGAAGGCTGGAGCCGAGATTAAGGTCTGCTTCTCCTCGCTGGTAACACAACGCCATTCAGCAGCTCGGCTCCCATTTGAAGGAGGACGGAACCATCTGTGTGGCACAGGATCTGTTTCCAGGAGATAACGGCTTTTTTTCGTTTGATAAATACCGCATCTGTATGAGATGTCATACGCGGGTGTACGTACAGAATGGGACCTCCTCCGACGCGCCGCTCCTCCATTGCGACGCGTTTCGAGTGGAAGTCTTCATCATTTGGGCCCGCGTTCTTTGCTGCGTGTTTACTCGCCGTCGGCGATAAAGGCCGCGAGGAAGGGGGGAGGGGCGGCCTTATATCGAGACGTGCCGATGATATGAACTTCCCATTGTCTCCGCCCGCGCCGTTCATCTGGCGTGATTAAAACGCGGCTACTGTAGATTAGCCCAGCTGCTTCCTGTGTCTGACTCTGATCCCCAGCGCACTTCCAGCCATGCGCTCCCACCGAGCGCAGCAGATAGGGCGGCGGCGGCGGCGGCGGGCGGGCCGGGGCAGCGAGACGACAGGGACGCTGAAGAGAGGTCGCCGCAAGGTCAAAGGTTGCCGGCCATGCCGGGAAGGACGAGGTGAGGAGGGAAAGCCGGCCGGGGAGGTGGAGCGGGGCACAAGACAAGGAAAAGGGAGGAGGAGGAAATGCTTTTCTCCGACCGTGTTTTGCCTTGGAATTCAGAACCGTATGTTGATTTATATGCGGCGGTATTTATGGCTAAGTGGTTCTGTCAGCTGGAAATCTTCTTTTTCGAAAGCGTGATTGGAGGTGCAATTTCACGACGCTGCCCGTGTTGGGGTAATTCTGGGAAAAAAAGGAAGCGGCAATCCAACAAATAATCAGGAGAGGTTTTCCCGCATGGTAATTAGAGGGTTTCACCTTCTCGGCACGCACGGAAAGTCAAAATGAGTCACCTTATAATTGCAGTGGATGTAAAACAGTGTTGTGAAACGGGCCCGGAGTGGCGTATGTTATTCCTCGGGATCCGAGCAAGTAAGCATATAAGGAATGGCGGCGAAAGGAGAAAAAGTGATATTTTACACACGGGCCCATTTGGGGTTTCACTTGGCCTCCGCCCTTTGCTCTGCTCCCACGCTGTGGCGTCAGCGGGCCGGGCCGGCCCGTCCGCTGAGTGCGTTTCTCATTCCGTCAGATGTTGGGAAGCCGTTCAAGTTCTCCGCTCTATTCTTTGACATTCCCCAGCTCCCAAGAGAGGATGGGCAGCCTTGTCGCGCTAATGTCAAACACATGTGGAGCGCAGACATGCTTCGGATAGAGTGGAGCAAGCGTCTCCGCAAAGTGCAGTGTGGGAGCTGCCTTGCGAGGGTCGGGGGGGTTGGATTCGGTCAGTCCGAATCTCGAGGCGCTTGAACTGCGTGCGGTTCGGCAGACAACAACAGAGATATGTCCGATTGTCTGAATGTAGAATCATTCGATCATTTCCATCCATTTTTCGCGAATCGGGGGTCACCTTGAGAGAGTAGCGTAATTACTTTGCAGAAGACTTGTTTTGAAAAGTACAATAGTTTACTGATTACTTCAAAGTAGCTTTGATGACAGGTTACTTTCGTAGAGCAGATACACACAACCCCGCTTGACATTTAAACTGCAGTGGTTTTGTGACTTAATTGAAGGCATATTTCTAACAGAGACACTTAAGTACAGTCAAACCTCGTTTTTCGTCCATAATCCGTTCCAGAAGGCTGTTGGAAAACCGAAATTGTTCGAAAACCGAAACCACGCTCTTTTTAAAATAAAAATGTTTACTGAACACGTCTGCTCACAATGGAAAGCAACACGAGGAAGCGTCACTAAGGAAGGCGAGAGGAGTCAAATGTTGCATTCAGGTGCGCTCAGTTTGTACGAGAACCGAAATTTGTTCGTCATCCGAGGCATAAAAAACACAACATTTTGGGTCGAAAGCCGAATTGGACGAGAACCAAGACGTTCGAAAACCGAGGTTTGACTGTATACGGTTTGTATTTATTAAAAACAACCTTAATGACTTACCGGATTTACTTATACAGTCATACCTCAATTTTTGACCATAATTAGTTCCAGAAGGCTGTTTGAAAAGCGATTTGTTCGAAATCCGAAATTATTTTTACTAGCCCATGATTAGGGGCTAATACACTATGCAGAAATGACGTAAAAACAGTCAGATTTGCGTAAATCTAAGGAAGCCGAGAGGAGTCAAGTGGCGTATTTGGGTTTGCTCAAAAAACGGTTTTCGGTCGTAATCTGAGGCATAAAAATCTCGAATTTTCTGGTCAAAAAACTGATTTGGTCGAGAACAGAGACGTTCAAAAACCGAGGTTTGACTGTATTTAGAAAATAATCTGTATTTCACTTAACCTGAATACTGCAGCCACACGTTTTTTTTGTGTGACTTTCTCTTGAAGCTCGAATGTTTGCTGTGCTACGAGACACGTCTGTCTTTTTTATACATAGGGACAGCTAACACTTTGTCGACAGCACAGAGCGCGCTGTTGTTTTTAGCTAACACAAACTCCAAATAGTGACTGTGTATCCAGATCGAAAATGTAAATCTCTCTGGCGTAAGGTAAGCACACGCGAATGGTCAACACGCTAAAAAAAAACATGACACTACACATACGTGACGTCCCGCCGTCAGACAGGAATATGAAGCTGATGTTTTCCACAATGTACGCTTATTTATCGAATGCCTTCAGCGAGTACTGCGCTCTCACGTGTCCTCTTGTATTTTATTCTTCCCCCACGATGACTTTTGCTGCATGCACAATACGTGCTTGAGAGCTCACCGTCGCAAGAAGTCTGCTTATTTAATTCTTGTTAATTCTTTCTCACGGCGGAGACCCGCAGGTGGCTTGCGATCACTGCTTTGCATTAGAAAGCCACTGCCCCTTGAAATACTGATGTCATCACCTTCAATTGGAAGTCAATACACTCGGCGCAGTAAAGATTAATGACATTTGAAGGGAAACTGCCGTGTGATTAATCGATGGGAAAAAAAAGTAACCCGTTAGATTAGATGCGTCACTGGTCGTAGGTGTGATCTGGAGTTTGTCCCTGCTGGCTTTGAGATGAGGGTTGGCGTATTCCCTAGACTGATCGCCACGACCAATTTTAGATTAGACCAGTGGTTCTTAAAACCCTGGAGAACCCAAGAACCCTTTTCTCCTTTGGAAAATGATGAATTTTACATTAAATGACTGCTATATGTTCACTGAACACCAAAATATATGTTTTTTCAAATATTCAATGCTTTAATCCTAATTTAGGATTAGGGCCAAATTTGACCCGTTGGGATTTAAGGGTAGCATTTCAGTAGCAGAATTTATAGGGGCCAAATTTGACCCCGTGGGTTCTCCAGGGTTAACCTTGTTAGAGGTACCGAACCCAACCGGTTCATATGCACATTCACCGAACCCTTTCGTGAAAAATTAAAATATGATTCGAGAAGCGTTCTTTCAGTTTTGCCGGTGCGAGACGAGAGTTGCTCAACTTGGCAGGACAAATCATGCAGATAGGACGCTGAGTCCCATCGCGTGAATCCGTGTTGCACATACTCGTCTGACCACTTCAGTTTTTTTGCTCGACGTAGCATGTGTTAAAACCTTTAAAAAAACGTTAAAAATCACACGACGTACGATCACAACAGTCACACGTTGACGACTCAGCATAAATTCCCACAACGCTGATTGGACAAGCAATGTCATGTGATCATCTGCAGCCAATGATGGCCCAGCGGGCGGGTCATCACTAATTGACACGTCGAGTCGAGTGTGTCTTAACCTCCATGGCGGGGGCTTCATCGAACCCCTGAGACTGATTCACCGAACCCCTGGAGTTCGATCGAACCCAGGTTCAGAACCACTGGATTAGACAATGATCTTTAGCTCAGAGTGGCATTCGGGAGCACAATTGCGAGGGTAGGGATGATGGCTGACAACCTCAAAGTTCTCCCACACCATCCCATCCAAATAGCACGTTGCAAATGGCCGCTGTGAAAGTAAGGATACGCTCCAAAAAACCTGGACTGCGCCTTCAGTCAGACGTGCGTACGTGAGCCCGATGTCTTTGGCGTGTTTGTCTTGTCTTGCTTGTGGTGGCCCAGGTGTCTTTGTTGTGCTGACCACGTGACTGACTCGCAGCAGAGTCGGGAGCGCACGCCCACCTGAGGCCATCTGCTCCGCTCATTAATTAGGAGGCAGGCGGCTTCACCTGCGCTGCCCGCATTTAAATCACAATAATTACCGCACAGCACACTTTCCCCACCCCACGCGCGTATACCATAAATCCAAGTTGGATTTGACTGCAGCAAATGACCGACAGTAAAGACAAAGACAACCGAGAAATGACACCGGGGGACGGAAAACCACCTTGGCTCCGATCGGTGCATTTTGTTGCTTCGCGACAGAGATGCTAAAACCGGAACCACCAACAAACTTCCAATAGTCGCAATGTCTACCTCGTAAAACCTCATCCGATGTTCCCTCACGGCGTCGAACGCTATGCTTTTATCGCAAGCGTGCGGTAAATGGGGCAGCGAATAACCACTCACGCCGGGGCCGTAATGAACGGCGTGCCTTTTAAGAGCGCTACTTAATGACGACGAGGCGGGGGGGGGGCTGGGGGGGGTGGGGTGGGGGGGACATCTGCCTCCAAGGGCCTCCGGTCGGCTCTGGAAGGAGCGAGGCGGACACGATGCCTGCCAGCTCGGTGATGGACTTATCGTGTGCGGCGGGAGCAGGGCGTCTGCGCTGCGGTTTCACCCCTGCCTGTAACCTCAAATCCATTGTTGGAGTCTATTATGGGCTGTTCAATTATTCAGATGATATTTACCAGCGCCAATTATACGGGGCCGTGTCCTACAGAGAGGGGAAAAAAAAGGGGGCCTCGGTGTTTTACCGTTGCACTCAGAGGCGGAAGAGAGCGCTGTGAGGCTGTTCAAGTGGGGGGGGGGGGGGGGGGGGTAGAACTTTCGCTTTCCTCACAGGGAGTGTCTCCATATGGAAGGGTGGGGGGGGCCAGGGGGGCTCGATGGCATATTTGCTTTCCGCGGCTGACGTATTACCGTTCGCCGTCTATCGGGATGGAAAGCGTACCTACCGCTCCGCTCCTCCATTTTGAGGCTAACCAGGACAAAAGAGGGATAAATAAGGGTGCCCAAGGTGTCATGCGGCACCACACGGTTCAGTACGCGGCAAATGTCTCCATTTATCCCCCTATCACCTCCATCACCGCCAGCCAGGTGAGGCGGACACCGTGCGAGGCAGAGCGACGATTCGGTGTCATCACTTTGTTTCAACATCACTTTGATGTTCAAGTGCAGACTTGGCTCTCTCTCTCTCTCTCTCTCTCTCTCTCTCTCTCTCTCTCTCTCTCTCTCTCTCTCTCTCTCTCTCTCACAATCTCGGTCTCTCTGGCTGGCGCTCTCTCACTCTCCCCCTGTCATGCCTACTTTTATTCCCTGCAATAAATGTAAACTACTGCAGAAGTTCATGGGCTCATAAATACAATAAAATAACTGTAAACCATGTCGGCAGCTTATTATACTATTAAGTGGGTGGGGGGGGGGGGGGTTGGGTGGCCCACGTTGGGTATTTTCTTCCAAGAGATTGCGGTATCTGGACATGCGTTATCTGACGAGATATAATAGTTGACTTCGGATGAGATCATGTTGACATTGGAAAACCACAGCACACACACATGAATTGCTTCCTCTCTTACACAAAGTTGGATGACGTTGATGAGTGACGAATATGGAGTGTGCAAATTCGAGAAATTCGAGCAGGATAAACCTTAAAAAAACGAAAAAAAAAAAAGTCCAAACAACAAAACCATCAATCTTCATGCTGGCAAACAAATGTTATTCGCTTTGGTGGATTGCACTTTACACGCACTGGAAAAACGTTGACTTACTCACTGAAGGTCGAGGTCAAATTGAGGTTGGCGAAGAGGTGATAATCCAGTTTGGAAGAAGAGCTTTTATATCGCCTCAATCCTCATTCTTTCAAGGGGCGCGGGTGGGTTTGGGGGGGCAATACGGCTACTGTAGATAGAAGGGGACACTCTTCCTTCTTGTTGAAATACTGACAGGAGGGGGAGGCAAAAGCCGCCACGATTAAACATAGAGAATTAGGTTCAACTTTCCTTTGGGCGTTCCGAATGGGCTCTTGGGATTCCAAGGGGGATCACTTATCGAGGTATTTATTTTCTGGATGACACCAGAAAAAAAAACAAAAAACAAAAAAACAAAAAGGGAGAAGCAAGCCTCAAACAATATTCGTCTTTGGTTTTTATCAGATGTGAAATATCACAACTCGCCCAGTCCATATAAATCCGCTTTCTTCGTGATGGTCACTATGAAAAAGACCGAGGTAACGAGGCAGTTTCGAGGAAGAAATAAAACAAAAATAAAAAAAGTCGTCCGATGTCTTACAAAGAGTCAAACTCCGTAAGTCCTCAAATCCTGGCGACTCCCACGTCAAAACGGCAAAAACATGAAGATGCCGATCCTCGAGTCTGCGGCGGCGTGCGTGCGTCCGTATCCTTGCGTGACTTTAAAAGCTTCCTCTTCTTGACTTCACGCTTGCCTGATCAAGTCCCAAACCACCGATGAGAATAATTCCTCCCGTTTTTTGTTGTTGTTGTTGTTCTTGTTGTAGTTTTGAAAAGCAGTTCTTGAATCAGCGAAGAAAGGAAGGCGGTGCGCGCGCGCGCGTGTCTCAACGCGCTCCTACCTCTTCTCCACCTCCGCCGCCGACTGTCAAGGCTTTGTGGCCACCGGCTTTACTTTTCAAACATGTGCGTTCACGGAGTGCCGTCTTCAGTGCAGAAATCAGGCTTGCCCCCCCCCCTCCTCGACAAAACCTCTTGTTTGTCCTCAGTAATGAATGGAGCTGGCGAGCCCACTGCGCGCACCAACCGCGGCTCTCTCGCCTCCTCCGCCTCTCTTTCTCTTTTCCCTTCTCTCTCTCTCTCTCTCTCTCTCTCTCTCTCTCTCTCTCTCTCTCTCTCTCTCTCTGCTTCTCTGTCCCCTCTGTAGCCTTCTGTCTGCGTTTAAACACCATCTGGAGCTCTCTCTCTCTCTCTCTCTCTCTCTCTCTCTCTCTCTCTCTCTCTCTCTCTCTCTCACACACACACACACACACACACACACCCATGTAACTTACGAGGTGACAATTGCTGTAAAAACATGTTTAATTGTAACACAGCTGCATATAAAATCACATTGTGCCCCGTGTCCTTTCCTATTATTCCAATCATAAAGTGACCAGGGGCTTGGTTATGGTTTGTCAGTTCCCCCGCCTGCCAGTGAGGGCCGCTGTTTCCCCACATCAAGACGCCGAAGAGAGCGTGAGCAGCTAATTTACACTTTTTACCCCCCCCCCCCCGCGTCTTCCTTTATTTAACGTACCAAACGAAATAGTGTAAAAAATACAATCAGATATAGAATTGGATATGCATTTTACCCCCCCCCTTTGAAAATCTACCAATAGCAAAGCCCCTCCCCATCCAACTCTAAAAGGGATTTATTTATATGTTTGTTTGCAGGTGCTCTATCAGATGAAATGGAAAAAGAGGAGATGGACAGTTATTAAATGTGGGCTTCGCCTTTATTCCATGGAAGCTTTTATGCTCGCATCCATTTTCCATTTTATTATTACTCTTTATTGGGGCGTCTTTTGTTGCCTGGTTTAATTAGCGCCCAATAATATCACACCATCTATTTTCTCTTTAGGTTATCTTTACATGCCGCTGTCTATTTATTATGATTTTTCTCTTTTAATTTACTGCTTAACCTTCCATTTGAAACCAGCCGCGTCTGTGGCGATGTTTGTTCTCCAGGCCCATTGTATTCTTATCTTGAATGCTCTGCCAATCAAGCATTACAAGGGAGTAATAACTCTAAAAGCGCGCTACGTTGGCGTAAATTACCACCGATGAAACATACAGCGCGGCGTCAGTGACGCGTCATGATAAGAATCTTTTATTTTGTCATGAATGCTGAATTAATTAACGCAGGCGGTATTTTGCCATTGACGTGATTTCATTTCACCTTGCCGATCCAGATTCTAAAAAGTACAGATGTTATTCACTTGCGTTGGTGAGAAGCAGTATGACCGTCTTTGATGATTACAGTTCAAGATTTGTTGCTGATGTGACCTGAGGCCAAAGATATTCCATTTTTATGATTTCATTAATGCCCACCCGTCGACCAGGACGCTATATCTTCTCGTCCATATCACCGGCTGTACGTGGTTACAATTATGTTTAACCCTCATGCAGTATTTTTAAGCGGCTGCATGAAGGGTATGACGTCCTCGAGGATTGTCCCTAAAATGTCCCTCTTCCAATGTGCAACAACTTTTTTCACTTTTAATTGTTTTTCACTTTCAACCCTTCAAAATGTTCAGTGGGAATTGGCCAAGACATAGATATACATCCTATGCAAAATTTCAGCTTCGTGGAATTATTTTTCACTCTTTTGTCTGTGTCCAAAATTGTCCAAAGTGGCCGAAATGTCCAATTTTGGGATAATTACTGCATGGGGGTTAATTGCACATTACGTTCCAATTGCAATTTATCATTTGATATGAGAACCATCGCGCATTTGTTGGCCATGAAGCTTCAAATGCGCGCGCGCAAAACGCACGCATGCCCACACACCCTCACGGAGACTAAACGCACACACACACAGAGTCATGACGAGGGACAGTAGACAATGCTGACACCCTCCTGACCCCTTCCTGTGTCTACAGAACAAATAGAAGCAGCTTGTAAAGTACACACAGACAGCTGCTGTGCCCCAACTCCAGTCTCACCAGCCTTACCGGCCACCAACACAAATGTCACTTTCATATCAAGCCAGGAGCTGCTCCGACTAATAATGCACATGCGTTGGAGAGGGAAGGTCCGGCTTTTATTTTTTTTTCTTATTTTCTTCCACATGGAGCTCAATCAAGCAGGCCCACTTTTGATGACTGGAAGTCTGGTGCCAAGCTTTTTTTACGGAGACCGTAAGCGCGGTGTTCCTCAGCGCCACCAAAGGAGGCAAATATACATTCACGGTGCAAGTTGACTAAACCTGTGCAGGTACTAAGGGTTGTAATCCGCAGTGAGATGGGACACACTTCCCAAATTAGTGTTCCAGTTCGAGTTCAAAGCAAACACGGTGAAGCGGCATTTAGCTGTGATGCTGCATACAAATGAAGCCGCCAACAAAATTGAAGTCGGACCCGAGTGTAAATGCTTTTAAATCCAGATGTCAAACTGCTTTTTTTTTTTTTTTTTACTCTGGACCTTTGATTAGCGTCTTTTTAACATTTTGAAATCAATTTCACAAACTGGCCTATTAGTAATTTTCGGAACCTACTTTCATTTGTTTGCTTTGACACATCTTTCATGTATAAAAAGTCTTGTCGATGTACAGTCAAACCTCGGTTTTTGAACATCTCTCTTCTCGACCAAATTGGCTTTCGTCCAAAAATGTCGAGTTTTTTTATGCCTCGGATGACGACCGAAATTCGGTTCTCGAACAAAACTGAGTGCACTTGAATGCGTCACTTGACTCCTCTCGCCTTCCTTATACGAGGAAGTGACGCTTCCTCGGGTAGACGAGGAAGTGACGCTTCCTCGTGTCGCTTTCCATTGTGAGCAGACGTGTTCAATTAACGTTTTTTTTTTTTTAAAGAGCGTGGTTTCGGTTTTCGAACGAATCGGTTTCGAAAAGCCTTCTGGAACGGATTATGGACAAAAACCGAGGTATGACTGTGTGTTCTTTTCGTAATTTTGGTGCGCTACTTTTATTTTCTCTAGTTTGCTTCTGACTGTCGTCTGCTGTTGTATTTTAAATGCTTCGAGCTGTTGTGTCTTCGCTTGTGTGAAGCACATTGAGTTGTCTTGTGTACAAAAAAATCCAAAAAAGCTACCTTGCCTTTTCTGTGATGAGGCGAGATTGCTTATGGAAGACTGAGTTTGTGCTTTATATTTCGCCCTCTCAGAATTCTGGGCAAAGGTGCTACTGCTGGTCTGCATGTTGTATTTGTCGCTGCCTGGACTTTGTTTTCCGACGGACGCAGGCTTACGGAAACGGCACGAGGCGTTACGGTGTCCGTGTGGTTGTGAGTGACAGAAAGGTTGGCGATGGGGGTTGCATCCAGAGAAAGGATTCCTGTCAAGGTGACAGCTCCAAGACGGACAGGATGCTATTCTCCTCGGGAACGGCGTCAGTCAACCTGTCAGCCTGCCTCGCCGACAGCCTCTCATTCCTCTTAATTTGGCCTTTTGTTGAGCGGTCACTGGCTAAGCGCCGGCACTCCATGTGGTCGCTCTGATAAACTGCACAATGAAACACGCTTTGCGCGACTCTCCTCCATGAACTCGTGGACATCACACGGGCGGCTGGAAGTCTCTTTGAGGGCGCTAATTGCAAACCCCCCCCCCCCCCCCAAAAAAAAAATCAGCTTTGTCTTGCCCTATCTCACGCCGCAAACGGTCCACTTCTCGGCACTCTATTCTGTTGTGTCTATTCTGTATTGACAGCATCTCCTGGATAGTTGAGCACTTTCTGATATGCTAACGTTGGCGTATGGGCTTTGTGTGCTAGGCTCCATGCGCGCACACGTGTGTGTGTGTGTGTGTGTGTGTGTGTGTTAAAGAGAAGTTTGCAGCGCTCACACATTGTAAATCCTTTCTGAGAATGGCAGTCACAGGCTAGAGTGTTGAAAGGAGATAAGACCCTGAAGCGGACTGAAAGGGAACGTTAGAAGCATTGTATTCCCGCGCAGCTCTCACTTCCCCCTATCCTCCGCTCTCATCCACTTTCAGCATGCCGCACTCTGATGAAGCACCCATTAAAGATACCAATGCACAGGTGAGCTCCAGCATAGGAAGGAAAAAAAAAAAAATGTTTTTTTTTAAAGCAACCCACTTGATCATAACAAGGCAGGAAGAATTGGATTTGTGTTGAGGAATTTCACCAGGAGTCGCTGGAATTCCTCCTGGAATGAGTTTTAAGATTGAGGATTGGTGTTCACTCATTTGAACATTTTCAGGACTCCACAATGCTACGACACGGTACACGTACGTGAACGACTTTGGGCGTGTAACGGATCGTTGACCATTCCAGGGAAGAGCACCTATGCCGGAATGCAACAATTTGCCGTGTTATAATCGAATGTAGTCGATGGAATCGAACCCACGACCTCTGCACCGTGTGGTTGACGCGCTAACCGCTTGCCCACTGGGCCACCCTTTATTATTACAGTCAAACCTCGGTTTTCGTCCATAATCCGTTCCAGAAAACCGAAATTGTTCGAAAACTGAAACCACGCTCTTTTTAAAATAAAAATGTTTACTGAACACGTCCGCTCACAATGGAAAGCAACACGAGGAAGCGTCACTTCCTCGTCTACCCGAGGAAGCCTTACTTCCTCGTGTAAGGAAGGCGAGAGGAGTCAAATGGTGCATTCAAGTGCGCTCGGTTTGTTCGAGAACCGAAATTTGTTCGTCATCCGAGGCATAAAAAAAATCGCAATTTTTGGTCGAAAACCGAATTGGTCGAGAACCGAGACGTTCGAAAACGGAGGTTTGACTGTAATTGCTTCCAGCAAAGGAGGCAAGAGAAATCAAATCAAGTCATAATAATCGATTCCTGAAGAATCGAAGTCGTGTCTTGATGTAAAAAAAGGACGGCCTTCACTAAAACCAGCCAATAATTCAAGACATGAGGGGCGCAAAAAGATCCAGATATGAAAAGTCCAAATTTGATCGAGACCGAATATGTCGAAACCATAAGCCAGAGAGAGGACTAATTCCCGGTGTCGTGAATTACCTGCAGCGCTTGCCATTTCTTGGCAGTAATGAGCTTTGTGAACATTGCACCGATAAGGCCTCTATAATTAGGCTTAGTCATAAGCATCCCCTCTGTAATTCAGTGATAAAAACCCAAGAGAACTACGGTGTCACTGCTCCAATCCAGTCATCTCACATGTGAACGCACACGCACATTCACACACACGCGCGCACACACTCACAAACACATATCGAAAAGTACACACTGAAAAATCAAAATATGAGCTGTAAATACACCTCATTGTTTCAAGGAGCCCTACCTGTAACTGTGCACGTGCGCGCTCGTATGTGTGTGTGTGTGTGTGTGTGTGTGTGTGTGTGTGTGTGTGTGTGTGTCAGTGCGAGGCGTTATGAGCTGCAGCATAGGCTTCCTGTGAGGGAGCAGATGTCGCCGAGCTCAGGCACAGCTGCGACGGCCGATAACCGCGGTGGTAAGAATATGTCGGCACGCTGGCTCTTCTCCCTGGGCCTTATCAGCCCCAAACAGCATACTGACACACACACACACACACACACACACACACACACACACTTAGGCTCTCCACAATAAGGAACTGCCACCCAGCACTCGCGCACCCTCCCAGCAGTTCCAGATAGAGGAAGGAAGGCAGTGAGAAAGACGGTGAGTGGAAGGAAAGGCGACAAACTAAATAAAGGGTCTTTAAGGGAAAAGGGACGCTGAATCTCCAACGGATTCTTACCTCTTGGCAACATGATCACAAACGTCATAGTTCGGGGCCAGCGCTTGTCCTCTACGGCGATGAAGAAGCGTTTTACACCCCCCCCCCCCACCCCCCCCTAAAAAAGTCATCTTTACAAGAAGGGCTCTCTCACCAATGAATATTTTTAGAATCGATTATGCTTTCGATTATTCCGTTGGTTGCTCTGTGTATTTTTTTTTTGGGGGGGGCAGTCATTTTAGATGGAAAAACTTAAAAATCAAAGTGATTTTCATTGATGGCAACAATATTAGTGAGCAGGTAAGTTGTTGGCCGCAAAATAATTTGCTAATTAGTTTTTACTTATACCTTTAAGTTGGGGTGGGGTGGGGGGTGGGGGGGATTTAATAAAATGGGCACCAATTTTGTCAACTTTTCTTTCTTTGTTGCGAAATGGAGGAGAGCCAATTTTCACAGCAGCAATTTAAAATATTTTGCTCAGTTGCCCAACTTTAAATTTTCCCCAAATTTGTTGCTTTGGAATTTAGTGTTCACTGATTATATATATATTTTTTAACGATTTGTCAGTCAGCATTGATTTAATGAACAATATACTCCATAACTAGATTAAAAAAAAAGATTTTCAGTTTTAACTTCACGCACGAAATTATTGGTTCACCTTTCAAAGGTTTTACGTGAACATATGCTAGCTTTCATCGTGACCAGATGACTGAATACTCAAAAAGACGGATACCATACCACAGATACTAAAAACAAAAAACAAATATAAAAAGATTTTGCTGCATTGAGGACAGAAACTTTTTAATAAGGAATGGGAGAGTGGTTGAAGATGGGGGGGGGGGTGGAGCAAGGTCGTGTACGTGCATGTGTGTCTCTCAATGTGTGTGTGTGTGTGTGTGTGTGTGAAGAAAGGTGGGCAGAGGAGAGAGTAGTTATCCTCTCTATTTTCTCCGCACCAGCTTTGTGGTTTGTGTGAGGAACAGATGTTCACAAGTTGATACACTGCCTCACCCCCCCCCCCCCACCCCCACCGTCCCCCCCTGCTCGCTATCTCCTGTGCCAGCACCACCAACTGTCTGAACGTATGCACACACACGCGCGCTCGCACACGCGCACACCTCACCTGAAAACATTCCGTGGCTTCCAGCGAATCTTCATTCAATCCCGATGCTCTGTATGTGCTCTCTGACGTCCTTGCCAACCCTTACGTCCCCCCCATCCACCCGACACTTTGCGAAACGTGTTTGTAAAATTGGATGCAATTTGAATTCATTCTGAACTTTTATGACAAAGACAACAATGAAGAAATGATTGAGGTACACCCTCTAGAAGTGTCAATCAAAACGTGCCGCTATTATGGGGGTCATTGTAGGTCACGGACTCTCGTGGATTTACGGGAAGGGTATTCAGCTGTAAACTGAGGACCCCACTGTCAGTTTCCCCCCGTGAGCGGGCTGCCAACGTGAGCCTTGAGTCAACACTTGATTTAATCAGGTGCCACTTCCGACTTTTGACAGTTTGTGCGTCTGTTGCTCAGCTAAAAAGGACACACACACACACACAAACGCACGCTTCATATATAAAATCAGACAGCTTGACGGCGTCACACTTTTTTTAAAAATTACGTCACAGTTTGTCGTCCTTCTGCGTTTTGTCAAGTGTGAGCAAATAGATGAGGATGTACAGTCAAACGTCGGTTTTCGACCAACTCGTTTTTTGACCAAAAATTTCGAGTTTTTCATGCCTCGGATGACGAGCAAATTTCGGTTCTCGAATAAACTGAGCGCACTTGAATGCACCATTTGACTCCTCTCACCTTCCTTACACGAGGAAGTGACGCTTCCTCGTGTTGCTTTCCATTGTGAGCAGACGTGTTCGGTCCACATTTTTATTTTAAAAAGAGCGTGGTTTCGGTTTTCGAACAATTTCGGTTTTCAAACAGCCTTCTGGAACGGATTATGGACGAAAACTGAGGTTTGACTGTATGTGTAAAAAAACAAAACAAAATCGCTGCACAGGCAACCCAATAGTGCCTTAAAGAGCCAATGGGCAAAAACGGAGCAATAGAGCGTTATGAGGCGGAAACAACAACAAAAATTGTTTTTTTTGTTAATGTGGTATTTTGACTGGTCGTTTGTTCATCTGGCTGGTTTCGCATTTGACTTTGCTGTGTTTGGACACGACTCAGGGAGCAATGTGAGAGGTCTGCGCGGTTGACACTGAGATCTGCTAAGTGCCATTCATTGATTTATGGACAATCAATATAATTCTGAAGTGGGCTCTGTGAGGAAAGGCGAGAAGTTGTATCAAAAGTCGCTTTACATTCGTCCATTCGGTGACGGTTTACCCGATAAGTACTCTTCGCCGGCATCATGGGCGCTAGTAAAATATGTCAAACTGCTAAACACACAAATAACACACCGCGAAGGCTTGACAAGACTCTCGGTTTCGAAACACGGCCACGTGGTCTTGCATGCCACCATCCGTGAACTCATAATAGACACATTGGCGAGAAGCGCCGCAACGCGGTGCAATCGCGGGAGAACGGTGAAAAGGACCAAATGTCTGCTGGCATCAAAAGTCAACGCGCCAGTCGGCCTTCAAGGAAGAGATGAGACTAGAGATGAGATGAGACTCAAACATCCTTTGGATGGTTTCTTTGGAACGAAACAAAGCTCGGTCGCTTCTTTGCGCGACGGAATTTCTGAGGCGGGGAAAATCAAGGATTGATTCGTTGATCCGCGGGGGGACTAATATGGGCAGGCTTTATGACTCCATTTTGTCTGTAAATAGGAATTATAAAGAGTCTCTTTGAAGCAATCGGAGAATATGCATTTGTTTTCCGCCATTTCTCTTCTGTTTCTTGACACTATTATGCACCATAAAAAGAAAAACTTGCATTGTCTGAGCTATTTTAAGTTGGAACGACTTTAAAAGAAACATTATTGACAAGCGATGCAAAAATGGTAATTAGCGCAACAAAGTGAGCAACAGTTTGCTCATCTGTTTTGATTAAAATTTTTTACTTGGGCAGCCAATGCAAGCGACAACATCTCTGTAAACTCTTATTTCTTGGGTGTGAAATGCAAGAAAAGCAAATTTTGCATAATAATGAAAAATTTATGAATTGCACCAACTTAAAATTTTACCCAAGTTGGTTGCCTTGAAATTTTGAGTTCACCCTACCGTGTGGGTGCATCTTGAAACGTAAATATTAAATACATTAATAAATATATAAATACATAAAATAATAATTCAGTCAAACCTCGGTTTTCGGACGTCTCGGTTCTCGACCAATTCGGTTTTCGACCAAACATTTCGAGTTTTTTATGCCTCGGATGACACGAGAAAGTGACGCTTCCTCGTGTTGCTTTCCATTGTGAGCAGACGTGTTCAGTAAACATTTTTATTTTAAAATATTGTGCGATGAAAAAAAAATTAACAATATTGACATACCCCCCCCCCCCCCCACAGTATCGCGATAATTATCGTATCGTGAAGTTCATATCGCGACAATATCGTGCCGTGACGTTTGGATATCGTTCCATCCCTATTTTCGACACAGCATCCATCCTCAGGCGGATGACGGGTGAGCGGCAGCCTATTCCCGCTGAAAGGATTTTCAGATAAACAACCGCACGCTCACATGAGCAACTTTTGAGCAACAATTGAAAGTCTTTCGCAAGTCTTTGACAACAACGATGACAATCATGCATACGCCGTTGGGAACAAAATGTTATTTGGAATTCTGTGGGCTTGCAAGACTTATGTGAAAGCTCTGAGAGACATTTAACCCTCATGCAGTATTTTTAAGCGGCTGCATGAAGGATATTGCGTCCCAAAAATGTCCCTCTTCCAATGTGCAACAACTCTTTTCACTTTTAATTTTTTTCACTTTCAACCCCTCAAAATGTTCAGTGGGAATTGGCCAAGACATAGATATACATCCTATGCAAAATTTCAGCTTCGTGGAGTTCTTTTTCACAGTTTTGTCTGTGGTGTCCATCTTGTCCAACAGTCCAAAATCGTCCAATTTTGGGATAATTACTGCATGGGGGTTAATGTACTTATTTTTTTTCTAAAATAAGGTCACATTCTCAAATAAGCTGCTCAAGTTCATCGTTCAAACCCACGGGAGTTCATTTCACGCTAACGTTTTCTGCTCCTCCAGCTAACACAAATAACAGAACCCCCTAACAAGAGCCATAAACGTCACATTGCCCTTTGAGTATGCGGCGTGAAATCAACACAAGCCGTTCCCCATCAATCATTCTCGCTTCATGAGCAGATCCGACAGCAGGCAGACCCTCCATCGCTCATCACGTCGCGTCGCGTCGTCGTCTACCCCGGCCATAAAAGACGCGCTTCCTACCTTCGCCAGATCTGAGTTGGACACTCGGGGCCAGCTTTGAATTGAGGCCTCTGTGCCGCTGGATGTCTTTGGTCCTCAGCTCTCTGTGGCTGACCAGCGTCACGGTTGGGACGAGTGGCCAGGGTTCCACCTTTTGGGTTCCCCTTCTTCTTGTACTCCCGATGGACCTCGGCAGACATTTTCCCAACGGGTTTTTCGCCTCCGCGCTCGATATTGTAATCGTCAACTTGTCTGCCGGCCGTTCCGTGCGCTCGGCGGTTTAGAAAGAAGGGAACTCCTCGTCCGGTTTCAAATGGGGAAGACAAACTCACTGACGCGAAAAGAAGAAGAAGGCACTCGATAAAGCCTTTGGATTTATAGCGGCGTTGGGGCGAACGTGTTTTTCACAATGAGAACATTTTGGCACGCATCTTCTCATAAATGTCCATCTTTCCACAGAACAAGCCGCTAAATTATACCTTGCCGGGGCCACGAGATGCCATGTTCCAAAACGAGGAGAAACAAAAATTGCATCGTCTTCATCCTTTCATGTCTTTTTTGGCCAATTTGGATTTCAGCCGTCTTATTCCGTTGATATTTTTTTCTTTCAACGTATCCGTTAAGAGGCTGGCTTTGATGTCGGAGACCCGCGTCCGTTTTCAACCCCAAGTCTCTCCGGGATGAACTTAAGAGCATTTGGCCCACGTTCCCTCAAATGTCCTGCTCAGTTCTTCGAGGTTCCTCGCCAGACGTGCGCGTCTGTGTGAGTGTCAGCAGCAGGTCAGATAGTGTCACGGCTCTATCGAAGGGGCCGTGCTCTCGTGCGAACCCTCCTCCTGACACTGCCTGACTGTTCCGCGCAAATGAGAAGTGTGCATTAGTGTGTCACGGTGAGCGTGTTGCGGTGCCTGAACACCCCCAACCCCCCCTCCACCCCCCCACCCCCCGGGGGAGGTCAGGCAGCGAGGCCGGCTTCGGTGTGATCGTAGCAGACAGCGGCGAGCGGCAGGACCTGAACCTCCCATCTGGGCTTCCTCTGCGGCAACCAGCTGTGACTGCGGCCAGCAGCAAACACACACACACACACACACACACACACACACACACACACACACACACTTTTTTTCCCCCCCTGTTGCCCTCCTTCTGCAGCCTCGTTTGCGCCGGTGCACCGTTTCTACACCTGCGATGATAGCTTTTGTCAGACACGCATCGTGTATCATTTTTCAACACATTTCACAGCTCAGTCAAGTGCCAAAGAAAAGACAAAACAAATGAAGTACATTTTTGTTAACTCTGCATAGATTTGGTGTCCTCCCAAAACCTCAGTCCTCCAAACAAGGCTTTCTGGGCCAGCCTTTCCAAATTTGGGAGAGCGGCTGGTTTCATGCAAACAGAATGTAAATATAAAACGGGACGCAATTATAAAGAATGGCGTCTTTATTTAATCAGCGTGTCAAACGGAATTGAACATCTGAGACTCAGTGCCCACCCCGATGTTGGATGCGGGTGCCATGCATCGAATTGTCTAAATGCGGCAAGCAGCAATGGCCATGTGGAAGTGTACCTTGGCCTTGACCACGTACCACTTTGGCAATTTACGTCTGAAAGTTAAAAACATTTTTTTAAAAAAAGCTGGCGTGAAAGCGGCTGTGGTACAATGTGAAAGCTCAGTTAACCCGGAGCTATCGGTCTTAGAACCTCTGACCTCATAGGACTCATTAGACCCTGAGCTCCGCAGTGACACACACACACACACACACACACACACACACACACACACGCACACGCACGCGCACGCACACATTGCAGGAAGCTTCTGTTGGAGCTAGTTGTGTGCTGATGAGAGAAGTGAGAGAGGATGTGAGCACATGATGTGCCAAATGCCTGCTTGAACCAGATGGTCATCAGCAGAGAGGAAGTGAAAGAAAAGTGCTGTGTGGGGAGAGAGAGAGAGAGAACGAGAGAATGAGAGAGAGAGAAAGAGGGCAAGAGAGAGAGAGAGAGAGAAAAAAACAATTCTCAGACATACGGTACATGTGGGATTTCCCACAGTTACGACTGCGTGCAATTATAGCGGTAGTCCACTTTAAGTCAATCAATAATTGACTAACAGATGCCAAATCCAAATCCAAGCTCGCTGGATTTAACTTACAAGCCAACCCTTCATGTGGTAAACATCCTGTATCGCTTGTCCTCATCAGGGGTCGCGTGTAAACTGCGGCTTTTCACAGGGCAACGACCATTCACACTCACGCCTATAAACATGGTTCTGGAATTATTTTTGTAGTCAGGCGCCCGCGCGCTAGGCGTAAAAATGTGTATATCTTCGTTTCGTGTGTTTTGGAATTTGGTAGGCCATGCAACGCCTCATTTGGAATTCTGGCATATTCGATTGCACGCCCCCCCGGCACGCCCGACAATTTAATAAGAATAAGAATAAGAAAACCTTTATTTGTCTCTCAATGGAGAAATTCCTCATTTACAGCAGCAAAGTTACGAAAGGAAGAAAATAGAAGAACAAAAATAATAGGAGCTGCTGTAAAGGCAGAAGTCATTGAAGTCATTTGGTGTCCAAAAGTAGTATACATTTTAGATCAGGCAAAAGCAGGTCTAAGTTGTGGTGCAAGTGGTATCATAACGCGATTTTCGCCAAAATTTGACCGAGACGCGAGCTGACAATGATTGATAAATATGTCAACGGCGTGGGACAATCCTTCTGAATTATTGTATCAATCACTCCATTGAACAAATTATTATCATGATCATCTTTAAAATATTTGGAGGAGCACCTGTGGGTGGTGTTCAAGGTGGTCTCCCAAGTGCCCATCCACAGGTGCCAACATTTTATCAACTGCCAGTGGAGATCTTCTTGCAATTCCTTTTGAATGTACTTTGTAATTTTTGCCTTTTATGAACCTCAACACCCTGATCCAAACCAATTTTTATAGGTGTCACCTATTATAGGAGCCTTTGCCCTTTTGCGTCATTCCCCTTCCCCAGATGTTGGCAGGTTTAAAATGAGGTTTGGGTGTGGAGAGAGATAATAATTGTGCCATAATCACTGGCAGACAGCTCTGACTCTGGCAGGTGCTATCAGAGCAGCGACCCAGTGGTGCCTTCTCTCCTCAGATAAGGTCAGGGGGGGGAGCAAGGGGGGGGGGGGGGTGGCAGGATGGAGGACGGGTGGAGGGAGGAGCAAAGGAGCAAAGGAGGGAGAATAGGCCAGAGGGGGGGGGGGGGGGGCAAAGCGTGCATTACAGACGAGCGGCTCGCCTCGCCTTATCTCCCCACCGGCGGCTGCTGCTGGCGGCTTCCAGATGCGACGCGCAGAAGCGGCAGTCTCACAACGATCCTTCTATCAGCGCCGCGCAGACACCCGTTGCCAAACACCAACCCAGCAAGAGGACTCACCATTTAGCTCCTTTACAACTCCATCGCTGAGGAGATGCCAAAGAAGCGGACACTTTTGTTTTGGTCCACCCAACTTGGTTGATGTTAAAAATCCATTGCACTGTTGCTGTTTGTAGCGGAGTTCAAATGATATGACTCAAATGGTGTCGGGGTCCGTAACATGGGGCCGTGCACGAATTGGTGGTGACCTGAAATGAGATGTGAAATGGCCAACCCCATGCAGTAATTATCCCAAAATTGGACATTTTGGACACTTTGGACAATTTTGGACTGTTGGACAAATGGACACCACAGACAAAACAGTGACAAATAACTCCACGAAGCTGAAATTTTGCATAGGATGTATATCTATGGCTTGGCCAATTCCCACTGAGCATTTTGAGGGGTTGAAAGTGAAAAACAATTAAAAGTGAAAAAAGTTGTTGCACATTGGAAGAGGGACATATTTGGGACAATCCTCAAGGACGTAATACCCTTCATGCAGCCGCTTAAAAATACTGCATGAGGGTTAAAAAAATGAATGCCAAATAAGAATTTGCACATTTGAGTGGATTTAAATCGTTACCAAAAGTGTAAAAACACCTTGGGTTCTGCCGTTGGCCAGTGTACAGGCAGGGATCCTAGAGGTTAAGGTAAGTTTTTTTAAACTAAAAAGGAAAAACCTGGGGCGGCGCGGTGGTCCAGTGGTTAGCACTTCGACATCACAGTGCAGAGGTACCGGGTTCAATTCCAGCTTCGACCTCCCTGTGTGGAGTTTGCATGTTCTCCCCGGGCCTGCGTGGGTTTTCTCCGGGTGCTCCGGTTTCCTCCCACAATTCCAAAAACATGCATGGCAGGCTGATTGGACACTCAAAATTGTCCCTGGGTGTGAGTGTGGATGGTTGTTCGTCTCTGTGTGCCCTGCGATAGGCTTGCAACCGGTTCAGGGTGTCCCCCCGCCTACTGCCCGAAGACAGCTAGGATAGGCTCCAGCACCACACGTGACACAAAAGGGATGGATAGATGGAAGGAAAAACGTTCCGTAGGTTGATGCGGCTGCGTTTGTGCACCATTGTACACTCCAATGTGTTGTTAAAAAAAGTTAATATGAGGCTGAGGAAAGCACTTTGGACAACATACGGTGTAGATCAGGTTCTTAGGAGCCATACTTAGGGCACCCCTGGTATGGATGAAGCGCGATATAAGTGCATTCCATTTACCACTAAGATCACATTGGATTTTTCATTTTTTGTACCAGAACATCAATTAGTAACCCCGGAGTTTGTTCGGGATTCGCTAGTTAAATGCTAAACGTATAGCGAAAGGCGGATTTTGTTGCGAGTCCGAGCTCTCCCTTTTGACACAAAGGTCAAAGGCAAACGTCCTCTTCCAGCTGGCCGGTTTTGGTCAAGCATCTCACGCTGCAAAGCGTGAGAAACAAAGAGGCCCGAGCGGCTGGAGCTTGGCAGTGAGAAGCGGCCATATGGCGAAGCGTCTTGAGACATTCACTGCCGGCTAACTGGGTGACTTTTCAACCCTGCAACCGTTTGCTGAGCCTCTTAGCTCAAAGCCACAGTCGAGTGTGGAGCAGCTTGACATCCGTCCATTTTCTCCCACTTTTTCTTCTCACAGGTGATGTGGAGCCAATCTCATTTGGTTATTACAATGCTTTATTAGTGCACATTGTTTTCAAATGCCCCCACCCCCGACAGTTTTTTTTGTTTTTTTTTGCATGTGCCTGGGTTTTTCCTCATTAAATCAAGAATTCATAAAAAAAACAAGTCCCGACTCGTCTAAATTATAGTCATAAAAAGTTGAATGAAAACACAGTCTCTTGTGTTGAGGTGAAATAAAATCAGCTTCATTATGAAAGAAATAAAATACTACGTGGGAGGTTGCTTTGGATCATTCTTCTGCATTCAAGGATGTCCAAGCGGGTATCATAATTGTAAAAAGTCGCTAAACTAATAAACAGCATATGAGCATCTTTGTAGCGAAAACAAGGCAAACAAGTCAGAGAGGACTTGTTCACCTTTCTCTCTCTCTCTCTCTCTCTCTCTCTGTCTCGCTCTCTCTGGTGTTTTTAGAATACGCACCTGTTTGGCACAGACTGCTTCAGAAAACCTCCAGATCCTAACAGAACTCTAAAAGTTAAACCGTCCCCATCTGTCGCAACGGAGCCGCACACAGATGCACGGTGAACGCCTCCTCTTTCTTATCCTTTCTCACAGCAGACTTGGCACTCATTCAACGACTGTCAACGCACACCTGCTAAATTAAGCCTGTTCTCAGACTTAAACACATGCCGACACAGAGGCAGGTTCAGGAAGGAATACACTGTGTTGACACACATGCTCACACACACACACGGATGAAGACAATACGATGCACTTGATCGGATTTATTGTTCGTCAAATCGATTGCGAGTAACTTGTTCTTATCGGAATTTAGCGGGCAAACTTCAAAAAAGGTAGTGGTTGCAGTAAGCCACATTTTGTGGGTTTCCCTTCAAGTCCCAAGGCACCGCATACCTGTCAACTTGTACGTTTACCCCGCATTTTATACGTATTTTTATCCAGGGTTCCCACTCTTCCACTTGCTTTTTATTTATGGGCCTTTTAAGGACTTTTGAGGGCTAATCTAGCCATTTTTAAGGACTTTTTCTCAATTTAGCAGGGGATTCACAGTGGATTTAATGCCCGCTCAGCAATATGCGGGCTGAACAGAAAGCCACATATCACTGAGCTGGTGTTCGAATCATTGCTGCCAAAGGAAGGGCACATATTTATTTTTAGGGCCAATCAGCTAACCCTTTATTTGACATACTGTATGTCAAATTTAATACTCATAAAATACTTGAGTTCATTTTCAAATAAAGTACAGTCAGAAAAAAATTAATTTAGAAAATATAAAACTTCTATTTATTTTCGAGGATTTTTACTGATTTTTTTTTTTTTTTCAACAAACAAACGAGCAAAAAAAAGAATAAAACTAAATGTTTAAGGATTTTTATTGATTTGAGAAGCTTTCCCTGAAAATTAAGGACAATTAAAATTATAATTTTACAACTTCTTTTTTGATGGATTTTTATGAATTTTAAGGACCCATGGGAACCCTGTTATCATTTCAAATCCTGTACGGAATATTACAACTTTTATACGGAAAAAAACAACAACAAAAAAACAATTGTGAACCGATCTCACAAAGACCATTTTGGCTCAAATCCAGATCGTCTCACCTGCTGGTAGCCAACGACAATGCCGTCGTCGATCGCAACTATTGTCACGGCAAACCAGCAAAAGTAATCCCCAATCGTAATTTTTTTTCATCACTGCGTAAGGTCGGATTGATAAAGCATGCTGTGCGCATGCGCGGTAAACCGTTGTAAGGGTTTTTGTTGCTTTGTAAGGGGAATCGTGATCATTTATAAGGGCAGCTATTAGCCGAGGTTGACAGGCATGGCACCGTGACCAAAATCAAGAACACTCAGTCAAGTTGAGTCGCCACGAAATGTCGTGCAAATCGTGTCGGGTCGTGACTTGGTTTCAGGAAATCTAAAGTCAAGTCATACAAACTCGCCTTGCCGTTATTTGCACATGAGCCACATTGAGCTCAGGATGCTATCTGGACTTACGTTACTTAGCTATGCTAGCATGCTATGCTAACATCTGTGACTTCAACAGACACAAAGCAGCAACACATACAGAGCATACATCAATACATGTACGGCATATTGTCCTTGCTCAGATGGACGGCTTCTCTGCGTCTTTCTCTTAAACGACCTCCCTTCCAGTAGACCTCACTGTTGCCCGACATGATAATAGCACAACGTTGCACTAAACTGAAAGGCCACCACTCTAAAGTCGCACCTGCCTTTGCGCATACTGTAAAAACCTTTTTTTTTTCTGACCTCACATACTCTTACCTGACTAAAACCAAACATGTGATCTTTTGACCCATCTTCTCACCTCTCTTGCGGCCCCGCCCGCGGCATCCGCATTCGCTGAGATACCCTAAATGTGAATTGGAGACAGATGGAGACGAAGGTTCCCCGCGGAGAGGTTCCCTTGCAGCTGTGTTGTGTATATGGTGCCAGGAAGCGATGACAGCATAGCACGGGGACACCCAGGGACATCGGACGCCGGCGCCATCTCCGTCTTTCTCTCACGCACTCGGCAAGCTACGCAAAAGGTGCAAAAAGCAGTGGCGTGAGCCGCTCCAATCCGCTTCCAGGAATGCAAAAGTGGAGATTGAAGCGGAGAGAAAAGTGGTGGATTAGTGTAACGCTTTAGCATTCAATCACATGGCAATTTTGGCCATACTGCATGACAACGTGCGAAGACTAAGAACGGTGGAAATATACATGTTGCGTTAAGCTGTTTTTCACCATTTTCCAAATTTTTAGGGCGCGGCTAAAATGGTACACTTGGGTGTCCTGCGGCATGAGTTGCCGCGTCCACCATCACATGAAAACTGAATGCCCTCGTTCCATAAGCAGCTATCCTGTGCAATTGTGAGTCTTTAGTACGATTTATTTGGGCCATTTTTCAGGTTTGGTGGTCCTCTGAAAATTTCGGCACTCACCGGGCAATATAGCGATGATGGAAGCGCAGTTAAAAAAATACAAAATGGCAGACTGGGGGACATGTTGCCGATGACAAAAGTGTGGTTAACCCTCATGCAGTATTTTTAAGCGGCTGCATGAAGGGTATTACGTCCCAAAAATGTCCCTCTTACAATGTGCAACAACTTTTTTCACTTTTCATTGTTTTTCACTTTCAACCCCTCAAAATGTTCAGTGGGAATTGGCCACGACATAGATATACATCCTATGCAAAATTTCAGCTTCGTGGAGTTATTTTTCACTGTTTTGACTGTGGTGTCCATTTGTCCAACAGTCCAAAATCGTCCAAAGTGTCCAAAATGTCCAATTTTGGGATAATTACTGCATGGGGGTTAAAATAATGAGGAACAGTACCAGACTGACGATTAGAGTTTTGCGACGGCTTGAAATAATGACGACTGACGAAGGACGGACTGGGAAAATTTACTGAAGCTGCCAAAGGTACAGTAGCTGATATACACAAATGTATTGTTTTATTAACCCTTTCAGGGATAGCGGTTACTCGAGTGGACAGTTATTCACATGTAGTTTTCTCTGAGATGAATGAATCTTGATGTCACAGTTGTGCATCAACCAGTACAACGCACCCATATGTGTGTTGCCATCCGCTGCCGTTAGTTATTTTTGTTTCATGCCTAAAGATCCTGACGTAGGTTATTATTATTTGTGCATGAAAGGGTTAATGTAGTTTGATTTCATAAAAGAGAAAACAAAAAACAAAAAATGCAGTATTTACACCTGAATAAAATGAGAGTATTTGATTTTCAGAATACAGTCAAACCTCGGTTTTCGAACGTCTTGGTTCTCGACCAATTCGTTTTTCGAGTTTTTTATGCCTCGGATGACGAACAAATTTCGGTTCTCGAACAAACTGAGCGTACTTGAATGCACCATTTGACTCCTCCCGCCTTCTTTACACAAAGAAGTGACGCTTCCTCAGGTAGACGAGGAAGTGACGCTTCCTGGTATTGCTTTCCATTGTGAGCAGACATGTTCAATAAACATTTTTATTTAAAAGAGCGTGGTTTCGGTTTTCGAACAATTTCGGTTTTCGAACAGCCTTCTGGAACGGATTATGGACGAAAACCGAGGTTTGACTGTATTCAAAAGATGGTTTGAAAGCTTTTAACTTCTTTTGCATTTTGCGTACAATCGGTTTTAAATAATCTTGCCACTCATCGTCTTCCTTTCGATTCTGACTCAGTGTGGGTGGTGCAATTTTCATTGACGCATCAAAATGGTAAATTCAGTCAAGATCCGGAATGTTATGAACGTATTCTTGACATTTTTTCAAATTTATGTCCCGGAGAAGGTGCTTTATTAGCGTCTCGCTTTACTGTTTACTGTTCAAAAACTATTTGACGATAAAGTAAGTGGGGCAGTGAAGCGATGCAAAAATTTTCCTCCCTTCATCGGCTAGAACATGTGTGAACGCTGTCGGAGCAGATTACCTGTGCTGTTTTTCAAATTAGATTTTTTTTTTTTTTTTTTTTACGGTGGGGTGCACTTAAGAATATTTTTGTATCGCTAATAAGAAGGATGATGGGCCGATATGGAGAAAGTGAAAGTGTCAGAATGCCTCTGCTCATTAGAGCTGTATTTTACACATAGCGACGCGTCCGGGGATTACTTCTGTTTGATCTGCTTTGCATAAACCGATCCAATCTAACCCTGCGTGTGAGGAAAAATCAATTAAATTCTCCGTAATTGGACTGGCAGTGCACTCGGAGGAGAACAGAAGTCAATATGAAAGATGAAAAATGAAGCCAAAGGCCACCTCACTCCATTGATTTTGCACGGAGAAGAGGCGGCTCGGAGATATTATCGCCACGTAGGAATATGAGCTATTGAACTACCTAACGTTGTTATTGTCTCTGCGTTGAAATGGATGAGAGGCTGAGCGGGAGCCTGGGATGACAGCTCCAATTAAGGTTCACTGATCTATACACAGAGCCTCTTTGTGTTCGTCTTTGTTGAAAAGTCGGGGCGTTGCGCGGTTGGCAACGCGTCGACATGGACAGGTAGGAGCCACAGTCGACGCATAACTAATGCAAACAGGCTTAATCGAGAGGCAATAACCGGAGAGCCGCAAAAAAAACAAACTTATTTTATTTTCATTTTGAAATGTGCGACTGTACCGCAAGCAAAAATATGTTGATTGATGACTCCAAACACGGAAGAAGAAGAAGAAGAAGCTATCTTATTGAGTGATAAATGAAAAGATGGACGATGCTCTTGGTAGGAGCTACAGTCGAAAGGGCGCATTGATGTTTTTAACCTCAGATGCTCTGAAATTCTTTGCCATCCCGACTGCTTTGATCTTTGATGTGTTTTACAAATTTCAGAAATACAAGACCATGCAAACGAAAGGCCCTGTTCTGCACCTCTTCCATCCCCCTGGAAATCCGAACGAATGATACGTTTACTCTGGATGTAAGTGGCGAATCTTAAGGGGGGAATCCAGCAGGTTTTGCAGAAACGACCACTCGGGAGCATTTGCAAGGCCAATAATTGAGGAAAACAACAAGAATCGTAAAAAATAACCATGAGAGATTCTCAAATGCAATCTCAGCACGAGCGAGTTGCTCACTGAGAAACATTGGTTGGGTCGTCGGTCGCTCCCCGCCGAAGCAATAAATATTCCACCCTTTTAAAAAGGGAAAGCCTACAATTATATTTATTTTCAGCCTGGAAAAAAAAAAAAAGAATTACAAATGCAATTGTCATTCCTGCAGAATTTTAATGAGCGCAAAAATTACTGCCAACAAGACGCCTTGGACTGACAGGTGAGCTAAATGTCTATCATGAAGATTGAAACCGGATACAAAAAGTGAAAATAGTCATTTTAAGATTAAAAAAAAAAAGAAATCTAATGAAAGCCTGCCAACAGTAGAGTGAGACATGTTTTCTGCATGCTGGCTTCATCTGTCCTGTATTTATCGTATATGTTATTCAGGTTGAAGCAACTGCTGACAGATGTGCTCTAATCAGCAGACAGATGGACTGACCGACTATCAAAAGGTAGACAGATGATCACATAGTTAGACGACGCTTTGAAAAGGCACTTTAGCTAATTTTGTAGACACACCTGCTTATATCCAAGTTGTGTGTTGAGTTGTTAACAGGGTCATTTTTTACGATCAGGTTGTAGCGAATGAACAAATCATTCCAGTGTTAGCCATTTCCTGACCCTTATTTATCTGACCATGTGAAAATTGTTTTCAACCCCGGAGAACCCACAGGGTCAAATTTGGCCCCTATAAATTCTGCTATTCTAATGCTACCCTTAAATCCCAAAGGGTCAAATTTGGCCCTTATTCTAAATTAGGATTAAGGCATTGAATATTTGAAAAAATATATATTTTGGTGTTCAGTGAACATATAGCAGTCATTTAATATATAATTCATTATTTTCCAAAGAAGAAAAGGGTTCTTGGGTTCTCCAGGGTTAAATATACATAAAGACTTTCCTGGGATTGAATGCCTGAATTCTTAAAAAAATATATATGAAAAAGAAAACGTCTTAGGCGTTGAATGTGTTAAAGATAGGTTAGTATTACGTACACACAAATAAATTACCATCCGTCCATTTTTTTCATACCTCGTTTTCTCATTAGGCTTATCCGTGACTCTTTGAACCATCACCTTTTCACGGTGGACAGGTTCGTCTGTCCCAATGTCCGTCAAAGTTAAAGTAGCCAGGAGGATTCACGTACTGGATGATGTAATGCAGGCCGCTCGTTCCTTACATGACTGATGTCAATGTTTGGGAAGATCACAATTCTGCATTGGTCTGTTGTTGTGAAAAATGGAAATAAGCCAAAAGATGAAACTCTTGCCTTACCCGTCGATATACGTTCCCACCCTCACCGGGGATTTTGGTTCGGATGCCTCTTACTGAGTGTTCGCAGCACAGCCCACCAGAAGGAAGCACCGAAGAAGGCCCAGGACAGGCTGGAGAGACTCCGTCGACTGCCTGGCCTGGGAAAGGCCTCAGGATCTCGCTGGAAGAGCTGAATGAAGCAACTGGGGAGCCAGAATTCTGGGCCCGCGAGCTCCTCGAACCCTGCTAGGTGGAAGAAAATGAATGGATGGATGGCCGCGGGTGAACTGGAGCCGAGCCCAGCTGACTTTGGACGAGAGGGGGAGTCCACATGGTTGGCCGGCAATCACGGGGCACTTGCAGATCAACAACCATTCAGTCTGGCATTCACAGAATCAGAATCGCCTTTATTGTCATTGTATAAGCTTACAACGAAATTTGGGTGCCACTCCTTAGTGCATTTCGTAAAAAAAAAAAACAAAAAAAAAAAACCTAAGGACAAGTAAGAGTCTTTACTGAACCTATATAGGTCATTTCTTTGGAATGTGGGAGGAAGCCAGAGTACTTGAAACACACTCAAGAAAGAGAAAAGTTCGCAGGATTTGAACCTGCAGCCTCAAAACTGTGAGGCAGATGTGCTCAACACTGCTCCACTGCGATGCGAATTCACTTGATTTATTCAATATCGCCATCTTAATTTCTAATTCCGTGAAACACATAATGCAATGTCGCTCAGAGGAGCGCAGACCTCTGCCAAGGTCAAACAGTCAAACAATGCTCAAAATACTTCTGATGGTTTTAATTGGAAAATCATCATGGGGACAAAGAGATCAAACAGTTGCAATGAGCAAAAAAAAAAACAAAAAAAACTGCATCAAACCACACTTGTATTCAAATCTGATAACTATTTTGTCTGGTGTCTTGTGTCCTTGATGGACAGAGACTGGTGTATATTTCAAATTTCAAGTTGTTATGAATACCCGTACGGAGTTTTGACTTTGTCTGAGATTGAGTGCCAGTGTTATATTTACATTTTAATTGCTCGGCTCCTGACAAGAGATCCCTCTTGTCATGATATTGGAGCTCAGAAAAGCAAAAGAACGCATGGTCCAATGTCAACATGCCCACCACCGGTCCCCCACCACCCCCGCCACCTCTTACCATCCTCTCCTGCCTGTCAGCTTATCAGGACCCTGGCAGACACTGTGATCGGCGTAACCAAGCGCTGCCTTGTATGTTTGTTTGCTTCTTATCCCACCTCGTGGCGTGGCATGCGGCACACAGCGCCTCAAGCCCCTTAGCATACCCTGCATGGACGGTAGAGATAAAACAAACTAAAAAAAAAAAAAAGATGAGCCGTCAGTAAAGACGTAGACATCACCGGAGGAATCTGCGCGCCCTTCCCTCAGGAGAGGAGATCAGTACCGCAGACTCTTGAATGTCGGACTGGAAAGTTGAGTCAGCCGGCTAGGTGACTGATATTCTTTCCTCAGGTGTGTCACCTCGTTGTCTTGGAGCTGTTCCTTTTCTGAGTTACTCGTACTTGCCCGCAGGTAATGATGCAGTAAAAGTCTGATGGAAACAGCTGCCCTAGTAAGATAGTTGGAGGATGCTTGGTCTTTTGGGTATGCAACACATCTGGTGCCTTCTGGCAGACAATTACAGATTTTTTTTTGGTGTTTTTTTTGGTCAACTTATTTTCTAATTTCTTTTCAATGATCCTGTCTGGATCCCATAACAGGTGTCCGTAAACTGTTTCTGATTGTAACGGTGCACCCCTGAGGAGAGCCCGTCGATTGGTTTGGAGCTCTTTCAAAATTGAAATGATGTAAATGAGTAAACAAAACGTCTCTGCACCCATTCATACATTTTCTAGCTCTTAAAAGGGGTGACGGGTGAGTTGGTGGAGGCTGCCCTGGCTGGCAAGGCAGCTTTATTTTGATAGCGCATCGCGTACGTAAGGTAACTGTCTAACGTGCTTGACATCGTTATAAAACAACATTGAAAAGCAAAAGAATCAAAACCAGAAGAATTTTCGACATTTAAAAGCAAAGTTGGGAAACAGTTTACCAATATTACCAAAAGAACATTTAGCGTTCCAAAAGAAATGCTTGATCACAAATATGAGAGGAAAAAAAACGGCCTATTCCATATTTGTGCAGCATAACAGCGAAATGCCGATGCACCCTGTTTGCTTTGAACTCTGAGAGGCAAAGAATACCCTGGACAGGTCCTCAGCCTATCGCAGGGGAACCCACGCAGACAAACACAAATTTACTTTCACACCTATGGAAAATGTTGTGTTAACTCAACATCACATGTCAAATATGTTTTTGGGATGCGCGTGGAACCCGCAAAACCCATCCATGCCATGCTGGAATTTGTCATAATTCCACCCGAACATAAACGTCTTTAACAAAACAATGTAAATAAACTTCTTGTGGATTTTGATAGTGAAAAAAAAACTGTCTCACATCAGCCAGGATTCCAATAAGCGGGGTGCCGTCGCACCGCACGTGATGGTTTTGTTTCACAAACTGCTATTAAGCTTGTTTTGCTATCATGTGGCGTCTTCTTCAAGCTGAATATTCCAGAAGTCATTGAACTGACTATTTTTAGTTGACCAGTCAAGAGACTGTTACCCCTTTCGTACCGAAATTGTACCGAATCATCATCTGGCACACACGTTTTGGTCACTGGGTTATGGTAGCTGCTACTGAAAGACACTGGAAGAAATTGTGTGTTTACTCAGTTTTATTTGTCAAGTGATTGCACTCCAGATGTTTTTTAAGTAGATGTATTGTCAATTAAAAAAAAAAGAAAAAAAAAAATGCTCTGCGTCCAGATGACGTTATTATGTGCCCTCACTTACCGAAATAAAAGTGAGTAAACAGACAGCAGCCGGCAGTTGATTTTGCTTGCGTCGATTTTTTTGGAATTTTTAACTACAAGACAAAGTTAATGTTGCTCCTCTTTGCTTTTATTAATTTTTTGGGGGGGGGATAGCTTCCATTTTCTACAGCGCTTCTCCTTATCTGTTATACGTTGGCGATCACATGACCAAACAAGTGAGCAGATGTCCATCAAATACGAGTCGCAGGTCAGCTTGTGCTCATCCCAGCTGACTTTGACAACGTGGTGTTATACCCTCTGCGCAGGTTACCAATCAATTGCAACTTTTCGGCTACCAAGCGTTAATTTTGTGCGTGTGTGTGTGTGTGTGTGTGTGTGTGTGTATGTGTGTGTGTGTGTGTGGTGTGTGTGTTTTCTTGTCTGCTTGTCAGAAAAATAAAAAAGCTGAACTTTTTATGATTGTCGTAATTAGATCACGCTTGTCTTTACGCTTCGCTAAGGCTTTTTGAAGCTTCTGAGAGGAGGTGCTTTATGTTTTCTCTCCGGAGTCTCGGAGGCACGGGCAAGATGACAACAGGAACCCAGATCTGTCAGCTGATGCTTTTTACGGGATGGAAAGTGTTTGAATTTCATATACACTTATCAAGTCTTCATACAAAACTCCAGATTATCCTAAAAAGTATGTGTGGTTACCCCCCCCTTTGTTATAGCTACAGGGTTGGAATGATCATCGGTAATATTGGACAAAATGCACCAATTGGCCATTACCGTCAAGTACGAACTCCCTGGTGAAATAGTTTCACCTTTGGAGGTCAAAATGACTGACGAGGACATTTCCAATGCCGTTCAGTGTGTCAAGCTATCCACCGGCAGAAAAGAACTCATTCGCTTGGTCTTTGCTGACTTTTGAGCAGCGAAAGCCGTGCCCGGAACGGTGAAGGTCAGAGTCAGGTGCAGGACAAAAGAGACAATTCAAAGTGACAAATGGGCAGAGAGAACCAGATAGCGATTGTCAAGAGAAGAGAGGGGAAACAGAAAGAGGGAGCGATGAGAGACAGCACAGTGCCCGGCGGTGGCGGCGAAAGAGGAGGAGGAGGAGGAGGCAGTGAGTAAATAGTCAGCGGCTCTAATAGGAATATCAAGCCAGTGAAAGGTAAACAGGCTTCTCCAGGCAGATACAAAGGGAATGCGGTGGCTTTGAGAGCGCTGGAGTGCCGGCACGCTGCTGTGGCACAATGATAATAGCCCCGGGCCTGCCTGCATCCCCGAGATAAGGCAGAGCACTGGCATGTGTCGCCCCTGATCCCAATTTCACAGTCAATATTCATCCAGCTCGACAAACAAGCACCATTTAAGATAAAAAATAAATATAGAGTCCTTCTGCTATTACCTCCTGTTTATAAATCTGCACACAGCGCCCGCTGCCTTTTAAACAGTAGCAGACACACAGCCCTGCTTAGCCGACACCCCCCCCCCCCCCCGCACCCACCCCCACCCACACACCCCTACCAGACTACCCCCGCCCCTTCATTCCAGGCACTTCACTCCTCCTCCCAATCCTCTCATCCTCATCTTCGCCATCTTCCCGCACATCTGGGGATTTGCATTGCTTTGTTTTTAGTCCTCTGACTGCTGCAGGGGTGTGTATGTGTGTGTGTGTGTGTGTGTGTGTGTGTTTCTTTATACGTCTTCTCATGAGGCCATGCGGGTTTTGCATGCATGCCAGATGGTCATTGAGATAGAAGGATGGGTATTTTAGATATCCTGATGACTGTGCTCGTTTTGATTGAAGCAGACTCTATTTGTGTGTGTCTAGCAAAACCTTTGCCCTTGACACCACACGTTGGGTGTCAAGTCGGAGCATTTTCATATTGTATCACAGTGGTGTCAAACATACGGCCCGTGGGCCGGAACCGGCCCGCGACGAGCTTTGATCAGGCCCGCAGGATCATTTAAAAGTGAAAAAATGCATAAAAGACACGGAATGAATATTTTTAATAAGGTGCAATTCATTGAATGTCCGCTAGGGGGACACACTGTTTTGATCAGAGGAAACAACATTGTTTTGATCAGAGAAGAAGACAACAGCAGTCTCCTAAATTTGTAAGATGTAGGCAGGGATTGCATTTAGATTTTTTTCTGGCCCACTTGACATCTACCGAGTCCGTATGTGGCCCACAATGTGAAATGAGTTTGACACCCTGCTGTATTATGTTCCCCTGACACGAGTCGATAATGCACGTGCATCGGACACTTGTCAATACCATCCATCCATCCATTTTTCACCGTTTATCCGGGGTTGGGTCGCGGGGGCAGCAGCTTTAGGAGGGAAGCCCAGACTTCCCTCTCCCCAGCCACTTCTTCGAGCTCTTCCTGGCGGATCCTGAGGCGTTCCCAGGCTAGCCGGGTGACATAGTCTCTCCAGCGTGTCCTGGGTCATCCCCGGGGTCTCCTGCCAGTGGGACATGCCCGGAACACCTCACCAGGGAGGCGTCCAGGAGGCATCCTAATTAGATGCCCGAGCCACCTCATCTGGCTCCTCTCGATGTGGAGGAGAAGCGGCTCTACTCTGAACCCCTCCCGGATGACCGAGCTTCTCACCTTATCTCTAAGGGAGGATCTGGACACCCTGCGGCGAAAACTCATTTCTGCCGCTTGTATCCGGGATCTCGTTCTTTCGGTCACGACCCATAGCTCGTGACCATAGATGAGGGACTTCAATACATTGCAAGGTAAACAATACACACAGACAAATGCTATGCTCCGCACTTAACTATTGACCATGCGCATGTTACCAATTGACTGCAACGCCAAACGGACGGTGTGTCCATGTCTAGGACTTGGCATTCACTTGGTGTCAAGCTTCAAATTCTTTTTTCAAAAGTTGAAGTAAAAAAAACAACAAATTTATCTTATCCCGCATGAAGTTTGCCTCTGAAATAAGATTACACTCTGGATTTAACAACTTACTATCTTGTATTGCAGGCCTTAAGCTGCATACGCTAGGCGGGCTGCGCTTTGATCACCATCTGCGACATTCCCAAAGAGAAATAAATCAAGATCTAAGCACAGCTGGATCACTTGTTTTATTTCTTTAGCTGGGGTGCTCTCAGAGTAGCTACCCAAATTAGTTTTCGGACTTTTGCACCATGCTGTACAGCAAAGAACAGCCTGAAGGGTGTAGAACCTAAAGCCTGAGAGGAGCCTGAACTGACATTTTGGTCACATCATCGCAGTAGACTCGGCCCACTTGTACTTTTGTCAGGTCAATGTAAGAGTATTGCATCCATTGGTTATTAGCATGTGGGCTATAATTAATCTTACTAGTGCTCATCATTCAGCACTAATCGTCAATTCACCTCAACTTTATTTGTATTGCACTTTAAAACAACCATCGCTGCATACAAAGTGCCTACGTGAAGTAAAAATCAGTCATACAATACCAAAGATAATGAAAAGAGTCAAAAACACAAATTAAGAATGAACCAAATTAATGAATGAATCAATCGATCAATCAGTAAATTCATTATTCAATCAATTTATCATGTAATTAATACGAACACAAATACATCAGGCATCATAAAACAGTAGAACAATGCAGAGTTGTAAGCCAAATAATGAAAATATGTCTCAAGCTGAGTCTCAAAAGTGGACAGCGAGGCGGCTAGGCTAACGTTCATGGAAGGCCATTCCAAAGGGAGGCAGCGCCAACGCAAAAGGCTCAATCCCCTCTGAGGCTCCGCTTAGTCCTCTGTACCTCCAGCAGCATCGGGTTCGCAGACCTGATGCACCAAGAAGGTGTTTAGGGGCGGTTGAGCTCCGAGAGGTAAGGTGGGGCGAGACCATTTAAAGATTTGGAAACAAACCGTATACTGTACAGTCAAACCTCGGTTTTTGAACGTCTCGGTTCTTGTTCTCGTGTTGCTTTCCATTGTGAACAGACGTGTTCAGTAAACATTTTTATTTTAAAAAGAGCGTGGTTTCGGTTTTCCAACAATTTCGGTTTTCGAACAGCCTTCTGGAGCGGATTATGGACCAAAACTAAATTTTGACTGTAAAAAGTATCTTAAAACGACTCTGAATTGCACATGAAGGGAGGCCACAATTGGAGTTATGTGCTCCCACTTGTAAGCACCAGTTCAGAGGCGAGCAGCAGTATTCTGACCCAGCTGGAGATGCTTGATGGAGGACTGGCTGACTCCATAATAAAGTGCTTTACAGTAACCCAGCCGAGATATGCGTGTCCTTCACCAACCATAGCACACAAGGTGACTTCAGTCATCCCTTTGGCCTTCTCCTGTCCTTCCTTTTTCTCTCCGGCTACGAACTTGTCCGCGAATGACCAACTGGCCGTATCCCTTTAAATCTGGCCCGGGCTGGGGCCGCTGTCTCCGCGAGATTACTGCACACTCTCCGAGGCTCCACAGATGGGAGAGACAAGCTGCCAGCTGGCACGGGGACACCCACTATCCCCACTGGAAAATGGCCAACAGTCCTGGCTCTGTGGTCTCTGCTCCGACCATTCACACTCCTGATCGTTCCTTGTCCAACATTCTGCTCTCGCACTTCTCACACTCGCTCCATTTGGCCATTTCCCCCCCCCCCTGCTCTTTCTCACTCCTCGAGGTGATCAACATGTTTTCGCTGAAGAAAGCGAGGTCCCAATGTATTATTGTTATGATTATGTTTACTACTACTACTATTAAAACAGACTGTTTGCCACAGCAATCTCAGAGTTGAGGAATCACACGGAAAGTAGGAATGACTCTACCCAGGCCCTGACATTGACTCTTTGACAGTCACGAGACTATTTTTTTTTTTGTGCCAGTGACTTGGTAAGAGCATTAGCATTGGCAATAAAATGGTATTACATAATTATCATTTACAAAGTACTGCGGAGTAGATGCTGCGATATCGCAAAACCTGGATTCTGAGGTTCAACATGAAGCCATGTGAGGAATTTATCGACAGTTACCATGACTGTTGGTTTGTCTGAGCAGTCACATATCCAAAAAAAAGACGACTCCTCAATCAACGCGTGATCTTGACTCCTTCAACTCAGCGGTCAGTGTTTTGGATTTCCTCAACAGGAAACCGGTTGACCTTGACCTTTCTACTTCAGGAGATCAGAGAAAATTCGCCTCGTTTGTGGTCGATAAATAATTAGATTATAGCGTTGGCTTCTAATGGATTCTAACATTTGCACTGTATCTTTATGAACTGTGCAGGGCAGTAAGGGTATAACCATGGCCCTGATATTAACACTTAAAAGAAAGCCATGTCAAAACTACAATCTTATTCTTGCAGATTTTGTTTTTGCTTTATTTTTATCTCTCACCTTGCATTCCAGGACGTTTTCAACACGGTGTAATACATCTTTGATGTCCGTGACTGGAACGGCGAAGAACGCTGGTGACTAATGAGGACCACGGTGTGATATATAAAAATGCGTTGCCCATCTTTATGTATGACTGAGTCCTGCTTTCGTGCACCGAGCATCACAGAACGGCTTTAGGGTTGGCTTCACGTCGATGTGCGGAAACTTTCCTGCCCGGCCTTCTGCTGGACCACCTGCTGGGCACTGCCATGATTGCACAGTGAGATTGCTGTGCTAGATTACCGTGACCCCTCCAGATGGATGAACACGGGCAACCACACGACGCTAACACCTGGCAGTCCTGCACATTTAAACACACTCGGGTATAGTGGGAGAGAATATTATTGAGTACACATTGTGCAAAAAGACATGCATTTCAAATCAGATATACTTTCAAATACGCAATCATCTGTTCAGGCATGGTCGCTTCTCGGAGTGGGTAACTTGTATTTTTTTATCCATGATCGGCTCTTGGATGGTGACCAGGCTAAGGGAAATCTCATCTCTTGCCCAAAGTCAGCTGGGATGGGCTTCCTGTTGAAGCACTCCAGTCGATGGATGTGATGGACGGGTGGACGTAATACTGCCAAACAAAAGGTAAACGTCATCAGGCGGTTCTTTAGGTGGAGCCTAAAATAAAAAAAAAAAAAATCACAGATGCACCTCATTATGTCAATGGTAAGTGCTTGTTCTTAAGAATACAGCACGATCATGAGAAAATGCACCTGCGACGTCTAATTGAAGCTCGAAGCCAATGACGAAATAGCTTTTCGCGATCAAAATAAGCGACATGACGCAGAAACAAAAGAAAATGACTTTTCTGCAGCTGGTAAAAAACAAACCACAGCAGATCTGATAAAAGATGGACAGTCCTGGAATTGAAATCGCAGCACTGGGAAGATAAAATAAATTGATGAGCTGAAGAGAAATGTCCGGCAAATGGAATGTGGAGTCAGCGGCACTGCAGCATGCATGCGAAGATTGGGCCATAGCTTGAAGATAACTCAAAGTTTCATACCATGAAAGGTTGCAACTGTTTTAAGATAGTAACTGCTTTAGCTTTAGCTGCTTTATATATCTACAATAATCGCTCGTTTATCGCGGTTAATGGGGACTAAAACCACCCGCGATAAATGAAAACAGCGAACCAATAAACATATACAGTCAAACCTCGGTTTTCGAACATCTCGGTTCTCGTCCAATTCGGTTTTCGACCAAAAATTTCAAGTTTTTTATGCCTCGGATGACGAACAAATTTTGGTTCTCGAACAAACTGAGCGCACTTGAATGCACCATTTCACTCCTCTCGCCTTCCTTACACGAGGAAGTGACGCTTCCTCGTGTTGCTTTCCATTGTGAGCAGACGCGTTCAGTCAACATCTTTATTTTAAAAAGAGCGTGGTTTCGTTTTTCGAACAATTTCGGTTTTCGAACAGCCTTCTGGAACGGATTATGGACGAAAACCGAGGTTTGACTGTACAGGTAAAAAAACCCACTTTTTTTTAAGTCCGCAAACGGTCCGCGAGAAGCTGCAAAACAACAGCGAGTCACATAGAGCAACATATACAGTACTGTACTCCATATATAAGATTTTAGTTTTTTTTTTATGAATATGTTTGAAAAAATCCGCGACGCACTGAAGCCGCGATAAACGAACCGCATTAACATACACGAGCACAATACAGAGTTCAAGCTGCGATGCATCACAAAGGCCGCAGACCCAGATTCGAAACCGGCAACCTCAGAACTGCGAGGTTGCGTTTCAAGTATTCGACCACCATTAGTACCGATCATCAGTCTGATCATGAATCCAGCTCTTGTATTTGATCTCATCAAATTGAGCAGGTGCGGTGACCCAAGAGCGAAAGTTGTTTTTGCTGACTTCGAGCTATTATTTTCAGTTCTGTGCTATTACGAACTGAAGCAGGAGACATTCAAATATTCTAATGAAACACATCACCCACCCCCCCCCCCTGACCCCACCCAATTCAGAATGAAGTGAAGAGGAAGAGTGTAACAGAGGAAGGAGTAAACTGACATGACACGCGTCACTTTGCATCACATTTGATGGGCTGTCATGAAGGTTCACATCTCTTTATACCAGACTGTGGACGTCACATGATATCAGGAAAACCGAGAAGGTAACTTAAGGCGCAATCCCTTTTCTCCCCTATCGTCTAGCCCTTCAACCAATACGCCCCCCCCAACCCCTCCCACCTTCCCCCATCCAACACCCTCATGCCCCCCCCCCCCCTTCCCATGTCCCTCCACTGCGTCTCCTCTCCTGTCATGTTTGCAGGAGCGAGAGCTGTGGAGGGTGGCACTCTGATGGCGTGAAGCCAGATGGCAGCCACAAGGCAGGCGGCGTGGCACCGAGAAATGAAGTGCGCACACGCCCGCACACAATCGCCCGCTCGTGCTTTTGCTCCTTAATGAAGGTCTATGAATTATTCATCACACACACGTACACACACACACACACACACACACACACACGCACACATTACGCTGCCTCTCGCAGGGCACATACACAACTCCTGTCAGCAACAGAAGGCTCGGCGACTTCTCACTATTTTATTATCATTTCTCCAGGCATTTTCCTTGGTTGTAAAGGAATACCAGGTGGTGCTCTACCCCCCTCCTCCCCGAACCACCAACCCCTCCTCCTACCTCCATCCCATTTCCTTTTTCGCACCCTGTCTGACTGAGTCGTTGCCATCTCCTTCGACTCTTCTTTCTAGAAACGACGTCCCTTCTGTATACCTGCGAGAAGAGAGATCCAAAGCACGCTGGCGAAATGGATGTTTGGAGGACAGCCATGAGAAAGGTGACATTCCAAGGCGAATACTTGAGAAGGGAATTCCAGGACTGGGCCGCCTTCTTCAGACCTGACATACTTGAAGGATATCTATTGTATTTGTCGTTTGGTTGACAGCTACAACCACTTGTGTCATATGCCTTAGACAAAGTGGGTAAAGTCTTTGCTGCTCTCTTCAACCTGATGTCCGTCACTCCGCACCAAGATTTACATTTAACAGTTCGACTCAGTTGGGATCCTTGGGCACAACTCACCAGTCCGATCGCATTCCAAGTATGCCCCATCCACTGCGTCCTCAGAGTTGAACAGTGTAAAGTGACTGTCACATATATGATGGGTGGAAAGATGAAAAGCTGCCCTTGCTGTCAAAGAGGTTCAAGGTAACAAAAGACATGTGAAGGGGGAAGGAGGGTGGGTTTGGTGTTACCGCAGGGGGGGGGGGGGGGGGGGGGAGAGCTCTCAAGGGAGGGATAAGGATAAGTGAGTATGATAAAGTGTTCGTGTATGAGAGGAATGATGGATGGTAAAAAAAAAAATAAAAAAAAAAACAGGGAAGAGGGTGGAGAGCGAAAGAGCTGCGGAGTGATGGGAGGAAAGGGACAGGTTCCGCTGCTTTGCTAAAGGTCACCAGCCTCCCCAGTGAGGTTGAGTGGTATTTGAACCTCACAACCGTGGTGGTGTGAATGTATAGGCTGCCATTTTTAGTGTGTGTGTGTGTGTGTTTGTGCAGCAAACACACAACTCTTTAAGCGCCCACAACTGAGAGGGTACTGCAAACTGTGTACACTGTCCGTCCATCACAACATCAGGACCACCTGTACACACAAATAAGCACAACATCATATTATTAACCCTCATGCAGTATTTTTAAGCGGCTGCATAAAGGGTATTACGTCCCAAAAATGTCCCTCTTCCAATGTGCAACAACTTTTTTCACTTTTATTATTTTTTTTCACTTTCAACCCCTCAAAATGTTCAGTGGGAATTGTCCAAGACATGGATATACATCCTATGCAAAATTTCAGCCTCGTGGAGTTATTTTTCACTGTTTTGTCTGTGGTGTCCATTTGTCCAACAGTCCAAAATCGTCCAAAGTGTCTGAAATGTCCAATTTTGGGATAATTACTGCATGGGGGTTAAGCATGTGCCACATATTAAAGCTGAGGTTTAGATTGCCACCGTCAGAGTGGTGGCTCCCAGAGAGCTGTACAATGGATTTGAACATTTTGTTTTCCGGTCTGTAAATCGCTGGATGATTTAGATCTTGATTACACTCGAGAGATGCGAATATAAACCCAACCAGGCTGGCAGGTCTGTAAATTTGGGTCAATTTAATGGAGTCCAGAGTTCAAAGCAAACATGGTGAAGCAGCATTTAGCTGTGATGCCGCAAGGAATAATAAATGCTGCCAACAGAAGCGAAGTCTGCTTCAAGTGTAAATGCTTTTCAAAATCACATTCTTGAACTGTACATTTTTAAAGTAATTTCACTAAACTAGATTCAAGAAATCCCAAACTATTATGGCCCCGCTTAGAACACAATGGCACAGAAAGGGTAATGATAAGATAAGATAAGATAAGAAAACCTTTATTTGTCCCGCACTGGGGAAATTTGCAATCTTCAGCAGCAGAATTGAAGGGGGGGGGGGGGGGTGGAAAGAAAATAATATATGATGATGAGATAATGATAAATTATATGATGACCGTAAAGGCTCTCTCTCTCTTTCCGCCTGTCAACACGACGTGGTAAGAAAGCACCCGGTGTGATTTTTGAGCAAGATGGTGTCAGGGAAGAGCTGCTGCTTTATTTCTGTCAAAGTGAGTGTGACTAATTTCAAGAGACGTCAAGACGGCGGCTAATGTGAGCAAGCATACGGTGTGTGTGTGTGTGTGTGCGTGTGTGTGTGTGTGTGTGTATGTGTGTGTAAGGACGTGTGAAGCTGCCGGAGACACTCCAAATGACGTTAAAGTCCAGAGTGATGTCGATGGAGTGAGACAAGAAGGGAGGGCAGAGGAGGCCACGGTCCCTTATCACCTGGACCTCGCTCATGTGCACACGACTCACCAGTGGAGACTCGTTCAGTCAATAGATCGTTGGTGTGATTGGTTACAATTGAGTCCTCAAGAGGAGAGTGGCACTGCGTGCAAAACCTCCGTGACACGCTCGTCTCACCAAGCCACCTCACATCACCATCAGGCCGTCGATGCCTTCGCGCATCGGGCAGAGATCTTTCATTCAAATTCGCGACCCCTTAAATTGCTATTAATGAAGTCGCCCGGCATAGAGTATTTAGAAGCTTCCTATTAAACATTTGTGTTCATTTCGCGGTATTGTGATTTGTCAAAGTCTGTTTGAAGAATCTTTTGTAGATGATGATGTATATATATATATATGTTGTTTTTATTTTTAAATTCCCTCATTCTTTGATGTGGGACGAGAGCGTCAAAAAGGAGTTCTAACATTTTGCATATGTACATGTTTATAAAGATATATATATATATATATATAATCATCTACAAAAGATTCTTCAAACAGACTTTGACAAATCACAATATAGTATCTATATATCATCATCTACAAAAGATATATATATATATATATATATATAAATTTTTTTTCTGTGTTGTATCACATGTAAAATTAAGACTAAAAGTGCGTGGTGGTTCAACACACTCTCACAAAAATGCAGGATATTACACAAAAATGTCCATTTTGGTCCTGTGGTTGTTCAAAAGCATCATAACATTAAAATAAATACATTAAATAAATTAAAATGTGGGTCAAAGTTAGTCTGTAAGAGGTGAGTAGCATTTTTGTGCGACATGCAACATGGATACACTTTCAACTTGCGTTTTTGTTGTCATTTTTGTAGGTTATAGTCAAGTCTGGGACTTCACTTTTTTTCTTCTCGTCCACAGTTTGCATTTCAATGTCATGATCTCATACCGTTACCCATTAATCCCTAATCTGCCTTTTTTTGTATTAGAATCACTACTGGAAGTGCGGGTATAGTCTAAAACAGGAGTGTCACACTCATTTCACATTGTGGGCCACATACGGGCTCGGTAGATTTTCAAGTGGGCCTGAACGATTGACATTATACCATACTGTGCTATGAATCACCAAAATATCATCTCTTTCCTTTGTTTTGGTCTCAAGAAGCATTGATTGGCGCTTTCATATCATCTGTGACAGACTGAGACTGCTGTTTTCTTTTTTTCCCACTTCGAAATGATTCAGTGGGCCGGATCAAACCTCCTTGGGGGCCGGTTCCGGCCCGCGGGCCGTATGTTTGACACCCCTGGTCTAAACGTTCATTTCCTCAACAGAATGTGAGCTCGGCCTCACGCAGGCTGCGAAGTGTCGAATTTAGCAAGGAGGCACCGGGGCCAAAACAAAACAGTTTTGAGATTTACCAGCCTTATTTAGAATGAGATCAAAGTCATTTCCATCCAACATGCGGTCTCTTGGTTGGCTTAAAGCTTTGCTGGTTGTACGGCTAACGACCCTGTAAGGGGTCGAGGCTTTCTTCCCTGTCTGTCCTAAATGGCCACGTAATTGCAGGGCTGCTGCTTGCGAGCCCCTGCGGCGTGGAGATGAAAGCTTGACTGGCTCAATCATGACCCCTTGATCCTGCCTCTCATTGTGTCCTTTTTCATGAGCTTTCTGTCTTTCTTCTCCTCCCTGTCGCCTCTTAACTAGGCTCCGTCACTCGCTCGTCGCGGTGTCCCGCTCCCCAAACCGAGGCCGTAAAACACGCCCACCGACTGCGGACATACGAGTACATTTGCTTTGTCATTGCTGAAAAAGAAATGGAAGGAACAAGGCTAATTATGATCTTATCTTGTCTTCTCTTTGTCATTTTGATTGGGGGTGAGTCGTGGCACAAGGAGCTGCGCCTGGCAACTGTGTCATGAGCAGGTTAAATATTACGAATGTCAGCTCCAACCGTTCTTCGTGCAGATCGAGAAGTAAAAAAAAAAAAAAATCACTCTTCAGCACACCCCACACCTCACGTTTATCACTTCGGACAATCTTTCAGAGACGTCGGATAATTGAGCCTCTTCTGGATGCTGAAATTGGCTGGATTATTTGTACTGCGTACAGCCCGCTTGAGATAAAGACACGTCAGGCAACATTATGGCATTGCTCGACAGACAGTACCGTATCCAATGATGTGCATTATGTCACAAAGAAAAACACGGTTCTCATTTGAAGATGCTCAGAAGCAGATGAATGAACAGATGCATCAAAAGACACATATGAAGCTTTGTGAGATTATTTTCTCTCTCTGGCAGTCGCTGCCATCACTTTGCCTTCATGTTGTGCTTTTCACTTCAAAGTTCCTCGGGTTTTCAAAGAAATTAATATTCATGTGTGCAGCTTGGCTTTACAGCAGCTGTTGACATAATTGCAGAGGGGGAAAAAAAGTGTGAAATTAATTTTAAATCTAATGTAAATTATAGTGATTGGCAGAGCTGCGCTAATCGTCGTGTACAAAGAAAATATGCTCGCCTCGAGCTTGTTCATGTGCAAGCAGAGCTGCACTGATAAACGGAGCATCGTTAAAAAAAAAAAAGAATATGGTTGGTTGCAGGTCCAAGTATGGGAAGCTTTGGAGAGTCTCGCTGAATAAATTGGTCAGGAAATGTCATCTGATCATCAAGTCACAAAAGGACAAACGCGGGCGACTTCATGTTTTTAGTAAACACAAGATACAAACGTTCACTGGGGACAAAAACAATCCTAGTGTCTCATATGACCAACGTAGCAGCCTTTGCTAATGTTGGCTTGTTTACAGTAGTACAGCTAACTTAGTATCGCTAGTGTGGCTATTTTGTTGAAGCTGAACAGCGTACTCGACGGCCTGCGCACCCTATCGGTCTGAAGTCAACCCAAAAAAAACCCAAAAACATGAAAAAAGACAATGCAGTGCGCGACTTACAACACAGGAAGTTGTTAGCGGTTAGCAGTCGCCTGCAGCTAGCGATCAGAGAAAAGAATAGAGTAGATATGACAACAGATTTTTTTTTTGTTCCCATTCAAAGCTTGTTTGTTTGATTTGCAATTCAAAGATGACATTGATAAAAAATAAAAAAAAGAACAAGGGAATCTGCAATATTATGTTTAAAATGGTACACGCGAGCTATGATGAAGCTACGCGCTATGGACTTGAAAGTACATCCCTGCCTCTCTGTGTCAGGTCTCCCACTAGCAAGGCAGTGATTTCTTTTTTTTCCAACCCCTCCCTGTCTTGTATCTGGTTTATTCGTCCTGTTTCGTTCATGTTACCGTTGGTTCCGGTGCGTACGGGTGCGCGTGTGCATATGCGCCCACTGGTCAACCGCGGGAGATTGGCTGCTTGAAAACCAAATCTTGGGTCCAAAAAAAAGCTTTGGCACCCATGCTCTAAAGTCTATGTCAACTCCATTCCAGATTCTCGTTGACTCGCCTAATACCCTTGGTGTTAAGTGTCTGTTTGTTTGAGATACGCTGTGCATATATCAAGGGAAGGAAGAGGAATGAGGGATAAGACAAGGGAAGAGCTCTTTTCCTTACTTGATGTGAGTGCGTGTGTATTTGGTAACGGCAAAATACGGTAAATCCCCCTGAGAAGCTCCGGTACAGGTCGGTGACAGGCACCCAACCCTAAATTGTGAACTTTGTGGCAACTGCTTGTTTGAATTCAACAATGTAATGAGATAAACATACATATGCGGTATACCGAGAGGCCCGTCACTCGGCGCATCACATCAGAATTCGGGCCATCGCTGTCTCCGCCCCAAATTAAAACAAAGAGGGCCAAAAGATATTTTCCAATTCAAGCAGATGTGAGTCGTTTCATCTTGTGATTCAAATGAGTTCTGTGTTTTGTGTGAACAGATGTCCGTACCCCGCCTCCTTTATCAACATTAGCTGATTGGGTTTTAGCATGCAGCTTGCCGTGCCTCTGCCTCACAGGTACTAACGCACTAATCTGCCTCTGCACAGCTGTGCAGCCCGGTGGAGGAGGGCGGAGTGGAGAAAGTAAGAGAGCGGCGGTGGAACGCACGGGGAAGGGCTGCGAGGGATGGAGAAAACGATGAGGGCGGGGGGCTGGGGGGGGGGGGGGGTGAGGAACGAGAGCGAGAGGGAGGGCGAGATGGTGAGTGGCCCGGAGACAGGATGCAGATGAGACGCGGAGACAATTGGAGGAAAACAGATGCCAACAGAGAGAAGAAAACACACAATGGAAAGAGTGAGGCAAACAAAGGAGAAAAGTGTGAAAAGTAAAATGAGATACTCGAGGTGGGCACAATGCTCTTCGAAAATGTGCCCGCAACGTTTACAAGAAGTGAAAACGGACAAGGGCTCGCTTCTTCCCTTGCACCTGAAACGGCTTTCAACGAGGCTTTTGAGGAGATGTGACTGAGCTTGCCGTCAAATTTTTCACGGGAGATCCAGCGTTGATATTGAGCAGTCGGTCACACCGAAGTATTACTTTACGGACCTTTGTCGTGGAAGGTGAAAGCCTACAATCACCATGTATCTTTCCAACTACAGCAGGGAGTGCCACCCCATCACTGGTGCAACAATGAGCAATTATTTGCTAAAAATAATGCATGTCAGCGACAGAAAGTGACAGGCAGAACAATTCAATATCTTCCACGATATCCGTGTATCAATCAGTATTTAAATATGTATGTGCTATTGGTGTGGGTTCTTTTTTGAAGGGGGGGGTTTGGGTGATGTGTCATGAAATCTTTCTTCCTTCCTTCTTTTCTTCCTTCCTTCCCATGTCACAGAGTAAACAAAGTGAGATGAAAGAAAGGAAAAGAACAAATAATAATATGAAGAATGGAAAATTAACAGTAAAATTAAATGTAAAAAAAAATAAATTATAATATTAAATACATTTAAAATACAGTCAAACCTCGTTTTTTGTCCAGAAACCGAAATTGTTCGAAAACCGAAATTGTTTGAAAACCGAAACCACGTTCTTTTTAAAATAAAAATGTTTACTGAACACGTCTGCTCACAATGGAAAGCAACACGAGGAAGTGACGTGTAAGGAAAGTGGGAGGAGTCAAATGGTGCATTCAAGTGCACTCAGTTTGTTCGAGAACTGAAATTTGTTCGTCATCCGAGGCTTAAAAAACTCGAAATTTTTGGTCGAGAACCGAATTGGTCGAGAACCGAGACGTTCGAAAACCGAGGTTTGACTGTAATAAATAAAATACCAGGCCTTCCACAGTGCTTCCTGAAGTCCGACAATGTACGAGTCGACCAGTAGCGTTGCTGAGCAACAGAAGGCACATTTTCTTCACAAGCAAGGTAGCGGCGGAAGTTAGCTTCCCACGGTTCGTCGTAACGAAGTCCTTTTCACTGAAATCTGGGCGTACATTATAAAGGAGTTCATTGTAAGCAAAAGCGGCAAATAGAAAATAAACAATGTGAAATCTGGACTTTGAAATGAGAACATTACACGGGTGAAAACGTTGTAAACGAGGTACGTTGAAAACAGGTTTAACTGTACATCTCAACTGCTACAGAACACACACAAACATTTTTGCTTGAGCGTCGGGTTTTTGATTTTGTTCACGCTCAACGACAGTATTCCATTTCAAGCCTTTGTGGGAAGCTATTTCCCAAAGGTGTGTCAAAGGTCACGCCGCGGCCTCGCACTTTCTGCTCTCGTAGCGCGCGGGCATGCAGGTGCTTGAGTGTGTCACGCCGCAGTTTTAATGCAGCTTTGTGCGCTTCTCCTCGCTGTCTTGAAATCCACTCTGCGCAATCGACTCCCCTGAACCGAACTGTTGGATGTTTTTGTGTGTCGTGTGGGTGAAGCTGCGCGTATGTTTTTGTCTGCGTGGGCGAGTGCCACGTTGCGCCAAAGACCTCGGGCGCGCTTGTTTACCTCGGCGTCGTGCCACAACAACGGGACTCTTTCTGTCCGCGCACCTGTTTGCAGCACTGACACCAGAAGCCGTCAGCGCACAAAGAGCACCTCTGCACCCGCAGGAGGGGAGAGTGAATTAGGGCTACGGGAAGGGGTGCAGGAGGCAGCTAAAGTGTATTCCGTGAGACAAGAGCCGTGTGTGTGAATGAGTGAGAGATGGCAGAGGGCTGATGAAAAAATTTTATCCGGATTGATGTTATGTGTTTAGTGCGACAGGCATGGGGGGTGGGAGGGGTGTTGTGAAGGGTGTGTCTCTCGGTGACGTATGGAGCTTGGGTGCGATACCCCCTTGCGTCACTCTTCCCCACACCGGGAGCTGATCGGGTGCACTCAGCTTGTGAGCTCATTAAAAAGCAGCCATTATTCCCACATTTGCACGCATCACATGCAAAACTAATTTACTTGTAAGAAATTAAAAGTTCATTTTAATTGAGCTCGCGCTGCAGTATGCAAATGAGGAGTACATAATGTACATCGGTGCGGAGCCGCCGACACAGTTGTACGGACGACACGCTGGAAATGGACTTAACCCTTTCATCGCAACGTTTGGAACGCTTGTCTTGGAAACAGAGTAATCGGAGATCAGCGTGCGTGTCGAATTCAGTGAATGTGCGCCGTTTAAAATGCTCGATGCGCAACGCGAGCTAAATGCTAACCGAGAGCAGTGACCGGATGTCTTTTACCCTTATGTTGCAATTTCTACAATTTTTGTAGATTTTTGCGTATTGTCATCTTTAAATCAAAGACAAAGCATAAAAATTGTGTAATATGAAATATTCCAATCCATGTTTTATATATATAGACATATATACATATATATATATATATACATATATATATATATACATATATATACATATATATATATATATGTTTTATATATATATGTTTTATTTATATATATAGACATATATACATATATATGTCTATATATATATGTATGTTTATATATGTTTATATATATAAAACATGGATTGGAATATTTCATATTACACAATTTTATGCTTTGTCTATATATATATATATATATATATATGTTTTGGTCATAGCACAGTACCGCTTTTATTGTCCATAGAGGGCAAAAATACAAAGAAAAAAATAAGAACCGTATGTGTATGTATAGCACTGATGCCACTGAACATCTCGAGTGGTTGAAAGTAAAATACATATTCAGGAATAATACTTTTTACAATTTTTGTAAAATTGTATGTTGCGTTGTTTAAACTCATTTACATCGACTGCAGCGCAAGGGATTTTATCCAAGTCTCGATTATAAAAGGCCGATACATTTTCACATAAAATGTGTCATACCCCGGTAAAGTTTTAGAGCTTGTGCTCATTAACCTGAAAAAAAAGTGTTTGATGAATCTACTCCATTTTATTTCATCAAGGGGTGGCACAAAATAAAACCATCTCGATCTCGATACATTTTTAGACATCTGTACATAGTAGACTAAGACATCTATTTAAAAACAATCTCTCTTAGTCCAGATGATTTTATTTTGTGCAACCACTTAACAAAATAAAATTCAACACCGCATTTAATTTTATTTATTTTTGGTCAATGTAGGGTCACAGGCGGGTTTGATCCTATCCCAACTGATGTTGCCAATAGGCTTGAATATCAATCGAGATCACTCAATAATTCTGACAAAATGCAATAACGAATACAAACGGTGAACATATTTTATTACAATCAACTTTCAACTTTCTTTAGTCACTTCCCATCAGATTTAAATCACGTCAGTCTTAACTGTACATTCGACTTTGGTCCTGTATGTGTGCAAGTAAGCACAGACTATAGCTTGTGTGTGCCCTGAGCATTCGGCAGTTTACGCCTTTATCATTTGGCCACTCGATCTACACGTACGCTGCATATATTTCCCGCGTGGACGCCAGAGGTCATCGACAAAGATTCGGCCGGAGCTTTAAACAAGATGGAACTGAGTTTGTGTGTGTGTGTGTTTTTTTTTTTTGTCTCCCGAGAGTGTGTCAACCCAACTCGGACTCTGTGCTCTGACCTGCGTGACCCCGGCCCTGAGCTGCCAAATAGCCAATAACATGTCAATAAGTTGGCAGTCTACTCGAGAGTTCCGTGAGTGGAGGATGAGGAGGTGACGAGCTGTGTTGTGTGGGTGGGGTGGGGTTGGATAAAACGCTATCAATGATCAAAATACAGCTTGCTTTTTCTTTGGCTTTATTACACAATCTTCTTCCCAGTAGATCTGAACCGTGGTTTACGTCTGTCTCAAAAATCGAGACTTGTAAGGTGCAGTGACTCGCGTTGTACCTGTCATAAAGGTATAATCGTTTTCTTGTTTTTTGTCGCGACTGTTCTTTGTGTACGTGCGTGTGATTGATGACAGTCTTCAAATGCTAATTTAGAATTGCCTGTGTTTTGATTCCGGAAGGCATTCTTTATTTCTTTTTTTGTTGTTTTTGATGTCATTTGCTAAAAATTGTACAAAATGGAACTCTGCTGTTTTATGTGGGAGGGATCTTTGACATGTCTTTCTTTTGTTTCCGTGTAATTGTGGTTCTCCATATCATGCGCGCGGGACTTCATTTTTCCACTTTCTTGGTTTTTATACTCTGAAAGTTTCTCTTGTACTAGTCTGAGGAAACTCATTCAAAAGTTGATGGCCCGTAGCTTTCCATGGCATCAGCATTTTCCATTGCAATCGATTAGCTGTACACAACCTCTGTAGTTGGATGGTCCAATTTGAAGCTGAGTCAGCGGCGACGCGTGCCGCCTGCGTTCGCCCCGCGATGACAGGTGAGCTTGGCACTCGAGCGGCCCGACGGCTTGGCAGAGGCGACGGCGCTATCGAGCGGAATGAGAGGAGGGCACACTGTTAGCTGGCGCGTGCGGGCCCTTAATGAGCAAAGTGTTGATTTGGCGCGGATCCTAATAGGATCAAAGCTGTCATTTGGCTCCCCCAATGGCTGACAGGAGGCCAGGCCTGGCACAGCACCAAGAAGGAAGGGAAACGACATCACGCTCGCAAGCTACGTCGATACAGAGTGGCAACCTTTTTTTTTTTTTCGAGCTCACACAGTATTTTGTTATTTTTTTATTTTTGCCGGCGCCGCTGCTTTTTCACTGTCATTCCATTATTCCCTTTCAAGACACATCACATACAAACATGCAAATCATCTAATGAAGCTCGACCTCATTATTGAGCTGTGCGACGGTGAAGGAGATCGGATGATCTGTCATGTTTGTCTGTGCAAGTCGGTATTGCGGGAAAAGCCTCAAGGCCGAAAATGACTAACAAAGTGAAATCACAGACAGTAAGGGCAATAGGAGCAATGAATGTCGATGATATTGGAATGCTCTAAGGAGCCTCTAAGCTGACTTGGGCTCATTGAGGACAATGATTTATTGCGCGGGAGTAAGTGGGGGTTTATTTTGGCTTGGGAGAGCCGCATGCCCCCAAGGCTGATGATGGATGCGCGCGCACACACACACACACACACTGGTGTTGTCGTTTGGACACACACATATGCACACGCGAGTAACTTAACCCCCATGCAGTAATAATCCCAAAATTGGACATTTCGGACACTTTGGACGATTTTGGACTGTTGGACAAATGGACACCACAGACAAAACAGTGAAAAATAACTCCACGAAGCTGAAATTGTGCATAGGATGTATATCTATGTCTTGGCCAATTCCCACTGAACATTTTGAGGGGTTGAAAGTGAAAAAAAAAAAAAGTGAAAAAAGATGTTGCACATTGGAAGAGGGACATTTTTGGGACGTAATACCCTTCATGCAGCCGCTTAAAAATACTGCATGAGGGTTAAAGGTGAATGTTGGTATGCTACAAAAATGTGTCCAAACACAAAATATAGTATCATGAAAAAAGGAACAAGAAAAAAAAAATGGGAGGAAAATCTGAAACAACAACTCTCATTTGCCTGATTAAATTAGAATGCAAATGTTATTCGTGTGTGTGTGTATCATTACTTGCCTCATCCTCTTCATACTACACTTTTTCGCCTTGCGCCCAACCCGCCATCCCCCCCCTTCTTGCCTCCTCCATCCCTTTGTCTCAAAATTAGTGAAGCAGAGTGCTCGGGCGGCTAATTACGTATTCAAATGAAAGAGGCTTGTTAATGTTGCACTGGGGAGAGGCAAGATGATTGGGAGAGGGGTGATGGAATTGAAATGAGTGCCGGGGAGTCGCTCGGGCGGCGGCGGCGGCGGCGGCGTGGCAGGCTGCAGCGGTGGTGGAAGAGGCGGCGGTGCATCTGGAACTAGCCGAGCGCATCCTGGCAGATGTCACCTCCCATGGGGTGATTGGAAGACAGGGTGGGTGAGAGAGAGTGAGTGTGTGGGTGTGGGGTAAGGGGGTGAGGTAGGAGGGGGGGGGGGGGGAGAAGCGAAGCGGGGGTGCGGAAGGGGGTGTACGGTCAGACAGGGGGGATGCACACGTCGCAATGACAGGATGGGCGGCGGGTGTGGGGAGGGGAAGGCAGCGGCGGAGGGGGGTGGTGATGCAAAGGTGGGGATGATGGGAGGGGGGGGGGGGGGGCTTATGGCTTTGTTTCAACAGAGGACACACAAAGAAGAGAAATTGGATGGTTAATTTAGCACGGCAGAGAAGGAGAAAAAAATATGAGCTAATGAGCATGTTGTTATTGTCCCTTTGTGTACTTGTGCCCAAGTGACACACCACATCATGACCACTTGCACAATCTGATGGGAGTCCATTTGGAGTTGTTTCAGGTCCTCATTTCAGTTTTGATTGACACCGCCGGTAAGGTTTTTTTTTTTTCTTCAACGCCGGACTATACGTCGACTTAGAACGGCCCCGGTGTCATCATGAGAGCTGTGTCTAATAAACTGACTCTTGCATGCAGCTGAATGAGGCAAACAAAATAGGATGAGCTGCTCTCAGGATAATTCAGTGCAGTTCTACACCACTGCTCTGCAACGCCATCCGTCAATCAACTTCCCCAGTGCAGCGAGAACTTCAATTTAGCTCTTGTATTGTAAACTATCTAGTGTGTCTTTACAGGGATAGGCAACTGGCGGTCTGCATGAAGATCGCCACCGTATTCTGAGTAGCCACTTGATTCATTTACTGTACAGTCAAACCTCGGTTTTCGAACGTCTTGATCTCTCGACCGATTCGGTTTTTGACCAAAAATTTTGAGTTTTTTATGCCTCGGATGATGAACGAATTTCGGTTCTCGAACAAACTGAGTGCACTTGAATGCACCATTTGACTCCTCTCGCCTTCCTTACACGAGGAAGTGACGCTTCCTCGGGTAGACGAGGAAGTGACGCTTCCTCGTGTTGCTTTCCATTGTGAGCAGACGTGTTCAGTTAACGTGGTTTCGGTTTTCGAACAATTTTGGTTTTCGAACAGCCTTCTGGAACGGATTATGGACGAAAACCGAGGTTTGACTCTATTTTATTTTTTTTCTCACTCCAACAGCTCAGCAAAAAATGCTGATAAATATTCCATTTAGTTTCATTTGATGTGAGAATAATAAAAAGAATATGCTGAAGTGCAAATATGCAGGGGTCGTTTGTCATTTTAGGTTGTAGTAGGTTGTCTTAGATGCGCTTACGATGCCCGATATACTTCAACATGAGCAGGCCTAATAATTTTGTCGTTGATTTGGTATGATATGCAGGACAAACAGAAGACCTTAATAACATTACCATTTTCAGTGAATTGATATTTGGGAGAACAAAAATGCACAAAATGAGTTATTGCAGTTAATGTTGGGTTCTTGAGCTGTTCTTGAACGGTCATTTTTATGCAAGAGAGCCCCTGACATGACTTGACTTGACATATTACACTATGCGGTTATTTTGTTCTTTGTTTCAACCCCTTTGAAATCCATCAAGAACATTTATTTTGCACGTATGCATGCATTTGTCTCATAGTTAAAATAGCCTTTTTTATTTTTTGGTCATCCATCTGCTTAAAAAATGTCTACTCCTTTGTGCGCCCCCAAGTAGCACTGATGAAAAACGGTGCCCCCTCCAGCATTTAAAAGCGCCCATTGCTGGCTTATGAGCGTGTGGAGCAAAAAGTGGCTTTTGTGACTCGTTTAGGAAGGTCATTAAGACGAGGCCAGATACAACTCTGAGTAGACACATCATATCGGACCAACCGAAAAAAAACCCCAACCTCCAGTGGTAAAAAAAAAAAAAAAATAGTTGAGCATCAGAAGTTCCTTGTGAGTGTGAGCTCCACTTTTGCGGGCTATTGGACAGAGTGAAGAGCAGAGGCGAAAGTCTAGTGCTGAAGGATGTACAGGGGAGAGACGAAAAGAGGTGCTTACACAGTTCCAACTTGCCATCTGCTCTCTGTGTCCTTCATCTGACATACTTCTCACCCATACGGGCGCTCACACATGCTCACAAATGCACTCGACCTGCATCCACACACACACACACACACACACACACACACACACGTGCACACTTAGCTCCGGCCTGATCCTGTATTCATAAGGGCCGTCCTGCCAGCTCGCTGCCCTGAGGCCTCCTGCCCTGTGGCCTGCAGCCATCATTAGGGAGAGCCTGTGCGCTCATTATTGATCCGCTGCCTGATAATGCAATGTATGCTCCATCTCTCTCGGCTGCACCTCTGGGACTGGTGGCCCTTACCTGTCCAGCTGCAAGGATTTTCTGTCAGGCTCATCACGACAACATCTGCATTTCTCTCTCTCTCTCTCTCTCTCTCTCTATCTATCATATAGACACCTTTTCTTCCACTTTACCTCGATCCCCCCCTTTTTTTTTCTGACGGAGATGCATGGTGGTTCTAATTTGGCATGCAGACATTAATTCCAGCACAGCTGCTGCCTCCTCCTCCCTCCATCCTCTGCCCGCCGAGCCTGCCTCCCCCGCCCCCCCACCCTACCCCACCCCCCCCAACACTATACCCCTCAACCCCACATCTCCGACTCCCTCCCTCACTCCCTAAAGGCTTCTCTCTAATGTGCAGCTTCAGAGAGGCGCGGCAAATTAACACCATTTGTTCTGCAGAGCATGCCTTCTTCTCAACACTACAAGCATATCTTATGAGGTTTGTCTCAATGTGAGGGATCACTGGGAGGAGATATACACAACAATTTTTTGGAACCACTTTTATTCCCCCCCCCCCCACCATTCTAATCCACAAGCCCCCCCCCCCCAAAAAAAAAATCAGCGTGTCTTTGTTTTATTTTTACACCAGAGATAGCAAGCCTTGTTACTCTTTCATCTCTTCGCAATTGTGCCTTCAGGAACGGCGTTTTGCCTCTGCTTTACCAACGGCTGAGATCTATTTTCTGCCGTGTAAAAACGAACGCGCTGGCACACAAACAAGAAATGTTTTATTCAAATGTTCTGTTTAGACTTAAATCTGGGAAAATGGCAAGCAAATATTATTTTGTCTGAGGGCTGAAAGAAGGATTTGGTCTATATCAACAGTGAACGTGACCTGCCGCATTCAATGAAACACATTTAACGTGCAGGGGAGCACACTCCAAGTATCCACCTACTCCCCCCCCCCCCCCCAAAAAAAAAAAAACAGTCCCCCTCCCTTCTCAACCCCTTTTTTTGGCTACTTTATTCACCTTCCCCTGTGCATCCTCCCCCCCCCCCCCCTCGCCTGTGCGATAACAGCATTATTAACTGGCCTAGTTGACCTACACTCCCGATAAGCTATGCCCACTGAGGATCCCGAGGGTTACTATCTTGTGGACCAGCAATGGCCGTGCACATTGAGTGATTGGTGCAAAGTCTACCTGGACAAGAGATGCTCGATGCTGATAGGCTCACCCGCAAACATAAAAAGGGCAGCAAAGGAAAATGAAAGAGGGGGCACGCATGCAGTGGCCAGGGGGGGTCGGCAAAACAAAAAACTTGGAAACATGGCAACAATCAACGTCATATACATTCAAGGCGGCACGGTGGGCGAGCGGTTAGCACGTCGGCCTCACAGTTGAGGTCATTGTTCCTGTTTTATTTTTTTCCCCCGCGACGTGAACCGATCTGAGAAGCGCTCAAATGGACTGAGCAGCTGGCCGGGACGGGCCACGCCGCGTTCCCCCCTTCCCATCCACCCGCCCCCTCGTTATATGTTATGTCTTGTGACTTGTTGTGACTGTCATACGCTTGTTTACGTGCTAGGGTCTTTTTTTTCCTCCTAGACTTAAATTATCCACAGAAGAGGAGAGTTCGAGCATGTTTTTTTTCCCCCCTCTCCCTTCCTAGTGGTTCCCTTTCAGAACTAAGATCTCGGGGCGCTTCACACAGCGAGTACCGACAGGCCCTTTGCACTGTATCCCACGTTCGTCATTGTTTTTCATGTTTCTTGTGCAGAGTGTGCCTGTTAAGTGAAATTTCGTTGCACGAACGTGTAATGACAATAAAGGCAATTCATTCATTTATTCATTCAGTTCAGAGGTGCAGGGTTCGATTCCGGCTCGGGCCTTCCTGTGGGAAGTTTTCATGTTCTTCCCGGGCCTGCGTGGGTTTTCTCCGGGTACTCCGGTTTCCTTCCACATTCCAAAAACATGCATGGCAGGTTAATGGAACACTCTAAATTGTTCCTCAGTGTGAGTGTGAGCGCGGATGGTTGTTCGTCTCTGTGTGCCCTGCGATTGGCTGACATCCAGTTCAGGGTGTCCCTCACCTACTGCCCGAAGACAGCTGGGATAGGCTCCACCATGCACGCGACCTTTGTGAGGATAAAGTGCATCAGAAAATTCACAAAATATGTTGTTTCTCTTTAGAAATCACTCATATCCCGTCTCGCCATATCGTAATTTTCGACGCACACTATGAAAAAGAGACGCTTATTGTTACTTCAAAAACATTTTTCACAAACCCCAATATTCTTCAGAAAATGCAGACAAACAATCTTTTATGTTCACTATGGAGAACAGGAGCAAATGTAAACAAAAATTCACAGAAAATAAAAGAGTACTCAAAAGTCAATTATCTAGCCTGGCACCTTGGCGGGGTAAGTGGGGGGCAGCAGTGACCCCGAGAGCCCCCCCCCCCCACTAGCTCCGCCAGTGCATGAAAGGCAGCCAAATGTGGTGTTTAGTGAAAGTAATATTGAAGAATTGTATTAGTTGTTAATTAGCAAGTGATGAAAGCATTTTGATTAGCTTAAGTGGAAATAGTGTTTAATGTGGGCCAGAGAGTCGTCAGCTGTGTGCCTCAGCTGGGAGAGAGCTCTTTACCCCAGGTGCATGCTGGGAGATTGAAGGAGGGTGGGGGTGACGTGGGGAGGGGGGGGGGGGCAGGCAGAAACGAAACACGAGTCTTTTTATAAACACAAGCTGTTTTGTTGCCTCTTCCCAAAATGCGACACGGTGAAAAAAGGAAATACTGTTAAGTGTGTAAATGAGACAAGCATACAGTAGGTAGACGAATTTGACAAATGGGGAGACGCGCCGCCGGAGCATCTGCTTGAAGGCAGAAAAGGGGAAGAAATAGACACGGAAGAAGAAGGGAATCGAGAGCGGAGGGATGAAGTGTTGCTGCACTTGGAAAGCTGCCTCCACATCTGCTCGTCCATGATGTCTGCGCCAGCCGTCAGCTGTCATTTTGGACCGCAGTCAAGTGGAGCAGAGGTACCGCCTGGCTCCGTGCCTCCGTGTGTACCCAGAAAGCTCATTTGTTTTTCCAATACATCGAATATGTCCTCCGTCTCTCAGCCCTCGTGTCCTCCGTTGACCCACCAGGTCGAGCGGGAGGGGTGTGAGCGGTTATGTTTACCGTTTCACGCGCAATCAGGCAAACGGGCCTTGATTTCCACACTTACCTTCCCGGGTTCCCGTGCCATTAATCGTTTGACCCGCTCAAGCAATGCATGAAAGTCAGGACATCTGAAATGGACTTTAGTTCTCCGCCTCACCGAAAAGCTCGCCCATTGTAAAACAAAAACAACAACAAAAAACATGCCACTTGCAAACCCATCAAGATGCATTACTGGAGGACAATTACGCCAAAGAAAGAATTTAAGTGTCCCATTGCACCAGGCTGGGTTGTAAATAACTCTATTGCATTTAAGCACCACCATTAGGCTTCGCGGGCAAAACATCGACATCCCTCTCACATCTGCCAAATGAAATGAGCGCACGAGAGAGAGAGAGAGGGTGGGTGGGGGGGGGGGGACAAGGGCAAATGAGAACTCAAAACAACCATAAAAGGAAATAATGATGACCGAAAAATGCAATGTTTCTTGGGATAATACAGTACAGTGAAACTCCTCTCCAACGAAATCATGTTTGCAGCAAGAACTTTTTCACAACAGGGGGTTTTTCACTGTAGCAAATTTGAAACAGGAAAAAGGTCATGGTGTTAATGCATGAAGATTTTTTCACACTAGGGGGGTATTTTCAACCATGTAGATTTCGTTGTAGAGGAGTTTCACTGTACGGCAATAAGTGAGAGCAAAAAAAAACAAAAACAAAAATGAGAGGAAAATGTGAGAAGAAGATTTCGTATATTTGAACCTTTTTAATGCATTGTGCTGCCAGGCAGCATGTCGACGGAATAAATAAATAAATAAATAAATAAATAAATAAATAAGCGAGCAGGTTCTGGTCTGTGTGGCGCGATGCTGTGCTGCTCTGTGGTGCCTGGTTGCCTATGAATATTCCATGAGGCAGTGAGTGGGGAAGTGTGCTGCCTGGAACATCTGGTCCGGTCCACAGGGACCCTTGTGGCGAGAAAGCTGCAACTTCAGGAAGAAAGAAAGGAAAAAGCATAAGGGGGGTGTGGGGGGTTGGGGGGGGGGGTAGCCAATAAAAAAGGGGATAGAGGAGGGGGTGCAGCAACAATCAGCAAGCCTGCATCATATGCTTGATTTGTTTAGCTAATTTGATTTTAAGACCAGTCGTCGTCGCCGGGTGCAAAAAAAACAGACGAAATGAAAGAAGCAAAATAAGCTCCCGCTTCAGACCATCGGCTTTCGGGTTAGCTTTGAATGCGAGACGTATTTCACGGTTGTAGCAGCATGAAAATGACTGCGATGGAAGCATTTGTTTGCCCACTCGTAAATTAGCATTCAAATGACTCAAGCCCATTACAGAGATGTTTTGTCGAGTTGCAGATGTTTTCTTTTTTTTTTTTTTTTTTTCATCCATCGACGTGCAACCACAATGCTCGCAGTAACGTGCAAGGATTTATTCGCTGGGAGTCAAAAAGGAATGCAAGTGAAAGGCCGGACATGAGAAGATGTGAAGATTGTGGAGAGACAAGGTTGGGGATGAGGGTGGGGGTGGGGGGGGGTGGGGGGGCTCCCAAGTATCAAGGCTGAATTCAAGCAAAGTAAGGTGCACAATTGACCGTGGCCTTGTCACGACAATGTTGAAGAGTTGGCGCTCCTGAGAGCCAACGTAGCTTTCACCCGTGGCTTCAGTTTGAATAGTGACAGGCTCGCTTTCCAAATGCATATGCTAATTCCATTCATGTAAATTTGTAAGCGACATCAACTCACGAGAAAATAGTGGCGATGCCGACAAACAGAGTACAACCGGAGAGTCTTCTTATTCACTTTTTTTTCAACACGCTGAGCTTTTCTTTTCCCTCAGCATTCTGGATTTTTTCTTTTGCCCTTGACCTTGAACCAGGTGGGTTTTCCGGGAAAGCATCTCTAATCTTGTTTTCCTCTTTTGCGTTGCTTCCAGTGATGTGCCCTGAGTGATAAATCATTTGAAGTGGGGTGAATGAAGGAATGTCTTGATTGTCGATTTTGACATTGACCAAAACAACAAAGCCCATTTTCAATGTCCGTGCATTGCTTTAGATCCGGGGTGTCAAAGTAATTTTTGTCGCAGGCCACATCACATTTCTGGTTTTCTTCTGAGTCCAAATAAATGATCGCCTCATATTATACATGCTCAACAAAAAATTGATGAAGAACTATTTTTTGAATTTTATTTTGTAATCACGGATTGGTAATGACAAATGCTTGCAATATCTCAACATTTTTTTAACAATTTGCAATTTTGATATTCCAGCAAAAAAACATGAAGTCAATGCCCATTTGCTTTTGCGGGCCACAAAAAAATACTGGCCAGCAAAAAACTCCCCAAAATACTAAATCTTTAAATTTGGTCTGTTCGATTCAGACTTTTTCGATTGATTTTTTCTGCAATTGCCATCAACTAAAATTCATTTCAATTAAAAACGTGTTCTTGTCATTTAACTTTAGAGTCAGCCAATCCTCCATGAAGCGTCTCCAGTTGGTCCAAAATGCTGCTTGCTCACCTCTTGACTGGTATTCATAAGATGGGGCGTATCACCTCTCCTTTGGCATCCTTTCACCGGCTCCTTATGCATTTTAGAATTCTTTTTAAGATCCTATTATTTGTTTTCAAATATTTAAATGGCCTCGGCCCACCTTACCTCTTTGATCTCCTACGCCCCTGCGTGAATCAAGCGGAAGCTCACAGGGGATTGAGCCTTTTCCGTTGCCGGTCCCTCTCTTTGGAATGACCTTCCGCTGAACGTTCAGCAAGCCCCCTCGCTGCCCATCTTTAAAACCTGTCTTAAAACTCCTTTTTATTTGTTTATCTCAGCATGGGACAAAACTTTTTAGTTTGATTGTTTTTGCGCTCTCCACTGTCTTTGTAATTAATTCATTGTTTTATTGTATGTTGCTGTATATATGATATTTTCTCCATGTACAGCACTTTGTATACAGCGGTGGTTGTTTTAACCCCCATGCAGTAATTGTCCCAAAATTGGACATTTCGGACACTTTGGACGATTTTGGACTGTTGGACAAATGGACACCACAGACAAAACAGTGAAAAATAACTCCACAAAGCTGAAATTTTGCATAGGATGTATATCTATGTCTTGACCAATTCCCACTGAACATTTTGAGGGTTTGAAAGTGAAAAAAAATTAAAAGTGAAAAAAGTTGTTGCACATTGGAAGAGGGACATTTTTGGGACGTAATACCCTTCATGCAGCCGCTTAAAAATACTGCATGAGGGTTAAAGTGCACTCGAAAAACAGTTGAGTTGAGTTGGTAAGACAAGACTGAGGAGAAAACTCCACCCGGCCGACACTGGCATTTACACTGCATATCTTGAGACCAACTTTATAATAGTCGATGTGAAAATCATTTAATATGTTTCTGAGAAGTCGTTCTCCGCCTGTTATTTTCCCTGATTAATCGCGATTTGATGGGAGATCTTCCGAGTTAAAAGGAGAGGTTGCGGAAGAAGGCCTTATGAATAGCATAATTACATTTCCTTCACTGAAACAGCTCAAGGTTGACTGCCTTAGAAAGTCGGCGGCATTTGTATTTAAAAACTAAATTCACTAGCTCTTTTTCCAATCTTTTTTTTTTTTCTTGCGCCCTGCGATGTCAGTTAGAAAAACATTGTACAGAACATCTCTGCGCTGAATGTATCTTTCAAAAGAAAACGTGGCGGGATGAATCTAATTAATTTGTCTGATCGCTGTGAGTTTTAATGGAAGTTTGTTTGCAGTGTTTGTAAACTGGAAGCTGCCAATTATGATATTTAATTAATTTGAATTACAACTCTAACAAAATTTTTTTCTTCCCCCCACTCAAGTATATTTACTCGGCAAAACATGAGGTTAAATGACATACTTTTCAACATCTTTTTGCTCTTGATAAATGTCCCCTTTCCGGATGACTGTTGCCTTTGTACACTCTCGCAGATGATACAAAATGTGAGTACGCCGAACAAAGTTTTGGGTGAATTGACGTCATTTTATTTCGTCAGGTCTTTGCACGAAATAAAATCAGCCGGATCCACGTCATAATTTTAAGTACAGTCAAACCTCGGTTTTCAAACGTCTCGGTTCTCGACCAATTCGGTTTTCGACCAAAAAGTTCGAGTTTTTTATGCCTCGGATGACGAACAAATTTCGGTTCTCAAACAAACTGAGCGCACTTGAATGCACCATTTGTCTCCTCCGCCTTCCTTACACGAGGAAGTGTCGCTTCCTCGGGTAGACGAGGAAGTGACGCTTCCTCGGGTAGACGAGGAAGTGACGCTTCCTCGTGTTGCTTTCCATTGTGAGCAGACGTGTTCAGTAAACATTTTTAACCCCCATGCAGTAATTATCCCAAAATTGGATATTTCGGCCACTTTGGACGATTTTGGACTGTTGGACAAATGGACACCACAGACAAAACAGTGAAAAATAACTCCACGAAGCTGAAATTTTGCATAGGATGTATTTCTATGTCTTGACCAATTCCCACTGAACATTTTGAGGGTTTGAAAGTGAAAAAAAATTAAAAGTGAAAAAATGTGTTGCACATTGGAAGAGGGACATTTTTGGGACATAATACCCTTCATGCAGCCGCTTAAAAATACCCCCCCCCCCTCCCACCGCTATAATCAGCCCATATCGCGAGCGTGTTGCGGGCAGCTGGAGCCCGATGCTGGGAGCGCTGGTGGATGAGGGTCAGGGTGTCCTGTCCTCGATGCTGGATCATGGTGATCCTTTCATTAGTCAGGAGCAACTCTGTGATGATTGGCCTTCACCGCTGCGCACCTGAGCACAACTCAGCAGTCATCCTCGCTCCTATCAACGCCGCCGCAGCTCGCCGTGGTCGCGCTCAGCCGCCGTCATTGTTGTAGGCATGTGTCTGATTGTCGCGGGGAAGTCTGAATATTTAGGGGACTGGACCGGTCACAATCGGATATTAACGATTGAGTTGGAAGGTCTGCTTGCAGTTCCTTATAAAAGTACTTTGAGCGCTTTGATCTTCTACATGGACTCCACCAAGTCTATTTCAGCTTCCGAAATGTGAAAGGCTGTCTCTCGCGTACCGAATTTAAAGGGAATGAGAGGAGCCGCCACCATTGGCCGGGAAGTTGTGTTCACACCCACAACGGCGCTAACAGCGCAACCAAATTGCGCTGGGCACGAAAATAGAGCCCGAAATATCCCGTTGCCTCAATTCAAGCTTCACACACGTGGACTCAAAGTCCACCTACATCACTCTGTTAAATTTGAACAAGAACCATCCAGGTTTCATATTTGCATTCTTGCCATCACTACCAAACCTCCTGAGCTGTGTGTTGCTATGAAACAAGAGCTGACCGTGACAGTTGCATGCATGTTGCTCACTTGAAAGGCAAACCAATTACAGCCCTTTCAATGCTGCCTCATTGCTGCCATCGCTCTGACACGCATGCAAAGAAGCGCCACAGGCAGCGTGACCCTTCGAACGCCATCACAGCACTCAACCAGCACCCACAGTCAATTCAAAAACATAAAAAAGAAAACCAAAAAACTGATGTCCTCTATGCGCAATGTAGATGTTGTTTTTTTAAGGAATTCGGGACGTTAAATGTCATGAAAATACATACAGTCAAACCTCGGTTTTCGAACGTCTCGGTTCTCGTCCAATTTGGTTTCCGACCAAAAATTTCGAGTTTTTTATGCCTCGGATGACAACCGAATTTCGGTTCTCGAACAAACTGAGCGCACTTGAATGCACCATTTGACTCCTCTCGCCTTCCTTACACGAGGAAAGTGACGCTTCCTCGGGTAGACGAGGAAGTGATGCTTGTTCGATAAAGATTTTTTTTTTTTTTTCAAAAGAGTGTGGTTTCGGTTTTCGAACAATTTCGGTTTTCGAACAGCCTTCTGGAACGGATTATGGTCGAAAACCGAATGAATGAATATACTTAAATTTTTGTGGCTTTGATAAGTCTTCCATTAATTTCCGACATGAACCGTGGAATCAAATGAATATTTCCTTTGAATGAATTGTGGTGTGAATCCTGTTGGCAAACGGGGCTGTTCAAAAACGCATTAGAGTTTTTATCATTCGTGTGCCTGGGTGGGGGTGGTGGGGGGTGGGCGTCACGTGTGCAATGGTACACAGTACCGAAGGGAGTGGCGGAATCTTCTGGTCCAATATCTGCTGATGGATTGTCTGTTTGACCATAATATGTGTGGTGAGAGACCACATGAGCACCCCTCATTCATCACTGCCACACCGAACACGCCTCACACACGCACACACACACTTTTCACCTTCGCATCACGCCAACACACACACATTTCCTATTCCACCTGAAACCTTCACATCTCACAAAAACACACACGCGCATACATCCGCCCTTAACCTCTCCTCCACCGCGGCGGCGACCCCCCTATCCTCACCTCTACTCCTTTTGACACCCACACAACACAGCGCAGAGGAAAGCTGGCCTCGTTGGCCCCCCTCCCACGGCTTTATGAAGCAATATACGTGTAACCGTGTCGAGCGTAGCCTTGGGCGATTCACATTTTGCGACGCTAATTATCACGCGCCGTTACAATGAAAAACAACTTGTCAATTCTACGGAGAGGATACACACACAAAACAAACAAACAAAACAAAAAAAAACACTTGATGAGGAAAATGCTTTTTGATCGTCGTTTCATGTATTGATACACCATTAAAAAGCAAACAATGAGAAACGTGCTTTTTAATGCTTGTGGAAATGTTACAGTTCGCACGTGGTAAAATCTCCTGCACAGCCTGTGCAGTTCATCATGACCCACAAAAAAAAAGGGATTGGGAAGCCAGGCGCTGAATCTATAAACAGGTTAATGTATTTTAATGTTTGTTTGTTTTTTCGCTTTGTTTACTGTATTTAACCCTCATGCAGTATTTTGAAGCGGCTGCATGAAGGGTATTACATCCTCGAGGATTGTCCCAAAAATGTCCCTCTTCCAATGTGCAACAACTTTTTTCACTTTTCATTTTTTTTCACTTTCAACCCCTCAAAATGTTCAGTGGGAATTGGCCAAGACATAGATCTACATCCTATGCCAAATTTCAGCTTCGTGGAGTTATTTTTCACTGTTTTGTCTGTGGTGTCCATTTGCCCAACAGTCCAAAATCGTCCAATGTGTCCGAAATGTCCAATTTTGGGATCAATTACTGCATGGGGGTTAAATCAGCAGTGTGCATTTGCAAACTAATCCACCCCTCCCAGTTTTTCTCAGTCGCATTGCTACATTTCTCAGATCAGAAATGAAATTTGAAAAAAAACTCAGAAAGAGCAAAACATTATGGTTCCCCCCCACAGAAGTCGTTTTCTTTGACATAATCCTTAGTACATCGCTCAAAAGTAAAGATTTGTGTCACTAAGTGTCCACTCGAGGGATGTTTGCGTGTGAGCTTCAGCTAAATTTGAGATGACCTTCATTCTAAATTGTAAGTTACACCTTAGTGCACAGGTTTCAAACCCAAGACCCGGGGACCAGATCCGGCCCGCGACGTCATCTTATGTGGCCCGCAAAAGCACGGTTATCACATATCCCACACCATGTTCAGCATGCTGCACGCGTCGACCGTGCCTCTATATCCCTTTGACTTGCTATCAAATCAGCAACTCAGATGGTGTATTGTTGTGCTTTCACAGCAGAAGCAAAAAGTAAATTCAAAGCAGCGGCTGCCAGCGAACCATATGTTGGCGCACTCTGCGCGCGAGAAAAAAAAAAAAAACACTGCAAAGATTAATTGATTATCGCTGCCACTTCCACCACCTCCGACAGGGATATTAGTGTGTGTATGCATTTGTGCTGCTGTGCTTGCCTCTCGTGTCTGTAATATGTGGGTGTGGGTGTGTGTGTGTATGTGTGCGTGCAGACAGCCTTCAAAACAGCATGTTTATATTGAAAGGCCCAGGAGGGGGACCTGTCAGACATGATGGTTTGTATTGTCTGCTGCGTCAAAATAGCACAGCAATAACAGTTTCTAAACTTGCCGTGTCGTTACATGCTGAAGACTTAAACAGGAAAGGTATGACTCATTCGGGAGCGCTTTCAGGCCACTGCTGGATTCTATTGTTACCTGTGAGTTTGACTGTTTCTTAGCGCTTTTGTCTACATATGACATTACCGAGGCAGCAAGAAAACAGATTCAGATGACAAAATTGTTCACATTCATTGTGCGGAAACACAGAAAAAGAATAGCGCTTGGAGGTCAACCCCAGACTGCCTGCAGGAGTGTAAAAAAAAAAAAAAAAAATGGAAGAGAAAGAGAGGATAGTTTTCCAGGTTGGTAGAATACAGAGGAAAGCAGAGTAAAAAAAAAAAAAAGAAGAGGAGAGAAGAAAGTGAAAGAGAGAGGGAGGAAGACCACTCAGGGGAAATCAGCTCTCTCCACTCATAAACAAATTCATCATCAGCGCTGACAATCCCGCACGCCGCATAACGATGAGCTTAAGTGCACAGCGCAGCAGGAAGGGCGGGTGAGGGGAAGAAAGAGACAAGGAAACCATGGGGAAGAAAACAAAAGGTGAAATCAACATTAACATCCAGTGAGAGCGACAAAATGCCAACCGCGTCTTTGAAGATGGATGCGCGTGCTGTACAATAATGACACCGTCTGTGGAGACGGCCTCGCTTCTTCCTTACATTGCCGTGGTATGTTTGCTGGATCGCCGGATGGAACGCCCCTTTACTACATGCCGCATCATGATCATGACAATAGTGATCATTATTGTGACTCCATTAAGTTTTTATTATTGTTAGAAACTGACATTTAGCCCAATACTTGGTCTGGTCAGAGGATAACATTCATAATAATTCAATCACAACCTGGTTAGCTAGCTAGCTAGACTAGCTAGCTTAGCTAGCTAGATAGATAGATAGATAGATAGATAGATAGATAGATAGATAGATAGATAGATAGATAGATAGATAGATAGATAGATAGATAGGTTGATTGATTGATTGATTGATAGATAGATAGATTGATAGATAGATAGATAGATTGATTGATAGCCAAGTCATCCAGTTAGCTAGGTATCAGATTGACAGATACATACAGTACGTAGCTCCTTAGCTAAATACATTGCCAGTTAAATTCAAGTTAGCTTAGCATAGATGGATAGATAGATAGATAGATAGATAGATAGATAGATAGATAGATAGATAGATAGATAGATAGATAGATAGATAGATAGATAGATAGATAGATAGATAGATAGATAGATAGATAGATAGATAGATAGATAGATGGATTGGTTGATTGATAGCCAAGTCATCCAGTTAGCTAGGTATCAAATTGACAGATAAATACAGTACGTCGCTCCTTAATTACATAAATTGCCAGTTAAAGTCAAGTTAGCTTAGCATAGATAGATAGATAGATAGATAGATAGATAGATAGATAGATAGATAGATAGATAGATCTTGGGTGTGGTGAAGCAGGGGAGGGAGGGAGGGAGGACAAGGACCCCTGAGACGGAAGAGCAGAGGGGAGCCATGGGGCTAGACTGACAGCCCATAATTACGGCTCATTTTCAGTCATTAAGCCCGGGCACTGATTAATAATGAAGCCTCCCTCTTCCTTCTCTAACACACAGGCAGAAATATGCAAATACAGTACGTGCATGAACAAATACACTAAAAGATGAGCAGACAGGCACATTGCACACATCAAGTACTAATGGCCTGCATGAGGAATTTGTCTATCTCCATTGTTGGCGTATTTTTACTTGCGATGAAAAATATATCCGATTTGACAACTTCTTGTTTTCTATTGTGTGGAAAACCAAGGGAGCTGTCCAGGACATTGGTGGTGCTGAATTTAAAGTGAGCACGTGAGCGGTGCCTCATCCCTTCTGTTTTTCTTCCCACCCCCACCCCCACGCCCCACATCTAACTCGGCGTCTCCTCCTCCTTCTTGCTCGTCTTGCTGGCTGTCAGAGGAACCAGCATCTCCTTTGAACTCCAACAGTGGCACCCTGCAAAGATCAAACTCTGAGCTGCTCCCCACCATGAAATATTTAACACACAGAGGGGACACATTCAGCCATTGTGGGTCGAGAGCCTGGTACAAAGGTGCTACATGAAAGTTGGAGAGAATATAAAAGGAGGAGAGGAGCATTTTGAAGCCAAGGCTTGAGCTCGTCCATCGCAAACGTGCGAGTCCTCGAGTCTGAGGTTAGGTTTTGATTGTCTTGTTTATCTTTGCTTTTGTTGCTGAATCATCCTTCTGAAAAAGATATAAACGGTGTTTTTAGAAATCAAAGGGATTTCACTGTTTTATACAGAGGGCATTGGAATATTTTGGCGACGACTGAGGCACAAAAATGAAAACAAGCTCTCAGTACATCTATCATCTCAATAAAAATCAAATTGTCACATTCATTTCTATGATAGCAAACATGTGATTATTATCAGTTTTTAAGAGTTACAAAAAAAACCCACTCCTAAATTCAGTGATATTTTTTTAAAGCTAATACAGCTGTCAAGTGTCAGTATCTAGCAACAAAGACAAAAATTGCACTCCCACCACTAACATTTGTCGCAGTCGTCAGCACCACCAGCACACATCAAAGGTATAATAATGTTGGGCTTTTCATTCGATTCAGACTTGTCCTTTAAAATTCAGTTATTGTTAATTCGTTTTTAAGAGTGATTTTGCTAGTTTTTCTTGAATTATTATTTTAAAGGGGAAGTAAACCCCCAATTTTTTTTTTTACGATAGAGTTCTTGATATCCCCGCTAGTCGAAGATGATTAACATTGCATTTGTGGACTAAGAATTAAGAAGCAAAATTCATCCATCTCAGGGGAGGCCATCATTCCACTTGCTGTCGACGGAAAATGATGTCACAGCTGCTCGGGGCTCAGGTAACGACCAGTCACGGCTCACTTGTTTTCTGAAGCTGAGCCATCGACAGCAAGTGGCAAAATGGCCACTGCTGAGACGGCTAAAATGGAGGCATTTTGCTTCTTAATTCCGATTCCACAAACGCAATATTAATCAAAAGGCAGTGTTGAAACTAGTGGGGGTCTATGCAACATATTATTGTAAGGAAAATTTGAGGGTTGAATTCCCCTTTAATGCCCACTTTTAGTTTTTGTTCATTTTACTATTTGTTGTTGTTGTTTTTTTTAATAGAGTGTATTTGTCAGGTGCAAGATTTAAAAAAGTCAATGAATACGTTAACATCGTAACAGGTTCTTCAGATAACAGACAATTTCATGTCAGTGAGTCATCGTTGATTTGAACACACATATTGATTGTATTTAATTAACGAAAACGTTTTTACAATTTTAGTTTTTGTTACTTCGTTCGATATTGTTAAGAATGATAACCTTGGTAACCATGGTACGCGCGCACACACACACACACACACACACACACACACACACACACACACACACACACACATGCACACGCACCCCCACACACACGGAACACCAGCAGCACCAGTCCAAAGAGGGCCGGGACAGAGTTGGCTGGTCCCAGCTGGTCCCTGCTAACACATTCCACTGCACCCTAATGACAGCGGGGCCCCCCAAGCCTCAATGACCCTGGCCCTAACACCCCTTCATGGGTCCCGAGGGATCCCGCAGGGCCAGGACGGGTGAGGAGGAGGACGTATCGGGAGGAGAAGGGGGAGGAGTGACACAGATGAGGGAGGACACTCCAGGTGGTGGGACAGCTCTGAGGGAATTGGAAGTCATGAATATATTAACTGACAGGAGGGGGAGTAATGAATTCAAATTAAATTATATGTGCTGAGCACCACATGAACACGAGCAAACACGCCGGTGATATTTCAAGGGGGCCGACATAATTATACCTTTCAGGAAATGTGATATAAAAAAAAAGGAAATAATGTGTGAGACAATTCAATTCAAAACACAGCTGCACTCGAAGAAAGTTCACCGGCACAAGTTTTAAGCGGTAGAGTTTGACTCGACTGTATTATATTTCATGGGCCGTGTTCTATAATATTAAATGTTTAAAAAAATCCATATAATGGTAAATATCACATTACATATACTGTATATGTATATATATATATATATATATATATATATATATATACAGTGATCCCTTGCTCTAACGCGTTCACTGTTTCACGGATTTTTGGTGCAATTTTTTAATGCTTTTAACCCTTTAAATCAGAACGTGTCGGCGGGGGCCGTGTGTCAACAGTACAGTATTTCCAAAAACTATTATAGTTATTTGTTGAAAACGTTTTGGGTTTTTTTGTAATTGGTCCTGAAAACAGGGGTTTGGTCGTTGATTTCATTGTATATATAGTTAATTATTGTGTAATAACTGTAAAAAAAATAAATAAAGTTCACTACTTCCGGGATTTCACTTATCACCGGTTCTTTTTGGAACGTAACCCCCGCGATAAACGAGGGATTACTGAGAGAGAGAGAGAGAGAGAGAGAGAGAGAGAGAGAGAGAGAGAGAGAGAGAGAGAGAGAGAGAGAGAGAGAGAGAATTCAACAAAAACATTTTTCATCGGCCTGATTTGCTCATATTGCAACCCAAAGATTTGGCTCCGTGTGGTTGTGGAACCCAGGATGCAGTCCACTAGCCGGGAGGTGAGAAGGAGTCCAGCTGTCTCCCAGGGCTGGAACTGACTGAGGCCGCTCCACACCCTCCGCCTGCCCATCCCATCACCCACTCCATCCTCGGGTCTGTCTTGGCGTCGCCAGGGGCAACTGTCATCCCTAAATCCCCCTCTGCTGTGGTGTGAGGCCAGGTGACTAGAGGGCAAACATCACTGATTGGTCCAACAACAACAACAATCTGGACAGTTTGGGCTTTGCAGACCGGCGGGGAAAAGGTGGACAGGTTGGAGGGCTGCGCAAGGACAGGAGAAAATGGCGAAAGGCGATGGGCAGGACCTCTGCGCAGCCCGGCGCGATGACAGTGGCAGAAAGAGGAGAGCTCTCCCCTGTCTATTGTTGATCTGATTCTACAAACAAGATTCCAATCCTTGGGATCTGCTGTGTATTCGTGTGTCCACGGGGCTCCTGTGCTTCGAAAGGAAGGACATTTTTCATTTATTTTGAGTTGTTATCTCGCACTGACAGTATAGAGGTGGTTCAATTCCAGCTCCGGCCACCCTGTGTGCAGTTTGCATGTTCTTCCCGGGCCCTGCGTGGGTTTTCTCCGGGTACTCCGGTTTCCTCCCACACTCTAAATTGTCCCTTGGTGTGATTGTGAGCGCTTGTTTCTGTGTGCCCTGCGATTGGCTGGCAACCGGTTCAGGGTGTCCCCCCGCCTACTGGCCGAAGACAGCTGGGATGGGCTCCAGCACCCCCCTTGTGAGGATAAGCGAATCAGAAAATGGACAAATGATTAGAATGACTGTCATCTCCTACTATGCAAAGCGCATTGATGCGTTGCATGCAAAACAACCTTTGGTACGAGTGGCAAAAAGTGTGCTGTCTGCATGCTAAGGCAATGTTCATTATGGATTCGGGAGACTAATTAAAAGTCCCACGGAGTCACACCGAGCTCTGTTTCAAGGTTTCTATTATTTGGTGAGCCCGTGAGATTTGGCGAGATTGGGACGTGAAGCCACTCCGATAAACATGGGCTGAGATGATGCCGGCGGGATAAGCAGTTATCTCAGCTTTCACATGCCTTTCAGCTTTGTCCTTCTTTTACCCTCGTTCCTCGCGCTCTATCTCGGCCTTTCTATCATTTTTAGATCTCTCGCGAGTAATCTGTTTCTCCCGCGTTCCTCGTCCCCGCGTCGTCTTTCAATTTAACATGCTCGTTCTTGCTATCTGGAGATATACCACGCTGCCTCCTTCAACCTTCTTTCCGATGCAATTTATATACTTTAAAGGTTGTTCTTTAATTCCGTCGACAACAGCGTCTCCTCGGCGTGCCGGCCCCAAACACAACCATGACTCTTTCGCTCACCCGGATGAATTATAAGGACCATTAGGAGCATTCTGTGCACATGCTAACAATGATGAATACACGTACGGCGAAACGAAAAGGTAAAATAGGTTGGCTAGCTCCACGTGGGACAAGACGCTAGCTAAGTTATAAATTGGCACGCGTGCACTATCTTGCGGATTAGGAGGTGCGAGACAACAGATGGGTATGTCAAAAAAAAAAAAAGAAGAAAAAAAAAAGCCCCAAGCTCTCAACATCAATCACTGATCACGGATTGAGATTGATGAGAAGGAGCGAACACGTTTCAGTGGTACGGGTGAAAATTGCTTCCAAGATATGACAATCAAACTACTAGTCGCACACCGTTAAGACCAAGCCGAATCTCTCACCGCTAATTTGACATGCACTTAAATGACAATTACAGCGTCCTCCTGTAAGCAAAATGACGAGTAATCGAGCAAAAGATGTGCATCCACAAATTCGCTCCCTTTATGTGTCCATATGTGTGCGTTCCGCATTTTCCGATGAACGTTTTGTGCGTATGCTTTGGCGAAACAGCTGCTCATCGCTCACCTCATCCTTCCCTTATAAATCAGTTCATGAGTCTATTTCTTGCTGTGTCAGTCCCCTCACGCCTGGGCGTTTTGTGTGTGTGTGTGTGTGTGTGCGTGTGCGCGTGTGTGTGACAGATGAACACGGACTCGCGTACGAGCGGAGCCTGATGACAATGACAGGACTTGATGAGTCGATGTAGCTGGCTGCTGATGCCCTGACCATATGGACGAGTATTGTTGTGCCTCCCCCTCACTACCACAGATGGTGCCCGCAGCAACACAACACAACAAAACCCAAGCTATTGTTTTAGCACTAGCAGTCATAATAAGGAGAAGGCGGGAGAAGGACGGCGAACATAATTACTTCTGCAGCCGGGAGAAAAAAAAAAAAAATCTGTCCTTCTTCAGAGCTGGTGTCCAGAAGGGCAGATTCCTGAGAGAAAGAAGCCAGAATGCTTGTTGGTAATTGACTGATATGGTAATGAACACCTAATTATGCCCAGTTACACGAGCACAGAGGGCCGCCTCCACAGTCACTGCCCCGTGACCCGCTTTATGACAAACTGTCACTTTGTCTTGCCGCATCACTCAATGGCCTATCAAATGTGACCCCAAAAATAGACGAGTAAAAATAGACACACGCTGAAAGATTTGACATAAGTGCACGTACAAATGTGCTGTACACACACACACACACACACACACGCTCACGCATTTACTGTACTGAGATCTTGTACGGCACAGGTGTCAAAGTCAAGGCACGGGGGCCAGATCTGGCCCGCCACATCATTTTACGTGGCCCGCAAAAGCAAATCAAGCATGTCAATTTCCATGACACTTGTTAAAGTCGGAACCAAAATTTCAAACTGTCATATGTAATCCATAATAACATGGAGATGTTGCAAGCATTTTGTCATTTCCAAACCCCTTTTGACATGAATGGAAACATGTTTAACCCCCATGCAGTATTTATCCCAAAATTGGACATTTCGGACACTTTGGACGATTTTGGACTGTTGGGCAAATGGACACCACAGACAAAACAGTGAAAAATAACTCCACCAAGCTGAAATTTTGCATAGGATGTAGATCTATGTCTTGGCCAATTCCCACTGAACATTTTGAGGGGTTGAAAGTGAAAAAAAATTAAAAGTAAAAAAAGTTGTTGCACATTGGAAGAGGGACATTTTTGGGACGTAATACCCTTTATGCAGCCGCTTAAAAATACTGCATGAGGGTTCTTGACTTCTGATTTCAAAACGAGGTATTCGTCAATTTGTTGTGTGCTGTGTATGTAATATGTGGAGGTGATTAAACATTTTTATGGTTTCACAAAATTCACAGTCATAATCACCCTTCAAGGGAAACGGTCACTACAACGTGGCCCGCGACAAAAATGACATTGACACCCCTGTTGTACAGCATCACACGAAAAAGCATTTCATTATAAAAATCATATCTGGAAGTGCCTTTAAAGGAAAACAATGGATAGCTACTCTCAGGGTAACGGTAGCATCATTCAAGCATTGCTTCATGTTTTGCATTTGGAAAAAATATGCCATCACGATTTCATTGAATTACAGTTTGACCTCTACATGTGCCTAATGTTTGGCGGCTGCACAAAAAAAAAAAAAGAGCCATGTCACTTCCTCGGCTTATTCAGTCAAATGGGTTGTCTTTGCACACAAGGTATTCATGATCTTGTTTTACTTTTGACTGTGCTTTGAATAGTTTTACAAATTACTCTGCGGGGCTGCCAAATTACAACGGCCTTTGACTGAAAGCAATTTGAAAGGAGTCCCAAACATGCATTACTTGAGAAGTAAAAATTGTCACAGTGGCCTCAAACAGATGCCATGATAGCCATTATTGCCATATGTTTGTCTCATACTAATTGTTATTTTCAGACACGGGGCCCTACTTTCTTGCCTAGCGCAAATCTAGCACAAATTTAGCGCAAGAGAGAGCCATCAGATGTTTGATAATAGATTCAATTAATTGAATTCTACAATAATTTAGACGGATTTTCATGTTCTTGTCATACTTATGAATGAAATACGATGGCATCCAGCAAAAACATTCAGAAATTGTGTGCCTGCGCCTCTTTCACATTCACCAAAAAATCACGCTAAACCTCCCGAGCCGCAAGTTTGACCTCCTTTTAGCTGGTCTGGATTCCAGTCTACTTTCTATCACCAAATTTTCAGATGCGCCAGGGGCGTGGAATAGAAAAGGCCGTCGGTCCGCCGGTCTTCCAAATTTTCAAACACGTTAAAGGACACTTTTTTACGCCGAGCCCACATGCACCTGTCTACAAAAAAAAGGGCCCATTGCTTCTACCCATGTTTGACATGCTAATGTGAGCAACGGTAGCATATAGTACTTTGTATATGTTCATCTTCTCAAGTACGACAACAGCATGGCACGGTAAATGACTTGCGTCTGAATGAATTTTCAATGAGCATCACAAGAAAAATGGCACAAATACAATTTTTTTTTTTCATTTTGTTCCTGTGATTTTAATTTGATTTTTTGGACAACTTTGTTGTGGGCCATTTGATTTCAATTACATCTCAGCAGTGTTTTGTTTAGAAATCTCCCTCGGAGGAGAAGCAATATGGTCTCATAAATAAGACACATGAAGTAGATGTTTTAAACATCACAGCGTGTCAGTGTTTTTCCATTCCACAAATACGGGTCGAGGCTCAACCCATGAATTTCCTCGGTAATTGCTTCAGTTACACCAGGCGTGTTTAGCAGTTGGTGTGAGTCCATCATAAATACGCAAATCATAACACCTGCGCGACAGTGAAGTCCTTTTTGTAACATAGGGGATTGTTTCGTCAGATTGTTTAGCCCTCAGATTGGCTCATGGCAACTACTCCAAAGTCAGCCGGGATCGGCTCCAGCTCACCTGTGACCTTAATGAGGGTAAGAAAAAAATGATATTGCGAGAAATATAGTCCAAATACTGACTTTTGTTCATTGTCCGATCATTATTTGCTGCTCACTTTTTGTTTGTGCAACAATGAATAACCCAGTGTAGTCTGGCATGCTGAAAATATAAAATGTTTGGACAATTTTCCCCATGAGCTCAATTTCCCACTTTACAGTAAAAAAAAAAAAAAAAGGTGAACTCCAAATTTCAAGGCAACAAGACCGCTCAAATTTGTTGTGCTAACATTGTTGTGCTAACATTGTTGCCAGAAATGTGAATAATTCCTACTTTAAAGTCGTTCCACCTTAAATGACTGTTTTAACCCCCACCCCCCCCCCCCCATCAATACTAAGTGTGTTTTTTTACAATGTGATGAAGAGCATGAAACGTCTTTGATTTCCCCCCCCCAAAAAAGACTGATGACTCCCTCCCTGCGCTTTGAGACGCGCCGCCAACGTCAATCTGCCATTTGCCGACCTTGACGCTTGCACCGAGAGCAACTGTTGACGAGAGAAAATCAACATCATAAATCAGTGGCATCTTTTTTTTTTTTTTGTGTATGTTCTGACGCGTTGAGCTCTATAATATCCGGACAATATTTCAGTAAGCATGTGACCTGAGAGACAACCAAAATCTTAAAATGAATCAACATGAGGGCGTTCGATGCAGCGTAACACACAAAGCATCGGTGTTTCTCATTTACAACAGCTAACTGACGACGAACCCGTTAGTCTCATATTCATAGACCCGGATGTCAACGTAAATATTTGATCGACGGGACACAATTTGACACTTTCATACGAGCAAACAATCACCCAAGCGTTGGCACTGCGGATTTTTCTTATTAGTTATCATGGGTGTGCAGTTCTGGGTCAAACTCGGGCAGAAAGGGCCCACCCACCAGATGGCCTTGATCCAACAGGTGGTCTCTTATCGGGGGTGGCTGGGGGAGGTCTGACATCTGCTAACCAAGGCAAGCTCCTCACACAAGATCACACAAGCGTCATCCTCGCTTACCTCGGTGTTTCCACGAGTGCTTATTCGCTGCCGCCGGCGCCTCTGAAGGCTCCGTCTGCAACTCTGCGTGTTTCCTCGATCACATTTCACTCACAACGCAGCTCAGTGTGCGCTCATTTCCATGGCTCGGGCTTCAAACAATGGCAACTCATTAGCGTCCATTGCGAATGCAATTTTTACGCGCGAGCCATTTTCCTCTTGTTCATAATCGCGGATTGTTGTGTTTGTTTGGGCTCCGGCGTGTTAATACATGGCGGGCATTATTGCGCTCGTTTCCTGATGTTTGTTTAATTGCTCATATAAAGGCAGTTGATTTATGGCTGGCTTGAGCCTGAAAATGCGGCAACGTCATTGCCGATGGAATCCCACGTTTCCATTAAGTGGTTCTTGGTGGAGAGAAATGTCATTTTGTCCCTATAGGAGGCGAAAAGAGTCAACAGGAGGCTTTGAAATGACAAGTTGCAGTTGAATTTTTATATTTTTTTTTATCATGACAGAGGCAGGTTCGATTTGTGGCCTTTCATTTCACATGACATTGCCTGAAAATAATCTTTATGTCAGAGACGCACGCCGTTGATGCTGACGCAAGTTCTGCACTTTTGCAGAAATATTAGTCCCCTGAAGAAAAGAGCGTAACGCGCTTCTGACCTCCCCGGGAAAGTTGGGCCCAACTCGCGACTCAAGTTGCATTATTCATCAGACGTCAACGCCATTCTTGTCTACCTTTTAATTGACAGGTGTCGAGGTGAGTCCATATGGCGCACACGCGCGGATACACATAATGCAACAAAAGGCACACACCGGTGCACACACTGGAAAGGGAGGGACGTGCTCTGGGTTCACAACAGATGATTCACACTGCGTATGCGTGTGTGTGTGTGTGTGTGAGTGTGCGGTAGAGGAGAGGTCTCGTTAGCACTACAAGTGTATGGCTAAATTAGTCTCCTCTATCCCCCCCCCATCACCTGCTCTCAGACACTGCAGCTGTCACCCAGCTATCTTGGCTCTGGATTTATTTATGAGAGGTTTAAAATTGCATTCCATACAGTATATCCATGTGGCTATGCTCCGAAGCAGTGGGATACCCTTTTACTCGGAAAATACATTCAGTTGTTATCATGAGGTACAGTACAATATATATAATATATATATATATATACAGTATATCCATGTGTATCGATAGATAGATAGATAGATAGATAGATAGATAGATAGATAGATAGATAGAGATATATATACCGTATATATCTATATATACTGTAAATATATATATATGTATATATATATACATATATATGTATATACAGTACTGTATATGTATGTACATATATACAGTATGTACATATATATAGTATAATATATATATATACTGTATATACTGTATATATATATATACTATATATAGAGAGAGATATATACTGTATATACTGTATATATATACAGTATATATATATATATATACACTACAGTATATATATATATACTGTAAATACTGTATATATATATTATACTGTATATATATTTACATACATATACTGTATATATATATATATATATATATATATATATATATATATATGTAAGTAAAAATGCCAATAAGATTATATTGTTCGGTTGTTTGCTAGGCCATTTATTCAATAAGTGTGACATAAAAAACACACTTTTACATCGGATTTATTTGTTCAACAAGCCTTCACCTTCACTGTCACTGTCCCGGCTGTCAAAATGCCTGTGTGAAGCTCCTCCTGGAAATAAATATTCTCATAGCAGAGCATTTTATCACATGATGGCAAATCCCATTATGGATTAAATCTTTTAATCTACGCTGGCCTGGAAAACGTTCCGTTCCAATGCTACAAATGCGAGAATGTCATCAAACGTCATCGTTATCATTTCATCAAAATATATTTCTTCTGCTGTTTGACCCACGGTTGTCAATCTCTGCTCCGCTCTTTTCATGTCTACTTTCCATCACCTCATTCTATAAATCGGGATGGCCATTCACATTTGCCTCCGCTCATGACTTGGGGGGGGGGAATGTCTTAAGGTGGTGGTGGTGGAGGAGAGTCAGGGTCAAACAGAGCAGAATGAAAGTTGACATTAAATGAAATAAGTAAGAAAGGGTCAGGGGTCGCCCGGGTCAAGAACCCTGCGGTTGTGTCAGTATGTTGTCACAAGCTCAGGACCTTTCATCGATGGCCAAATCATCTGTGGCTGCCACTTCATACGACCGTGGCATATGGTCACGTTTCAGGAGAATAGACATCATTTGTTTTGTTTTTTTAAATTTCGACATGGATCCGTCTCCATTTCTTCCTATTATTCTCCTTTTCCCCTCCACGCAAATTGGCAAGTGACCTTCCCGCCACGGCCAAGAGACACCCTCTCCAAACTGCTCCAATAAACAAACAATTACAAGAAGAGGAAGATGTATCTGGCGGCCGGGCTTCACAATTGCAAAGCGTTTAATTTCCGATTTCACAGTCCTTTGGAAGAAGGGACAGGCAGGGGGGGGGGGACAGGCCAAACGGCAGTCTCTTTCCCACACACACACACACAGCGAGACACATCCACGCTGTTCTTTTCTGCGCCTAATGTTTTTAAACAGCATGTAATTACGACTCGGAGCTTGGTGTCATGGCTCCCATTTTCAATTTAATGTATGGATGTAATGCACTGCGGCCGGCCCAGAAAAGAAAACATCCGTCTCGATCCGGGTTTTTACATGCTACTCATAACTGAATCGCATAGTGAATAATTCAATTTGCAGCCGTAGACAATCGCTACGTGTTGCGGAGGGTGACCGCAGTTTCAAAGCACGCTTAATGGATTGATTCAGTGATAACAGTGGGCTGTGAGTAAGTAGTTTTCCTACTTGCTTGTCTAACCGCAGCGTAGCCTGTAAAGACCAACCTGATGCCGCGCGTCGATCAATACCAAGCGCCAGTCCACACAGATTGAAGCCTCTCTTCATTCAAAATACTCATCGCAAATAAAAATCCTTTAATCCTCCTCTGTGACTTGCATTCAGGTTCGTTTAGAACACCTAATCCTGTCGTGAGCCTCCCACATAGGGATCAAACATTGTTGCCGAATAACAACAACAATGCGCGCATTTTTAGTACTGAGCGGTGTTGTTGTTTTTTGTTGTTGTTTTTTTTTTTTGGGGAATGGTGAACCCATCTGGGTTGTAAGACTGAGACAGGGGGTGTCAAGAGTTTAAAAAAAATTTCCATTAATGCATTGTCAATATCACAGCAAGAGCTGCACTCTACATCCAACACACAACATAGTTGGCTAGTTGACAGTCAATGCCAGGACTCAACTCAAGGTGAGAACAACATTGCCCCGTGCTGGAGCAAACTAGGTTACTCGCACGAACTTTTTTTTTTTCCCCCCCGGCACTCATGGATGTCATCAAGTGGGCCTGTGAATGACTTCAAGATGGATGGGCATGACGACAGAACTGCGGAAGATTCCAAAAGAATCCTTTGAGGAGTACATGAAAGTGTGGCGGAGAGTCTGTTGGACACCGGGGGAATTACTTTGAAGTTTGTTATAGCAGACTTGGAAGTTTTCTGATAAATCTTGGATGTCCATTTCTTATTGAGCCTTATGAGTTGTGCCTGACAAGTAAATGTGTAGTGACCAGGAAGAAAAAAAAATCTGGACAGTTACAGCACATTGCGTACAGTGGCAGTGGTGAACTTTTCGAGGGAATCCCAACTGAGGTCTGTTCTTCGATGCAATGTATAACATTGCTGTTGGAACACAAACTGGAATCGTAACAGAATACGCAAACGCAATATACAGACCCTCTTTTCTTTGCTTGTCAAGAATCGAGCTGGAATTGAAACGTTGGGATAAAAAGCCATTCTTGACTAATTCTACTTCAATTCGCAACTAGTCTGAGGTTTTTCTGAAGCTTGTGTTGATGATCTTTTTGTCTTTAGCCATCACCAAATGACAATGACAAAAGTAACTTCTACTCAGTAGCCCCATCCATCCATCCATCCATCCATCCCCATATCAGACTTTATTGAGCTGGAGCCTCCCCAGCAGAGTTTGGGACAGTACATACTGCACTCATATTTACACCGATGGGTAATTACAAGTCTTCAATTAAAACCAAAGAGGCATACAGTCATACCTCGGTTTTCGTCCATAATCCGTTCCAGAAGGCTGTTGGAAAACCGAAACCACGCTCTTTAAAAAAAAAAAAATCTTTATTGAACACGTCTGTGCACAATGGAACGCTACACGAGGAAGCGTCACTTCCCCGTCTACCCGAGGAAGCGTCACTTCCTCGTGTAAGGAAGGTGAGAGGAGTCAAATGGTGCATTCAAGTGCGCTCAGTTTGTTCGAGAACTGAAATTTGTTCGTCATCCGAGGTATAAAAAACTCGAAATTTTGGTCGAAAACCGAATTGGTCGAGAACCAAGACGTTTGAAAACCGAGGTTTGACTGTATTTTTAAAATGTGTGGGGGACCCCAAATATCCCAGGAACACCCTTCAAGCAGGTGCAAACGCCACACAGAAAATGAGGACGATAAATGTTCAATACTAATATTTTTTGTCTAGTCTCAAAACAAAATGACTCCCAGTCCTGGGTGGGTTGAGTGGTGCTTATGCAACTCGATTTGAGACACTTGTCAGTGGATGATATTTGCTTGACTCCATGTGTGTTTTCAAAAATCCTTGTTTGAATAATACGACACACGAGTTGCCTTCCAATTTGTCTACCCCCCGGACATACAGTGCACGTGGGCTTGCTCACCGTCATTGTTCATAAGCTATTGTTCGCCGTGCCTTTGTGTTGGTATCATTTGCCGGCCAGATACGTCTGCCAGCGCTGATCCGTTGTCCAGCAGCGCGCCACACAAAACAAGGCGTCAATTAGGCAGCCCTGTCGCAGAGTGTGGTGACGTGATCGCGTGGGGCCGGCCTCTGCCTCGGCACCTGTCCCCAACATCCTTTGATGGGCTGTAACTTAACCCCCCCGTTCATCTCAGCCGCTGCTAAAAATAGCCGGATGCACACAGGTCGGCCTCGGCTAATGATCGCTTTTTACAGGTCAAACTGGAAGAGTGAGGACAAGCGTGGACAGATTGTGAGGCGCGTTTGGAAGTGACACAAATCCCGCAAGAGTGGCTGAAAATAGCCGATCTCGAATCAGTGAAGTCCCCGCTGGATGTTGACACCTAATCGCTGTCGCGATGACATCATTTGACAATGTTTGAGTTCATTTGCAATGGTGTGGAAGTGCACTGCATGTAGCTCCATAAGCGAAATGAGACAAAACGGTGCCGCCTCTTCTTGTTTGCACGACAGAGTGTACTTTCTCGTGCTGTTGAATTAAAAAAGTGAAAAGTGATTGATGAGAGTGTATATTTGACAGGAGTGCTTATGAAATTGATTCATGCTGTGCATAATTATTTTAGCACACAAACACACAGTCAAATACATTTTTTTAAAAACGCAGAATCATTGAATGAGGAATTTAATGCTGATTGACAGTGAATTGAACAAGTTGTACAAATAATAGACAATTGCGCATTTGACATCAATAGTTAATCCTCCGAATAAATTACGACAGTAAAGGGGAGACAAAAAAGAACATTTGCCGAAGTCAACACCTAAGATTCATCTATGTTGGCAAGTAAATATTGTGGTGTTGCAAAGAAAGAAAAAAAAAATACTGTTAATCTGCCCGCAAACTTCATGGTTGAAAAGAACCGCAGCTAATTAACAGCACACCAGTATAGGAATATATTTTAATATTGATCTCCTTCTATCCCCGGAGCATTGTCTGCAAAATGTGTGAGTGCAAGTGTGCGTGCGCGCAGGCAAGAGTATGATTATGAATATTTTAAGAGCACACATTTAACATGGCGAAGCCGGAGCGGGCTCGGTGAAGGATTTGTGCCGACTCTTCAGCTAATGACCTCAGGCGCTTCCAGCAAAGCTTCTTCATATTTTAAAGAAAGTCGATAAAGCTGCGGCCCAGTCAGCAGCATGAGGAATCATACAGACGCCACGGGGACCCTGGAAAAAAAAAAAAAAAAAAAATTAATAACGCGCGTGTCTAACAATCCGTCCCGCGATTTAGCGGAGGAACCGAGATCTCGGCCTCAAATGCAAAGTAGCCAGCGAACACGTAGATGAGATCAATTCTGAACACGCGTCTCTTACCTCTCAAATCAATGTACAAGCACACGTTTTGCTCCCCGCCGTTCCTTCAGGCCCGTCTGCGCGCACAAACAGATTCACCGCACTAAACTCTAAAGCAAAGGAACCCAAACACACAAAAATCCCTCAGCAGGACAAGATTGCACTCTGTTTTGCTTCCTTTCCGTCACTTTGTTTGCCAAAAGAGAACACATAGCGATGCGCCTTAAAATACATTTTGCCTCTCTTCACAAAAGCCGTTTTTGTTTTCTTTTTTTTTTGGTCCCCATTTTAAACTATTACTGCGGTTTGTGTTTTCTTATGCAGATGTGACGAATCCTCTCAATGCAAGGTCAGCCATTGTGCCGAATCCACCCAATCCACCCGTCTTTACAATTTGTCTTCACGTTGCGAGTGACACTTTTCTGTCTGCCTTTCACACAGCGCCGAGGGACCAGCCAAGGCATTCATTCACATGAATGGAAAAACTGCAAACAATTAACAAATGCCAAAAAGGTGTGGGAGAGGACAAATTATATGAAATGTATTCCGGCGTTTTGTTTTTTTTAAACGCACCTCAGGTGGCAGGCAATCTGTCCTTCCTTTGTGGTTTTTCGGGCATCACAAAAAGATTCATATCTGCTGATTGAAAAAAAAAGGCATCACATTTTTTGTATTTAAGTTATATTATATATATATATATATATATATATATATATATATATATAAATAACAAATATATATAATATATATAAATAAATAAAAAAAATATAAAATATATATATAAAATATAAATAAATACATAAATAAATACATAAATAAATACATAAATAAATAAAATATAAAAGGTCAGAGCGCAAAGTATCATATGTGTTTTGACTGGCAGGGGGGGGGTTAGGCAGTAGGTGATTTGGCGTCACTTAGTGAATGACCAATCGTACAGTGGTAAGCTCAGTCCTCCCTGCGCGGCGAGACAGCATATGGCATTGTCTCCAAGAGAACCACACGGCACCCCGGCAGCAGTGGTGGGAGCGCATGTGGGCGTCTGTACCCACAGACAAAAGAAGTTCAATACAAACTGCGCAGTACGAACCGGGCGTGAATATGAAATGGTTTTTGAGAAATGAATCAGGCGTGGTTCGAACACAGCAAAATTAAGCAAAAAAAAATCAAGTCAAATCAGAGCAAAAGGATGCACGCAAAAGCGGCGAGCTGATTGAGACTCAAGGAACGGAAGTCCCGATCGTCTGCCCGGCAGAAGAGTTTCCATTTCCTTGCGTGGGAGTTAAAAGCGAACGCGGAGAATCGATGAGGCTTTAATGGAAAGCCATCAGGAAATTCTGCAGCTTATTAGAGCCAGAAGGCCAGGAAGCCCGGCGGCATTTAGTTAGGGCGAGTTACCTTAAGACTACCGTTGAATCAACTTTATTCCGTCCATTTGACCACACCGCGGGGCTCTGTTATCCGCAGACCAAGTAAATCGGAATAACACGTTGCAGGCAAATAATCTGGATTTAGAAAGCATTCTCAGGCACTTGTTCATGAGATTTGATCGTAAACTGAATGAAAAAGCTGCCGGCAAACATATCTGCTCCCTAAGCTGTTGGAAAGCAAAATTCTGTGCCAACCCAAACAATTCAGACCCGCAGCATATAGCCACTTCAAATCCTCTGGCAGACATCTTTCTCTCTCTCTCTCTCTCTCTCTCTCTCTCTCTCTCTCTCTCTCTCTCTCTCTCTCTCTCTAAGCCCACAATGAGAGGCTTGTTTAAGCAGCTCATCAGCAGCCTGGTACCCCATATGTGCCTCACACCCGACGATCCCCAGTGGCTTCCAGCTCTGTGCAGTGATACCATCTCATCTGCCAACACGGACCACTTGGAAAAAGCCCAATCCTTCCTTTGGTTTCTCTCGTCTGCCCTCCCTGGCTCACGTTATGATCTGGACAGATAGCAGAGTTCATTTCTGCCAAATAAACAGACAGCACAACAGAGCTGGGTAAAAAAAAAAAAAAATCATGTGTTGAATGTACTCCATTTTATTTTATCCAGTGGTTGCACAAAATAAAATCATCTGGATCCAGATATATTTTTAAGTAGCTGTATGGCCTACTTAAAAAAAATTTTTTTTTAAAATGTATCTGGATCCAGATGATTTTATTGCATGCAACCACTTGAGGATTTAAAATTGAGTAAATTCGACATGCGATTTTTTTTTTTTTTCAGTTTACACAGTTTTTTTGGGGGTCAAAAAACGAAGGTGTGACTATTGCTGGCCATTTATGACAAATGTGGTGAGAAGCAGAGAGACAGCGATGTCGGGTCACCCAGTGTCATATCGGCAGAGTGCGTCTGCAGGTCCCGCACGGCGGCAGTCCGTTTATCCCCCTGCCACCGCACATATGTTCGGGACATGGAACAGTTGGACGTGGCCGATGGCTAAAATGGGTCAGGCAGACACAGATGGAGAAAAAAAAAACTAAACTCCCACTGGGTCATTTTCAGATAACTTGCACACTCGGGGGGGGAGTGACAACATGCGCAAGAATGTGATGGTGTGTCATTCAAAAGAGGTGCAGGATTTTTTTTTAAGGCTATTTTTGTCCTTTTCTCCTTCTGTCTGTGTGCCGTAGCTCATCTGATCTCAGTTACCTCCAACGAAGAGCTCTCTTTTTTTTCCTTTGCAGTTTCACGGGCGGAAACGTTCACAGTAGAAGTTCACAGGTTCATTTTTTTCCCCCCCCACATTTGTTAAAATTGTCCTTTTTCCGAATAAATCCACATCAAAGTGTACAATAAAAGCGTTCAGTGTGACTGTTCAGAACAAGGAGGAGGTTTTCCCTCTGATCAGTGGCGTCCTGAAATTATGAAGACGGAACATCGGCGCAGAGGGCCAAGCTTCGACAATGTGTCGTTGAAGTATTTAGACCTTGGCCTTGAGCGTCACTTAACGCATTTCTGAAAAGATGAAGGAATAGAGAATGTATGAAATGCAGCTGGGCGATTAATCACAATTTCCGACACAAAAGGGAGGCCACAGAAAAGTTACATAACAATGGGCTGTTGATTAGCCTTCCTTCGCCTTTTCAAATCACAATCATCGCAAATGGCATGTCTCTTCTGTGCACGTTGCACAAAGATGCTGTTGGAAATTCTCCTTTGTAAACGGAGGCCGTCTTCGCACAAAGCCGCGACGCTCTTTCCTAGCAACCTGTGTGGTGTCACAGATGAAATGGATTCTCGACGAGCGTCCTTGGTCTGTCAAAAGGTCCATTAAGAAAACTGGTTGGAGCCGAGGGCCATCCGTATGTTTCATTATTCCTTTTAATGTGATCATTTGTGTCAATTGTGATTGTAATGGTACATTATTTTATTTATTATTATTATTATTTTAAAAAATTGCGCAAGAGCAGCTTGTGATGATCCAAACATGCTTTGGTGTGGTACCCCTCATCATGGTTTGTTCAGTCACACAGTGCATCAAGGGCAATTCTACGATCAGAGGTTTAACCCTCATGCAGTATTTTTAAGCGGCTGCATGAAGGGTATTACGTCCCAAAAATGTCCCTCTTCCAATGTGCAACAACTTTTTTCACTTTTAATTATTTTTCACTTTCAACCCCTCAAAATGTTCAGCCCAACAGTCCAAAATCGTCCAAAGTGGCCGAAATGTCCAATTTTGGGACAATTACTGCATGGGGGTTAAAGGTGCTGAGCTCCCAGCCAGGCAAGATAAAAAAAGAAAAACTTTTCGGGGGTGCTGGCATTCATTTTAAAGGTGTTTGAGCACCCGCCAAAATTGCCTCGAAACGCCCATGCAGTGCATTCATAGCAGCATCGTCCATCTTTCACCTCAAAAGAAGCATCAGCTGACACGCCGCAACGTTTTCCATGCCTTCGGACGTATGGGTGGACGTGCTCTGCGTGACAGTCATATGAATCTCTTGGATTAAAGTCAAGTTTGCAGCTGCAGCATTAGAATAATTCATCGGGTGCTTTTTTTTTTTTTTTTTGTACCCCGGAGGAGCCACAGGTAGTTGATGAAGTGGCAGTGCCAAGACTCCCAACTGGCGAAGACGAAACGCAGCTGCCGGGAGTCAGCACGGCCAGATGCCGTTGCTGATGTACCATGTGTTCCGAGCAGGGCAACAGTGTGTTTGCGCGCGAGCCGGGTGGGAGGGAAGAGCGCGAGACGCTTGCCAAGACATTCTCACGCTGATGCCAACCTGACACATGCTCGGGTAGTCCCCGCGGTTCACGGTACCATATCAGCCTCTCTCCTGAATCTGTAGGGGGTCCTCGCTTCCTTAGATGCGGTCCTCTGCCAAGATGGAAGCTGGCACCTGCGCACCGCCATCCTGCCCGTCGGCAGCGAGATTGTTTCGGGTGGTCTTCGTCGCGTGATGTGTTGGCAGCAGGCCATTGCAGCTTTACTTGGTATGATCATGTCAGTGTAACCTTTACCATCAATTCTTACAGCGTCATGTCAACTCATACATAAATATATATACACATCTAATCTCCGGTCATGCCAACACATCCTCCTGCTGTTTAAACGAGCATCTTGATGGCTGCGATTCCCGAGCCCGCAAGCAAAAAAAATATGGCTGACTTCCAGGAAACAAATCCCAAAACATTGGTCGTTTGTTCACAGCATCCAATCATTCTCAGGTTGTATCCTTGCAAAATTCATCACCCTCATCTCCGGTAGAATTAATTGAGAGGAAAAATATCAGGCGTTGTCGAGAAACAATGTTACTTATATCGTAGCATAGCATCCTCTTGAATCGCAATTCCCCAAAAAATAGGACGGAAGGGCTGGTCTTTGACGATACTATTCCTGAGAGCAGAGGGGTTCTCTGATACAAAGGCTCCACATTCATTAGGAACATGCCATCATCGTCTGCGGTGTAGGGGGTTTGTGAGGCAAGTGAAAACTTTTTGAACACTTGCCATGTCTGTACCATTCTGTTATCCGAGGCCCTCGACTGCCAGCTGGCGGCAGAATGTGCCCACTTGCACAGCGATGCCAAGCTAGTTGGCACACTGACACGTGATGTAAAGCCAAACGTGTGTGTTTGCGGTGGCTACATATATGCAATACTCACCCCTCCCATATCACCCCCCCCCCCCCCACACACACACACACTTTTCTGATTGGCACCACCTTTCTGCATCTGCTCTTCAGTAATGAGAGTTGACATTGACAGTATCAATCCCGCTTGAAATGTCAAAGTAAACGTTTGGGTTCAATTGTAATAATAGAAAAAAATTGTAAACATGTTGGGGGAAATGAAATAAATTAATTTATGCCTGCCTCAACGTTTGAGTATTTCTATGGGCAGTTATAAAAAAATTAAAAGATAAAATATTAATACAACAATTGTGAAAGTATGAACAGGTATAAATACGACTCAATCATTTTTGAAACTGCAATTTTCGAAGACTGCCTTGCCTACTTTGCGGTGGCCACAATGCAGAAAGCTCTGAATGGCGCTAACACAAGGAGGAACCCTTAAGATTCATGTTGGTGTTTCGTACCGGAACTGTAATCGGTTGCACCGTCCTTCACCATAATCATACCGGCCGGCTTCTAGGTAAGGTGAAAATAAAATTGTACTGTACGAGGTGGCATGTAAATAGACAAGTTTTATCAAGCAAAAGTAGATTACACTTGAAAAATAAACTAATGTCATCTTGAAAGGACGATACTGCTCTCAATTAATAAACCATAGTCGATCACTATATGAAGCTTTTTTTCCTTTATGGACAGCTTTAGGTATTGAAAGCATGTCACTCGGTTGTTTTACTCTGCATGCACTTCGGAAAAAAGGTGTTTACCCGTTGTGTGAAATAATGAATATTAACATTTTGTGCTATAGCACCATGTCAGAAATGTGTGTACGTAGTCCCAATTAAGCCCCTCAAGTATTTTATTTGATATTCAAATATACATTTCAAAATTATGTTCTCAGTTCCCGGTATTGGTCAGGCCCCCTTTTACCTTGGTGAGAGACATAATCCTGGAGGCTTTCCTGTCCCACTGAACATGCATGTTAGATTCGCTGAAACAACCTTCAATGTCAATGCTTATTTGTCTCTTTGTCCCCACAGATTGACTGGTTAACTGGGATAGGCTCACCTGTGACCCAAGTGAGGATTGCACAAGGCATTGAAATATGCAGACACAAGTATGCAGTAGACATAAATATTGGTCTTTTATAATGTTATAAAGGATGATTTAATATATATTACAGTATGCATATTAACATGTGTCTCAACAATAAGGATATCTAACGCTCTTGTTTTGTTCTATTTGCTCAGTTGAGGAGGAGACCCCTGCGTTATTGACCCATGAGGAAACTGTCCACCAAATTCAAAAGCTGATTCCTGAGGTTCATATCTTTAAGAAAGAGAAGATGTCATCCATCGTGATTTTTAAAGACGCAACGTTCTAAGGGAATTAAATCAACCATGTTGTCAAGATGTGTCACTGCATGCTACGCTCTGAAGCGGAAATGTTGCTGGAAAGCCAATGTTGACATTGATTATTGGTCTGCCAATCCAAGCCCATGGTTTTTGGTAAACGTAGTCCAGAGGAAAGCTCATACGTGGACGAGAGAATCCTTACCGAGGATAAACCAAAAACTAGTGTATGCACGAGCTCCAGCATTTGGAGACAGAGTAGCCGTGATAGACAGTAGTGGAAGCCACAGCTACAAGCAACTGTATGCTAGCAGCTTGGGCCTTGCGGGAAGAATCAACGCCACACTACACTCTGACTTAGGACGGCGAGAAGGTAAATCAATCTCCTTCCTGTGTGCAAATGATGCTTCCTATACGGTGGCCCAGTGGGCTATTTGGATGAGTGGTGGGACAGCGGTTCCATTGTACAGAAAACACCCAGCCTCAGAACTAGAGTACATCATCACAGACTCCCATAGCGCCCTGCTGGTGGCGGGGCACCCCTATGCTGAAATCCTGGAGCCCCTGGCACAGAAACTGGGTCTGCCTTGTCTAACTCTTCCCCCGACTTCCATACTCGGCACTTTAAACAATAGTAACAGCCAAGACATGGACGAGGCCAGCACGGACTGGAAAGAGCAACCAGCCATGATCATCTACACGAGCGGTACGACCGGGAGGCCTAAGGGTGTTCTTCATACGCACAGCAGCATCCAAGCCATGGTAAATCATTTCTTTTTGTCACTTTCAGTATTCTAATATATGTTTGTCCTTGGTATTAAATGGCGGTGTCGAACTCATTTACTGTAGTAAATCTTTTCCATCACGGACGACCGCTGCATTTGATTCATCATCCGATGATGATGCCATTTCCAAAATAGCTGCCCTTTCCAAAATGGCTGCCCTTTCTTTCAATTCAGTGCAGGAGACTGTGAGGAGCACAGTCAAATTAGCGATATTAGCTTCATGTTAATGAGCATTTATTAATTTATTAAAGGTAACTCTTTAAGAAGCACATCACAGTGTTTCTAAACCTTGATTGAGCCAAGGCTGATATTTTACATTTGAAAAAAAAATTACACAAAAACAAAATATGCATATACTGTACTGCATTGTATGTATCTTCTGTTATCTAGTGGAAGAGCATTTAACCGGTTTGCCCGTCACTATACATCAGTCGCACAGATCGATAAATTAATCATTTTATTTTTAAATGAAATTGGATCATTTAACTCATCCATCTCACAGTTCAGAGGTTGTGGGTTCTAATCCGAGCTTCAGCCTTTCTGCGCGGCGTTTGGGTGTTCTCTCCATGCCTGCGTGGGTGATTTAGTTTGCTCCCAACCTTCCAAAAACATGCACGGTCGCTTAAATGAAGACGTGTGTCGGCGTGAATGTGAGTGTAGATGCCCGTTTGTCCTGCGGTTGGCTGGCAACCATTTCGGGGTGTAAGCCGCCTCTCACCCGAGTTCAATGGATAAGTGGGTCAGAAAATAGATGGAGCGATGGATGGATAATTTCTCGCGCACACCGGTGGGGAATCACTGCCGTATCGAACCACTGCAGATCAATCTCTCAATCAAGACAATTAAAATCTCATCACGTCCTGATGTCTTTCAATCCATATTCGTATTACTAGCAAAAAATAAAAGTGTGCAGCGCCACTATTTGAAGCCGTTGGGCTTTTCAGTAGATAATTAACTAGTGACTATGTTTATTCAAGTATTTAAGAAAAAAAATGATAGCCCTCAAATAGTCATTTTTAATTTTGAGCCTTTCTACAGGATGTGTCAGGCATGAAGGAGAGTTCCACTTCATTACGCCATTAATTCAAAACATGTTTTTAAATTCTAGAACTGTGTAGACATCTTCACATCACCTCCAACACACACACACACACTCGCTCTTTGATTAGCATAATTCCTCTTTTGTTCCAGTCTAGCTTTCTTAATTAGCTCTAATTTATGCCATTAAAGATCTCACAAAGATTTGGCTGTATACATTTTCAAATCAAATTGACCCACTTGTCCATTAGTGCGGAAAATCAAATCATTCCGAATGATGTCATTTGTCTCCGCTTGATCTGTGATTAGTTTTTTGTTTTTTTTTCCTTGGAACGCAACAAATTCAAGCTATCAAAGTTCCTGGAAAAGTTCATGTTTTAAATTAAGGATAATGTCGTAATTGTCAGTGTACTGTTTTTTTTTTTTTTTTTTTGTGGTGCAGCCGAACATATCTGAGCAAATGAAAGAAAAGGGCTTCACTTACGAGATCTTATGGGAAGTCAAACGGGTTCCTCATACAAACACTTGCACACTTGCTAATTTCCAAACCGGTTTTTTTTCTTGTTTTTTTTTTTTTTGCGGTACTGAGCAATGAACAGCATTTGCCAATTCGGCAGAGTTGCTCGTTCACCACCACTGGTGGCTATTGTTCAGATGAGAATGCCCAACAAGACAAAACAATTATTCACCATCTAATCCGAACAACATCGACCTGATTATATTAACGGCAGGCGGCATTATTTCTCTGCCCCCCCCCGTGTCATGCTAATCATGCTAATTGTGTTTATCAGTCGCGTCAGGATTCAAAACAAGGATGAACAGCATGTTTTGATGCCGGTGTTATGTATGATGTATTCCATCTGGAAGGAAGTCTGCCATTTAACCAATCATCCTCATTGTTGGCCTTCTCAGGTCCAATGTCTGGTCTCCGAGTGGGCGTGGTCCCAAGATGACGTCATACTCCACACGCTGCCGCTCCACCATGTCCACGGCATCGTCAACAAGCTGCTCTGTCCTCTCTGGGTCGGCGCCACTTGCGTCATGCTGCCTGAATTCCATCCTCAAAAGGTTGAGACTGCGCTTGCTTACGCACAACTTTTATTTTTTTTTTCAGGGGCGGCAAAAGTAGTCACAGATACTGTACTAGCGAAAAACAAAAAAAGAGTGTAAAAAGCAGGAGTACTGATTGAACTTCTTCGCTTAAGTAATAATACAAAATTATTTGTACAGTCAAACCTCTGTTTTCGTCCATAATCCGTTCCAGAAGGCTGTTCGAAAACCGAAATTGTTCGAAAACTGAAACCACGCTCTTTTTAAAATAAAAATGTCTACTGAACACGTCTGCTCACAATGGAAAGCAACACGAGGAAGCATCACTTCCTCGTGTAAGGAAGGCGAGAGGAGTCAAATGGTGCATTCAAATGCGCTCAGTTTGTTTGAGAACCGAAATTTGTTTGTCATCCGAGGCATAAAAAACTCCAAATTTTTGGTCGAAAAACGAATTGGTCGAGAACCGAGACGTTCGAAAACCGAGGTTCGACTGTACTTTGTTAGTTACCACCGCTGTTGTCTCGGTATTCTCACCAGGCTTGAGTGCTTCAACTCTCACCACATATTTTCCTTTTTTTTCTTCGGTTTATGTGGTTATCAGTGCCTCTCGTTCTCCGTTGGACTTTTCTTCCTCTCCTCTCTTCATCTCCTCTTCCTCTCTTCTCTGTCAGTCCCCTCCTCTCATCCGACTAAGTGTTTTGGGCCCGGTGATTAATTGCCCTGTGTGGCTTTTGTATCTGACCAATGGCGACTCACGGTAAGAGCTTAAGCAGCGGATCAATCGATGAGCTGACATTGAAGAATGATGCCACTCGTTTGGCCCTGAGACAGGGGCAGGGGGGGGGGGGGTCAGGTGTGTGGGTGTGTGTCTTTGGGAATACAAAAGGAGTGACGATTGGACTGTTTTCCAACATATAGCGCTCGACGTTTCAGAGGACCTCAAGAGCGTTTAATGGCTGTGAGCATAGATGGGAGGCGAAGACCCATGAAGGACACTTGAATCTGTCAGAAAGCCATTGCGACACTCTCGTCGCCATCCGTATTCGACTGTTATCCCCTGACCTTGTGAAGCGGACCACAAAGCCCATTCCCGGGGAAAGAAAAAAAGAAAAGGAAAAAAAGGCTTCATTGTCCTTCTCCTCAAGTTGGAGTTGCTTGATGAAATGCTCAAGAGTCGCTTTGTTTTATCCCTCAAGTTCTCTGAAGGGTAAACCAGGCGGTACTTTTTCAAAGATACTCGCGCAGTCCTCGAGAGGTACAAAATGTTCCTGCCGTCGACACCGCGCTGCAGAGAGGGCAGACCGCTTTTAACTGAATGTCTTGCTCCAAATTGGCTATTAGGAATATTGCTGTTACGTCTCTGGCTCTTTTCGGGATATTCCCGAGCAGAAAGTGATTTACTGACGCGTTGACATTTTAACAGTTTTAACGCAACACGATTACCAAATGGGAGGAAGAACGAGAATATGGCCGCAGTCATTGAGTGCTTCCATTATCACCAAATCTACTGACTGCTTAATTTAATCTTCATAATCAATTTATAGATGGAGCCGTAAAATGTTAGAACATATTGGAAAAGTGTCCATCATCATTTCCGACCAATCCAAGGTTAATTCTGCCAATTGTCTTTTTGGTGGAAAGCCAAATTGGATTTGTTTTGAATACATTTAAAGCAACGGCGGCATGTTAGCACGTCCGCCTCGCAGGACAGAGGTGCCGGGTTCGATTCTGGGTCCGGGCCTTCCTGTGTGGAATTGGCGAGTTCTCCCCACGCCTGTGTGGGTTTTCTCCGGGTACTCCGGTTTCCTCCCACGTTTCCAAAAACATGCATGCCAGGTTAATGGAACACTCCAAATTGTCCCCAGGTGTGATTATGAGCGTGAATGGTTGCTTGTCTATGCTTGCCCTGCGATTGGCTGGCGACAGGTTCAGGTTGTCCCCCGCCTACTGCTACCCCCGCGGCCCTTGTGAGCATAAACGGTATTATGTGTTATTTGTTTTACTTCAACATGACTGGCATGGACGCAACAGTTACTTCACTTTTGTTGTTGTTTCTCCAAATCCTTCTTGCATCACTACCAACTACCGGGATTTGACATAATTTAACATGCTTGACGCATACGCAGATTGGTTTTCTGGCCATCCACGGTAAATTGAATAGAGGATACAGTCAAACCTCGGTTTTCGAACGTCTCGGTTCTCGACCAATTCGGTTTTCGACCAAAAATTTCGATTTTTTTATGCCTCGGATGACGAACACATTTCGGTTCTCGAACAAACTGAGCGCACTTGAACGCACCATCTGACTCCTCTTGCTTTCCTTACACGAGGAAGTGACGCTTCCTCGTGTTGCTTTCCATCGTGAGCAGACGTGTTCAGTAAACATTTTTATTTTAAAAAGAGCGTGGTTTCGGTTTTCGAACAATTTCGGTTTTCCAACAGCCTTCTGGAACGGATTATGGACGAAAACCGAGGTTTGACTCTATTTGACTGTAAAACGGCTATATTTGGTCCCAGTGGAAACAGACTAAAATATCCACTTGGCAAACATGTGAGCCAGCGTCCACTGACAGCTTTCAATGCATCTCGGATGCTTACCGAGTCATTTTATGCGAAAAGCCTGGCATTTGTATTTCATTCCTACCTCGAGCGCCTGTCCCCCGGCAGCTCAGCGAGGTGCTCAGCATGCAACCCGTGCATTTCGCTTCCCGCTGCATCATTGTCCCAGAGGTGGAGGCCAGTTCTTTGACGGACATAAATTGCCTTCCTCTCCCGTTCCGAGTGGACTTGGCGGAAGCGCTCGACTGGACTTGACGGACAGCCGCCCGCAGTGGTCAAGTCAGAGCCGGTTAATAATTCGCCAGTCGCTATCTACCGGAAGCAGGCACACCCTCCTGTTTAGAGGAGCTTGTAATATGACCGTGTTGGAAAAAGAAAGCAAATGTGAGAGATGATTAAAAATATAGAGGGGGGCTGATTAGAATGTTTTTATCAAGTCTCAATTGTGTCATCTTCAATTTATGATTGGTGAAAATTGGGTACAACACACATATCAAATGTACTCTTTTTTTTTTTTGTGATTGTAGCCTGCAACGTTGTGGGTCGACCGTAGTGCACTTTTATACTCCTGTACTCTGTTTTACGACCACAGGAATGAACTTGCTCCTATTTGATCGCATGGCTTTCGCCACGTTTAAGTCCAGTGAGTGAAAAACAGCTCGGTGAAATTGGAGGGCTCGGTGCAAAGGTGTGATGCTCTTGACGTGATGCGCGTGCGTGTGTTTCGGCGAGTGGCCGAGCGGTTTGCGATGACGGTGAGCAGAGACGGGGGGGGGAAGATGAAGGGGGGAGGAGGTACAGAAGAATAAGTGTCGTACTTTGGTCAATTGAAGTCGAATTAATCGCGACGAAGTGAGGATAAGTTGACAGGGAGACACGTGGGGAGGAGCGTTTGTCTCCTCGGGAGAGGTAGAGGAGAGGGACTTAAAGAAGATGCCGCTCACCTGCCGTCTCGTCGGCTCTGATGCGACGCATGGAGCGAGCTAAAAAGGAGCCGGGTGGATCCTTTCCATTGTTTTGTCCTTGATGAGCGTGATTTGAAGAACACTTGTCGACTCTTTTACTCCAGCCCCCCCCCGTTCCCGATCACGAATGCGTGTTTGCCGGAACGAACAAGGGCATGCATCGCCTCTCCTATGGAGCCGAAAAGCAACATTTGTCAAAAGGGAGCCGCATCGGAAAGGCCCTGCGACTGGCCAGCGTGTCAGTTGTGCCCCGCAGCAGTCCGCTATTTTCCTCTCTGTGACCTTTTTCAAACGCCGCCTTTCCCTTTTTTTTCTCCCCGCCTTGACAGCTTCAGTATGAGGCCGCTTTCCTCCGCCGCAGCCTCCCATTTGCATCAAATAAACGACACAAAAAGGCATTTTTATTTTTTAATGGCATGCAAATGTGGATGTAACCGTTTAGACCGTATTTGTATTGGTCCTGTCCATCAGGGTCCTTATCGCCGCCATCCTTCTGCCCTCTTCAGGCAGAAGCCAAGCTCATCTCCCCCTCCCCCACCCCCCCACCCCCTCCTTTTCTTCCCAGGTATGGGAGATGCTGCTGAGCTCCAAAGCTCCTCGGGTGACTGTTTTTATGGCCGTGCCAACCATCTACTCCAAACTAATCCAGTATTATGACCAGCACTTTACTCAGCCGCATGTCAAGGATTTTGTCAAAGCGGTGTGCAAAGAGAGAATCAGGTAATGGGCTTTGACATCAACAACAGTGCACAGAGATTGGGTACTACTGCGTGGGTAGTTTGTAGTTGACCTTGCTGTACAGTGAAATAAGCGAAGCAAAACACTGTCATGATGATACACTGCACTTCAACAGAGCATTATCTTTTTTTTTTTTAAATACAGCCCTTGTATTGTTTTTAAATAGAGGATGTACCTAAAGTTGTGGCCTGTGAGCTCTGGTTTTAAGGGACAGTCAAACCTCGGTTTTCATCCATAATCCGCTCCAGAAGGCTGTTTGAAAACCGAATTGTTCAAAAACCGGAACCGCGCTCTTTTTAAAATAAAAATGTTCACTGAACACGTCTGCTCACAATGGAAAGCAACACGAGGAAGCGTCACTTCCTCGTGTAAGGAAGGCGGAGGAGTCAAATGGTGCATTCAAGTGCGCTCAGTTTGTTCGAGAACCGAAATTTGTTCGTCATCCGAGGCATTAAAAACTCGAAATTTTTGGTCGAAAACCGAATTGGTCGAGAACCGAGACGTTCGAAAACCGAGGTTTGACTGTAGTCTGATTTCATGCTTTCATTCCATGCTTTGAAGATCACTCGCAGTCCGGCATCGGGATATCAGGTGAGTGTGACAGTTTTGAAATGCTGCCTGTCTCGCTTCAGGCTGATGGTTTCTGGCTCTGCTGCTCTCCCGCTGCCCACTCTGCAGCGCTGGGAGGACATCACGGGGCACACCTTGCTGGAACGCTACGGCATGACCGAGATCGGGATGGCGCTCTCCAACCCTCTGAAAGGCCCTCGCATTCCAGGTCAGGGCTTTAGACTGACTTTTTTTTCCACTCACAATTCTTTTTTTTTTTTTTTTTTTTTTGCAATCACAATCCCACAAAAGTGTACTCAAAAGTCTTGGTGCTTAAAAGTGCGCCGTGTCAAGAGTGTGGGTTCAGACTTTTGAACATATCGAGCCGTCGCTTAACTTTAAAGAAGCTGTGTGTTGTTGCTATCATCTTTTTATCCACAGCTAATTCCGCTCCATACCTCATAAGAAATATTTGGTACAAACGTAGAGACTAGAGACACTAATACCACCCCCACCCTTGAAAGGCTGGTTGCAATTGGTGTATCATTGAGAATTAGGTTGCCTGGGCACCCAAATTGGTGTCAATCGAGTAGGTCACCTTGATGTGTCCAAAACAACAAACAGAAGGTTCACATTTAAAAAAAAAAAAATTAATAATAATAATAAAAAATTTGACTGGTTACGCTGTCGAAAAAAAACGTTCGAGACTATCGAGATGTTGCCAGGCTCTTTTCCTTTCATTGTGGTCAAGGTAAATATTTTTGGTTCGGGAATATGTGTGAGCAGTATAGTTTTAAATTCTCGGCAATTCCATGGAATAAAGGCAGGACACATTTTTTTATTGTTTTTGTCTTTATAAGGATGGTGCACAGTCTTATTCATAATGGGTACATGAACTGCTGTCATTTTGGCGCTTATACTCTGCAGCAAGTCAAAGTAGAGAAGTGGAACGAACCCTCAACACACGTTTTCATATGACGCGTTTGATCCACAGTCGGGTAAAACTTCACGATCCCACGTCAATATTTCCCTCAAACATACACAATAAAAGCAAAGTCTTGAAATGAGGTCAGATCAGAAACTTCCCCCCGCCCCCACCACCATCCCCTCTCCTTTCTCTTCTTCTTCAACATCTCTTCCTCTCCTGCCTCCACCTTGTCCTCTCCTTTTTCATCCCGCCGTTCCCTGGCCACCTTTCCCGCTGACAGGTAAACCTAATTAGCCTTGCAGGTTGTCTGGTGTCTTTATGGAGGGGGTGGGGGGGGGGGTTGCTTTTTTTTGTCGGTCGTGCGTTGTTTGGCATCCACCGAACAGCCCGTGTTTGATTCCTCTCAGGTGGTTATTAGGAGGAGTTTTAAGTGACGTGCGCTTTGCTGTCGATGTTTCGGCGGCAGCACCATGCTGCACAGTCACAGAAGCGTGCGCAGGTGTGCGTCTAAACAGGCGTGGATTGGTGCTTGTTGGAGTGGGGCTGTTACTTTTTTGTCTCGAAGTACAAAGTAGGTTAAAGTAGATCAATAGCAGCCAGAATGAGCAGGGGGGGGGGATCATTCTCTGTGGTTGTATATTTTCACACAGCCTTTCTTTTTCTTTTCGTCCCCTGAAAACAAAACAGACACATTTTATTGACAGAAGTTTTTTTTTGTGTGTTTTTTTAAAATACATTTTCCTGAATGTGGGGCATTTATCTGTCTGGCCTATTTTTGTTGCGTGTCTTACAGTTTTAGAGCATTCTAGATCAACAGCAGTACATGATTCTAGGTCATACTGCCCTTGCAAAGATGTAAATAAGGGAGATGCTTTGCATCTCATGAAAATATGGATGCTCCAATGTCTCACCTGTATATCCCGATTGGTAAATGTTCATCTTGTGGCCACATATTATATTCATCTCTTTCAAGGATGAATGTTTTTGCTTGATGTGAGATAAGAAAGCAGTCATCTGCTTTGTCATACATAAGGCAGGTTTGTGAAGTGTCCAATGTAGGCTTGCTCCAGTACCCCCACAACCAAAACAACAATTATTGGTGGTGCTGCGTAAAATAATCACTTTGTTCATCTTCTCTAATTGGACCTTTTCTTCACTGCTATTGTGACCAGTGAAGGGCTGTTACTTTCATGCCTCAATTCTAAATACAGTCAAACCTCGGTTTTCGTCCATAATCCGTTCCAGAAGGCTGTTCGAAGACCGAAATTGTTCGAAAACCAAAACCACGCTCTTTTTAAAATAAAAATGTTGACTGAACACGTCTGCTCACGATGGAAAGCAACACGAGGAAGCGTCACTTCCTCGTCTACCCGAGGAAGCGTCACTTCCTTGTGTAAGGAAGGCGAGAGGAGTCAAATGGTGCATTCAAGTGCGCTAAGTTTGTTCGAGAACCGAAATTTGTTCGTCATCCGAGGCATTAAAAACTCGACATTTTTGGTCGAAAACCGAATTGGTCGAGAACCGAGACGTTCGAAATCCGAGGTTTGACTGTACTGATAAAAACTGTTCAAAAGAATACGTACTTGAATACGACCCACGAGGAAGGCAAACGCGAGCAGGCTTTTTTTTTTTTTTTTGGTCTGTTTGTTTGTTTGTACCATCCAAAATCATTGTTGTGTCAAGTCTAACTAGAGCACATCCTGCTCTTTGAAATAAAGTCAGTTCCCATTAGTCATTCAGTACCAATGTGATTCTAGACGTCCTTGTCAATGAAGACCTACAGAAAGAAGCAAGCCAAAAGGAGCAAATGCAAAATTAGAGTCCATGTCAAGTACGGCTGGCATTGTGTGTCAGAGGAAGAATCTGTTGGGGATTTGACTCATTTTTTGTTTTCAGTCTTGCCGGTAAGTGCTTGACTGTTGATGTCAAATAAGCCTTGTTGACTGTTGCATAGGTTTATCCCAAGCTCAGCAAACCATTTTGTGATCATTTATGCTCTGTGGATGAAGGTTCATATCATCCCAGTGGAGAGCACTTTTTCTGCTGTGGCGTTCATAATGAACACTCTGATTTTCATTGGATGCCACTGCTAGGTCGACCCGCCCCCAATTTGCCATGTCCACCATCTTCGAGATTTGGCACGAGACAGATCACAATTTAATTTGGACCATGTCAACATTTTGGATCTCACATGAGAGGTCAGTCAGGACCAAAAATAGATTTGCCTCTTCAATGATGTCAAATTTAACAACTTCCCTACTACAGTAGGTCAAGTAAAACCCCGATAAATGTGATTCCACCTGAGATTCGGGTTGCGCAGGCAGACAGAGACGTCCATGACGATGCACTTAATTCCTTGTGTGTGTGTTTACGTGTGTGACAGGAGCTGTGGGGTTGCCGCTGCCGGCTATGGAAGTGCGCATTGTCACGAATAACATAACCAACACCACAATTGTGGAGGGAAACCACAGGGAGAGTCAGGTAGGTAATAACTGGTAGTAAAACCTAAATGATGGCCTATTTCCACTTTGTATTATAGGGACAGTAATATCGGAGTACGAGTATGGACAGCATTTCGCTAATTATTATCTTAACCCCCATGCAGTAATTATCCCAAAATTGGACATTTCGGACACTTTGGATGATTTTGGACTGTTGGACAAATGGACACCACAGACAAAACGGTGAAAAATAACTCCACAAAGCTGAAATTTTGCATAGGATGTATATCTATGTCTTGGCCAATTCCCACTGAACATTTTGAGGGGTTGAAAGTGAAAAAAAATGAAAAGTGAAAAAAGTTGTTGCACGTTGGAAGAGGGACATTTTTGGGACGTAATACCCTTCATGCAGCCGCTTAAAAATACTGCATGAGGGTTAAAGATAAACTTTACGTCTGTGTTGGGAACAGCTCTGGGCGAGTGGGCCAAAATGTGTGCTTATCTGTCTCGGTCTCTCATAGGTACGTCCTGGTCTGGACGGGAAGGAAGGGGAGCTGCTGGTTCGAGGTGCATCAGTCTTTAAGGAGTACTGGAACAAACCTCAAGACACCATCGAGTCTTTTACAGACGACGGCTGGTTCAAAACCGGTACCAAACTCTTTGTCTCGTCTCAATCTAGCCTCTGTCGTCCTTCGTGCTTTTACATGTGCTATATTCTGGAGCTTGGTTGCTAACACAAGAAAACACAAAGTTTCACAAAAAGGAGGGAAATTAGATATCGAGTTGGAGGCTGAGCGCTTGGAGAAGGGTTGGAGGGAGGGGCCGTTCAAATGAGTCAGCTATGACAAGGTGAGGATGACTATTGGACGATAGGAGCCCCCAAAAAGCGGCAACGAAGAAGTGATGGAGAGCAAAGCTGGGAGAGCGGGAGTGTGTTTAATTGGCTTTGCAGCCTGGAAGGGCAGAGATCCAGAGCACAGCACGCCGCTGTCACACTCCATTACAGCCACCGGCCACATAATGAGAGCCTGAGCAATCAGCTCCCCACAGACGGTCACTACCTCAAGCCACCCGTGTACGCGCACATACACACACACACACACACACACACACACAGATGTATAATATCACAGGTGGAATGGAATTCAGCAACAAAAAAAAAGCCCTGGAAAAAAAAAGAAAAGTTGACTAACTGGAGAATGTCAGTTAACCAAGAATAACTAAGCAGAAGCCAGGTCGTTAAAAAAGTCGGAACTTTCTGGCAGGACGACATACTCTGCTGCCCGTTCTGATGTGCACACAAGTCAATCGGCGCTTCCCCACCGTTGCCAAGTTGTGACCGACTTTCACAGAAGTTCAGAGTGGAGAAAAATGTATAAGATTTTGAAACAAACTCTGAAAACATATGTATGGTGGTGGTGGTGGTGGTGGTGGTGGTGGGTGTTCAAATTTCATTCCGTTCAAGTGCGGTCAAATCGAATGCATTCATCCTGTTGGTCTCATCGAATTTCCTTATTTAATTTTTTTTTTTCTTCATGCTGCTCGTTCAAAAGAATGATTACCCCGCGCACAGAATTACATTTACAGATATATGGACGGGGCTGTCCGCGCAGCACTTTGAAGATGGTCTACAGATCCAATTTCTTGCTCGTATAATTAAGGGAGCGGCATGTGCTATAAATAGCCGCAGCTATAAATATCATTACATTCGTCCTTATCGTTTGTAGTGTGAAGGAGTGCTCCATGAGTGCACCGTAATCTTCATTCGGCACTCACGCCAGATGAAACTTTGCTGGCTCCCCTTTTTTTTTTCCGCCCCCGAGCCGAGCGAATGTGCATTGTATTAGATAAACCAGCAGAATTGTCACGCTAAAAAAAAAAAAAAAGACCTCATTGGCTGCGGGAAAAATGAAAAATCATTGTTTTTGCGCCAAGGCCCCAGCCAGCGAGATGAAGTCTTTGTCGAAAGGCGCTTCATCGAAGATGCTGGAATTTAAGGAGCAGTGTGAGAATTAAAATCAATAACTCCTCAGCTGGCTGGAGGTGTTTCCACTCGTGTGAGTGGGCCTGCGGAGCTTGACTGGCATCTCTATAGGGAAGCTGTCGCTGCACCCCCAACCCCCCCCCACCGCCGCCCCAAGTGTTTCGCTCTTTCCACTCAACCTCACAAACATCTCGAAGCACATTGATTCTTTCGTAGTTTTTTTTAAACACCCCTTTTTTGTGCTCTTGGCTCACGTCGCGAAGCAAAGTCCCCGATGACAGCTCATCTGTTGTCTGTCGTGCATGCCAGACACCCCCACAGCCCCCCTCCTCCAGAAGAAGCTGCTAATGGTGCCATAAATAAATTGATGAACTTGTAAATAAGCAAGGGAGAGCGAGGATGACCCGTTAGCTCCACTTTGGATTTCAGTGTCGAATATTAGCTGCTTGTTACTCGCAGGTGCCGAAAACCAAAAGTTTGTGATATTGACATGCTTGATATTTAGAAGCCAAATGTTGACAGTGGCCGAAAATTCTTGCTGTTTCATCTTGGTTTCACTCTTTGATGCTACGTAGCCAGAGCCAGTCAACTATTTTCCAAATGAAGTTTTATGGAGCAAAACCACCAAAAAGGCCGTGGCTTGATTTGGCTCATTTTTGCGGTTTCAACGGTGATGCTGCTGTGAAATGTTGGTGGCATTAATGGTAAAAGACAACTCAATGTGTTTTTCAATGTGTTCCACATACAGTCAAACCTCGGTTTTCGAACGTCTCGGTTCTCGACCAAATCGGTTTTCGACCAAAAATTTCGAGTTTTTTTATGCCTCGGATGACGAACAAATTTCGGTTCTCGAACAAACGGAGCGCACTTGAATGCACCATTTGACTCCTCTCGTCTTCCTTACACGAGGAAGTGACGCTCCATTTCAAAAAGCACAGTGCAAGAACAATATTTTGGAAAATTTTAGTTTAAAAATACTTTGAAAGACCTTAATCATAAGTGTGTGGGGGGGGGGGGGGGGGATAATTTTGAACCTAGAATTAAAAACAAACATCAGGTCCTAAATTGCACACACGGTGGCAAGTAAAATTCAACATAATTGGCCCAAAGTGTCTTGTTTTCTTTTTGGGGGGGTGTCATCGTCATGTTTTCGACCTCCAGATTTGTGTGTTTGCCTCGATCAAACAGAAGCATGTAAACGGCCGTTAAGTAGTTTGCTCGATGAGCGTTGCAGATCTGAGACAGACATCAATCCTTAACTTGGGCTTGTTATCAACTTGTGAAGAGGCAGAGAGCAAGCAATCTCATCAGTAGCATTAGCATAAAGCAATTCAAGCTCCTTTAATTGCATTATATTAAACAAATTAGATCAGTCATCCAAGTGCAAAGTGCTGTTTTGTGTGGTATTAATTACCAAAAAAGGAGCTGTGACAAAAGTTAAGGATGATAAATAATGTCAGAGCTGAGATTTCGGCGCCTCGGCTGTCTGTTATTTATCCTCATTAACGCCTCCATCTTGGCTTTGGGGCTTTAATGTCGAACATTAATATTCATGTATGCTAAGTGTTTACAGTCCCCCTGAAAAGAGGCATGACTCGCATTTAGTCTGCGAGTCTTTGAGCAGATAAGGCTCTCCTCTTCGCATTAACGGAAGGCTTGAACCCGCTGCTATTAGGTTCTGCCGAATATCGCCAGCCACCGTGACTCCACTTGTGCGACGTCAAAGCGCGATGTCATCCGGCTCACACTTGGCCAGTGTGAACGAGCGCAGCGCTCCTCCCAAATAGCACTTGGAGTGTCGGCTGTTGTGTTTGCATGCGGGTTTCCCTGATGTGGCAATGACCGTTGACACTTTGCGTGATCGTCTTGACACGGGCAGGGTAGTCATGGCGACGGCCCAACCCCAGGAGTGTGCAATGTTTTGGCGAATGGATTTATATTTATACACACACACACACACACACACACATATATATATGTATACTGTATATATATATATATATATATATACGTATATATATATATATATATGTGTATATGTATATATATACATATATATGTTTAAACATATATATATATATTTCATACATACATATATATATATATATATATATATATATATATATATATATATATATATAAACCTCGGTTTTCGTCCATAATCCGTTCCAGAAGGCTGTTCGAAAACTGAAATTGTTTGAAAACCGAAACCAGGCTCTTTTTAAAATAAGAATGTTTACAGCACGTCTGCTCACAATGGAAAGCAACACGAGGAAGCGTCACTTCCTCGTGTAAGGAGGGCGGGAGGAGTCAAATGGTGCATTCAAGTGCGCTCAGTTTGTTCGAGAACCGAAATTTGTTTGTCATCCGAGGCTTTAAAAACTCTAAATTTTTGGTCGAAAACCGAATTGGTCGAGAACCGAGACGTTCGAAAACCGAGGTTTGACTGTATGTGTGTGTGTGTGTGTGTGTGTGTGTGTGTGTGTGTGTGTGTGTGTGTGAGACAGTTTTGGCTGTCACTTCAGCCTTCATCTTAGCTGCTTTCTTGTGACGTGTCTAAAAAAAAATTTTTTTTAAACCAGCTGACCATATATAATAATAATAATAATAATAATATATCATAATAAGGCTCCCTGATCCAGTCAAGGCTGCTCTTTTTCGATTTTAAGTCAATCCTAAATGAAGATGATGTTCGTGTCTCACCACTGCAGCCAAAGCGCGGTGAAGTCTGAAACTGTTCTCAAGCCATTTGTTCAAGTTTTGGCTTCAGGTTGGCATGAAAAGGCAACACCTGCAGCCATCTGTGCTTTTGTCGCGGCAACTTGACCTTTCCGAGTTGTTCTACTGCCGTGTGACCAAGCACGGTACGAAATATTCATCCCCGAAGCTCATGCTCGTGGTTCTCCATTTTACTGCGTCTGTGAACTGCAGCCAGATAAGCCAAATACCGTTACGATGGAAAATTGGGCGAAGGTCCGGTTCCGCTATTTTTCAGTGAACACCGCCGAGTTTTCTCTGCGTGACGACACACCCGCGTTTCGCCCTTACCTGCGTGACGCACATCTCTCATTTCCAAGCTGTTGCTGGAATGAAGTTTCCTGGAGTAAAGTGCAACTTTGGATGCCCTCCATTTTCCGTTGAAAGTCTTGATCTGTTTTTATTTCTTTTTCTTCCTCTCCACTGTTTGCCTTCACTTCCTTTAATGCCTCTGAATGAGATGAAAGCCCAGTGCAATTAGGCTTCTTATCGTTTTAATTAAGAAAGCCATTCGGCCATATCTTCGTCTGACGCCACGGCACATAATGGCGGAGAGGCCCTGATGCCTGAAGTTGCGTGTGCACGCGTGTGCGGCTGTTTGTTCGTGTCCGCGCGTGGGTGTGTGTGTGTGGGGTGGGTGTTTACTGCCCGAATAGATAGTGTATGCTGGTGTTTGTGTGGCCTAGTAACACAGTTACCAACATTCCTGTCTTGCTTTTTTTTTTTTAATTCTTTTTATCAGCCAGTGTTCTCCAATCATAATTCCCACTTGTGCCACTCTCTGAACGTGCTGTTCTATTAAGTCCCCCCCCCACCCCCCTCCTCCCCTCAACACACACACATAGAGACACAAGGTCAAAGAGTCCCGGTGAAGTACTTTCAACTCAACAAGAGTACTGTATGTTATGAGTGTTAGTTTTTGCAATTACCCACAAGCATTTTTCACTTTCCACAGAGGGTGAAGGTCACGGAATTTATCGGCCTCAGCTTGCAAACAAAGAGGCCTTGGAAAATAGGAGAAAAGTAAACGCGACTGCCTATAAAGTCGCACGGCTGCAGTCGGAGGAGATAGCTGCGAGCTACTTATTAGCCGCTGCTATCGGTGTTTTTATTTCCTCGCTCATCTGAAAACATAAGGAAGCAAAAAAAGAAAAAGAAAAAGTGAAACAACCGCTTTACTGCCGTTAACACCCACGTGCCACATCACCCCGCCCCCCCCCCCACTCCCCCGCCCCCTGGCTTACCCCCCCCCATCTTCTCCCCCCCCGGTTACCCCGGCCTATCAGTGCAGAGCAGTGGTCTGTGAAGAAATTCCCGATATCTAAATTTACACTCTGTATCAATCTTGTTTAATAGACTGGAAAGCTTATAGGCGCCGCGGCAAGCCGGCAGAGAGAGCGGCGGCGGCGGCGGCGGCGGTGATAAATTGGCGGTGTGCCGGCGACAGCCGCCCGTGATGTATAATGAAATATTTATGATTTATCCCGGCTAATAAACTGAAATGAAGTGCGTGATGTATGGGAGCAGATGGGCCCGCTATTGATGCCGAGGCGGAGAGGCAAGTGGAAGACGGAGAGACGGCAAGATAGGTGCAGAGAAGGAAACAGATGATGCGATGAGAGATGCTTCGGAGAGGTCGAAGCAAAAGGATGAATGATGGAGGCTGGGAGGAAAAAAAAAAAAAAGGAGATGCATTAGTTCGGCGCAGGAGAGGCTGATAAAAGGCGAGGGGGGGGGGGGGGGGGGGGGACAACATTAGGTACATCTGTGCAATATCATCCAAGACTCTACAGTCGTATAATTTTTTTTTTTGACAGTGTCAGAGCAGTATTAATTCAACATTAATCTTGTTTGTCGTTTGACCTGCATCAAAAGGATTTTCTCCCGACTCAATAGCTCTCAGTCTGATGCAATGAATGCAGCCCCCATACGCCGCTGCAAACAAGAAAAGGACGAATAAACGCACGACTGCCCGTGGATCTGACAAAACTCAACGCAGCTTGGCTTACCTTGCACAAAATCACCATTGGCTCATTTTAATTTGTAATTTTTTCATGATATCATGCAAAAAGTTACAATCATGATTTCATATTGAGCATCTTTTTCGACTGAATTTTTTAGGCCTTTCAGAAAATACCATTTCTCTGACTTTTTTGCATGTTTTTGGGGGGTTTTTTTTGCTTTATTTGACATTTTCTGTCCTTTATATCTTGTTCAAACCATTCCTTATGGACGGCTTTAACCTGATGCAAAAAAAAAAAAAAAATCAATAATGATTGATCTAGTTAAGTGTATAAAATGAAAATATTGAATATTTTTTAAAATATCTAATATTTTCCTTTTTTTAAAAAATGTAATATTTTGCATCTTATCCAGCAAGCAACAAGGTATTGATTTATTCAGCTATGAAATTTGTGTCTGTGAACTTGTTATGGCAGAGTCATGTAACGGCACCGGGCCACCGAGCTGCTGTTACTGTCGAACCCTGCCCACTGTACAGATCAGCTCGCACATTTTCCGAGACGGACAGATCAAAATTCTACTTGGTTTATTTTGATAGTTTGTGGGTGGCCGGGCTTCTCTCCAGAGACCCAACTTTTGTGTTCATTCAGGTTGAGAACTCGTGATGCAGTTAATTGGTCCATCTATGACTAATGGGGATTACTCGTTTAGATACTTTATTCAATTTTACATTGTTCAAATCCAGCCTCTAAACAGTCAACATGGTCAGATTTCTGTCATCTTCCGTGAAAGCAGACTGATGATCTTTGCGTTTTGTTTTGTTTTTTCCTTTTTCCATAATAAGACTTGAGCATTGTTTGTGTTGCCTTCCATTGTTCTCACATTGATAGCAAGTTTTTGCGAAAGAGAGAATATTGCCGCCGGGGGAACATGCGTGGTGTATTTTTCTGACCTCTCAGTCCACCACCTCGACTCAATGGTGCCTTGCGTCACCGCACTGCACCCCCCACCCCCACCACCACCACCACCACCACCACCCCACCGCTCCTTCCCAGCCCCAGCTGTGGCTGCCCCACCTGTAATAAGCCTAAGGAACATTTTCCGGTACTGACCCATTTTTTCTGCTCGCCGTCCTCTTGCCCAGCTGAGCCCTTCCAACGCGTACGCTTCGTCCCCACACTTGGCCCCCCCGTGCGTGTGCGTGTGTGTGTGTAAATTGCTCTTCAAGACATCCATGCAAAGACTGAATTGAAATGACCATTAAGGCTTGCTTTATATTTTAAATGATGTACCTTACAAGTGGTTGGCACATTTGCCTGGCAGTCAAAAGTCGAAGTCATGTCACTTTAGCCAAAGTTCATCCACCGCTTCCTCCGTTTTAATCTTACCATGATACTATTTTTTTATTTTATTGGCTCAGCCGCTGTATCGCAGTGGTCATAAATCATTCTGCATTGATTTGCGACGACTCCGTGGAATCTAAAGGATTGCAAACAAGACTGACGTCTGTTAATTTCAACATATGCGAGTAATCGATATCATGTAATGCAACGTTATGAGTCATTCAAGTAATCTTCATTTCTTGTACTTTGCTGGTCTAATAGCACACAAAATTTAAAGTTTCTGTTTTGGCTGTTTTACTTGTTTTGGACCATGGAAGAGTTATTTTAATATCTTAATATCCATTTTGTGACCTGAACTCACACCAACGTTCATTTTATTCGACGTACAGGAGACACAGCCGTATTTAAAGATGGCGTCTATTGGATTATGGGCCGCACCAAAGTTGACATCATCAAGAGCGGCGGCTACAAGATAAGCGCCCTCGAAGTGGAGCGCCACCTGCTGGCCCATCCAGACATCATCGGTAAAAACTGCCGCAATGCGCCTTCCGTTTGTATCCAAAATATGTGGGCAGGAAAATCAGGTGAAGATCAGAAACGCGGGTAAACGACAACATTGTTGAGACTGAAATAAACACAGAAAGGAGTGGAATGTCAACTCAATTTTTTTTTTTGCTTGTCGTGTGGCATGGCCGCATTTCACCGTACAGACGTGGCGGTGATCGGCGCACCAGATGATACATGGGGACAAAAGGTCACGGCGGTGGTCCAGCTGAAGGAAGGTCAGAGTCTGACCTTGCCGGATTTGAAGACATGGGCAAGGTATTGTTGCTTTGGTGTGTGCTTGTGGTCCACCGTCATGTACGTGTGTGTGTGTGTGTGTGTGTGTGTGTGTGTGTGTGTGTGTGTGTGTGTGTGTGTGTGTGTGTGTGTGTGAGTACTATGTAGATATTAGGCAGATCTGACCGTCAGGATTTGATCGGCAGATATTTAGCATTTTATGCAAAAGGGTTGATTGTTTGATAAGATGAGAAAACCTCTATTTGTCTCACAACGGAGAAATTCCCAATTTACGGCAGCAAAATTATGAAAGGAAGAAAGTAGAAGAACCAAAAGTGTATCAATAAATATAGAATATAAATAGAAGCATATTAAAAATGGGTGAGTGGGGGTGAGTCCAGGTTTTCAGTTCTGTCTATTCAATAGGCCGTTTCACCAAAAAGTTTGTGATGTCATCATTTGCCGATTGATCGGTGACATCATGAATCAGATCCGCAACAAAAAGAAATCCTACTCACTCAATGGACGTTGTGCTGCCATCATTAATGATCAGGTTTCTCAGCATATACGGTTGTTGTTGTTTTTTTTTTTTTTTTCATGCAATTCATTTTTAAGGTTTAATTTTTTTTTCCTCATGCATTTCAATGGATTTCAATTCTACCCAAAATCTATGAGTTGCTGCCGTGTAAATAAAAACATTTTATACGCTGGATAGATTGGTCCATCTTCTGATCTGAGCGGTTATCTTTTTTTTTTTTTTTTAACCCAGTGATCGGCTCTTAAACCCTGATCATGTAAAGCCTAGTCGTGAAAGAGTTAATCCCATACTATGTCCCTGATTGCCCCCCCCTCGTATGCGAGTGCGTGTTTTTGATCTTGCGTGTGTGTGTGTGTGTGTGTGTGTGTGTGTATAAGTGTGCGTCATAGCTGTGAGGTACATATGGTTATGTGTCCAGCGCGATTAGAATGGTCCCAACTCGCTGGAATGCTACTACTGCTCTGACCCATCAGGCTAAAATGCACACACACACACACACACACACAAGCACACACACACACACTGCAGCCAGAGGTGCAGCCAGCGGATGGGCAGCACCAGCGCACTTGCCGCCAGCCAGTGAGTTCACGCTAGCAGGGAAGACGACGAAGATGATAAAATGAGGCAAACAAAGTCGATGGATGCTCACTCTTCAGTGCCCCGGCTGCAGCTGTCAGTCTCGATCTCCATCACTCGTACCCCAGGGCTTCACCGCGCACGCACGCACGTCCGCACACGCACACGCACACGCACACGCACGCTGCCCCAAAGAAGTTGGCGACGCAAGCGAGCGCCGTTCCAAATGTGTAGGCATGTACTCGGTGACTTTTTGCTCCGGCGTGCTGAGAGCGCCGAGTGAGTCATTCCGTTCACTCGCAGCGCAACACAACAACTCACACAAAAGTAGGTTAAGAGATAATTAAAAAAAAAAAAAAAAAAAGAAAAGAAAAGCTCTCGGCTGCAACTTGACTTGATGTAACAACCGTGCACTGCGTATTTGGGGGGGATCAAAAACTTTTAATTAGAGCCTGCTGTTTTTGCCTTTTATTTATGTCTGTTTTGTTTTATAATCTCTCACCGATTATATTGTTTTGTTGGGAGGGGATTGTCTGTGTCTGGAAGGTAAATTTGTGTTATTAGCGAGGAGTGCGACAGCGAAGGGATGAAGGACGTCGCTTATCGCGACTACTCCGCCACAGGCCTCGCCTTTGTTGTGCAATTGTTTTCCCACTCCTGTTGTCGCACGCGCGCGCGCGCGCACAATTACCGACACGAGTGTGCGTCGGCCGCCTTGCGTGTTTGGGTGTACGTATCTCGTCTGCGCAGCGAGCAGTAAAGCTAGTTCCTTACGTGCATTAACGTCCGCCCGTATCGCTTCGCAGAGAGCGCACGGCGCCGTACAACGTCCCCACAGGCCTGCTTCTGGTGGACGAGATACCGAGGAACCAAATGGGCAAGGTCAACAAGAAGGACCTCCTACGACACTTCTTCCCATGAAGGCGTCGCAATGAACTGTGGGCCACTGTTTCCTTCTCCTGCGTGGGGAACAAGGTTTGTCCGTCTTGTTCATTTTTCTGCCCTTGTCCAACACGGTGATGCATTCATGACGAAACGGAAATCCAGTAAGGATAAACAAACCTAATGAACAGCCAGAGAATTCCTCGATGGAAAGACAGAACTGCAAATCATCGCATGGAACAAGCTCCTGTCTTCTCACACAAACACACACACACACACACACACACACTGGTCTGCCCACAGCCACCAGAGACCTGATTAAGAGAGCAGAGCTATCGATCTGTGGGCTGGCAGACCAGGATGGATGAGCAAGCAGGAGCGCCAAAGGACGGCGTCCGTGGCCCCGAATCCCCCCCCACCGCCGCCCGCTGCCCCTTCCAACCACCCACGCAGCACCTGGAAGTGGGCCAGGGCCACAGGCGGCAAGGCTTCGTCTTTCACGCCTAGCAGGCCGTCAAGGCAGAGGGTCCAACCGAAGCCGAAAGAGGCGGCTGTGCTGTCCAGGGTTGTGCTTAGAGCCGAGTTATAATAGTTTGGGGAATTGCCATTTTGCTTAGTTTTTATTTCCGTTTTTGAGTTTTCTTTTTTTTTTTTTAAATCTCATTAGTTTGAATTAGTTTTTTGAGGGATTTTTAGATGTTTTTATTTTTTTTAATGCTTTGTTTTAGTTTAGTTTTCATTAGTTTTAGTATTAGTTTTTTATTTTGTGTATTTATTTTTTGCAATATATATATATATATATATATATATATATACACAGTGAAACTCCTCTACAACGAAATCTACATGGGTGAAAATACCCCAGAGTGTGAAAAAAATCTTCATGCATGAACACCATTCCCACTTTCCTGTTTCAAATTTGCTACAGTGAAAAACCCCCTGTTGTGAAAGATTTCTTGCTGCAAACATGATTTCGTTGTAGAGGAGTTTCACTGTATATATATATATATATATATATATATGTGTGTGTGTGTATTCTACAAAATTCTACAAAAATATTTTAAAAACAACCATCCACAAATCAAATACAGGGACTATATAACAGTCCACAGACTTTGAATTAGAATAAGAGCGGGGCAAATTACAGCCTCGTAGGTCCTCAGTAATGTTTGCTTTATTTTCAACTTGTCATGTGGATTTGTGGCTTGAATTCCTGTTGAGAAGTATTTTTCCACACTTTTTTTTTCATAAATGAACCAAAAAAAGAATTGTTGCCGAGCGTGGCGTTTCAAGTTAAGTTACAAAACCAGTGAAGTTATGCAGCTGCAAGCATGGCTTGTCACCAATGAGCTAACGTCATCTTGAGTTTTTTTTTTATTTTAATTTTTTTTTTACTTGGATGCTACTCGATGACATCGCTACTACAACTGTTCGACCTTCCTGGTGTAATACCGTCATAAATACTTTTAAAACCTACCCCAAAGGCTCATGTATCAATTTGACTGCCAAAGACAAGATGCATTTTTGCTATATAGTAGTAGCTTTTGAAAACGTAAAATACACTTTCATTTTTTCCTTTCTCTCTTTTATTTATGTATTTATTTATTTTAAACACTGAGGGTTTGTTTTTTTTTTTCATTTTTCTTTTTGTTCATTTTGTGAGGTAACTAAAACAACCTTGCGCTAATAGGTGTGCGTTTGTTACAATGCTCACATGAAGGAGGGGAGCCTGTTTCCTCCCTCCACTGAAGCTTGATCAAGTCCTCGTGCCCTTGAACTATACTCCACCTCACACACGCACACGCACACACACTTATGCACACACTTGCGCCTGTGTTTGCCGGTGCATGGTGGAAGAGGTTGTTTGCAGATGGCTGCTTATTGGACCCCAGGGCCCAAGAGGATGGCTTGTACGGACGGGGAGGGGACACTGGTGAGCTTGTTTAGGTGTGAGACACACACACACACACACACACTCACACACACAGTTTGGTCACAAGCGGGTGGCGTTACACACCGTTTTGGTGCCCTTTTGTCAATATTCAGCTTTTTATCGCGGCGTGCCTTCGTGACAATTTGATGATGGCGCCATTAGGCCTTAACACAAAGCAGCTGGCTTCACAAATACACCAAAAATGGAAGCCGCGCTACGTTTATAAATGTCATTTTCCTCATTCGGAGCTTTTAAATGACACTTGATTCGATCACTGAGTGGATTCTTTTTTTTTTTTTTTCTCCCCCCCAAATTTATATCAGTTGAGACAAATCTACGGGCACGGACAGAAGCACATCAAGTTCCCATGTTACCCTTTCAGTATGCCGTCCAACATGTCGTCAATCCTGCAATGATGTTGACATTTGTCAACCGATTTAAACCATTGCCAGTTTCAACATTGTGCAAAAATTCACGCGGTGCGGGCTACGATTTTTCAGTCATTGAATCATCTCGTTGAACTTAACGTTGTGTTCTTTGGAACTTGTCAATTAGCTAGCAAGCTGGAAGAGTGCTTCGCTCACCTGACTCTCACGTTCGAAAAACGTCGATGTTCAGGGAAAAAATGACATTTTTGAATGCGTTTTGATTGCAATTTGTACGATATCGCAACTTTTCAGTATGTTGGCTGTCAACATTTTCTGCAATTACAAAATTCTGTAGATGACATGCTGCAAGTGTGTCCCATGGGACATATTTATCCAACTATGACACCGGTCAACAACAACAGTGCCATAAATATTTTCATGGTTTCTGAGTATTTGGAGCTCCTGAATTTATAAACGACATACGTTTCTTTGAATTTGCTCTTGTTTTCGGAAATATGAACATTTCTGTCATTTAATGTGCTTTGACAGTTTCCGAAGTCTATTTGATGATTACGAAAAGAAGCGTTTGTGATTTGACGTGGCCTTTGTTGCTATCATTTGCCGAATTCTCTGATGCATCTATTTATTTATTGCTTGTTTTTTCGCACGAAACGTGATTTCCATATCGACGGCTGATCACGATTGCCGGGTTTCATGATATCACATAAAAATATGAAAGATTACTGTATGGACATGCTTGAAAAGACATCTATTATTATACAGTCAAACATCGGTTTTCGAAGGTCTCTGTTCTCGACCAAATCGGTTTTTGACCAAAAATGTCGCGTTTTTTTATACCTCGGATGACGACCGAACTTTGGTTCTCGAAAAAACAGAGCGCACTTGAATGCGTCACTTGACTCCTCTCGCCTTCCTTACACGAGGAAGTGACGCTTCTCGTGTTGCTTTCCATTGTGAACAGACGTGTTCAATAAAGATTTTTTTTTTTTTTTTAAAGAGCGTTGGTTTTCGAACAGCCTTCTGGAACGGATTATGGTCGAAAACCGAGGGGTGACTACATTTTTTTTTAGACAAAAATAAAAATATCGGAAAAACTAGAGAGCCAATTCGGGGGGGTAAAAAATTCAGATTCAACATGTGTGTTGACCAGTTATCAATTTAATATCTTTCCAAATTGGATAAATGTGACTGAAGCTTTTTTTTTTTTTTTTGGACAACTGTCAGATTTATCAGTGTCCCTTCATGTGCTTGCGGTTTGCCACAGCGTGGCGCCGCATCATTTTTCTCTTTTTTCCTCACTACCCCGGTAGCAAATTACCGACTATTCGAAACACTTCCCACGATGATTCCGTGCCGCTTTTCGCCACACCACCTCATCTCCGTCATTGTATTACTTTGTCACGGGGCTGCAAAACGCCCATCACGGAGTTGCTCCCGACACTTCTCTCCCAATACGGACCAGCAAAAGCAACACAAAGAACTGCCTCCGGATTCGCAGCAGCGCAGCCACGTCCCGCTGACCGCTTTCCTTAGACTCCAGACACACACGGGGATGCAATCAAAACACGTGCACACTTTTGACATTCACAAAAGGCACCAGTCCTGCAGCTACTTGATGACCACGAGGGGCTTGATGTTTGGAACTGCGTCCAGGGGGAGGAGGAGCGCGACGGGCCTCCTGGAACACCCGCAGTGCGTATCGGCGTACGTGGTGAAGCCAGAACCCCAGAAGGCCTGTGTGGGTGCGTGGTAGACGCTTGTAGGTGGCCTCGTGTTGTTTACACGCTGCTCATGTTTATTCTAAAGCCACGTTCACATCGGCGGCTCAGCCTCGGGCTCCTGCTTGTCCTCTCTCTCTCTCCCTCTCTCTCTCTCTCTATCGCTCTCTCCCTTTTTTTTTTATTTCCTCCTTCACTGCCGTTGACCTTTTCCCACTCTTCCTCTCTGGCGAACTTTTCCTCCCTGCCTCATTGCTCTGCATACGCTTCATTTGGGACACCTGCAAAGCTGCGCTTGAGCCAGATCTGAGACAACAATTCTGGCTCGACAAAGATCATCCTGCTCGGTTTTAATTGGCCATGTTTTCAGTCGTAGTGACGGATGTTTTATTTAATGTGTGGTCACGTCATTGTGGCATTCATAACTTAACCCTGGAGAACCCACAGGGTCAAATTTGGCCCCTATAAATTCTGCTGCTCAAATGCTACCCTTAAATCCCAAAGGGTCAGATTTGGCCCTAATCCTGAATTAGGATTAAAGCATTGAATATTTGGAAAAAAAACATATAATTTGGTGTTCAGTGAACATATAGCAGTCATTTAATGTATAATTCATAATTTTCCAAAGAAGAAAAAGGTTCTTGGGTTCTTGGTAAAATGTAGACAAAGTGGATTTGAGTCCGGTAGAACCATATTGGCCCGAATATAAAACGGTGTTTTTTGCATTGAAATAAGACTGAAAAAGTGGGGGTCGTCTTATATTCGGGGTATATACGTTATACCCATTCACGACGCTAGATGGCGCCAGATATCATTGAAGCGAATGCTGAACTTGACTCCCCAGGCCAAAGTGAACCCCTGTCACGAAGAATAAAAAATAAAAATTGCGGTAGCACGAAGAAGAAAAATAAAAAATAGCGGTAAGTAAGAAAAGAGAAGAAAATAATAGAAGAGATAACAGAAAATGGAGAAACGCCGCGACAATCTGGAGAAAAGTGAGTCGAAAATCGGCCAGGTTAACCGGCAGCTGAGGAGAAGTTATGATGCAATTTACATTTCAAAAACCAGAAGCCATTCATTTACGAATGTGATTGCACTTTAGTTTACATATTTAAATGTTCAGGTATTAAGATTTGAATGAGGCAAAATAACATGCTTTTTCTCTCAAATATATTGTTATAATAATTTTTTTCAGATGTACTGTAATTATTTTCTGTCTAAAAATTAATTTGGTGTTCAATATGTCTTTTTTCAAACTTGAGTCTTGAAAAAGCAGGGGTCGTCTTATAATCAGGGCCGTCTTATATTCGGGCCAATACGGTATGTTTTATTTATATGGCACGTTTTTCCCGAGAGAGGACTCCCAAAGTGGTTCACATTGGTAAAATATAGTCATACATAAATAAAATACAGAATCACTACATTTGACAGTGAATCCACCCATTTTCGAATAAATAAAAGAAATAAAAATAACCCACTACATGCGAAGTACAATGTTGCGTGGCTACCTCCCTCCCATTCTGACAGTGTCAAAAACTGACGACTGTTATTTTTGTGAAGGCTCTTTTTTTTTTTTTGTGTAACGAGTCTTGCGTTGGAGTCCATTCAAAGATGTAAACCTCGCGTGATAGTTTTTCCTTTCCTTTCTTCATCATCGGTTGAACACGAAGAGAAGAGGGCGCTATTAATGCATCACTTCTTCACAGTTGAACACGACCGACCCCCCCCCCCTACCCCTCCCCACTCCAAAAAACAGAGAATCAATATTGGATTTCATCACGCACGAGCTCTCATAAGTCGGGCCCGCTCCACAATGGAGAGACAAGGTCACGAGAGAATAAATAGTAGGCGGGCTAGCTAATGATCGATCATTCTGGACAAGCGGCTGCACCCGAGAGCAGGCCGGCTGACAAGATCATTAATAAGAGCTGCCGGGAGAGTGATCGATCAGCTCGATGAATGATCAGAGGCATAAATACTATAAAACACCTGCATGTCCAGCCCTGTCCTTTTTTTTTGGGGGGGGGGGGGGGGGGCGGCAGATGACAGGCTAGTATTAGCTTACAAAAAAAAAAATTTTTTTAATCTGCGATTCTCAAGATATCCAAGTCTGATGCCTTCAGATGGCCTGCGGAGCAGCATGTGCGTTTTGGCGCAACTCTTTTGTGTTTGATTCGGCGTAATCGAAGGTACAGTCAAACCTCGGTTTTCGAACGTCTCGGTTCTCACCCAATTCGGTTTTCGACCAAAAATTTTGAATTTTTTATGCCTCGGATGACGAACAAATTTCAGTTCTCGAACAAACTGAGCGCATTTGAATGCACCATTTGACTCCTCTCGCCTTCCTTACACGAGGAAGTGATGCTTCCTCGTGTAAGCAACCACTCCCCCCCGCTCCCCCTTCTCCTCCCGCACACCCAAATATATCCTACTCAGCATCTCATGGAGATTCCTAATCTCCTCACTTAGAGGGAAAATGACTTGAGAAGGACTGTACTCTCCTCGCGTGGCCGCGCGTATCAATATCTGGCCATTGATCGGAGCCTTGCCTTGCCTCTCCTCCTCCATTCGTCCACATATAGATTGCTTTTCCCAGCAGGTATCTGTGCCTACGATCTGGCTGATGGACGGCGAGTGAGGGCGGGGCGGGGGGGGTTTGAACCACAGCGTTCGTCACACGTGCCACTGCAATGAGTTAGACCGCTGAGCAAAAAGGGGCCACGAAATTGTGACACACGCGCGCGCAAATGGTTTGTAGCAATGCAGTAAAACTTTTTTTTTTGTACTTGTACATTTCAATCGTCCGGATTCCACAAACCAGAGAGCATTAAAAGTGGAAAAAAATACACTTCAAGTCAAATGCATTTGTGAGGCATTGTCGTAAAGCGCTACCCTGCTGAGAGCGTCGTAAACTACGTACAATCCATCGATGTCAGATAAGGTGCGTGTTAGCCTTCAGATAAGCTTTTATGGAGCGGTTACTTACACCGAACCGGACTTTCTGGATCTTGGAACTTGTGTTGTTTGATTGCAGGTGTGCTTTCAGTCTCAAAAGTGGAGCGAAACAACAAGGGCCGAAATGTGCAGTGCAGGACACCGCCGCTAAATCACAAACGGGCCTGATGGAACTATTTTCGAGCAATGCGATTTGTTTCTTTCATCACACTCAATTTCAGATTCGCCTCCGGTCAACAGGCCCAAAATCACGTCAACATTTTTCTGTTCTGTGAGTGGTCGCTCTGAAAATCCGAATCAGGTCTGCGTATATTCATACGTTTCAGAATGATGTTACGTCATTGACATCTGCGTATGTTTTTGTCACATTATGGGAGCAATATTGATTGGGAATTTCTCCAGATGATGCAAATGGCACAGATGCATGCTCCCGTGTGTGTTTGTGTATAGTATTGATAATCGCGATGTGATTGTGGTGGATTAAGTGGGCCATGAGCCTACTACAAAAAATCGATTACAAAAGTACCAAATGCACAATAATAAATATAGTACGAAACAAATACCGTATTGGCCTGAATATAAGACGGCCCTGATTATAAGACGACCCCCTGTTTTTCAAGACTCAAGTTTGAAAAAAGACTTTTTGAACACAAATTAATTTTTATACAGAAAATAATGACAGTACATCTGAGACAAATGACTATAACAATATATTTGAGAGAAAAAACATGTTATTTTGCCTCATTCAAATCTTAATATCTGAACATTAAAATATATAATAATCTCGTTCGTAAATGAATGGCTTCTGGTTTTTGAAATGTAAATTAATTTGAGTGTTTTGAAAGGCGCTTCTAAATGAAATGTACTATCATTATTATTATTACATCATAACTCCTTCCTCAGCTGCCGGTTAACCTGGCCGATCTTCAATCCACTTTTCTCCAGATTGTCGCTACTTTTCTCCATTTTCTGTTATCTCTTCCATTATTTTCTTTCTTACCACTACTTTTTATGTTTCTTCTTCGTGCTACCGCTGTTTTTGTTTTTATTCTTCGTGACAGGGGTTCACTTTGGCCTGGGGTGCTTCATTGATATCTGGCGCTATCTATCGTCGTGAATGGGTATAATGTCTAGACCCCGAATATAAGACGACCCCCACTTTTTTCTTCCCCTTCTTATTTCAATGCAAAAAACACCGTCTTATATTCGGGCCAATACGGTACATTCTTGTTAAATTGATAGGTTAACTCTGCACACTTTCTTCGTAGTTCCTTCATTTTTTTTTCAACTCAACTCTCATCCAACGATTTTTGTGCACAGGTTAGTCTCGTGGTTCTCCTTTGCTTTTGACCGCTTTTGTGAAGAACGTATTCGATTTCGGTGGATGATGTAACGCGGAGCTACAAACTGCAAGGCGCAATTCGGCTTTTTAATCATTATTGTTGATCATTTCTACCAACTGTATAGCCGTACATGTGTTGACATATTATACCTGAAGGGCATCAAGCATTATCTTCCAGTCATGAGCAATCCTACCAAACGTCTAATTGTGCCACGGGGTCCTCTAGGACAGCACAATGATGTTTTTCTGGTGTGTTTTGTGTTACAGTGCAAAAGCATCGACCTATTGGATAAAGCTCGTGCAGTCAATAAACAGGAGTATAGCTCATGTGAGTGTGTGTGTGTGTGTGTGTGCGTGCGCAATGGGCGAAGTCCTTTTGATGGGTGAATGCATTTGTCTGTATGTGTCTGTGCTGTTGCCATCAGTGGCCGACCATAAATCAGAGGCCTTCAGGCCGGGGGATTGCCCGGCTCGTGGCTCCATGTGTAATTACAAAGCTGACATTTAAACAGCAGCAGCCATATTTCACTCTCGGCGCTGGACGCACAGTGGTCGACGGGCGGAGTAAAAGTTTTCAACTGAGGGGGGGAAAAAAAAAAAAAAAAAGAAAAAGATCGGAAGAAAAAAAAATCAATAGGAAATAGAATGCATTCTAATGCCTTGTTAATGGACCCGAATATTAATTATTCAAGTGTGGCCATTTTGACTGCTCATTAAAAAGGCAGCCGAGAAGGGAAATGTGCAGCATTACCCTTCGGGTAGTGCTCACACTTTGGTCTTTTTATATGACTGCATGTCCATTACAAGAGTTGGTTGTCTAGCATTATTTCATGCACTGTTGCCGCTACAACAACAAGATGGGGTTATAATAGCTTGGGATTTTTCATTATTGTGTTTATTTTGTTTTGATTTCTGTTTTGTTTAGTTTTTTATTCATTTATTTTTCGAGCGGGTTTGTTTTTATGAATTTTTATTTATTCTTTCAAAGGACTAGCTTTCTATTGTTCTTGTTAGGTTTAGTATTAGCTTTAGTTTAGTTTATTTAAAATATGGGTGTCACGTGCAAGGTAAAAAAAAGACAAAAAAAGGTCCCTACATATTGTGTAACCAAGTAAATTAAACTGCAATTCTCAAACAAATGTTTGAGCTCTCTTCTTTATGGATGTTGAGCAATACAGAAGTAAATACATTCAAAATGAATCTTGAAAGCTCTGACATTTAATTGACGAATCACATAGAATGGTGTTTGTACAGTCATTCCGTTTTTGGTTTTTTTTTGTGGATGTTGATCCTCTGAAAGTAAAAACAGAAGCACGCTGAAGTACAACATTGGCCTATCTATCTCCTTTGTCTTCACCGGGGTCGTGGGCCGACCAATATTCGTATTCAAGACATTTACTCAGGCGTCTCATGACATGACTTTGATGACCCTTGAGGTTGGAGGTGACATGCACCGGCAGCAGGAGTGTGGTCATTAAAAATGGAGGGGAGGTAAAACAGTGATTCAGGGGTGAAGATTAAAAATCCTTCCTCTTCCTCCTGATGTCAGTCCGCATCTGCTGACTATTCAGACTCAGCCGCCCCCATGACTGGATTCCTAATGACACTCAAGTAGCCATCACCAGCGATGGCTTTTTGTTGATTTATTTCTCCGTTGACAGCGGGCGCCACCGCAGCTCCTCCTTCTCCTGCTCAATGTTACCATTCAAGTAGGACCGGGCGCTTGTGGAAAATAAATAATGATCGTGATTAATTTCATTGATATGCAAATTACCACGATAAAAAAAAATACTAGTCATTGATTTTAAAACGTGTTACAGTCCTACCTCGAGGGACACATCGATGTAACCATTGCCAATAAAATGGCCGCCAACTACGATGTATAATGCAGTCTGAACATTAATAGTGTTTATTTTCACAGCCTCGGAACTCGGGTATCATATTTCGTGCCGTATCTTGGGGAAATGTCTGTTTGTAAGATTTTAAAAAATCATTTACATTGCTACCGTTAAGTAAAGGTATCCATTCCCAGGTACCGCGAATCGCAACTAAACCAATTCAAATGCGAACATTTGCCATATCCTCGTAAGGGGGGGTTGTACCCCAGTATAGCTTGTTGAAGGAATATCACAACATGAGCACCGGCGCTCTTTCTAAAACGAAGCGTGACTTGTATTTAAACGTACAATGTGTTTAATTATTCTTGTTGTGTGTACTTAGTTTTGCAATTGAGTCCAACTGGGGTGTCATTCAACAGTTTAAAACCCCCTCTGTGAGGGCGGCATCCCGGCACGTCGTCACACGCTTGCTGCTGCTGCGCAAGCCACGCGGTGCGTTCAGGGTACCTTGACAACGTCGGAAACTTGCCAACTCGCAGTGCCGTTTAGCTCATGAATCATTTTGCTTCGATTATCAGGTTTTTATGATCCCGACAAGCCAAAATGGGAATCCCAATTACATTTTGAATAATTTCCCCGCCCTACATTCAAGCACTCCATTTCTCTCTTAGTGTCGCCCTGCTTCACACCGACACAGTGAGATTGTCTTCTCCTCAGCACCATGCCAGTGGCAGGGAACATCTGTCTCGAGGTCCCCCTGCCACACAGTGTTAGAGTCAGCGGGGGGGGGGGGGGGGGGGGGGGGGGGGGGGGTCGGGTCACTCACTCGAGTGGCCTGTCTGGGAGGGCCCGTGGGCAGAACGAGGCCGGACTGGCTCCGCACACGAGGGCGTCCATGCGGAAACGTGTCCCCGGGTCCATCCTGCTTGTCTGTCTCGTGCCATTATGTAGCCGCGCGCGTGGTTTTGTGCGACATTTTGCAGACGGTTCTTTTGTAGGTCAGAGGGCACGGTAGCGGGCGGAACAACAAAAGGCTGCCTCTCGCTGTCCTCTCATCCCCTGCGTGTCTTTTGCAGCGTCCTCTGCTCGTCTCCCTCTCTGGCTTTGTGCAAATGGTCCGTTTGCTCTGTGCACAAGGCTGCGTGTGTCTCTGATTCTTGCAGCGTAGCAAAACTGCAGCCATCACCCATCCCTGCGCGCAACCAATGTTTGACCAATGTCCATCTTTTAGTCTGTTTAAATTGTCTCAATTCACTTAGTGTTGCGACATACCAAAGCAAAGTGGAATGCTATCAGACGCAGCGAGCAGGAGTCTGTCATTCACCCAGCAGATCGCTCCTTCATGCAGCCGCAACCCAGATAAGGAGGGAGAGAAGTAGTTGTTAGTCAAATCGTGGAGCAGTCGTGGAATATATGTTCTACACGCTCAGGTGCATTTAATTTCTTTTTTTTTCTGTTTCCTTTTTTTTTTACAATTTCCTGACTGTATTTCATCTTCAATTTTATGCCGCCTCGGTCCAGTTCTGCCTCTCTCTCTCTCTCTCTCCCCGTCTCTCTATTTAAAAACCTTTAACTGTCTCTTTCCCTTCACATCCATCCATCTCTCCGTCTGGTCTTTTCTCGAAGCGGGCGGGGGGGGGGGGGTATTTATCATCCGTGTAGCAGGATGTTTGTTGGCCAAGCTGTGTTGTGATGGATGGACGAGTCACTCGTGTGCAGCTACCTGCAGAGACACAAAGCAGACAGCTATTTAGCAGCAGAACAAGACACATTGCTTTTCTTTTATTGTTTTCAAACTGCAGGAATGTGTGTGTGTGTGTGTTTAAAGGGAGGTTTGGGAGGTAGAGGAAGGAAAGTGAGGAAGAAAAACAACAACAGATGCTTTTGGGCCATCCAGCAGCGTGCGGCAACTGTACACAAGATGAGCTATTATCCATCTACAGTGTATCTCTATGTTGTTGACAAATCAATGGCTCTGACAGTGATGACAGTGATGTGTGATACAGCAAAGCACTCAGACTGTCTCCGTGCCCGCCTGCTGTGGAGGCTTCAGCAAGGGAGGCACTTGAGGCAAGTGTACTCTGAGCCGCGAGGGGTGTGTGTGTGTGTGTGTGTGTGTGTGTGTGTGTGTGTGCGCGCGTATGCGTGCACGTGTGTGACAGAAAAAAAAAGGGTGACGATATAGAACACGCGTGTGCTGTATCGACTTGTTTATGGTTTTGTCAAAGCTATACGTTTCAGTGGCGTTGCGTGGTAGCCGGAGAATGTGACGCGCATGTGAATTTGGTGTTTTGAATATGACTCATGCTTGTGCTGGGGAATGTGCTATTCCGAGAATGGAGAAGAGACTGTTTGTTTTTCACTTTAATTTGAGGAAAACGCTCTGAAGTCGGTTGCATTAGTTGCAGCCATCCATTTGTCATGCCCACTCGTCCACTTGAATGTAAACGGGGGACGTCTGTGAGTTTCGTGGAGTAGTTTGAGGGAGTAACCCCTCAATATTACGCAGCTCCAGACATGACATTTGAAAAAAAAAAAATGTACAGTCAAACCTCGGTTTTCAAACGTCTCGGTTCTCGACCAATTCCGTTTTCGACCAAATATTTCGAGTTTTTAATGCCTCGGATGACGAACAAATTTCGGTTCTCGATCAAACTGAGCGCACTTGAATGCACCATTTGACTCCTCTCGCCTTCCTTACACGAGGAAGTGACGTTTCCTCGGGTAGACGAGGAAGTGACGCTTCCTTGTGTTGCTTTCCATTGTGAGCAGACGTGTTCAGTCAACATTTTTATTTTAAAAAGAGCGTGGTTTCGGTTTTCGAACAGCCTTCTGGAACGGATTATGGACGAAAACCGAGGTTTGACTGTATATACTTTGTACACCCGCTCTATCTGTTAGGTACGCATGAGGAACTACTTTTTGCGCATGATTATACTACATTGTATGTACAAAATAGTAAGAAAGTGCGCACGAAGTAGTTGTTCGTGTGCATGAAGTCGTTGGAGCGTGCGCACAAAATAGCTCTGGCTCCTTGCGGGTCACTTGAAGATAAAAAATCAAACGCACCTTTCTTCAAAGTGGAAAGGTCGAAGGAAAAGCTACATAATGGACACGGTTAGCATGATCACATTTGATTTTAGGCGTGTGATGAGTTACCAGGACATCATTAAAAAGTTTGGCATTGCAAGGGATCATTATGTATTTATTAAACCGTTATTTTATTCAATTTTATTTTTTTAACGAGATGCACTAAGAAGTGGCACCCAAATTTCGTTGTAAGCTATACAATGACAATAAAGGCGATTCTGATTCTGATTATCACCGAGAGACATTCGGATAGGCTTTTGAGAGCTAGCTTGCTTTACCGGCGGAGGTACGACTTGGGCGCCGGGCTCGATTTGATTGTTCAGCAACTACAAGGCTCTGGGAGGGATCGTGGTTACCGGGGGATGTATACGAAATGAAAACTTTTTTGTCATAATATCACTACTTAATATTGGTATAAAATTAAAAAAAACGTCAGATGCAATAAAATGTGGGTTTCTGGAGGCACTGATTAGGTTAGAGGGAAGCGAGCCAGTGAAGGTGCGCTCGATTTGTGTACCCTCTTGTCCATGCGCATGAAGTAATAGTTTATGGAAGGCGAAATAGTAATTAGTATGCACAAATAAGTACTTTGTGCGCACAAAGTAGTTTTTTTTTTTTTTTTAAATGTCATGTCTGGGGCTCCTTACAATATCAACACATTATTATCATTACCCGGCCTCATTTTTGCAGCATTCAACCATCGGTCACTGTTTTTGTTGCGAAGGAGTTAGCTGACATTTAGCCATTTAATTCCATAGACGGCTACCATCACATCCAATTTCGTTGGTTCTTGACAAATCATTAGGGTAGGGGATCTTTTATATGTGTATAATCTTATGCAAATGTATTATGTCTGTATGTATAAAAAATTAAATATATTCAGAATTATATTATAATTTGCCCATATATTTAAGAGCAATTATGTCAAGACATTTTGTTGTCACGTTTGATGCAACAGGACAAGAAAATACCGTCTGAGAATCGTATTTCTCTTTCCGATATATATACTTCTATATTCTTGTGGGACATTATCATGCATACGGATGAGCAACAGAGGCCTAGCGCCGACAGTTGATGGGGTTAAAAGCGACTGCTGTTAGCGGCACGGAAACAAGAAGACAAGTGTCGACGGCGACAGGAAAAAGACGGAGCCTCCCCCATCCGAAGCTTCCCTCCGTCCCTGCCCCCTATACCACAGACGAGCATATGTGGGCTGACAACATGACATTGCCAGCAAAGAGGAGGCAAGAGAGAGAGAGAGAGAGAGAGGGAGAGCGAGAAAGACCAAGAGCCAAAGTAGCCCTGACATCTCCGATTGTGACAGCTGATGGAGGCAAATTAGCCTCACACATGCATACAACTGTCAACTCTACCCTGAAAACTAAGCCCTCCTCCCCTTTGCTGCAACCAGCCCCTCTCCGCTATTACACCCCCACAATACCATCGACTCAAAAAGCTAATATCTCTCTCTCTCTCTTTGTCTCTCCTCCCGATGGAGCCGCAGAAGCATTCCTGAGAGCTCAGGGATGAAACCTATGACGTTTCATGGCTGGATGTCTTTTTTCGATTTTGACTTGATTATCCCCTCTTAAGCCGCGGTGACCCCAGCCCCGAAATGTAACAACCACAACGGCATGCAAGTCCGGGACAATGGCGGCGAGTGGCAAACGTTCACACAGCAGATATCCATTATCGTAATAAGTGTAATCCCCATGACTCAGGTGTCCTCACACAGCCTGAAGTCCCCTGCGGTGTTAGGGAGGCGCATAGCACACTCAGATGATGGATTAGCTGTGTAGCCCATTCTATGCAGTTTGCCATCTCGCATAACTTTATTTTGTTTTGTTTTTTTTAGTATTAACTTGGATTAAAAGGTCTTTCTTCTCTTGTTGAAAATCATTGTTTGAAAAATGGGAATGGAAACGGGGCAGAAAGGCATTTTGGCGAGCGTATCTCGTGCTTGTGTATTTCTGTGAAAGAAACGGAAAGCTGGCATTTTACTCTCTGACAGGTAAGAGAAGAGTGAAGGGGGGGGGAGCTTGCAGAGGGGTTTTTGTGTATGTGTGTGTGTGTGTGTGTACTGTAGGCAGACTTGCACCCTGGGACACAATGTCATCGATCGTGCTGCAGGAAGAGGCCTATTATCTCCAGCCATGGTTCAAGCGGGAGAGTCAAGTGTGTCATATTTGTTGGCTCTAATTGGCAACCCACCCTGGTGGAGGCAGACTGGGGGTGAAGGCACTGCAGCAGAAACTCTTACACCGCCCATCCTCTCTCCCTCGCACACACTCGGCACTGCCGGCACCTTTGTGCTTCTCCTGTGCATGTTTCACTCCGGTATTTGTCTGCAACAGATAAAGAGCACGCAGTCGCGTGAAGAAATGGAATGCAAATGCATGTCCGCTTGGTCAGTCAACAATAAAGGGACAAAAGTCTTGAATTGCCGATTTTATGAATGTTTCTGTCGAGGAAAAAAATGGCAGAGTTGTGTTGAGTAGCTTTTTTTGGTATGTGTGTGTAGATTTACACCACCTCTTTGTTGTCTTCTCCAGATCGAAATGTGCTTTTCTTGAGGCTGTTGCCCTATCAAGGTTTTTTTTTTTCCTGTCCTCGCCTGTCTTCTTCTCTTTTTTTTTTAAACGGTAGAACACTGCCCTCTACTGTTGGCCGCAATTTCTGTTCCAAGAGTTAACTTTCAAGTGTACAACAACCATTTCAGGCGACAATTGGTGGACCCTTGATTCAATAAATTCAAAGTACAGTAAGCTTTTGTTAAATTGTTAAGTATTATCATTTTATATTTGAGCATTATATTCTTTTATGTTACGGTTACCTAAATTATATTCTGTTTAATACTTTCTGAAATATTCTTATGTTGCTTACATCTGATTGGCGAAGAAAGGCAGGAAGTGTGATCGTTACCGGAAGGAGGGTTGTTCCTTCGAGAGTTACGAGGCAGACGTTAAGAAAATAAAAAGAGCTGTTTTCAAACGAAGTTCATCTCCTCTTTTTGCCCATTCCGAACGTAGAGCAATCCACCCCAAAACCTACGAACCCCTCGACTTACACATTTTAAATGTGAATCTACAAAGCTTTAAAAAGTATAGTCGTGTGTTGCCGCGCATTTTTTTTTTGTCTTCAACTACTGTTGCTACTTGTTTGAAAATTAGAATACTTGATGAGTTTATGAGGTTCCGAATGAACGTCAAAACATTTTTTTTTTTATGCGTATGAATTTGTGGCATTCTGAAGAAGATCATGAGCATTGCATTCAATATCCTTAACTGTCAATAATTTAATCCAAGTCCAATGGTTCTTGTATGTGTTTAATTATTCCGTTGTTATATCACTGTAACATAAACCTTTTTGGGTCTTATTTTTTTTTCTTCTCGCTGGTAGGACTCCATATGGATGACATTTTCATTTGGGGGGGGGGGGGGGGAGAAGCTGAGGAAGCTGAGCACCAAATACCCGCTCGGAGTCCCTTAATGTCCATAAAGTTGCATTATTAAGATACAGTAACTCAGCTGCCTGTACAATGTGAATGTGAATGTGAATGAGTGCAGGAATGGGAAGCAAGCACATCTGCACGTTCTCGCTGATTTACAGTCACTGTCAGGAAATGTTCAAATGAGTTTTGTTCTACAAGGCTCACAGCCACAGTGAATGGCTTTCCTCGTAAAGCCCAATAATGACTTGTTTAATGAGGCAATGAGAAGCGAGAGCGCAATCTTCCAACATGATTGAGTCGGGTCTTTTTTTTTCTTCTTTTTTTTTTGCTGTTGTTTTGTTTCCACCTCAACATCATTCCGCCACCTTGGTAGGGAAACACACATAAACAAATCAATGTAATTTTCATTGTTAAATTTCAATATCACAATCGGCACGTTGGCCTCACGGTGCAGAGGTGCAGGGTTCGATTCCGGCTCTGGCCTTCCTGTCTGGAGTTTGCATGTTATCCCCCGTGTCTGTGTGGGTTTTCTCCGGGTACTCCGGTTTCCTCCCACATTCCAAAAACATGCACCGTAGGTTAATTGAACACTTTAAATTGTCCGTAGGTGTGAGTGTGAGTGTGAATGGTTGTCCGGCGCCCGCGACCCTCGTGAGGAGAAGCGGATTCGAAAATGGATGGGTAATCAGAGCCAGATGAAACTACGCACAATTCTATTTCTCCTTATAGATCTACTACGACATCCACATTTGCAATATCAAGAATATAATTCAATAAGTAATATTTCAATGAAATGTTATTCTCTTCTGTGAAAATCAGCAACTGTATGGATTTTCTCCAGAATTTGTTACACCAGTCACACCAACAAGAGCAGAATAGAAAAGAAAGAAAGGACCACAATAGAAGAGAACCTTGGCTTACTTGGACATAGAGTTTTGTTGTTTTTAGTTTTACAGCACAATAATGTGAGCTCTTGTCACAGCCAAAAGTGGGCAGCAGAGCATCATCTCCCGGTATAGAGGAGGTCTTGCCGGATGGATCCGCTGTCAAACTTGAGCGTCAAGTTTGGCTTGGTCCAACTTAAAGGAATGTTACAGGTTTAGCCCCTGAAACCGTTGCTGTCGATAAACAGGCTTTATCGTTCGGATTCCGTCTGCATTGGCAGGCGCGCACGGACGCGTACACTTAACACACACTCACAGTGTGGTCTGAGCCTGTTAATGATGTGTGTGGGTGTGTGTGGGGGTGGAGGGGGAAGAAAGAGAAACATAAAGGCGACTCTTGCCAACGGCGTGCTTCTAAAATGACAGAGACAGGTGGTGTTAAAATCACCTCTTGATAACTCACACAAACACACGACAGCCGCCGTCGGCCTGCCAACACATTCAATTAGCTCACTGCCTTCCTTTTTCACATTGTGACATCCAATTTTGTGTGTATGTTGTGTGCGTGTATTAGTTGTAAATTTTTAATCTACTATGAGCTTCACTTGGACGGTCACGAGTGAATACGGTCAATGCTTCCTCAACATTAATCTTGTTAATGTTACAGTCAAAGCTCGGTTTTCGAACGTCTCTGTTCTCGACCAAATCGGGTTTAGACTAAAAATTTCGATTTTTTTATGCCTTGAATGACGACCGAATTTTGGTTCTCCAAAAAACGGAGCACATTTGAATGCGTCACTTGGCTCCTCTCGCATTCCTTACACGAGTCGAGGAAGTGACGATTTTTTTTTTTTAAACAAACAATCTTTATTGAACAAGTCAGGATAGGAAGTGACGCTTCCTCGTGTAGCGTTATATTGTGAACAGACGTGTTCAATAAAGGTTTTTTTTTTTTTTAAAGAGCGTGGTTTCGGTTTTCGAACAGCCTTCTGGAACGGATTATGGACGAAAACTGAGGTATGACTGTAGTTACTTTGGAGAGGACTTAGAGGTGATTTATCAGGGCACGAGTTGATGTTGTACAGGAAAGTGTGTCGTTGTGTTGAAAGAGTGGCCACAGCATCTCTCAAATCTTTCACTCTCCAAAGATCAATAACAACCTTTGGCCTTTGAGCAGACCCATTCAGAGGGCCTTGAAGAGTGTTTGAACATCGTGTTAAGAATACTTGGGCTTCACGCACTCCCCTATAAACCGTTCCAAAATGCCACAAAACATGTAATGGTTACTACACTAGTATGTACCTCCATCCATCCAGACATTTTCCGATCCACTTTATCCTCACAAGTGTCACGGGGGGGGTGCTGGAGCCTATCCCAGCTGTCTTTGGGCGGTAGGCGGGGTACACCCTGAACAGGTTACCAGCCAATTACAGGGCACACAGAGATGAACAACCGTTCCCAAGAAGAACTGTTTGCGCTCACAATCACACACGGAACCATTTTGAGTGCTCCATTAACCTGCCATGAATGTTTTTGGAGTGTGAGAGGAAACCAGAATACCCAGAGAAAACCCACACAGGCACTGGGAGAACATGCAAACTCCAGACAGGAAGGCCAGAGCCAGAATTGAACGCTGCGCACTATGAGGCAAACGTGCCATTATTCTTTCTTTTTTTTTAAATTTGTTTTTTAATGGTCTACTTACATTCCTGAAAAAAAATGTTTTTTAGTACTGGACTGTCATGCTTGCCTAATTTCGGACTTGTCAGACAAGCCCAGCAAGTCGATATAAAAAGGTGAATTCACCATGGAATTCCTCATTCCTTTTCAAAATGGAAAAAAACAAAAAATGAGCGCACAGGGAAATTCAGAGTCCATCCTTCATGACGGTGGGTGGCCTCCGTTTCGTTTTTTTTTTTTAACCACATCTGCACGTTCTATCTTGACATGTAGTACAAAAAAAAAACGAGAAAAAGTAACACACTCTGCTGTCAAAAAAAATTCATTTCACACCTCTTTCGTTTTGTGGCGTCCAAATTAGTTCACCCACTGAGTTGCTTGTGTCTGCACCGAAACCAACAGCTGCACCGCTTCTCTCTTCATCTGTCTGGGGGCTGCCAGGACTGTGAGTGACGGCACATGTGCTGGGGTCCACGCCAGGGCCACTGCTGAAATTCTAACCCCTCGCCCGCGACACAAGACATACCCCCCCCGGCTATGGGCAGGGAGGAGCTCTGAAGGGACAGATGCTGGGAGAAGGAAACGAGGGAGAGCCGGAGAACCAGGGGCAGGTTTGAGGCTTGTGGTGTGTTTGCGCCTGACACGGTCAAGTTGTTCCGGGAGGAGGTCTGTTTTAACGGCGAGCGTCTGAGTTCAGGTGGAGAGGATGGTCGGGAGGATGTTGATGGCGTGCGTGCTGGCCGCTGCGATTTGTCAGGTAAAATACGTCTTTTCCATTTTATCATCATCGAAAATATTCTTCGTTCTTTCCATTTTTTTAACGACTCGGTAGATGGCACACCTACTTGTATCGCATCCTCACAATGTAACTTTTTGGTCTTGGTTCCAAAACGGCCTCCAGCCGCCCCTGCTTCTCCACTCGCACAGTTTATATTCCGACCCGAGTGCTGTTTGCAGCCAGTTTTCATCAGGACGGCCACGCGAGTCAACGGTGCAATCAGAGGCTGAAATTGACGTAAACACTTTTACCTCGATGGCTCCAGATGTGCGCCTAGGAGGATTGGGGGCATCGTTTGTCGCACCTGTCAGCAGGCGCCATGATGAGAATGGATGACAATGTAAGCTGACATATTAGCAACAGCGCCGCCGGCCGTCATTAGTCTTTCTGCGTGTTTGGGAAAAAGTAACGCGGCCCAAGTTGGTCGGGTGAGTGAGTTCGCCGCCATTGAGTCCCTGGAGAAGATCTTTCGATACCACCGACCGCACGCCGCTCCATCTGAGATATAAACCACGGTTATATTTACTCGTTGATTGGGTTGAATGTGGACTTTTCTTGGGAGTGTTTTTAGAGTTGACAATGTCTCTGTGATGCTTTGTTCCTCAAGAGGCATGAGCAAAGTGCTGAAAGTAATTCCAACTGTATAAAAGAAGCGATTTGAACGTGCCATTGTAGACCACGGAATGAGAACATGGCCACATACACACACTGTATCTACCCCGGTCCCTTAAGGATGACGCCCGAACTGATGTCCAACAAACGTTTAATCGTGGAACGCCGTGAAAACTAAAACACATTTCAAACAACAATCAACATTACAACATTCTCTTCGACAAGGCATTAATAAATAAGCCAAAACAGACACCTACCGTGTTCACCTTGTAAAACCGAAAGTATATAAACTTAAATAACGTTGACCAGACGATATCGTTTCTCTCTTTTTTCTCTCTCTCTCTGTAAATTGTCTTCTCGATCCTGCTAATTCTTCGCCATCCGCGGCACGTGACCCGGAAGTGATACCCGACAAAACATCCCAAATAACATTAAAATAAAACAATATGAAGGTTCACATAGAAACTAAGCACTTTTACAAATCAACGACATAAAAAAACAAATATATATATATATACAGTATATATATTATACAGGGCGGCCGGTAGTCAGTGGTTAGCACGTCGGCTTCATGCTGATTCAAATCCAGTCCGGCCTGTCATGGCAACCATGGCAGGCTGACACTCAATATTGAGCGCCAGTTTCACACAAGACAGCTGGGATGGCTCCAGACCCCCCGCGACCCTAGAAGGTTCCAAGGATGGCAACCAATGGACAACGTCTCCGGGGAAGGCGCATTTACTTTTGTTCGATTATTTTCCAAACGTAGGCAGGCGAGTGAAATGTAGAGTGGTACTATTCGAGATAAAGAAAATATCATGTCTCATTTTCTCAATTTCTTCTCCTCCTTACAAAGTATTTAGAGCAAGGTGAAGAACTTCACTTTCCGGGAAAATATGTTTGCCTCCTGTGTAAAGGCTGAAGTACTACTGTAAATATTTCTCACAGGGTGTTTCAAAGGAATCATAAAGAGGGTGAGCTACTCGCACAAAACGGATTTCTCTTCTCTCATCTCAAATGAAGGCCATCGAAATCGCCGTTGAAGATGCGGCCACTTTAAACTTAAGAGACAAGACAAGAAAATGGAAGCTGCCGGTTGTCAAATCATTCCTCCTCGTTAGTGGAGGAAAATCTTCAAATGTCGCTCCGCAGCGGAAAAGAAAATCCTGCCTTAAACTGGACAAAATAAATAACGGTCTCAATACAGTTCAGGTATTTTATGAGTGTTACCCGATCGCTTTCAGTTGCGCTGCAATGCGCTCACTCCCCTTTTCCCAGGGCCGGCTGTTATAAACCGAGGGGTGTCGAGGCCGGCTGGTGGATGTTTGGGGAGCAACGGGCCGCAGTCACAGCTGTTCCCAGATGCATACGCGATGCCATTTGCCTCGCTCGGTAATCCCCTCGTGGAAAGAAGAGCGGGCCGCTTCTGGACCATGAAATCGGGTACAAATCACGAGTGCGTATCGCGGCGGCCAGCTGGCACGGAGGTCTCACTCATCGGAAACAATCAGTCAAAGGCTTTACAGCCTGAGGGGGGGGTGAGGGGGTGCCGAACACACAAATAAAACGGTGTGGAATTGTGTCGTTTACATTGTTTTGGAAATAAGGGCTCAGCATCTAGATCAGGGGTCGGCAACCCAAAATGTTGAAAGAGCCATATAGGACAAAAAAAACCAAAAAACAAATATGTCTGGAGCCGCAAAAAAATAAAAGCCTACTATAAAACGTACAATGAAGGAACCGCATGCTGTATGTAGGTAGGAGACTGGACTGTCTCATAATTGTTTATGTTATTCATTCCTTTGTTGTGTGTTCACAAACGCCCCCATAGAATTTATTTTGTGATTTCCTTGCTTGGTTTTTTCGTTTTGGTGCATTATTTTCGCTTTTCTTAGTGTCAATGAAGTCCAGTGGTTAGCACGTTAATGCAGAGGTACCGGGTCCGTTTTTCGGACGTTCCAAAAACATGCATGGCAGGCTGATTGAACACTCTAAATTGTCCCTAGGTGTGAGTGTGAGCGCGTCTTTGTGTGCCCTGCGATTGGCTCAACCAATTCAGACTGCCCGACTGGGATAGGCTCCAGCACCCCCGCGAGAGAAGGGTTCAGAAAATGGATGGATGGATAGTGTCGGAGTGTTTCGGAGGCTGGCTTTGAACGCCTCTCGGGTCGAACGAGAAGAGAGAAGGCGCGGAGTCGGAAGCAGACGTGTCTGTTTGTCGAGACTGTTAAAAGCATTTTCAAACATTTTTTAGAAAGCTCCAGGGAGCCACTAGATATCGCTAAAGAGCCGCATGCGGCTCTGGAGCCGCGTGTTGCCGACCCCCGCTCTAGATAGACGTGTCAAAGAGTGCAAGTTGTCGTTTCCATCAGTGGTGTGGGTCGGGGGGGAACAAGTCATGCTGACCAGTTGATGTCAATCAACTAAATACAATACAATACATCCTGATTTATATAGCGCTTTACAAAACAGTTAACATCAAGTAAAATCATAAACACAACATAAAAACACGGGACAGTCATGCAATCTGAACCACTTTTCCCCTCATACTCTTTGTTGTTTGAAGCAGTTCTAGATAAAAGCTAAGTTTGAAAGAAGCTGTAGCGTCCATTGAAGAAAAAAAAAAAAGATTGCTTCACTTCTTCTGTCCCATGTAAATCCGCTTCAATTCCAAGCGGCGACTCTCCGTTCCAAACGCGCATTCGCGCTCCACGTCGACGCTCCTCTCTCCGTCACGTTAGGCCGGCCAATCATACTTTGGCCGTTCTTTCTTCTCTCTGAAACGAATGAATAATAGAAATCTATTCGCAGTTGGCACGCCCGTTTCATTTGCCCTACTTACATCGTAGTCCCTTAACCTTTTTCGGCATTCTAAAAGTGGTGACATCTGTCCCGAGGGGGCCACGCGCACACTTGTTACGCCACCAAAAATAGAGCATCCATGCCGCGCAGCCATGACTGAGCAAAGAGCGGCGGCGTCGGGCCGACAGTGTTGCAGACTGCTTCGCTTGGTTTGTGTGAATGTGCGTGTGCGTGTATGTGTGTGTGTGTGTGTGTGTGTGTGTGTGTGTGTGTGTGTGTGTGCGCGCATCTGAAGAGTTGACCCAAGGCCACCTGTGTGACCTGAAGGCTGTTGCTCAAAGACACTTACTTCATGGCATGGGTCAGCTGCGAAGATTTTTACACAGTTGACGGTTTAACTCGCAAACTTCAAAGTAAGAATAAAAATAGCAAGGGCTTAGTTTTGTTTTGCAGTGGTGGCAAACATCAACGGCTTGTGCTTGCTTTTTAAAAAAAGTTTTTTTTATTGTTTGTTCAAATATGTTTATGTCCAGTAAGGATTCAGGGAGAGAAGTCCCAATTGTTGTTTCCCATGAATGGATGTTCAAGAGACCGTTTGCAGCAAATGCAGCAGAGTTGGAAAGCAATTGTATCGCCAAATGAGCTCTCTTGTTCTGTAAAAATGGAAACATGAGTGGTGGGTGAGCTGGCGGCACCTCTCAACTGGTCACCGGTCAACCAATTTCACTCCTGCAGTTAACCTTACATGCGTGATTTTTGGAATGTTGGTGTAACATGCAACCCCAGTTTGATGTGAACTCTTGAAAACTCAGAGCTGGGAGACGCGCTCCCCACTATCCACCATCTTCCCAACAGATCACAAAGAGTAAACAAAAAAGTGTGCGCATTTTGTCATTTAGCGCCAAAATGCGGCAAGTGAGGAGACATCAAACATCCTGAGCTGACTGTGACCGCTTAATAGCGCTTGCTGGAGTGATGGGGGGGCGCTTGGGGGTGGTATATCGCCTCCAAACAAGCTATCAGTACTTCTGTGAGGGCCCAGGGTCAAAGGCCATGTTGTAAAAGTACCTGGGAAAAACGTCTAAAACAGTTCAACTGTGTGTGTGTGTGGGTGTGGTGTCATCACTCAGCCCGTCACAGGCGGCAGCCAAACGTCTAATTGGTTACTTGACCCTTTGGTGGGACTGCATCCTTGTCTGGTAAAAACATTGGAAAGGTGGTGGCGGCTGGACGGCATCCAAAAAAGGTCGTTCTGCTTGGACAAGAGAATTATGAATGAGGCAAGAAAGTGGAGTGAAACAGCAGACCGCTTTTGTTCTGGTGTTGTTTGTTCTTTTTTTTTTTAGGTAATTTTCTGTTTTAGGTGACATTGTCATTGTTGTTTTTTGTTTTTTTTTGGGGTGTAGATTGACATTGTTGTGCACCATTGCAAACTACAATTATATTAAAGAAAGACCCAATTTTCAATCAAGGGATATCGTTGCATCGTGAAGGTGTAGAAGTAGTCCAGAGAGCAGAGCTCGAACTTAAACATAAAATAGCGTACGACTCTTCCAGATTCTGTTTGTGAGCCTCCATCCATCACCCAGTGTGAAGATTTCCCACAGAGGTTGGCCCCAAAATCCCATTAATCACACATAAGCCAGTTTTTTTTTTTTTTTTTTTACTTTACTGAAATAACAATAAAGAAGGCACGCTGTGTCACTGGAGAGTTGAGGGATTGAGCGTCGGCTCGCTGCAGATGGTGCCCGGGATGAATTTGTGTTGATGGTAAGCACTCGAGGAATGTGTGTGTAAACATGCATCTCGGAGCGTGTCATGATGATGGCTACAAATAGACAGGGTGGAGAGTACGGAGGCGTCTGAGATTAGTGTGACACCCCCCCGTCTGCAACCGTCGCCGTCATTCATTCCTCACCGTCAAATCTTACAGCATGCCAGGCAAGACAGGAAATTGAGATGAGACAAAAAAGCCCTTTCAAAACAAAACAGAAAAACGATATCGATGCCTTCTATGCATGAGCTTTGAGCATTTTTTTGTTTTAATTTAAATGCCATTATATCAATGTCCACTAGTACAGTTTTAAAGAGGAAGCCAGCCTCGATTTTCTTTACAAATGAGTTGACTGTAAAGAGGCCGTTTGAGCTGTTAAACATATGGCGAGCAACGTTGGATCCAGTGATTCCCCACAGAGACAAACGAGGGAAACAACTTGCGGAAATGTGAATAGATGATCGTGCGTGGGTGGGCGTTTTGTGTATAGTCACTAGAGTCGGCGTGTATGTGCGTGCGCCCGTGAGAAACTCTCCATGTGAGTGTGTCTGACGAATTCCCACCGCACGGCCGATTCGCGAGGTGACCCCCAAACTCCCAGTCAGGTGCCGAGCTGAGCAGAAAGGGGAATTTGTGCATGTGAGGTGGGAATGTGGCTGGGAAAGCACAAGATCTAAATCCATAGTGGACAGCTGTTGGTGTGTGTGTGGGGCGGGGCGGGGGGATGTATGAGCAATGTGGCGAACGAAAGGCAGTTTGCGTTTCCTCATTCTGAAATGAATGTTATAGCCAGTTCAAAGGAGAGTGGCAAAGTTGTGGATAAGTGAGGGAAACCCGAAGCGCTGACACTTCTGCTCCTCACCCAACACATTTCCCGGCATGTGTGCAGCCTAATTTTAGTGTCACCGTTCAGGATATAAGCAAGCTGTTTTGTGCAGGTGTTGAATGCTGAACAGCACACACGGATTCAGGAGGTTCACCCATGGAGGAGACGAGGCGAAGGAGTGATGGTCAGGGTCAAGAGAGATTGGATCATCCCTCCGATCAGAGTTCTGGAAAACAGTAAGCAGGTCCCAGAAAATTTGGTCCAGGTAATGAATTGGTTCGAAACCACATGCCCCCTTCAACTCATTGCCTGCCCAACCCCAAATACGAAACACCTAACACCATCTCCTCTCTCCAACCAGATTAAGTCGGACAAAATCTTCACAGGCGAGGTGATCTATAAATTAGAGGGTCCGGGTGTGGATCAGGCACCCAAAAATTTCTTTGAGATTGATGACAAAACAGGAGTCCTCAGAAGCAAGCGTCCACTGGACAGGGAGAAGTATAGCAGCTTCACGGTAAGGACATTTTTATGGCCGTGACATAGGGAAACAAATGTGTGTGTGTGTGTGTGTGTGTGTGTGTGTGTGTGTGTGTGTGTGTGTGTGTGTGTGTGTGTGTGTGTGTGTGTGTGTGTGGATGGATAGATAGAGTCATCCAGTTAGCCTGGTATCTGGATGGCATATACATTGCTTGCTTGCTCCTTAGCTACATATGTTGCCAGTTAGATTAAAGTTAGCTTAGCTAGATAGCTAGATAGCTAGATAGTCATCCAGTTAGCCTGGTATCTGGATGGCATATACATTGCTTGCTAGCTACTTAGCTATGTGTTTTGAAAGGCGCTTTTAAATGAAATGTATTATTATTATTATTATTATTATATATCTTGACAGTTCGATTAACGTTAGCTTAGATTGCTAGATAGATAGATCGAGTCATCCAGTTAGCTAGGTATCAGGACGGCAGATATATTGCTTGCTACCTCCTTGGCTACATATATTGCCAGTTAGATTAAAGTTATCTTAGATAGATAGATGGATTCTACTTTGGCAGTGAAATTCACACACGTCCACTCAATGAGTCATGTTATGCTCCCTCAAAGCAAATGCGCCTCAGGCGTGACCGCCATAGGCCAACTTTTTAAGGACTTTACGATCATCAAGGGAGCCACTACACAATGTTTTGGACAAGATGACTGTGATGTAACCCATGATATCCGACCAAACATCCTTCGCACATTTCCTCCCACTTGATCCGTGATATATAGACAGACTAGGAATAGCCTAGCTTGCGCTGCCTGTTGAACAGTTCCTTCATAAAAAGGTGTGACATTGGTCATACATGATAAAAAAAAGACAAAAAAAGATATCTTAAATAACGCTTGTTTATTTTTCCTATGTGTAGTTAAAAGCCTTTGCACTCTCGACCAGTGGAGAGAGACTGGAGAACCCAACCACCATAGAAATTGTTGTACTGGACCAGAATGACAACAGACCCGTCTTCACCCAGAAACAGTTCACTGGTGCCGTCTCTGAGTTCTCAGTTCCAGGTAAATCCACATTACAACGCTGCACGTCTCCCTATCCGAAACGTCATAATCCTAAACAATAATTCGACAAGAGTCACATTGACTCACCGTCTAAAAACTGCTTTGGACAGGTACATCGGTAATGTCGGTGTCAGCCACAGATGCAGACGACCCAATGACAGATAACGCTTTTCTCAGCTACTCCATTATTGGCCAAGAGAGCATCCCGGCCAATGCTGTTACCAAGACTATGTTTGGCATCAACAATGAGACGGGAACCATCTACACAAGAGACGTAGGCCTCGACCGAGAAGTAAGATGCCCCAAAGCCACAGGACACATCAAAATGCACAGTATCTCGTCATCTTAACTGCTATACAGATTTTTGAGAATGTATACAATGCAACTTATTGAAATAGGCTATACTGTAATCGTAACTACATACACTTCAATTGTTTCGTGAACCGATGAGACAAAAATGAACCTTAATGGCTTAATCGAGCCACCGAATGAAGTCAAGTTTCATTGACGTACCGTAACATGATGGCAGAGGAGCAAAATGAACTTTGAAGGAGTCTACAGAAACATTTTGCGCGCAAATTTACATACAGAACATGTCTTCAGTTCAGCCTCCAGCAAAAATAAAGCAATTGGCCACATGCGCTGTTCTCATACTTTGTACAAGACCGTAAATGTTACACATACGTACAACACATATGACAATAAAGTGTATTCAATTCAATTCAATTCAATTCAATAAATGTTATCGTTGCAGTTGAATGATGTTATGCTCTTCCCCAGGTGGTGAAGACCTTCAGGCTAATGTTGCAAGTTGCTGATATGGGTGGCATGGGACTGACAAGTGAAGGCGTGGCCATCATCCACGTGTCTGATATCAACAATCATGCACCTCAGTTCCACCCGAGCTCGGTGAGCCCCCTTTAAGAAAAGACCACTCATACATGTCGTTATGTATGTCGCGGGTGGCACAAGGACAACCGGTAAATGATTCAAGCAGTACACGTGCTTGCATTCACGAGCTGCTTTCTGTCCGTGTGGCCCATCCAGTACAGCATGACAGCAGTGGAGAACCGAATGAACTATGAGATCGGCCGCGTCAATGTGACAGACCTTGATGATCGCGGAACGGGAAACTGGGAAGCAAAATATTTCATCTCAAATGACCCTTACAGAAACTTTGCCGTCACAACGGACAGTGTCACCAACCAGGGTATTGTGATGGCGGCGAAGGTAAGGTTGACCCATAAATAATACATTTTATTTTTCATCAGTGCTATTGGGCGGCCATTTAGGGCCATGCACTGCTCGTAATCAGATGTATGACAAAAATGCGATTTTAAATCAAGACAAAATATGAGGGGCAGCCCGGTGGTCCAGTGGTTAGCGCGTCGACCTCACAGTGCAGAGGTCGAGGGTTCAATTCCAGCTCCGGCCTTCCTGTGTGGAGTTTTCAAGTTCTCCCCGCGCCTGCGTGGCTTTTCTCTGGGTACTCCGGTTTCCTCCCACATTCCCAAAACATGCATGGTCGGTTAAGGGAACACTCGAAATTATCCCGAGGTGTGAGTGTGAGTATGAATAGTTGTTCATGTAAGTGTGCCCTGTGATTGGCTGGCGACCAGTTCAGGGTGTCCCAAAGTCAGATAGGCTCCAGCGCACCCTCGTGAGGATGAGTGCTTCCGAAAATGAATGGATGGATAGATTTTATTCTTTGTCTTGCAGCCCCTGGATTACGAAGCACAGAATGAGTACATTCTGTTCCTGACGGTCGAGAATATCAATCCGCTGAGCGACAAGGCTCCAAACTTGCCAGTGAGCAGTGCAATCGTGGTGGTGACGGTCGTCAATGAGAACGAAGCGCCGCATTTCAGGGAAGACCCCATACGGATTGTCGTGCCCGAATCTGTGGCTCCCGGAACGCTCCTGAAAAGCAACATTGCATTTGACCCCGATAAATCTGACCTCAGGTATGAAGACATCGCTGGTGATTTCTCATTTCATTCTTTGCTCACCCTGAAAATGGTTGCTCGGCTCTTTGCGCTGAAGGTATGAGATCAGTCGAGATCCTGAGAGGTGGCTGGACATCAACAGACACACGGGCGACATAACTGCAAGGAGAACCTTCAACATGCGATCGCAGCACGTTAAAAACAACATCTACGTCGCCGTTGTCAAGGTTACAGGTCAGAATAGTCGGCCCGTTCTTCCAATTTCAAAAAACCTCACGCAGACACCTCCAGAGGTCATCCTACACGCAATCCGAACGGGTTCTGTTGTCTTCATTTGCGACCCCGATTGACCTGCACAGATGTCGGCGGCGTGTCAACCACTGCCAGCGTGGTCATCACTTTGAAGGAGACCAACGACTTTCCCCCAAAGCTCCTTCCACGGATTGGCACCGTGTGCAGAGATGCACGAAGGGCCGCTTCCGGATTGGTGCTGACTGCCGAGGATGACGACCTCCCTCCGCATGCCGCGCCGTTCCATTTTGAAATGCCCGACGATGTGTCCGTCAACTGGACTGTCATTCAAGTCAATGGTCAGGCTCGTCGTATGGAAGAATGACGACAGACATGGCCCCGGTGCATGTGCATGACTAATTCAGCCCACATTTTCCTTCCTTAAATCATCTGACCTCTTTTTTTTTTGCATTCCTGTGTGCGCCCCCTTTTTTTGACTTCAGACACGCATGCGATGCTGCAGCCTCTCGTCGACCTCGGGGATGGAGAATACGCAGTCACACTGTTGGTGTCCGACTCTGGAAAGCCGACACTCAGCTCTTACGCTCAGATCAATGTCACGGTGTGTCTCTGTGACTCGTTCGGAGACTGTAAGTCTGAGGCGGGGGCAGTGTTCGGCTCCAGAATGGGGATCAGCTTCATTGCGCTTGCCGTCATCATGGCCAGCGTTGGCCTCCTTTTATGTAAGTTATATTTGGAGCCTGTCGTTTGTTGTTGCTCCCTTCTGGCAAGACTTTTAAGAGAATGACTTGAACGAAATTACGGTGTCCGAAACTGCAATGCTAAAAAAAGTGGAAAAAAAAAAAAAAAAGTGACTCGGACATTTCTAGTAAGTAGCGCTTGTGCATCACATCCTGATAATCACAAAGGCGTTCGCTGCTTTTCCAGTGCTGCTCCTTTTAGCTGTGGCGGCGACTTCCTGCGGGAGACGCCATCATATCAAGAAAGGAGCCGGTCTGCTTGTGGGGGATTCGGAGGACGACATCAGGGACAATGTGCTCAACTACGACGAACAAGGAGGGGGTGAGGAAGATGAGGTAAGGCCTCATGATCAATGAGTTCATATGATTCGTTGCATACTATAGCGTGCATCAATATCGATCGATCAAACAACCTTGGAAGCAGACCAAGTTTATCTATGGTCGAACTTACGGCATCCAAGCCTCACAGTTGTTCATCATTCATGTTTCATTTGCTGGTGATGCGATTGACCAATCACCATCCCCCCCCCCATCCCCACCGCAGAACGCCTTTAACATCGACCTGCTGTGGAATCCTCTCGATGCACCCTTGACCCCCCCCATGCCGTACTACCCCGTCGCTGGCGTTCGAGGCAAGCAGCCCATCAGAAAGGACGCGCCGCATAACCTGCCGTCGCCCGCCTACCCTCGGAGGCCCCCGGCAGATCCCACTGACATCGAGGACTACATCAGTGATGTAAGATGCCTCGGCGTGTCGCCGAGCAAAATCCCAGAAGTGGGTCGTTTTTGACGTGCGTATGTACATGCTTTGGTGTTTGGTGAAAAAGGCACGACAGCAGGCCAAAATAACCCGTCTGCCTCCAGAATGTCTTCATTGATTTGCTTGATTTTAAACTTTACTCATATTACTTAGAGCAGGGGTCGGGAACCTATGGCTCGCGAGCCATATATGATTTTGATGAAAAGAAGAAAAAAAAAGATGACGAGTTTGGTAGACTTCAGGACGAATGGACCGAAGGATTCGCCTTTGTAGAGGGAACGCCTTCTGCAGTGTTTCTGATTTGCAATGACAAAATACCACCGATGAAACGGTCCAATGCAGAGCGGCACTTTGACACGCCCCATGCTACGTTCGGCATCAAAACACTGCGCGAGAGACAGCCGAAAGGAAGCGTGCAAGCTACTGAGCAGTGTAGCTAGCTAGCTAGCAGTAACTTCGCGTATGGACCCGGTAAAATGACTTTCATTCCGATAGTTTGGCTGGATTTTTAGCAATCGTGAGGAACGGAAAACTATTAACCCCCATGCAGTAATTATCCCAAAATTGGACATTTCAGACGCTTTGGACGATTTTGGACTGTTGGACAAATGGACACCACAGACAAAACAGTGAAAAATAACTCCAAGAAGCTGAAATTTTGCATCGGATGTATATCTATGTCTTGGCCAATTCCCACTGAACATTTTGAGGGGTTGAAAGTGAAAAAAAATGAAAAGTGAAAAAAGTTGTTGCACATTGGAAGAGGGACATTTTTGGGACGTAATACCCTTCATGCAGCCGCTTAAATATATCCATCCATCCATTTTCCGAACCGCTTTATCCTCACTAGGGTCGCGGGGGGTGCCGGAGCCTATCCCAGCTGTCTTCGGGCAGTAGGCGGGGGACACCCTGAATTGGTTGCCAGCCAATCGCAGGGCACACAGAGACAAACAACCATCCACGCACACACTCATACCTAGGGACAATTTAGAGTGCACAATCAGCCTGCCATGCATGTTTTTGGAATGTGGGAGGAAACCGGAGCACCCGGAGAAAACCCACGCAGGCCCGGGGAGAACATGCAAACTCCACACAGGGAGGCTGGAGCTGGATTCGAACCCGGTACCTCAGCACTGTGAAGCCGACGTGCTAACCACTGGACTACCGGGCCGCCGCTTAAATATATATATATATATATATATGTATATATATATGGCTCTCACTGAAATACATTTCCAAATATTTTGCTTTTATGGCTCTCTTAGTCCAGGCTGTCGAAAAAAAAAGTCAGTCAGGATGAGCTCCGGCATCACCCGTGACCCAAATGGGGACACGCATTGTGGAAAACAGATGAGTGGGTGTTGAACTATGCCACAGTTTGGCATTTCGGCATCTGACACTCGATTTTCGATGAAGCATTTCAGCTTCTGTGAGAATGTGCCGAGACAATTTTTTTTGTTTTTTTGCACAAAGGCCATGTTTTCTTTTTTTCCCTCAGGGTCTGCAGGCTGCCGATAAGGATCCCAACGTGCCGCCGTATGACACGGCCCTGATCTATGACTTCGAGGGAGAGGGCTCACTGGCGGGCAGCCTCAGCTCCGTCGCATCCGGCAGCTCGGATGAGGACCAGGACTACGACTACCTCAACGAATGGGGACCACGATTTCAGAAACTGGCCAACATGTATGACCCGCGTTAGGTGGGGAGGTGACCTTTAAACGGAAGTGTCGAATGATTCAACAGCAGTGAGCAAAACACTTTTAGGGGTTTCACTGGACTGTGTGCCTTACCGGACCACTGGTCTTAAACACGAGTGCGTGAGATCATAGTTTTGTCGTGAATAATTGGGAGTCAACTACATAGTCAAAGAGGACTTGTTAAAACCTTGACAAGGATGCTCAGGAAAAAAAAAAACACGCAGGAGACGCCGAACATGTTGAAATGTTAGTCCATGATGGATTGGATTAATCCCCAGACTTGGATTGCCTGGGATGTACTTCTTTTTTTTTTATATTGTTATTATTTTATGAGATGAATTTGATTTGTTTATCATGTTTGCTTGTTTGATCATAGCCCCTCCATTCCAGCATGTGTTCTACCTTTGACACAAAATATTACCCAACGAAACAAATACAGAGGCAAAATATTCCGTGGGAGCTTGAGAGGGAGGTACATAGGCCCAATTACACTTTTTAATTTTATTTTTATATATATATATATAGTGTCTATATAGAATGAATGAAAAGAAAATAGCTGGCTTACCCGAAATATTTCATTCATATAATGAATATAAAACTGATTTCGTATTCATATTTCAAAGGCTACAACTAGAATAAAGCACCATTCAATCTGTGCTGTGTAAGCATTTGAAACTTTAAGATGATGGACATGGGAGATACCAAGGCCCTGAAAACACATCAACAGAAAAAAAAAATTGTTTCTCGTGATCACGAGTTTTACTTACGTGCGTTTTATTTGTGTTTATGTTTGTAATTTACTCGCAGCATAAAAATACCGATTCTGTGAAGTCCTGGTGGTTTGTTACAAAACACGAGTGAATAACAGCATCATGAGAACCAAACCAAAGAACTCACCAGACAGGTCAGCGATAAAGTTGCGGAGAAGTCTCTGATTTTGAAGATGAAGGAGGACCGTTCAATCCATTATCCCAAAAAGGATCAAGTGTGGCACAACTGCAAACCTGCCAAGACGTGGCCTTCCATTTAAGCTGCCCGAGCGAGGGAGGAGAGCACTGGTCAGAGAAGCAGCCAAGAGAAAAAACTAAAAGTCACGCGCTCCACAAATTGGAGAGCAGTGGTTGGAAGAAAAGCATTTTTTAAAAGTCCTCCATGGAGGGAACACTGCAAACGTGGAAAAAGGTGCTTTGGTCAAATGAGATCAAAGTAGATTCTTTTTTTGTGGCATCGCGTTTAAATAAAATGAATTATTATTATTATTATTATTTCTCATGACATTACAATCCCCAGCATGAAACATGGCCGTGGGGATTCTTTTTCTTCAGAGACAGGGATCTTCCGGTAAGACAATGACCCGACACATCAAGCCAGAGCTGCAATGGGGGCATCTCGATCAAAGAATATCCATGTGTTAGTTACAACGGCTCAGTCAAAGTCCAGACCTAAAAAATCCCATTCAGCATCTGCAGCAAGAATTCATAACTGCTGTTCACAGACACTCCCCATCAAATCTGGCTGAGCTTGCGCTATTTTGCAGAGCAGAATGGGCAAAGATTTCAGGCTCTGGGTGTATATTAAAGACAGCATGCCTTTGTTTGCCTGCAGAACTCAAACACAACTTTGAGGGAAGATGCGCCAGGAGCCAAACAAGCTATGTTCGTCATTTTATGATTCATGTGGAGAAAAAAAAAAATCAGATGGAGGATTTTACTGCCACCTGCAGGACACAGGAAGTCCTCGTGGCGCCGCCTTTACGAAGCGCTCTTTTTGCAGGGTAGTGCTGAAAGTCAAGTCAACCTTAAATCACCACCAATTGCTGCAATTCTTCAATTCATCGCAACCCATTTTATTTTCAAACCATAAAATACAGATCATAACGCTTCCAAGTGCAGACGCCCTCCAAAAAGGTCGAACAATTCCCACAGAAAACATTTTAGCAGGTAGCCCAAAATGAGTTCTTGAGGAACCGTATTGAAAAGTTGTCCCACAGAAACTTTTCTTTTTCCTGCCTTGCTGACTGACACATTTGATAGTTGGTTCCAAAAAAAAAAAAACTTGAGATCTTCTCTGACATTCAGTTGCAACTGACACGCCATCAACATGTTCACGTCGTACGAAATGCGTTTTGCTACAAAGGTGAGAGTCATCTTCAGAGTCTATCCAAACGACATGCAGAGCGTTTGCTTGTTTGTCCGTGTCAGACTCCTGAACTAGACCGAGCACACCAAACACCACGGTGCTTGATAACATGGTGTGAGAATCGTTTGCATATTTGCTAAACCTCTAGTCACTCAGTGATTAAAAATAATAATAATAATAATAATAATTATACTTCAGACCATCTCCGGATTCATGTCGCCTTCGCCGCGTCCGCGCGAAGGCGGCTGCGGTTCGTCTTCGCCCGTGTCCTGCTTGTCCCTCTGAGCTTCCACCCAGCTCTGTGGGACAATCATCTTCTTTGGCCCGTGGGGCGGAGGACCCAACAGAGCCTCGATGTCATCGTAGTTCACCACCTCCCGCTCTAACAGAGCATTGGCCAACTGCAGAGAAGAAATGGCGGCAATATTGAAACGGTGGCGACGGCCTCGAGGCGCGGAGATGTCGAGACCGCACGGTACAAAGAGAGAAGACGGCGCACCAAGGTCAACTTGTCCCTGTTGTCGATGAGCAGCTTCTCTGTATGCCGGTAGGCGCTGGCGATCAACATCTTTGCCTCCTAAAAGAGACAAATGTGTGATCATAATTTTGAGAAACTCGGGTCACATGACACAACCTCTGGATGAAAAATGGGATGATAGAAGAGAAATGAAACAATCGGGAACCTACGAGGTCCATCTGCTGCTGGAGTCCTTGGCTGAAAGGTCGACGCCCAATGGCCCCCTGCTCCTCCGTTTCGGGGAACGACACCTGGCCGACACTGTCACACATGCCGTACTGCTTCACCATTGAGTAGGCCACGCGCGTCACCTTGCGCAGGTCATCCTGAGCTCCTGTGGACACACAAATCAAACTTTCAATCAAGTTGAGAAATTGAAAAGAAGAAGAAAAAAAACAAAAAACAAACGGAGCGGAAATAATGTGATTTCACTTCCTGTATGTCTTGCATCAATTAAATATTGTGCAAGCTTTGATACAGAAACACAGTTCAAGCCATGAACGATCCTGCTCAGGTCTTTCCAGAGGATTTGGTCTCACAGGACTGGTCCTGCGGTGGTCACAAGTGGCCTGGAAAACTTCCGTTTAGTGGCGTTGGGTTTCCGTAGCGTTTTTTTTTTTTTAAATTTTGTATTGCATTTGTTTTGTCATTTGTAATGTTTTCTTCTACTTTGCTGCATTTCTTTCCTGCGTATGTTTTTGTGTTTGCAGCATTTCTCACTTGCAGCGTTTTTGTTTTGCGTGGTCTTTAGATTGCATGTTTTTGGCTTGTTGTTGTTGTTGTTGTTTTTTTTTTCATCTTTCTTGAGTTAGCAACCGTAATTTACAGCAGTAAAAGAAGAGGCACAGCGCCCCGCCCCTCCCATTAATTTCCAAACGCAGCCTACGTTATAAACCGGTCATTTTCCATCCATTTCCATTTTTTGAAGCAGCCCGAGTAACCGAACGGTACATTTGAACAGCGCTCTGAGTTTTTGAACATTTGGAAAGAAGTAGTGGCCATATTTCTTGAATGCACCCGTGGTTAGGGAGTGTTCGGTCTAGCCAGAGAGAATGTTCGGGGACTGTTGGTGGTGTGTACCTGTTGTAACCTTGTTAAAGGTAATGGCTTCCGCAGCCCTTCCTCCCAGAGCCATGCACATGCGCTCAAACAGCTGCTCCTTGGTGAACAGGTACTGGTCACGAGGCAAGATCTGCGCAAATCCCAGGGCCGCGTTTGTCCGAGGCGCAATGGACACCTGAACCAACCAAAAATCACACACACATATTTTTAAAATGTATGTGGACATAGCTTCTTTGTTTCGTGGCGAGCGCATGCGCGACTGGGTTCGTGGCATTGGGCCTGTTCAACAATTAAGGAACGTGTGCTCTCAACAATACAAATAACGATGTGGTTTCAGGGTTCCCACTCTTCCACTTGCTTTTTATTTATGGACCTTTTAAGGACCTTTTTAGGGCTAATTTAGCCATTTTTTAAGGACTTTTTCTCCATTCAGAACAGGATTCACGGTGGATTTAATGCCCGCTCAGCAATATGCGGGCTGAACAGAAAGCCACATATCACTGAGCTGGTGTTTAAATCATTGCTGCCAAAGGAAGGGCACATCTTTATTTTTAGGACCAATCAGCTAACCCTTTATTTGACATACTACATGTCAAATTTTCCTTTAAATTGGAAAAAAAATCTTAAATTCATTGTCAAATAAAGTACACTAAGAAAAAAATTAATGTAGAAAATGTAAAACTTCAATTGATTTTCAAATAAAAATACATTTTTAAGGATTTTTATTGATTTTTAGAAGCTTTCCCTGAAAATTAAGGACAATTAAGAACATAATTTTATAACTTCTTTTTTTATGGATTTTTATTAACTTTAAGGACCCGTGGGAACCCTGGGTTTGTTACCTTCATGACTGCCTCGGTGTGCTCAAGCAGCCATCCGACTAACGCGTGACCCGATTCATGGAAGGCGACCACCCTCCGCTCCTCTTTGGAGAGGATCTTACTCTTCTTCACACTTCCTAAAAACACACATTTGCACCGACCCTTGTTATATATTCCACTTTTCCCACATTACAAGAGCAAATTATAGGCTCCAGCTCACGTGCGACCGTAGTGATGATAAGCTACGTTTCCACTGTACCTGCGATTACTCTCTCCACTGCATACTCAAAGTTGAAAGTGTCAATTGACTTATGCCCCTCTCTGGCGGCATGCAGGGCAGCTTCGTTACATATGTTAGCAATATCAGCACCTGTAGACACAATCAGGGCGAGGCGATTATACTTCTCAGATGGCAAACATGATGAAGACGTTATGGACGATAGGACGCAGCAAGAGGAAAAAAAAAAAGCAAATACAGAATGTTTTGCATGTATTATTATACCACTAAAGCCAGGGGAGAGCTCAGCTAGGCGCAGGGAGTAGAAGTTGGCTGGTTGTGTCAGCTTCAGGATCTTCAGATGCTGCTCAAAGATTTCCATCCGCTCCTGAAGAAAAAAAAAGAAGAAAAAAAAAAGATGTCTTTAGATTTAGGCTCCAGGATAATTTGAAATTCATACACAACCAACCATCTTAGGTTGGTGCTGACTTCCGGTTATGCTTCAACAAGTGTGCCGCCGCCGCCGCTCACCTGCAAGGTTGGAAGATCGATGAAGATGTGCCGGTCCAATCTGCCAGGTCTCATCAGAGCATTGTCCAAGATGTCTGCTCTGTTTGTGGAGGCCAGGACAATCACATGGTCAGTTGTTCCCATCCCTGAAGAAGAAAAACAAAGAAAAAGCGTTTGGTGGCAAAAAAAAAATGCTCCGACTCCCTAATCTGAACCCACCATCCATTTCAACTAGCAGCTGGTTGAGGGTCTGCTCCTCTTCGGTATTGGAGAAGCCAGAAATGTTGGTTGAGCGCTTTTTTCCAACAGCATCAATCTCATCAATGTAGACGATGCAAGGCGCCCGGCCACGAGCCTCCTTGAAAAGGCTCCTCACCCTGGCGGCACCCAGACCTACAAACATTTGTTTTTATTTGACTTTTTTTTGTTATATTACTCATTTTCACACACATACATGATGAAATGGCCCGCAATGGGAAAAAGGTTTGGGACCACTGTGCTAAATTGAAGGAAAAAATAAAAAATTAAATGGTGCACTTGAATCATCTGTCCAGCAGAGTGTGCTCTGAGTACATTGGTAAAAACAGGCTAAATGTAGACAAAAGCAATAGATTACAATTATTACGTTTCCAAACTATATTTTCATTTTGTTTTATTGGGAGGCCATCCCGTTTTTTTGGTCCAAAAACATTTTTGGGCGCTCCATCCCCGCTTATTCAAAACCTTGTTCGATTAAAACGAATTAATCTATCTATGCTAAGCTAACTGGCAATATATGTAGCTAAGGAGCTAGCATCCTGATACCTAGCTAACTGGATGGATGGATGGATGAATCTATCTCCTGTACTAATCTCACTCTGTGTTTCACCCCCCCTACCCCTTAAAATAATTATTGAATAATAGTTATTTTTCTCGTTACTGCAATGCAGGATAAAACAGGTTGGTCAATTAACACATTGTTATGTCAACGTTAAAAAAATATACATATGTCTCAACTGCAGCATACGCATACCTCCAATGACCTCGACAAATTCAGAGCCAGCCATTGCCAGGAACGGGACCTGCGCCTCTGTGGCAACTGCCTTCGCCAGCAGCGTTTTTCCACAGCCTGGCGGTCCAAGCAGCAAAGCCCCCTTTGGTACTTTGGCGCCCAGCAGGAGGTATCGTTCAGGATTCTGAATAAAAGATAACGCGAAGACGACATTGGGAATTTCTGTTTTATCTGTTAGAAAATGACAAATCGTCATGACTGATGTTTCTCACCTTGAGGTAGTCCACAAATTCTTTCACTTCCATCTTGGCCTCGTGCATACCTGCGACGTCTTTAAAGCTCACACCTTTCCCGGACTTGCCATCCACGATGGTGAATTTAGCCATCTTCAGCTGATTCTGTCAAGCACATTGTGCGTACAAGTCTTCAAAACGATGACATGATTTGAACAATGTCAAATGGCAGTTGGACTTTTTAAATCACTTACAAATGCGCTGAAGCCACCTTCTCTGCCACCCATGCCCGCCAGACGAAAGATGTACCAGAGAATAGCCACGCCGATCGCCGCCATCCCAAGAGCATACACTGCGCTGAAAAGAAACATCAACAGCCACGATACCATAATGCGGTTCAAATGACAAGGGTGTTATGACTTGGAGACGTCCATACCATCAGACCACCAAAATTGTTTTCTTTAATAATTCAAAAAAAAAAAAAGTGAGGCTCTTACTTTCCAAAGAATCCGGTGCGTTTGTAGGAGACAGGTATCCGGTCCTTTGCGGCGATATTCAGCTCTTCCTCAGCAGCCCTCAGCTTCTCCTCAAATTTGTCTATGTTGGCGACCTGCATTCGATACATGAGCGCAAGCCTCTACCAAAAGACAGAAGAAATTCGGAAGGATTAGCAATAAAAACGCAGAAGGCATTTGACTTGATATTTGTTCGTATGAGATAGCGAGCCCAGCATACAGGCCTGCCAAAGATGACTGCCCCCGGGTGAAGGTAGATTTCAACAATGTCACTTTCAGGAACCACCTGGACACGTGACACCTCTCCCTTCGCCAACATCTCATTGACAAAGTCATTCCAAGAGATGTTACCACCACTGGTGTTTATAGAGTTTAGCAGGCTCATGATGAGCGCGATTATGAAAAGGGTCCGCAGGCGCTCTCGGTACATCTGGTCCTCCTGCTCGCGCCGCTTCTTTTCCTCTAAGGAGGACAGATTTGGAGATGGTGGACTACTGTGTGCACAAAGAGGAAAATGATACCGCACGTGCATTTCATTACAGTCTTACCTTCATCTTCCTCTTTCTTTTTCCCGTTTGGTTCATTGTTTTTATCTTTTGTTTGGTTTGACTGGGATGTACTGAAGAAGTTTGTTGCCCCTGCAATACAATCGTATTGTTTTCTATGAAATTATGCTGGATTGGGAAATGACACATATTATTGTAGAGGTAAAAGAAAAGAAGATTACCTAATACATTTAATAAACCCACTGGATTTTGAAGCAGGTTGTTCCTTACTAAATCTTTGGTGACTCCAGCCAGCGTGGGACTCAATGGTCTGTGGAGAATACTCTGGAACAGAAACATTCGGAAGGTGTGAAAACATCTGATATTGAAAGGAGAAAATAAAGACACCTTGTGATAGTCATGAGTAAGGGGTTACAGATCATCTACAATGCCAGTGCAGAAATGTGGGACAGTGGTAATCCCCCTGTCATAGTCAGAAGTAGACAGTCAGTCATTGATATTGATTATGCCCCTTATTTTAAATAAGACACTGTAATGACCACAATATCGCTGTTCTTAAAAAGGCAGAACTAAAATGCCCATAAAATGCTCATTTGGTAGTTTGGTGTTTATAAAACCGTTGACCACAATTTGGTTTGTGAGTGAATTAAAGAAAGCAATTAAAAAAACTAAACTAAATGCTCACATTTATTCATTAGAGCACACAAGGCAATGCCCATTGCAGATATAACCTAAAATACAAGGTATCGTCTGCAACTACTTTGATTCTACCGAAACATAAATAGTAAATTGGTAGATTTGGTAGCAAGTTAATGTTTACGAGATTGTAATACACTTGCATAGCACGTCAGCGGCTTGTTGCACACCCCTGCAAGCAAGACGAATCAAGACGTTATAGAAGTCAAACATTTCCTATTTCACTAAAAACAAACCGACTCAACCGATCGTTTCTTACTTGGATTAGTTTTCGAGGCTGTCCAGTAAGAGTCCTCTCGGACATTGCAAAAAGCATCTTTCTTAAGAGCACATTGTTGAGACTGCAGCTGGTCGTCGCCCTGTTGTTTAATATGTGACACTTTTGCCTTGACCACGTCCAAGCTAAGCTTCTTGGATATTTTGTACGAAGACGAACACAATGCTGCAACAACAACGCCGCCGCCATAATCTCGATTAGCACATAATAGTTTAAATTACTAAACAAACATTGCTCATGTTTTATTTCAGATTCACGCGTTTATTTACTCATAATGCTCTGAGCTAGCTTACAATGTTATTCAACCGCGTGACGCACTTCCCGGAAATATACACGTACGCGAACACTCACTCGCACAAAAAAAGCATGATGCACTGAATTTAATTTTTATTTATCGGTATATGTGTGTTAATATAATTCCGTTTAACCTGTGGGCTCGTTTTCAATTAGATATTAATTATTGCCTTCAAGAGTGTTGAACTGACACACGCTTACGCGGCCGACATGAAGTACGACCAGTCGAAAAATACCTACATTTTGTGCTTACTTTTTTCTTACACATCTACACCAGTTATATAAGTAACCATGTATCCCTATTAACTGTTGTGACTACTCGTGGCATAATTACATAAGAATAAATAACATTTTAAAAAGGAAGCAATGCTCTCTCTCTCTCGCCACTCACTGGTCACAATCTGTACACCTGCATGTAATGTTGAAAAAATGAGTTCTATTCGCTGAGATACAATAATGCACACTTTCCCATGATACAGAAAGAAAGCAACTATTTAGTCAAGAGGAATCGTGATTGGTGAGCGTCAGTGTGTTTTGAGTGTTGACGGTATTTTAAGTGCTTTATTTGAGCAACTCCAGTAGGGTGCGCTACTCGTCAATTTACACTTGTCTAACGTCTGTTTTGCGGTACAAAACATGCACCCCAAAACTTTACAGTGCGTTTTAAAACATAATAATTTTAATTAAATAAGAAATACTGTACTCGAAAGTATGAAATTATTCAGTTGTGTTGTTTAGATTCTCGAACACAACTATACGCAATGAGGTCATTGATAGTTAGGATTGACATACATACTGACCAATAAGATCACATCACTTTTAGAACCAATTGGAAACCTTTTTCTAATATTGTCGACTGGTGGGTGCGCCCGGTTTATTCAACAGTCCTTCCCGATATAATTTCAACGACTCTATTCTGTTGATCAAACGCATGACAAAATTTGCGTATGCGTGAACAAGAGACATTTATTTTTCAACATTTGTGACCAACTTGGCTGATGCATACGAGGACATGTTTATGAAAACCCGCAAGGGAAAACGTGTATCCCAGCACATCCAATTGGATATGCGTGCAATTTAACGAAAGGTACTTAGTCCCAGGATGTTCACGCGGTATTCCTAACCTATTTTATTTATTATGTCCTCATATTTAACCATGGATAGAGACAACATCCGTGTGTGAAATGATGCAAAACCTGGCTAAAACCATATGGTACTTGAACGTTAATGACAATGCGCCTACATTTACATCTATCTTATTTAAAAACAGAAGGCTTTCACTTTCCTTAAAATAATATTACTGGTGACGCAGAAGGTACAATTTAAGAAGTAAACAAGATTTCAAGATAGAGGACATCGAACGCACCCAAAGCCTGTACTTCGTTTGTTTTGATTGGTCCTTGGGTTGCAACAGTAACGCAAGCTCTGGGGCTGAAACTCCAACCCTGATCGGCCATGTTGGGGCATTCCTTGTACATTCAGAAGAAGGCGAGGAGCCATTCCAGATCCAAAATGGAGGCAATTTCATTGTGCGCTGTGACGTATTCCACCAATCACCAGGCGGCTTTCATATCCCCGAAGCGTTTCCGTCCTGCAGCTCGAAGTCGAAGGCCGCTTGAAAAGCGCTCGAATGGGTTCGCTGATGACTTTAACGAAGCATTCCGTGCTATTTTGATGGGTTTCCTTCGCCCAATCAAATCTGCCGTTACACAAGCGGACTGATCAAGATTTTCACTCGGAGGCGAAGAAGAATTTGCTGCGTTCCAACCGTGTTTTTTGGTGGATATTGGAGTCGTCTTTCCCTCTGTCGTCTTCTTGTTGGTGTGTATGGTTTGAACAAGCTAGCGTTAGCCTCGTTTCTTGGTGGGCTGCTTTTAGCTGCTGCCATGGTCCTTGCAAGTCTATGCGGATGTCTCCGGGGCAGTTCGTGCTAAAACGAACTCAACAAATGGGAACATCCAGCATTGGCTGAACACACCGTGGCATCAAATAAAGGTTCCATTCACACTTTAAGGAAATTCCACATTCGGTAAGTGGGGCTTTCCCCCCTTTTCCTTCTTCCTTGGTTCACACGGTCAGCGCGGTTATCAACAACAAACTGGCTATTGCTGTACTGTGTGGTAATCTGCTCTGTTGTGACTGTCAAGAAAGGTCCATTTCTAATAACACCGCTTGGGCATGTTTTGAGCACAAATGTATCACTTTGCAAACCATTGGTAAAGTCCCAACAATTTCCATTTCTGATGATTAAATTGTTGAATTTACCATCGTCAAGATGTGTAGTGTTTTCTTCTTTTTGGGGGGGATAAAAGTCTGTCCCGCCCGATGTGATTACCTTTTTTAATGCTGATTTATTTATTGGCATGCTCACAAAATTGCCTCAAACGTAACCCCATGCGACAATCTTTTGCAGTATTCTATCAAGATAGCACAGTAATCCCACATAAACGTGGAGCGCGTTGTTGGTGTCAGTTGTTATTGGCCTAACCTGGACCTCTTCACTACGTATGTACTGTTTTCGTATTATAGCCAAGGTGGTATAGACACACGGACGTTTTAGCTTTGCTTGTCGCCATAACTCCATCTGGTAACTAAAATAGGTAGCCACCAATGGAACGTGTCGGTTCTCGATGGAAAAAAAAAAACCTAAATGAGGCTAATTTGACAGTGCAAATAATAGCAAGACGTGCGATGTTTTTTCTGGGCAGGTTTCAGTTGAATTTGTGAATGTGATTCAAGTGCAAGGGGCTGTGTTTTGCGTGTTGGAACATCACATTAAGAAGGAGAGGCTCAACATGGTGGGCTTGTGGCTGAGCAGTCAAGCAAGCTCTCGTCTTTGGTGCAGGACCAATGGCGAGGAAAACACTGCAGTCCTGCTGCTGGTATTTTCCACCAAGATACCCAGTGGTCTGGAGTGCTTGCCGGGTTTATGGAGACTATGCTGACTCATATCGCAGTCCCCACAGCTGAATACTCCCCGCTTTCTGCGAAAGTTTGTGTATCCGAGTTTCTAAGCCACGTTATACGTAGCTTGAGAATCAAATGGATCCTCTTTGGGTGTGTTCTTGAATTATGCGAGCATATCTTTCGCATACTTGATCGCTTTGGAATTTGAGCGGTTGTTGGCGTTGAATTAGTTCAACGGCTCTTCGATCATAACGTTTCTGGATGCTTCGCTTTTCAATGTTTGAAATATGTTATGCCTTATGCATCTGTTGAGATGCCTCAAAATCCATAGTTTTGACCTGGTCTTCTAGCTGTGCTGTGTAATAATGTCATAATGTGACGGAGGTGAACCCACTTGTTTATAGTGTGCATATGTTTAATTTAATAATTGATGAATTACTGGTGGGGCTCCGATCGATCTGCAACCGATCGCGATTGGCTGATTTCAGTGGGAGAGTAGATGATCGGCAAATGTCGATCACCGCCTTTAATTGCTGTTCTCACACACACACACATACAAAAAAAAAATAATCATCACCTGCAGCCGGTACTTTGCAGCCTGCAGCCAACTAGACACCAGCCTGTGTGCAGTGTAGAATTCCCCCCCCCCCCCTTCTGTAACACTCTGCACGTTACAGACCAAACCACTAACTGACACGTTTGTCCATTTCCTGCACTGTCAATCTGAAATACTGCCCTCTTTTTGTATAATACAGGGACTGACATTGGATATAATTTTTTTTTTAAATATCTGATTCATCACCTCCCAAAAATCACAGATGAATCAATTATTAAAATAGTAGCTCGAAAGTTGAAAAATGACATACAGTCAGTACCAGAATCAATATTGGCCGAGCTCTCTCGTGGAGGAGCGATGTCGTAATCTGCTGCATTAAAATCTGATTGAATTTACCGATTGTGTGGCAAGTGATAACAATTTTGTGAAAATGTTAACATTGTCAAAAAATAATTATTTTTCCTCAGGGGTAAATTAGAGCAAAGTGCAGAACATAATGTAAAAAAAATCCATAGAAGTTGCTCGTTAGTTTTTCTTGGGATGCTTCACACAGACAGACTGGAGGCCGTCTGCGCAAGCTACAAAATAAGTCTAAAATTAGTGTCGGAATCACCCTACAGCCAAGTGTATTGAGATGGCGAAACAATGTCAAAATTTGAATATCGCCCAACCATGCCGCTCGTGAAATACTGTCGCACTTATTTTATCCACGGTACATATGAAATTGTAAATCTAGTTAAGTGTTGATGTAAAACACAAAGTGGGTATTGTATACATTTGTCTCGAGCATCTTTGCCTTGCTGGCTTAAGCGTTTTCGTCGATGTACGTGAAAGCTTCAGTGCATTTGATGGGCTGTACTTTGCGACGTCGCCACGTCACGCAACGGCGATTCATAATTCGAATTGCCACAGTAACACATTGAGTGAAATGTTACGGCAGATCGGCGCACACTCGCAATGCGTACTGTGTAGTGTGAGCCCCGTTCCCGTTGTCATAGAAAAGCAACGGAGGCCGTGTGGTGTGGTGCTGTTTGGGGAAAATGGAAAAGCGACGAGAGACAGACAACCATCCGCCGTCACATTCGCGTTCACACTGTCGCAGAGTGGGAGGTGAACCCACGGCGCCTGCACCAAAGTCAGGCGAATGTACCACAACACAATCAACTGACTGTTTCTTGTCTTTGCGTACAAGGCATCAGATGAGGAGGAATAAACAAACATACTCTTGAATAAACCAATCACGTCTCTTGACCAGTTGTGACAGATCCTAAGGATGACCGAAATTGCAGTCCAAACATTTGCTCGGCAACCTCTCCAGAAGGACAGCGGAGAGCAACCCGACTAAATCCGTGACGGTCTGTTCTCGAAACTGGAGGACAGGAAATCTCTCCGGCGTGTCATTAAAACTGCACAACACATCTGCGGAGTCGCCTTTCTCAGCCCTCCACCGCATTATGACAGCCGTGCCACAAAGGTGGCACAAGATGTTCTCAGAGACGACGCACATTCACAACACGCGCTTTGCAAACTTCTCTCATCTGGCAGACTCTGCACGAGCATCGCAGTCAGAAAAATAGGACTGAAGCAGCTTCGACTCACACGCATCAGACTCCCGAACCAATGACATCACACATAGTCAACTACACCGTGCAATATTATTTTTTGTATTTTTTTGGATTTATGCTCACTTCAAAGTTTACACTGTGCAATAATACCTCCTGCAACACTTGACTAGATTCAGTTGAATGCCTACATCCTTGCACATTATATACAGTCAAACCTCGGTTTTCGTCCATAATCCGTTCCAGAAGGCTGTTCAAAAACCCGAAATTGTTCGAAAACCGAAACCTCGCTCTTTTTAAAATAAAAATGTTGACCGAACACGTCTGCTCACAATGGAAAGCAACACGAGGAAGCGTCACTTCCTCGTCTACCCAAGGAAGCGTCACTTCCTCATGTAAGGAAGGCGAGAGGGGTCAAATGGTGCATTCAAGGGCGCTCAGTTTGTTCGAGAACCGAAATTTGTTCGTCATCCGAGGCATAAAAAACTCAAAATTTTTGGTCGAAAACCGAATTGGTCGAGAACCGAGACGTTCGAAAACCGATGTTTGACTGTACATATCTTTCTTTTTACACTAACGAGCCTATTACACCCGCAAAATTCGAATGCATTTTTTTTTTCAGCATACCCTAACCCCCTTTTTCAAAACATCAGTGTTTAACTTTCGTAATTTAAAACTGCCCCCTTTTTTTTCTCCAAAACATGTTTATGCCTCGAATATGTGTCGATCCATTTTGAATTCTGCAATGTGACAGAATATGAAAGAGTGGCATCGAGTTTCGAATTGTTAAGTTGACCTGTAGCAGTCTCAAAATAAACTGACAAACCTTTTCTCGCTTGTTTGGAGAAGTTGACGATAATGAGTGACCTACCACAAAACAAAATCTGACCAAATCACAATTGGAAATGTGGGATTATTGTCCTTTGTCATTCGTGGCTTAATATGTCAATATTTGCCATCAATCAAGCGCAAAGAATGATGCGGTATGTATTCCTTCTCATGTATAGTAACGCTACAATCCCCCCTATGCTCCCCATAAAATAAATAAATAAAGAAATCAAAATCTTGTCAATTTCCGCATTGTGGGAAAACTTGGTGTTGGGACATTCTCATCACGTCTCCTATACAACGATGCACTTCCTCTTTACATCTTGCCAAGGAAAGCATTTTTTTTTTTAACCGTTGTGCTAGTTTAATAAAGAGCTGAGGCATGTCGCTACAACTTGTGCAACAACTCTGGCTGCTTTCCGTCTGCAGGCTTTCCCCTACCCTCCCCCGCCCCCTTCTTGCGCTGAGCGTGTGGTCCTTTTTGGTAAACAAGTATAGCTACTCCTCTTTCCTAGCTCTCTCCGCCTGTGCTTCGGCATTTTCGAGCTCCCGTTTTACTCGCTCTTAGTTTCCAGCATTTTCCGCAAACTTTTTTTTTTTTTTTTCCCAGTAACCCTCAAATGGCATCGTGAAGCCCTTTGCGATTCCGCCTCATTTACTTCCCCTCTCCTGTATGCTTGAAGTGATTCGGAGCAAAATGGCGGGTCACAATCCTGCGGCTTCTCTGGGGACGGCAGGGCCTCATATTGGGCTGACGGACGCCCCATTGGTGGACAAATGTTCCGAGCCCGTCCGTCTCTGATTGTGCCTGCGTGTTGGGCCTCCAGTGCATCACGACATGTTTTCTCATGGCCAAGATTATTTCACATCAAAGGGTTTGTGTCTCTAGCATGTTGCTGCATTTTTTTGGATTCTCTTGGAAACGGATCATGTTCTTCAGAAAAGCCTCATGGTGCCTTCATTTGTTTATTTGATTGAACCAAAAAGTTTTTTGTCGTCATGTGTGATAGCATCAACTGCCCAAATTAGCGGGTTGCTTTTTGTTTGCAACGTTGTTTGTGTTGAAATTACATGTTGTGGTTGAATCAATTGAATGTGTTCTCTTCTATTCACAAAATCGTTTTAGTATGTAGATGGGGATAGCGTTCCCGCCCCCCCCAAAACAGGCATAGATGATGATACAATTTTCAGCTTGTTCCAAAATGGGTCTTTGTAGTTAGTCACGCACATGATTTATTTGTAGCGCTGGCCGTCTTCATGAAAGGTAGCAGTGTTGATCATTTGAAGGAACTTTAAAAAAATAAATAAAAAAATAGCACTGTTATGGAGTATCTTGCTAAAATTAGCAAATGTGTGTTTTATGCTTTGCTGTGTGTCTTTTATGCTTAATGTCTGTATTGAGGGGTTGTGGCAACGACGTTAAGTTCTGTTACTTGGAATGTTCCAGGTTTTTGAGTTCTTGAAGGCATCTGTTGCTGCGTGTTGGAACCAGGAAATCTGCGGACCAGCTTTAGTGCGCCACTATATCTGTAAAGCAGCTGTGGTTTGGTCAATAAAACGGGTGTTCGCTGACACATATGTTAGTGTACCAAACATGACATTGCATGATAACGTTATACTAAACACACACTGAAACCTGTGTGTGCTAACTGCGTAAGGCTAGCTTCCACACATGTCTGTCCCCACGTCAGAAATGGAATCTTAACTCAAATATATTGATTGCTCTATGTAGTGACCGTCCCGACCATTGTCGCAACTATTTTCAGAAAGTGTTTACATTCAAATGATCACTTCTACAACAGTCCTGGAAAATCACAATGTCCCATCGCGAGAGAGCTGTTTATAGAACAGGCCTGCGTGTTACTCGTGTGTTCATTGGCGCTACCTGGCATCGGGGGGCACCGTGTTGCTTTTTTTCAAAGGGGCTACCGATACATGTCAAGGTGGAATGATTTTTGATGGCCACCCCATCATGCTGACCTCAAAAGCATTCCATGTTCAGTCAAACCTCTGTTTTCGTCTATAATCCGTTCCAGAAGGCTGTTGGAAAACCGAAATTGTTCGAAAACCGAAACCACGCTCTTTTTAAAATAAAAATGTTTACTGAACACGTCTGCTCACAATGGAAAGCAACACGAAGAAGCGTCACTTCCTCGTGTAAGGAAGGTGAGAGGAGTCAAATGGTGCATTCAAGTGCGCTCAGTTTGTTCAAGAACCGAATTTCGGTCATTATCTGAGGCATAAAAAACTCGGAAATTTTTGGTCGAATACCGAATTGGACGAAAACCGACTGTAATTGTATTTATATCAGGCATTAAATTATATTGTTGAACGGATTAAATCTACAACCCTGTATTGACATCGAAGTCTTGAAGTCAAAGACTCGCCAATCTCTTTTTTTTGCCATCCTGTCATCCCGATGCGCCACTCTACAGAAGACTTTCAGCTCATCCGTCTGCTGTCGTCGCCAAAATATATAACGCTCTGTGGAGCGGCAAAATGTGACACACTAACAAAGTGACACAGGACTCAGACATTTGCAAAGGTCAGAAAGTACAACAATAAGATGGTGGCGGGTGAGAAAGGGGCTCGTCTCAAAAGATTCATATTAGCGCTGCTTCTGGAATGCCGGCGAGGAACGAAGGCAGCAGCGGTCAAAGTGAATCTCCGATCTTTTTTTTTTTTTTATGGCCAAAACGTAAGGTGTCGTAATGCACAAGCGACGGTGCGTTTATAAGATGTTAATTCATCATAGAAGTTGTTTGATGCAACACACGCGAACATCACGACACTCGTGTCGCTTTACGACACTGAAAACGACATTTGTGTCGCTTTACGACACTGACGTCGGTGTGTACAGCTGTATGGATGCTACAAGCGTGTTGAACGATTTTACCAAATGCGAGACCTGTCGTAAGTCTATCATCAAATACAAAACAAAAAAAAAATAAATCGAGGAAGTCTTGAGTTTTTGGAACTCTCCTACTATGTCCCATCTCACAACATGCTACGCTATGCAAAATTGAAAAAAATGAGCCCGGCCGGTTTGTTGACGAGAAACGTGCGCGGGACACCCAGCAATTACGACGACGACAATTAGTGTAATGGTGAGTTGTAATTTGTATTATTTATTTTCATGTTTTTCAGTGCATGAAATCGGTCGGTCCTGCTGAAAAGCCCGGGGAACTTTGTACTATGTTGAAGAAAAAAAAAAAACAGTCAGTGATGTCAGTCATGATTTGACTCAGACGTCACTTTCATCACATTACGGTCGACTGCAGTCTTCGGTGGCTCAACCCCGAATCCGGATTGGTTTTTATAACTCGGAAATAAAAATAAAAATTATTTTCAGTGATTAAAATTACACAGCTAAACTTGGCTGGCAACCGGTTCAGGGTGTCCGAAGACAGCTGGGATAGGCTCCAGCACCCCCTGTGACCCTTGTGAGGATAAAGCGGTTCGGAAAATGGATGGATGGATGTATAGCTAAACATATTAACAAATCTATTTTTAATGAACATTTACAAAAAATATTTGGAATGTCCATTTTTTTAATGGCCGTGTCCAAATCTGTAAACTGCGTCCAACAAAAGCCGAATTTGAGGTCCCTGTGACATAACATAAGTCGTAAGTTCTTTCGGCATTTGAACCAGCATTCAGATCTGGTTTCGTTTCCATGGGGACGCCCCCTTGAGCGAAGAATGCCCAGCACACGTTCATAGCCGACATTGCGCCGCTCTTCTTCTATGCCACACAACGCCACTTTTCTACACTTCCACGCACATTGTCGTCATCGTGCGGCGGTCCAAAAGACGGTCAACCGAGAGTCCCTAGGCCTTTCCAAATTCGTCACGGGTTATGTGCGCCACGGAGGCTAACGTGAAGAGTCTCTGAAGGCTAGCGGTACTGATGCAGCCCGAAGCTGATTTGATTACCTAACTCATATTCCACAAATGCAATATTAATCAGAATGCCGTGTTTAGATTCGTAGGGCTGCATAGAATTTATTGTCAAGGAACTTTTGGGGTTGACTTACCTTTTAACCCTGGAGAACCCAAGAACCCTTTTCTTCTTTGGAAAATGATGAATTATACATTAAATGACTGCTATATGTTCACTGAACACCAAAATATATATTTTTCCAAATATTCAATGCCTTAATCCTAATTTAGGATTAGGGCCAAATTTGACCCTTTGGGATTTAAGGGTAGCATTTGAGTAGCAGAATTTATAGGGGCCAAATCTGACCCAGTGGGTTCTCCAGGGTTAAGGATTGTTTTAGATCACAATATGTACTGCATGTCTTGAGTAGAGGAAAGTAAGTGTACCGGTGTCGATTTTTTTTTTTCCAAGCGGCTGCTTTGATCGCCCACTGATGCTTCACGTGCGTGTCTGCTTTATCCACTGTTAGGCCCTAGATAATTGTGAATTTTGTTAAGTATTGTTTTAAATCAGTTCTGGTAGGGCCGCCCGCAACTTGGCTCAATGTGGCCGACCGGTCGCGCCAGCTCCCAGAAGGCTTCGTGTTGGCGCCTGCCTGTACTTTGCCCATGAGCATGACTTTTACAGGTCTGCTTCACAGCTGTCCCGCTTCCGTATTTTTTTTTTTTTTTAGTCGAAGCGCTACCATCTGCAGTGCCGTCAGTTGACGGTTTGTATTTTGCATTCGAAGTGAAAATGAACGCTACGTTGAGTTACTTGTTTACTTTGCGCGCAAAGCTTTTGGCGGGTATTTTCAGGCTTCCGTCGTTCTTCCGAGTCGCGTACAGAGTCCCGTTTCTCTCTTCGTTGCGTGTCTTCATTTCAAATGTTGAATGACGTCTTTGTTCTCCCTTTCGTTGCAACAGACTTTGCAGGACTGGTTTTTCTTAGGAACTAAATCATCTGCCCGGCCCTCATATGTGAATTTAACTGTCACGCCGCATTGTAGACAGACATCTTGATTCTGAGGGAAATTCACTCGTCTCACCGTAACACGTATATCTTTAGTTATTAGTTTGACGCGGTGTGATTCAGTTTCACTGTTCACCAAGAACACGTCCAACTTCCTCTTTTTTTTTTTTTGCTTTTCTCCCTCCAGTATAATAATACACACCACGTCATCTTTCGGATCCCTCACATCCGCAACAGAAATGGTTGAAAACACGGCAGGATGCGCGATTGGCAGAGTGGCAATACCGTGCGCTCGCACGATCCGCATTTGTCCTTTCTGTCTCATCAGAAAGCCTACTTTGAATACTTGAATCTATATTCAGCTCAAGACTTTGGACGATGGGAGTGTCAGAGTAAATATGCACATTGCTACGTTATCAAGCTCGCCATCTTGAGCTGCATACACAAACGCAGACCCGTGCCGCTGAATGCACATCGTCTGCTTTTGAAGATTTTTGTCATCATTTTTTTTTTTTTAATTCAGTTTTCGAAGTATTTCCAAAACAACGTTGTCTCATTATAAAGTGGCCAAAATGTAATTTCCCTATTTCCGTTTTGAATAAAAAAGGGTCCTGGGAAAACGGCCCCTTGCAGTAAGCTATAAAGTGAGATGATGCGAGGATGTTGCAGTGCCGCCTGGGGGAGGGTCGAGTTGTTATGGCCCGGGTGAATCTCAATCATCAAGGCCCTTTATTGGGGCTGGCCTTTTGATGGGCCAGCTGCAGCCATTCATCTCGCCATTTACATTGAAATGCAACAACAGGAAGGGGGAAGGAGAGGCTCGAGGAGGTGCGCGTCTGCGCTCGTCGGATGCGAATGAAATGCAAAGACATAGCGAAATACTAAAGAGAGGAGGTCCGTCGGTTGCCGCATGGGCTTCCTAACACGTCTAGCCACCTATCTTTTGTTGTTCCCTAGCCTGTTGTGCGGCAGTATACCTCACCGACAACAAAAGGATCTAAGCACCCTTTTTGACCCGTTGCGCGCAATTGCAAACGTCAGCTCTTTTCGATCTTTACAGCCTGGCTGGTGGTTATAAAGACCCCGTGATTCATGTCACTGTCCCGTTTTAACACCGCTAATTCATGCGGTTTTCCTTCCTTTCGGAGTGTTATTTACTAATAACCAGCCATTTCAGTTTACGAAGCCGCTGTTGACTGGATTCTCCAGCTATGGATCCCGTTTTGTTGTCATGGATCCGTTATCGGAACGGCTTGAGATCCATTCTGACAAACGAGGCCAGTGTGCCATTTTTTTCTTTTCTTTCTGGGATGAGTGCAATTTGCTCAGCTCTTGACCTACGGGCCGTCGATTTAGGGGGACTTCAGAAAAAGTTAGCTCAACAGAGAAACGATGGAATGCTGGTTGACATGATTTATATCACGGTACAAGTTGAATACCTTCACGATAGTGTGTGTGCGTGCGTGCGTGCGTGTACGTATACAGTCAAACTTCTGTTTTCGTCCATAATCCGTTCCAGAAGGCTGTTCGAAAACCGAAAATGTTCGAAAGCCGAAATCACGCTCTTTTTAAAATAAAAATGTTTAATGAACACGTCTGCTCACAATTGAAAGCAACACGTAAGGAAGGCGAGAGGAGTCAAATGGTGCATTCAAGTGCGCTCAGTTTGTTCGAGAACCGAAATTTGTTTGTCATCCGAGGCATAAAAAACTAGAAATTTGTGGTCGAAAACCGAATTGGACGAGAACCGAGACGTCCGAAAACCGAGGTTTGACTGTATTCCAGTTAAAAATTATAATGGAATTATTTCTGGGTGGATTTTATCATCCACAGACAAATAAAAATATCATGTAACTTCAATATTTTAATATGACAAAGCCTCATTTGCTCATTGTAGAGGCTTTGTATTGACTGGACATTTGCGGCCAGATTTTCCATTGTCCGATAAGGTGAACGAAATGAAGACCCACCCGATGATGCCTGCTGACGTTTATCCCTTTTTGAAATTGGAAGATGTTATGTCATATCATTGGGTGCAATCTTACTTTTTCCTACACGAAGCATATGTGATGTTGCTGACTGCGGTGGTTCTCAACTGTTGTCACCCCGAGACCCACATTTTCCTTCTGCTGCATACCCACGACCTACTTTTGTAAGACGTGACGAACAACTAAGAATAAAGAACGCGTTTTGTTTAAAGATAGCATGTACAGTCTGTCGTCACTTTCCCAGAATAATGGCTTGTTGTTGTTGGGTTGTTGTTTTTTTCCTTTTTTTTCAGGAAAAAAATGTAACCAAACACAACAAATTTTATTTCAGGGGAAGAATTGAATTATCTAAGGATGTTGAGGCAATTTTTTGGGGGGCAAAATATGACATTATTTAAAGCAGGGGTGCCCAACCTTTTCTTGATCTAAGAGCTACTTTTCAAGCAGCCAACCTCGCGATTCATTCCTGCACGTGAATGCGTACACACATGCACGCGCACACATGCCAAGATGAGCAACAGCTATACGGACCCGAACATGAACGAAATTGGGGGAGAAAAAAAACTAGATACAAGACGGAGTTTGTAAAAAGGAAATCAGTGGGACACCTGACATAGCGAGGCAGGGACGCCCTTTTGTAGCGCGGTAAGTGCAGACACTGCACTATCGTCGCTCGCGTGTACCGTTTTAAAGTGCTGCTCCTGGCGCTCCAGATTCCCTTTCTTTGCCAATGCCATCGGTGCATTACGGATCAAACACACTTTGAATGAGAGTAAACAAAAAATTTCTGTCATCGCTAGCTGCAAATTACAGGCTTCTGTCGGCTAAACGACTTCCTGTGATGCAGGTCATGCGCCAGCGTAGGTTAAAGGTGACCTACGTTTTTTGGTTTGATTTGTTTTCAAATACGGTCAAACCTCAGTTTTCATCCATAATCCGTTCCAGAAGGCTGTTGGTCGAAAACCGAAACCACGCTCTTTTTAAAATAAAAATGTTTACTGAACACGTCTGCTCACAATGGAAAGCAACACGAGGAAGCGTCACTTCCTCGGGTAAGGAAGGCGAGAGGAGTCAAATGGTGCATTCAAGTGTGCTCAGTTTGTTCGAGAACCGACATTTGTTCGTCATCCGAGGCATAAAAAACTCGAAATTTTTGGTCAAGAACCGAGACGTTCGAAAACCGAGGTTTGATTGTACTTTTTTTTTGGTGGACGTAAGACTGATAGAATGCTTAGCATGCAGTTTAGACTAACACAAAAATATATTCGTAACACGCCACACACATTTTTTTCCCCACCTATTCCCATCAACATTCCGATCGACTGGTTGGGCACTCCTGTTTTATTATTTTCCTCTTTTCAAAAGCGGTTTATCATGAGTTTGATGTTTCCACCAAAAGCATATCACTTGCCATGACGTTTGCTAGCCAGAGGTTAAATTTGTTTACAGAGAAACGTTGTTGGCTGAAGCGCGTGGAAACTACCTTTCCTGTCGCTTACTTCATTATGTTCCATTCTGACCCCACACAGCGCCGAATGCGTTCAGTCAGGTTTGGATGCGGTGTTCTTGAGAGGCTGCCTCCGCACCTCAATTAGCCAAAGTAGCAAGCTAGCTGTAGCTGAAATCAAGATGGATTTTGTACGAGAGAGAAGCCCTGAGCGGAGAAATCACGGCGTGCGGGTGATTGCTCAACGTGGACCCACCGGTGGAGTGCAAATCTTTGGCCAAATTCATACGGCGACAGGAAAAACAGTTTGCCACCACTGAAATGATTTGGGAATGTCTTTCGTATGTCTTTGCGACATTGAACGAACCCTACAAGAAACTTGCAAACCTTTGCCGCTCAGTGAGATACGGGCCAAAGCAACGGTTGTTTGCGTCAATTCCCTGCAGGACTATTTTGGTTCGTGCAGGTGCGCTAATTGTCGGTTACACACATGGCTCACACTATTATTAAGTGCACGCACACTTACATGCATGCACGCAGACTTTTCTGTAACAGTCATGCAACTGCATATTTTCTGTCTTTTTCATTGGATCTCCCCCCTTGGGTATGCCGTGTGGATGTTTTATCGTTGGCGGACTGCTACCTTCATGCTAGTTCATTCTCATTCTTCGCTTGTCGAGATTCCCCTAATTTCTCCACGTCCATCCAGGAGCCAAGGGGTCCTCAGGAAGTTCTGCTTGCAGGAAGCCAAGGGCGTTGGACCTAACTGCCTTGTTTCCTCTTCAGAGTGGACACAAATCATTTTCCATGATTTTAGCACCGTGTCAGCTTCTTCTGTTTTTCTGCATATGATCGACAGCGCTGCGTGTGTCTAACACATAATTTCTGTGCATAATTTAAATGCTGAGCAAAAGATTAAGTTGTGTGTTAGTGGAAACCCTCTTATACATTCTTCCCCAGCTACAGTATCTTGTACCTGTATCCCTTTTTGGAAGCATCTTAAAAAAAAAGAAGAAAAAAAGAGCAAAGATTATGGTTTGTCATTCTATTGCGTACGCCAACATGGTGCCCCCGAGGATCACCATTGATGGGACATTGTGATTTTTGTTTTTTTTAGAAATGTTGTAAAAGTGATCATTTGAAAACATGGACGATGTCAGAGATTTCTAGACGTAAATTGTTGCCTTTCGATATTTGTTTCCTAATTATTTGAGAAATCATGAACACGCCTTCTCATAAATCATCCATGATAACTTTAAGTAAAATGAACATTTATTTTGGATGTATCAAACTGTTCTCAGTTTCTAAAAGGTTGTTCTCCCCCCGGGTCTACAAGTACAGTCAAACCTCGGTTTTCAAACGTCTTGGTTCTCGACCAATTCGGTTTTCGACCAAAAATTTTGAGTTTTTTATGCCTCGGATGACAAACAAATTTCGGTTCTCGAACAAACTGAGCGCACTTGAATGCACCATTTGACTCCTCTTGCCCCCCTTACACGAGGAAGTGACGCGTCCTCGGGTAGACGAAGAAGTGACGCTTTCTCGTGTTGCTTTCCATTGTGAGCAGACGTGTTCAGTAAACATTTTTATTTTAAAAAGAGCGTGGTTTCGGTTTTCGAACAATTCCAGTTTTCGAACAGCCTTCTGGATCGAATTATGGACGAAAATAGAGTTTTGACTGTATATGATCGCTATTTTGTGTCAACCAGCTCTCCATTCCTGGTTAAAGTGTGTCGTGAGCTGCAGCGCAATTTCAAACCGCGATCATTGTTCGGTCATTTCCATTTCAAATTTCATGACAGTTATCACACTCAGGTAAAAGTGTGGTTATTCGTGGTTTGATTGTTGCCAGAAGAGGAACGTTCGGTGGATGATGTCATCTCCACCCCAACTACTTTTTGCCATGACACGCCCATGTTTTCATCGGGTAGCAAATCTCTGCCATTCATCACAGCACCGCTGGCCGCACATTCGCTGCGCCAAGTGATTGACAGTCATGGCAAAGGGATTCTTATTTCACCGCATCAGCTGGTAGTAGATGTATTAAACGTAGTTGAATGTGTATACTGTACCTTATTCAAAACAAACAGCCACTATCACATCTGGTGCCCACTGCCGCGAGGTATTTATCAGTCCATCAGCTGATAACACACTGTTCTTTTTTACCGAGGACTATCTTACATAATTTCATTCCTTCCCTCTATTGGAGCCGTGCGCTGCGGCCAATTTTGGATGTGGTTCAGAAATGATCTTTGTTGGTGTGCAAGAGCGAGTGGGAGTGAGAGAGAGAGAGAGAGAGAGAGAGAGAGGGAGCGACAGCTGGTCTGAGAAAGTCGTGTGCTCCATGTTGCGCTATAAATCAGTGTGTGGGATTATTTTAGTTTTTCTACCTGACGTAACTGGGAAAATGAAGGGCCAAAGTGCCGTGACATCTTTGCAAGTCGTATGCAGAGTTACGGTGCCAGCTGGAGAGCAAACCGAATGACTGCACTGGCATTTTTGATGAAAGACGTCTGAAACGGATTCCAAAACTCGGGGTTATTCTGCAATGACTGCCGACTCTCGGCTCCCGTTCACGCCGATTATTTGTCCAGTTGATTCATAGAAGCCCAAATGAAACCAAAATAAACAACTGCCTGTGGGCTCAGCCAACCGCCAATTATACTTGTCCAGTCACATTTTCATGCAGAACCGTGGTAAGAGATATAATTTACTCGGAATCCCATGTGAAGCTTCTTTGAGCGGTGGCCCTGCGGGGTCAGACCCAGTCCTTGCCCCGAACATTTGCGACATAATTCCAAGACTGTTATCAAAACTCTTAAAACAAAAAAAACCAAACAATTATGAATATCTTTAAAAAAAAATTTATTAAAGGCTTTTGAAAGTGCAGCTACAATGTTTGCATGAGAGCACATCGTGTTCTTCTCTGGTCGGAGTGAATACTCAATTCCGATGGGGCTCAAATTTTTTTGTTGTACGTTGTCAGCCGATAATGAACATCCTTTGAATGTCTCAAGAAGTTCCTGTCAAAAATGTCATTACAGCGTTCTAAGTGAATGCACATTACAGTTTGCAGATAGATGAAATGAGCCAAGATTTTTATTTTTTTTTTATTTTTTTAAGCAAGCAAGTATTTTGAGGACAGAAATAGGCCAATTTAAAACAATGAGTGATCGAACCATCTACTTTATTTGATGATTGCAACATCTTTTGCTGGGATGCTGCGGAGGAATTGAGGGGGTCGGGGGGGGGGGGGGACAAAGATACAGATGTGACACCAAGAATTAACTCCGTAAGGTTACAATCAACTCACAGAGGAGAAGGATCATGAAATCAACGTGAAGAAAACAACAAACTAGGCGACTGAAACGCTGAGGCGCTTCCTGGCACAAAAACAAATAAACCAAAAAAAACCACACACCCACTCACCTCACTTTGTCATCAGTGAATGGTTACACGCCCGTGAAAATTCTGGACGACCATGGAGACACTGCGGTCCCTGGCAGAAAAGAGGTTGCGAGGGACCACTGCGATAACCCTGCGCTACATCATTGTTTATCTAGTAAAGAAGTGCCAAGACATTGCATTGATTAAAGCAAAACCGAAATAATCTGTTCACATTTTGTCATTCAAAACTAGTCAGATCAGCAGATGGTGAATGAGCGTTTCTCCTTAAAAAAAGAGGCTAAATGTCCGTCCTTGTTTGTCACGTACTTTTATTCAGCCTCCCGGGCGCCGTACAGCAGCAGTGCAGCAAGCGTGGATGGATATCACCCCAAGCAGCTGCTGAAGACAAAGGCCCGATCCACAATACGCAACAACTCCCAGTCGGCGTTACTCTATGAATCTGCCACTGAGAAAAGGGCCACTAAACATTCTGCGCTATATTTAAAGCATTAAAAGGTTCAACCAAACAACACAATTTCATCAAACGAAAGTCTGCTAGCTTAGCGCTAACATTGAATACGAATGGCCTTAGACGGGTGAATGGATAAGATAAGATAAGATTTATTAGTCTCACAATGTAGAAATTCCCAATTCACACCAGCAAAGTTATGGAAGGAAGAAGTAGAACAAAATATAGGAGCTGCTGTAAAGGCAGCCACTCTCACATGATATAAGCATGAGCGTTACCGTAATCATAAATGCTACTTTCACACAAACGGAGCTACAAAGCTTGAGGCATGATTTAGATGTAATTACTGTACTTGTTTCATTACAAATCAGTTGTGGTGGTGTTGAGCGTAATAAAGCTGAGAATCGTGTCAATGTCCCGATGATTTATAAACCGGACTGTAAGCCTCAAAGCTGTCGGCGTGCCGTGTTAACGTGCCGCTACATATCTTCGACTTTGCCTCCAGCGACCACCTGCTTGCATGCCGAGGATGTTGGTTCAGCATTGCCGCAATTTGCTAAAATGAAGCCACGCAGATGCGTCCGGCGAGATTTGAATTGCCAATTCTCCAGGTCCACTTTGCGCTTCTTCCCAAATGGCAATTCTGTGACGAAATCGCCTCAGAGCCTGCCGTATTCTGATGAAGTCTGCGGATTAGCCGAAGAATGTCATGACATCATCTTCACATGACACAGTACAAGTTGTGTACTGTGAGAGAAGGTTATAAACAGCCAGATTGGCAGAAGTTGTTACAGTTGGTTTGGAGTTCATCAAGGTAATTATTTCTCTGGGTGTGGAAGGCACAGAATTTGTATTTGTGCAGACCGTAAGGAGCCTCAATAGGTGATGAGCGCCCTTGAGGCTCGAATTCATTGGTGTATTTTGCAACTCATTTTGAAGGAGCGATCCTTTGTTCAACCTATCAAGCCCCCCAAAAACGTATTTGTGTCGAGCAACAAGAAAATATACTTTACAGACTGAAGATTACGATGCATGGCGCATTCACTTTTACCGTTTGAAGATGTCTTATTTTTTTATTTTTTGAATGAGACGATATTTTTCTCCCCATCAGTCCTATGAGCCTGTTACCTTGACAACAGCAGAACATTTTTATCAAGGGCTGCGTGTTCGTTTTGTGTGTGCGTGCATGCGATGCGTTGAAAGAACGGTGGCAAGGCAGTACTGGGCAAAAAAAATAATAAAAGATTGTGTCACAAACATTGCTGCCATCTTCTTATTGCAGCCCTTTCCCTTCTCTTACGCCTCGATTCTCTGACTTCATTAAATATCATCTTTTTCGATTTCTGGCGTATTGATCATTTGGCAGATGCCCATTTTCATGAGCATTGTTATTTTTCACTGCTTTCTCTGCCTGGCTCCCGATGACAATACGACGTGACCGCAGGATGTGTCCCTCGCGTTTTCCCAAAATTATTTTACATTTTGTCCCCGTTTCCCTTCAGTTACAGAACAAATCAGCAGTTACCAGAAATGAATATGACGGTATTTTTTTTTTTTAATTCACATCTTCTATACTGAATCCTGCGTTTTTTGTAAATGCTGTATTTGTTTGAGATCAATAAGAGGAGGTATCATTGTGCCAGTCTGCCCAAGTCAGATCTCATCAATAATGTAGATGTTTTTGTAGAAGAGATGCGTGGTGTGCATGTCTTTTTCTGAAATCTTTCAATGCCCGCCACCCCCTCCCAGTGTCAGGTTTCGTCTCCATTCTTTGTGCATTGAGGAGCAGATGACGAAATCTAATTAGTGGCGATATTACAATCAGCTCTGATACCTGATGCTCAGAGACACTTCAGGCCAAATGCGGGCTGTTATGTGAAGCCACTGGATCTTGCAAATGAATATTTGTTGTTTGGGTTCATGACGTCAGTGCATGAACCATTTCTAAGATCTCTGTTGACTGTATATTTTCCAAATGGCAAAGGTGCCTCTGAGAAATGTTTTACCGTATTTTCCGCACTATAAGGCGCACTTAAGAGCATTCCATTTTCTCAAAAGCAGACGCCTTATAATCCGGTGTGCCTTATATGTGGATCAATATTCTGATTTCTTGGACATAGTATTTGAAATGTTCTGTCAAGCGCTTTGTTACAGCTGCAGCGGTTGTGAAAGCACTATATACATAAAGCTGTATCGTATTCCCTTAAGCGTAGCTCCATCTCATGGATGCATAACGCAACCCCAGCCACGATTGTAGCTTTTATTCTATGCGACTTATAATGCCGGGCACCCTATATATGAAAACGGTTTAAAAATAGGCTGTTCATTGAAGGTGTGCCTTATACTTCGAAGCGCCTTATAGTACGGAAAATACGGTACTTTCGTATCGGTCTTGTGGGTGTGGTGAATGACAAAAAAATGCCTCGTCTCGCTAGTTTGTACACACGGTATGGCCTTAATGCATGTCTGTTGATGAATCAAAACGAAGCTGTCAGTGTCACACCCCCCAATGGCTGGTTTCGCTGTTGTGACCTGAGATTTTTTTTTTTCACCGTTGAGAAATTAGGTTGCATATGTGACCAAATTGGTCACCCAGTAGAGCTCTGAGCATACATTTTTGCTCAGTGTATTTAACCAACGAAATGTTCCACCGAATCACATCCTTTTGTTGAACAAAAGGATCAAGCTGATTTAATGTTAGCACATCATGGGAAACGCCAATAGACTGGCGAGTAGAAATTTGAACCAATGTTACTGTAATTAGAAACTTTCAAACAACTGGTACGAAACAGTGCCCCCAGCTATGGAGGTACATTGACACATTTAATTAAAGACACACGCCTGTAAACAACTCAATGTAATTTCCCCACAATAACATGCACTTGATTAATATATGCTCCCCAAAAACGACTCTTTTAAACGGATTCCCGGCATAGCAATTACATTGCTGTTTTCTCTTTACTTGCTAGCAGTTTCATCTGTCAACAATCGGAGTTGTCGCCGCTTCCTTTTGTGATCGCGTCAGTATTATTGTCTTGCGGATTTCATCCAGGTTTAGTATCAAAGTCAGAATAAATGCTACACTGTTGGTTGATTTTGGGTTTTGCATCACATCATGTGGTTGACGGACTTCAATATGTATTCATCGTGTCGGATTCATTGCGATGTTACTTCATTTTTGTTTACTTCAGCTGTATTTTCCTCAGTTGGCTGACATCTCCTTTTGTATTGTTTCTGGAGGAGCGGAGGGGATGGGGGTGGGGGGGTTGCTTCCTGGTTGGATTATTACAATCCTTCAATCCTCCGCTGCCCGCTGGGAACCCACAACAGGTTCCACTCCAGTAAAAACACAAATACCCATCTATCATCCTCCTTGCCATGTAGGCCATCCCAGTGAGGTCTGGCCTTAATCCTCTTTTACGCACCCACCTGCTATTCTGCCTCTACCTACGTCTAGCCTTTCTACTCCAATGCCTACTTGATGATATTGTCCAGTGATAGAAAGGCCACACTTTTTTAAGCGTTGAGGGTAAAACTCGGCTGTATCCCAATAATTTGGCATTAATCAAAAAGGAAATAACAGTTTGGTATAACATCGTAAAAAATTGTGGGGGTTTTTCCAAACAGTTCTCACCCGCTATTCATTTATCAGACTTAGATGCATTTTGACCTAGATTGAGGGAGCAATTGTGGGCTCAAATGAAAAAGGGCCTGCTACACTGTCTGGAATGTAACCAGTTTAGCCCAACACTGGGCCTCTGTTCAATATGCTGCCATGTCCCGCCTCCTAAATCCCGATAAACCCTTGTCCTCGTGGTTGGAAGGGAACACGGGAAAGGGTGCCTATCTAGAAAGATTTGAAACATGAGCAGAGCTGCGGGGTGCTGGCCTGTTTCGGTTTGGTTTGTCTTCCTGTTGTGTTTTTTTTCTCCCCTCCCCACTCCACTGTCCCGTATGACCACGTTGTTGTGCCACTTAGGTCAGCTTTGGGTTCCACTTAGCAGTTTAAACACATTTTCTTGCATTGAGCTAGCTCTGAATGGGCCTTCACTAAGGGGAACCAAATAGTTTGTACCCAGACTATTTTATGGCTCAATATTTCTATGTGGGGCGATCAAATTTAGAGCCTGATAATATAAAACACCACACTTAGGACTCTTGCAGCTTGGAACTTCCACTTCGAAAGGATCATACCTCAGTATTGATTTTGCTACATCGCGCAGGCCCTTTGATGCAACTTGAAATTAAAAAGAATGACTCAAACTGAATTAAAGGGGCTGCGCCAAACACACAGACACCGTGAGCATACTCTCACAGGAGCTGCCGTCGACCCCAGCTCACGTCCAGATACTCGCGTGCACTCACTGACATCACACTCCACCCCATCTTGCCTCGCCATATGCGACAGTAGTAGAAAAAAAATAGTTGAAAGTAAATCTATTTTTGATTTGCAATTCTTTCGTACGTCTTCAAATAAGGGTGTCCATCTGAAATTTTTCAAACAAATATGTTTTTGGTACACCCTACATGTTTTTTTTTTAACCACTATTGTAATGATTCTCATTTTGGAAACCCTTCTTCGGTCTGCTTGAGGTTTCTTTCCAAGTGGGAGTGTTTCCTAGCTTCTGTCTCTTGCTTCATCTGGGGTTCAGTTGGGGTTGAGTCAGTCTTTTAATAAGCGAGGAGTGTGCTCTTATACCTCTTCCGTGTGTAAAGTGACCCGAGACAACTTCTGTTTGATTTGACGTTATATAAATAAAACTGAATTGAAGGAAAACTTGAGTAACGAGAGATCCCTTATTCCACCAGGCTTCATTTGCCTTTTCCTTATTAATCTTTTTTTGTGTGTGTGTGTCATGTTTCAGGATCTTTGGACACCCGAAGATTCTCTGGTGCTTCTCTTTTTGGATTTTAACCCACTGGCATTCTCCCACAACCATGGAATCGGTATGTTGATGAACAATCTCTTTTTTCCAATGTTTGATTCATGTATAGAGTTACAATAGGAGACTTGTTTTCGGTGACGTTGCCCTCAAAAATCCTTTTTGAAAGAATATCCCGACAACCAATGTCCATTTAAAATTAGCCTCACGTGGATGGGAACCAAAGTTCAAAAGTGGAACTGTTCAGGAACATTTTTCTGACGCATATCGGTACAGGCCACGAACTGTGCTTCGGTTTCCCAACGGGCACATCATTCAACTGGAATGCTCAGTGTGAATGTTGTCTCTTATGGTTTTGCCAGACAGATGTGTAGCGTGTTAGTTTTTGCTATAAATTAGCTCTTAGGATGACTCCAGAAAGTGAAAGGCCCAATGTTGGGCTTAAGTGCGAAGAAATCCTGGAATTTTTTTGTCGACCTGGTGGCATCCCGTGAGCACTTGCTGATGGGGCTGGTCGCATGCCACCAAATTTTGTTTTTATTGAATCTTGTCTTTTGAAGAGCTATAAACTCTTCGCTTCAGGCTGGTTGGGAGTTCCCTTTCTACAGCTGCGGAAATACAGTGCGCTGATCAGTTACCGCTGGTTCTCACAGTCTGACGAAGCACATTTCTGGAATGTAACCCCCCCCTTCAAAAGATGAACGTCCCAAGCGGGGATTCGGCAACATTGCGCAAGGCATCTAACATATTTGCCTTCACCTATGATTTATTTGTAATTGTACCAGCATACTAAATGGATTTGCAGTAGCATTCGGTCTGTCGTGCGCAGAAGCCTCTTGTACCAGTAGTCCGTCCGAAAGCACATTAGCGTTGCGCTCTATCCGTTGGAATGCATGCATTAAGAACAGGGCTTAGTGCATGCTGAACTTGTGCCTTGTTGTCCATTGTCAGAGGTTGCCTTGGTGAGAAAGAAAAATAGGTCACCGTTTCTGTACTGCAGAATGAGCTCCTGTTTCCACCAAATCCCTACTTTAGCAAACGTTTCACTCAGACATGCATAACAGACTACCAGATGTATTTCACACACTAATCACCATCTCAATGATCGCCGCCATGTGTCATCTTTCCATAGAAATTAAATTACAATTCCAAACGGTTAGAGTTCCACATTGTAAGAATCTATCTGTATATTGGAATATTTTGCTGGTGTGGGGTTGGGGTTAGGAGGGTCGGGGGGTTGCTGGTCAGTCAATGATTCCAGCAGTCGGCGATTGCGCTTGCTTTGCATACATCATCTCTGCTCGTTTTCGACTCTCAGCAGCCTTTCCTGTCTCTCTGCTTGCGACATTGCACCAGCCAGAGCTGCTTCTGTTTACCTCCCTGAGCTGCCTATATCTGCTTACTGTCAGTGGAAACCAAGGAAACTGATCACAAAGCTTATTATGGGTGCCAGGAGTGGAATACACACTGTGCCTGTGGGCACGCAGGCACACACGCAGAGCGATGCACCACCCTCCTCCATCGCCTCATGTGATGCCAGTCACGTGGCTTGCAGGCAAGCAGCTCAGCATCTGAATTGGTCTTTTATTTTTAACTGCTTTAAATCCTCCACCTGGGCTGCACAGTAAGTGCAAATGTTGTAGGCGTCTGTTGATTTGATTTGATTTGACTGTCTTGAGAATAAACGAATACTAGATCCATGTTTGTGCTTCTCCGCAGCTAGATTTTACAGACCCGAAGAGTTTGGATGAATGGATATGTAGCATTTGGATTTACAATTCTGAAACTGTCCAACCAGATAATATCCACCTCAGGCCACAATGAACGTTTAAAAAAAAAAATTGCAGTGTAACTGGATGTGGCTGTGATCCAAATTATAAGGCGTTTGCTCTTTTTCGGTGTTTCTATTCATGTCCTGATTACTCAATAGGATATTTCAATGAATGTATTTTTTTATCAAACTATCACTGGCTCTCTTAGGCTATGTTTTATCAACAACAATTAGCTTCTATAACAATCTATGACTGTATAACTTAAACCACCAAATTTTCAACAGTAGTTTTTTTTTTGGGGGGGGGGCATAATGACACCCAGGTGCTCCAAATTTTGCACATCATTCCAAAAAAATCCACTTTCGAAGGGATGCAGTGAAGTGCACAGAATTAAAAATAAATGCATTCCCAAGTCTTTCAATTCCAGTTACACTCACGGTTTTACCAGTCGAAGTGTTTATAAATGAACTCTTTCCAAAGTTTAGTCTTAGAAGCACAAGTTTGTCGGTTTGCAAATCCTTTTCAATTTCAATTTGAGTCACGACTGTCACGGCGCATGTGGTTTCTGGGTTTGGTCATGTGACGTTTGCAAAATGACCCCTAAGGCTTTGTGCGTCATTTTTAGTTGACAGCAAATACTAAAATGGCCGCCCCTGAGATGGATAGCAACGGGTGCATTTTGCTGCCTCATTCATCTTGCACAAAGGCAATATTAATTGCATTCCCGTTTAGTTTGGGTGCACAGAACATATTGGAAAGACAATTTTTGACGTGACTCCCCCTTTCACAACAATCAAAAAGCATTTAGGGGGAAAAAGAGGAAACGATAAGGACACTAATTGTTGGACCTTTTTCAGTGTGGAATTCTTTCCCGCTCTTGCCTGAGTTGCTCAACAGTCCGGGAATCTCCATTGGCGGATTTTGCAACTGATAACGTGTCACACATTTTCAATGGGAGGCAGGCCGGTCTAGTACTCGCACTCTTTTACAATGAAGTCACGCTGTTTTGGTTTGTGGCTTGGCATCTTCATGAAATAAGCGCGGTTGTCCTCTGAAAAAGTCGTTGCTTGGATGGCAGCCTATGTTTCTCCAACAACTGCACGTACCTTTCAGCATTTATGGTTTCTGCACAGAAGTGGAAGTGACCCCACGACGTGGGCACTCACATGCCCGAGTAGCGTCAGAGATACTGTTTTTGGACTTTGCGCTGATAGAGACGGAGTCGGTCCTTTTTTCTTTTTGGCTCAGAAGATAATTTTTCACTTTGTGCCAGTCCACCTCTAATGAGCTTTGGGCCCAGAGAAGCTTGTGGCATTTCTGTGTGTTGTTATGTGGCTTTCGCTTTGCATGGTAGAGTTTTAACTTGCATTTGCAGATGTTAACTGCTGAACTTTTTGAAGTGACAATGGTTTTCTCAAGCCCATCTGGCAATATCCGTTGCACAATGACGCCGGTTTTTCATGCGGCGCCTCATGAGGGATCAAAGGTCACAGGCCTTCATTGTTGGTTTTCAGCCTTGCCGCTTACTGCAGAGATTTCTCCAGACTCTCAGAATCTTTTTATGATATTCTGATGACTATGAGAATGATGAAATCCCCAAGTGTCTTACAATTGTCCACTGACAAATGTTCTTCGACTGTTGCACTATTTGCTGACACAGTTCATAAAATGGTGAACCTCTCCCAGTCCTTGCTTGTGAACAATGGAGTCTTTTATTTTTTTATTTTTGGAGCATGTTGAAGACATCACATTCAGAATGAGAGACTGTTTGCAAACAAACGGTCAGTTTCAACATGAAATATCTTGTCTTTGTCGTGTATTCAATTGATTATTGCTTGAAAAGGATTTGCAAACTATTGCATTTTGTTTCTATTCATGTTTTACACAACGTCCAAACTTAGATGAAATTGGGGGTTTGCATAGTTAATTAAGAATTTCCAGTCTTTTTGTCATGAACAATCAGGTACAAGATACACTTTTTAAATCCAGTGAATTTGTTTTACTTGTTAATGTTGTAGTTGTGTCAACTGTGAGCGCCCCATGTTGTTAACCCTGTTTTCACATGTATCAATGTTCCTACTGTACGAGACATCATATTTGGCGGCCATTTTATTGGGAATGGTTACAACGAACTACCGCTATAACATACAGATTCGTTATGTCCCTCGAGGTGCGTTGTAATGAGCTTCGGCTGTACTTTATAAGTTGTGTCATCTTTCCGCAGCCAAGCTCAAAAGGAAGGTGTCCACGTTCGATTTGGCCTAGATGAAAGTCTGAACTTCTTGTAATCACACCTTGCTCGCTCGTTTCCTCTTTGTACTCCCCCTTCGATCTCCTCCTTGCCCCAAATGGGGCTTGTTCCTCACTGGGGATTAGTGTGTGCAGCAGCTCTGAACACCGAAGTGGGCCCTGCCTGTCACGTTACATAACTTGCCCCGGGAAGAGCGACTCAGCCTTGCCCGGCTGGAGAGACGACTATTGAGGCTTTGTTTTCCCCACCTTGCCTTCTTCCTCCTCTCTTCGGCTTCTCGTCCTCCCCTTCAGGCAGACTGCACAGTTACACTGTATAGAAAGGAGTCTGTTTTCAGGAAACAGACAAGTCACTGTGGCCCTGAGTGCAAGAGCGCTAATAGCGACTAGCATCACAGGATGCGTACATCTTAGGCTGAGGAATTCGCCGTCTAACTCGAGGTCACACGGTTTCAAAGATCGGAAGTTAATGCGTCTCTGCCAATCCTGCATTTCCCCTTGGCATACCCTGTGGTGACATACAAGCATAGCTTTCATGTCAGGAGCGACGGACCATCGTGTTGAGTTTTTAAGGCAATGCATGTGAAAATAAGCCAGAGCTTGCTCCATTCAAAATTTGAACTCAACTATCAACACTGTCCATGCATCCTTGACTTTGTGTGAAATCGTGTCACCCATGTCAATTCCTCAACGTCATTGGCGATGTGTCGTACATTTCTGGTAGAAATTATTGGAACGTAGAGAGAGTACCAAGCTGATTTTTGCAATATGTAATTATAATTCAAAAAATAAATACAGATTACGTTTCTGTCACACAACACCACATATGGTCTTCTGCCATGTATGTTTTTTTCTATTTGTATTTTTTAAGTCGACGGAATAGTGTCTACTTTCGTGGCATTTTGTATGACCAAAGTTCCTATCAATTGTGGTCACAAAACCAAACGCTGTTTGGTTCTGATGACTAATTTTAGAGCCACGTGGCCCTTCCTGAAGGTGGGATGGATCAGATCTCTTTGCACTTTGTTTTTGTTCGTCTCTTCTGAAACTGTCCACAAATAGACATACATTATGTTGCTGTATAGTAGATCCCAAAATACATCTGACAAAATTGTTGGTCCCTGCTTTTAAAGAAAACGCCACAATGGTCACCGAAATAACTCGAAACCGAGACTGGGATTTGCCAACATGCAAATTGACAGGCCACAAAGCATCCTGGATAAAGTCCGTAGGGCAGATGAGACCAAACTGGAGCTTGAGCTCAATTTATAGAAGCACGATTGAAGCATTTGTAAATTTACTGTTTGCAGAAAAGAAAATGGGAGATGCCTCGTCATGTATTGGATCTGCTTTCCTTTATCCAGTATCGCGCGACGTGTCAGAAAGCGAGGTCTCGAAAGTTTAGCGGTAGTCATCATGGGTTAATGACCCAAAGCGCACAGCTAAAACCATCCAGCTATGGCAAAGAACAAATCAATGGACTATTTTGGAGCTCTAGTTCAACATCAGTGGAAGGAGCTGAAACGTGCAGTCTGGAGAAGCCTGGAGGCAACCCTAAAACTCAAGACAGCGGCAGCAGCAGTTTTGTTCACAAGAAACGAGCCAAAATATGTGATGGTCCCCACTTGCGCACAAGTCTATTTGATAGTTGCAGTACTGCATTGAATTCATTGGATCGTGGCACTTGCTTAAGGAAAAGGTTGCTCAGAAAATATGAAGATAAGCTATAATAGGTGACATTTGGTGCCCCCTTCAACATGACATAGGCTAATGGAGGTTATGCCCTGTGGTGAGGGGGCGGGGGTGTTTTTGTGAGAGGGGTAAATTCCCAATCATTGCTTTGTTGTCTGGCATTTCTCAATGGTGCGAACTATGCACTAGTCACGTTGTAGGGCAGCAATAGGTCCTCGGGACGATGGAGCCCAGATGTGGACTTTGCCGCAGTTAGCGTTTCCTTTCGACACCAAAGCCTGTCTGTGTTTGCGATGAAGATATCAGACAGAAACATCCCAGGCAGTAAATTACAGACAGAGTGAGTCATTCGCTGTTACAGTATTGCTTTGTTTGCGCTTTGCGGATTTTACATCAGGCACCTTGTTGGGCAGCTAATACCTTGGAAAGACATTGAGTTTATTTGTGGCAGTTATTAAATGAATAATTTGATTTTTACAATAATAATTGTATAATGCCATCCAGTGGGTTTAGCGCAGGTAGGTTGGCAATCGACACAAAATGTACGAGATAAGATACTGGAAAATACAGCAAGATGTTAGAAGAGCCGATATGTTTCATCGGCATTGTGTTGTTCACTAGGCTTGGATGAAAATTACTTTCATTTTTCATATTTCACAAAAATAAAGAAATAAATACTCTACCCTACTGTTTGGCCAGACCCACTTTGTCATCTTTTCTCTCCAATATTTCTGGTAGACCAAAAAAAAGCAGGCTTGATTTTTCATTGCTTGTTTTCATTGATCTTTTTTTTTTTTTTTAAACAAATGGCCACAACATTTCTTTCCATGTGTTTGTGTTTCTAAATGTATATTATGTCCACTGCTATTAACCATTTGTAGCCATAAACATGGCGCCATAGAAGCATTAGCTGCTCACAGAAAGTTCGGGATGTTGGGCTTTTGCGTGGAATTTCAGTTAATGCACCGTTCGTGCATTCCTTCCCCGAACCGGGCATGCTGGAGCCTCTCGCAGCTGTCTTTGGGCGAGAGGCAGGCTACCGCCTGAAGTGGTCGCCAGCCAATGGCAGGGCACAAATAGACAAACCGCTTTTCACACTCACCTTCACAGCTATGGATGATTAATTAACCTAAAATAAACCGTGCCCTTTACCGGTGAACTTAATTTGACCTTCTCTCAACTCTTGAACGTTCCCACATTGTGAACTTTGCCATGCAGCTCCTGGTTCGATAACAGCAAGTTGGACTGGAAGAATGAATTATTAGACATGTGCAATCAAAAGTTTTGACTGTTAAATTGAGTTCATCTGTGAAGGTTATAGTGTTGTGCATTTTAGAAGTGTCCTCAAATTCACCCGAAAGCTTAATTTTTCACAATCTTTAAGCTTTTAAGTCTGGGGAAAATTTTTCAACACATCAGTAGGAAGTTATTGTCTCATTCCCAATTAATTCTATATTATTATAGCAAATAGTCTCACAACTCAAAATGAATGGACAGTCGTAAAAGAAATTATTTTCCGAATGACTATTGTCATAACCTCACACGCTCGCAATAGCAGAACCAACGAAACAGTAATGATGTCTTCTAGTCGGACTTTTAAGACCACATGCACGTTATTTATCTCATGCCCCCTTTGAAACCTCGGCGTTGTGACCTTGGTTTCGAGTGGCTGTGCTCCGTTCGAAAGCCAACACCTCTCCTGGGAGAAACTGACCTTATTGTCTGTCACAGTGTAAATCTGCGCACCTCTCTCGCTCTTTAATAGTAAGCCGATTCAACAAGTCTTTGATGCAGCTGCATTTTATAGTGTAGAAAAGGGCTTGGTTTGTGGGAAGTAGGGCTGAAAGATTGAACTGCGCTTCTTCTGACATACAATCATATGTCTGTTTTCGACCATAAACCGTTCCAGAAGGCTGTTCGAAAACCGAAACCACGCTCTATTTAAAAAAAAAGAAAAGATCTTTATTGAACACGTCTGCTCAGTAATGGAACGCTACACTTCCTTGTCTACCCGAGGAAGCGTCAATTCCTCGTGTAAGGAAGGCGAGAGGAGTCAAGTGGTGCATTCAAGTGCGCTCAGTTTGTTTGAGAACCGAATTTCGGTCGTCATCCGAGCCATAAAAAAACCCTCAAATTTTGGTCGAAAACCGATTTGGTCGAGAACAGAGACGTTTGAAAACCGAGGTTTGACTGTATTACTTTTTCTATTGGAATAACTTTTTTTTTTTTTTTTTGGTTTAAAAGCTATTTACCGTAATTTCCGGGTCAGTCGGGGCACCTGATTAAGACGCAACAGCTAAATTTAGCCATTAAGGCAAATCTGTAAATATACTTCCCGCTTCGCATTATTAGTCGCAGGCCTCCACGTTATGGCAAAAGGATATTTGCAAAGCAAGAGGTCACACAGATAGATGTTTGAAAAACTTTAACTTAAAGACCGTTGGAACATTTTTTCCCCCCAAACAATGCTGAACACTGCTAGTTTACACAATAGCCTCCCAGAATCCTCATCCTGTTGACTAAGATTATCAAAGCCTTCTTCAACAGCTCAAAAATTCCTTCGTACACGTTATCAGTCTCTGTTTAGCGCTTTAGCGATGTCACAAGCAGAAATGTTTGGAGTTGTAGCTAATGTAGTGCAGTATTTGTTTTTGGCAGCCATTTTAGTCTTTTGGGCAAAAATGCTTATTAGGTTTAGTCACATTTTTGTCATTCCTATTCGTGATTTGTTTTTTTTTAGTCGACGAAAGCTCAAAAATGTGACAAATGACGAAAAGGGGGCGTTAACGAAATATAATTTCGTCACGGTCATCGTTGACAAAAACAACACTCATGTCGAGTGAAATTGAGTGGCCGATTGTTAGAATCTGCCATTGATGTTTTGACTTTGACATACTTGGTTGAAACTTTGTTTGTTGAAGCAAACTTAGTTCCACAGGTTTGGACCTATCCCGCAGCAGGTGTTTCTTTAGGAGGCCAGCTTTACGCTCAATGTGAAAATACAGTACTTGTCTACTCTGGCTCTCCTCCCTTTGAATCTATTCAACTGTGCATAGTCTGATCTTGAACTTTTCATTTATTCACCTCTGACTTTGTTTGCCATGTCCACAAAGCTTTCCTCTTTGGTCCTAGCTTCTCGTTTGATGTTTAATTGCTTTATTTTCATAGGTCTTGATGATAGTAAAAAAAAAAAAAATGCCTGTATGACGCAAAAAAAAATGTCTGCAGGGAAATCTTTTTTGCTTCTTCTTTTTCTTTCTTTGAGTTTGCACTTCGTACTGATGGGTTTTCTTACTCCTAGTGCTGTCTTGCAGCATCCTGAAATCCAAAGTAAGTGCTCTGTATGTCCATGCAGACGTTATAGAATGACTGCAAAGTTTTCTGGGCATTTGCAAAACAAGATCACGTGAGGCGTCCAATGGAGAGGACCAAGAGTGCCAAACTTAAATAATGTAATGGGGCATGGAGTCGTCCCCCCCCTCCCCCCCTCCACTCCTCGGTTTTAATTATTTTATTGTTCATTTAATATATTTCAACATTAATTTCAATATTCAATTATTTCTATGTATATTCCATGAGCAGTGTGGATAATGGATAAATGGATGGATTTTGGGCCTGCACGTCATAAAATGATTTTGTCGGGTTTTCTCTCCCATCCATACGCAATGGGCAGGGACTGGGACGGACTAGTGCTGTTTCAGCACCAATCAAATTGTTTCTTCCTGCTCGGGCATTTCTGGGAGTGATTCGCAGACATTTTCCCAGTAGCCATGGATTTGCTGACCGGGATTGTGTATTTAACACATTGACAAGTTATATCTGGCGTAACCTTAACATAAGGAAGAATATCGACGTCTACCACATCTTTGCGGTTATCGGACAAGGCATAAATTGAAGTCCTTTATTACTAATTTGCTGGTCAATGCTTTGTGGAGAAAGAATGCAAACACTGCATGGAAAATAACCTTTTTTTTTCAAACTCGAAAAGACCCAGCCATGCTTGGGCAATGTTGGAGATAAGAATGTGCGCAAACTATCCAAAATAAGTTGTCAAAGTCAGAAGTAATTATTAGCAAAGTTGTCTTTTTCAAAAGCGTTTCACATTTTCATCGTTATGGGCATTGTTATTTTCTTGTGTGCAGTCAGTCCTGTTGTCGGAATGTTTTCCAATGTGTTGCATCAGGCTGGAGCCTGCTTAAGAGCTGGGCAGAGGCCAGCAGTCAGCCAGAACAGGAAGCAGATGGAGCAGTTTGGGCTTAACCCTTCCCACGCCATTTTATCCTCTTGGCCCTCCTCCTCCAACCTGCAAGCCGCTCTGTGGAATGGAAGGAGGGCTGGGTAGGGAGTGTTTGGGGGGGGATGGTAGAAACACGACTGCTTGCAGAAAGAGATGCGCACAGAACAGCGAGGTTGCCGCACAGCTTCAGCTACAGCCATGCATGTATACTAAGAACCATCTTGCAACTTGAAAATGCGGAACAATTTTTACACATGGTGACCCCATCGACTAATTAAAAAAAAAAAAAAATTACATCCATATGGTATTGCCAAACAATAGACTACCATGAGGCAAACATGCTGATGTTTCTCTCGCATTAACATTTACATGTTAAGGGCAAATTAGAAAAGAAAAGACTCATTTATTATTTCCTAGTTTGACAACCTTGCCCCGGTGAAAGAAACAAATATTCACACAATATTGGGCATTGTGTTGCAGACGCATGTTATGTTTAAGAAATGCCACATCCTTCTCGACTTCACCCTTGAGTTTTTGACCTCCCAATAACTATTGAAATAATATTTGCAGTTTATCGGATAACTTTAGGGTCGAGTCACGTGCAATCACACCTTCCTGCTTGAGTTTTTAGAGAGAGAAGCACAAAAGCAATTGGTCAGAAAATCAGCTGAAAATCAAAATATTTATTTTGTATTTTTTTGCATGCTTGCTGCTCTCAGGAAATGCTCCGTTTTCACCAACATCATCTACTATATCGAGCACGGGGTACAGAGCTTGAAATAGGCGCTCGGGAGACAGAAAAACGAAACTTCAGATCTGAGGCTTCATTCAGAGCTGGCAACACTCCTCAAGCAAAATATACAGAGGCATCTTTGAACACATGCGAGGGAGAAAAGTCGGGAGTTTTCACTGCCTTTAGCTGTTGCTAAGACATCACTGAGATCTGCTTCGGATGAAAATGTCGCCTTGTTTTGACCAGCTGACTCTTGTTATCTCGATGATTGGCACATATCATGACATCGAGTAATTGTCGGTTTTGCACTGTAAATATGCAGACAAAGGGTGTCCGATATAACATGATTTTAGAACATGGTTGCTATGCCAATTCTAAATACTGTTGCCGTCTTGGGTCACAGTTTCACAGTCGTCTATATCAAGTAACAAGTACAGTCAAACCTCGGTTTTCGAACGTCTCGGTTCTCGACCAATTCGGTTTTCGACCAAAAATGTTGAGTTTTTTTATGCCTCGGATGACAAACAAATTTCGGTTCTCAAACAAACTGAGCGCACTTGAATGCACCATTTGACTCCTCTCGCCTTCCTTACACGAGGAAGTGACGCTACCTCAGGGAGACAAGGAAGTGACTTTTCCTCATGTTGCTTTCCATTGTGAGCAGACGTGTTCAATAAACATTTTTATTTTAAAAAGAGCGTGGTTTCAGTTTTCGAACAATTTCGGTTTTTCGAACAGCCTTCTGGAACGGATTATGCACGAAAACTGAGGTTTGACTGTACATTCACAACGCTCATAAGCTGTCATGACGCAATGTATGTCATTGTCTTCCTTTAAAACTGACCAACTGGAGCGAATTGAGCTCGCCCTCACTCCCATCGCCTCAAACCCATCAATCGCCCCGATCGACACGACTGCATTGACTCAGTGTGTGATTCCGTCGTAATACCTCAGCTCGCGTCCATTTTGCCTGCATCGTTAGCGTGGGGCACAACAGTTTGGCTTTTTGGCAAAATATGCCGTGGAGAAAGCAAAATTGTGGACATGAAATGCCATCTTAACGGATGGCAGTGGCTTTCATGTCTCTTTCCACTCCTTCCATCCAACAGCACCGCTACATATCTGTACCATAACGATATATAGCCCGGCCCTACTTGCAAAATATTACGCACTTTTTCCAATTATAGTATCACATGACTTATTCTCTGCAGTAATTGATCCAACCTGAAGAAGCTTTCATGCCTTGCCTCTTTGAATCTTACTGGCTAAATTTGTCTACATGTTCGAGAGTCCTGTGAGCTTCATTATTCAACATTTGCTCCAGTTGTGGAGGGTTATATTTAGAATTGTTGTTGGGGAAACCAACACACAGTGTGCACTAAAACCAAATGTAGCCAGCGGTTGGATTTTCAGAACCTTTTTAAGAGGATCTCCTCATGAAACCCTCTTGCTCCTTTGTAATGATGTTGCATGTGGGCATAGGAACATTCAGATCTCTGGAGGTGGACTTGTAGCCTTGGTTTTCGATGTCCGAGCTTCTCTGCTAAAGCTACTGCCCCGGTGGGTCGACCCTGGATAAGCAGAAGTAGATGGATGGATGAATTTTTGGTTCATGTTGTCTGGTTCCTGACCCATTCTCATGAACTCGTCGAAGGTATCAGTCATTGTCTACAATTCTAATATAGTTGTGTGTTTTCCGGTAGCCACAGCAGGCAGTTGTGTTCAGCCAAGTTGTGGGAATCAGGCAGTGAGGTCATACAGCAATGTCTGTGTTAGCTTATAAACTTATAAACTCCAGTTTCACCACAAAGCTGACCATTTTTTTTTCCCAACAGAGATGATCATTGTGACCTTGCTGATTTTTACCTTTTTTCACCATTGGCAGCCTGCCACTGCTGTAGCCAGACAGCCAGCTGGAGTGAGCCGAAAATAAATGCGGATCTTCGTCGGTTTTTGGAAATTTGAGACACATTGAGAGCGTCTACCTCTTTCCTGTGTGTTTGTCCTATCATGATCATAAAATAGGTAATTATCCACATGTTTTAGGTCCTATATTCTCTGGTTTTATTGCTCATAAAATATATCTGGCAAACTATGTTTGAAATACTGTATGTCTCTAGATATCAACACCATTACGTTGCCATTAAATGAGATGAGGCCTTCACTTATTCACTTCCATTGACGGCAGTAAATGTCAAAAACGTCCCCGTGTTTACTAGCCGGGCAGTGACTAACAGTCATACCAGTGGCAGTGGGACCACGGAATAGCGGTGAGGGAAAAGGCCAGCGATACACAGTAAAGCTTCATAGCCGGATTATTAAGATCAATAATGCACGGACAAAAACTGTGTGCTAACGAGACCTTGATTCATCGTGTACAGCGCTGTATCGTTGCACTTGTCAGCATACGGCACACAGCCGGGCTCGTTGAAGCTCATGTATCAAATGCTGCGTGATACTTGTAATCATTGTTTTTTTATTTGTTTCTATAATGCCAGTTCCGGTTCTGACAGGACCACCACAACTTGACTCATGGCGGCCTGACTCAAAAGACCGAATGTCAGACCTCGATGCTAAAAACGTGGTGTTGTTGCTGTCGGTGGGTCTAAAAGCAGGATGCGCTCTCCCTCTCGCATTGGCCGCCGGTGCCTGATGGCGAAAGCTCAATGCCTCTCGTAATCTGTGGAAACGTGAGCCTGAATAAATGGTCACACGCTTGTGGATTATCTTCCCCAGGATGTTATTTTGTGCAGGAAGGATGTTTGAAATGCCAGTCACCAACACACAACACCCTCCCCCCCAGTTTCTCTCCCACACACGCAGTCTTTTATAATCTGCTGGTGAGCTGCATTGGAAGAGTGCATCTTCGTAATGCAGAGCTCTGCAGCCTTAGGTTATTGGGAGTGTGCATATAGCACACATTTGGACAAAGTGGGGGGGAAAAAAGGCTGCCCGATTCAATTTTCCAACACCGTCCTAACCGTATTTTGCCATTTTTGCCTCAGTCTTCTTCCTCTTTGGTCCTTTGCTTCGACCACTTTTTCAGAGTTTTAAGGCAGACGAGTTTGTCTGCTTGGGAGAGCGAGATGAGCCCTCTGAGGCGGGCAGCGAGGGAGTCGAAGCTCAGCCGAGGCATTGACAGAGTAGTGAGACCCAGCAGGGGAGTGAGCAGCTAAATATAGAGCGTGCACTGGAGTGGTGGTGATGTCACAGGCCAGAGAAGAGAGGAAAGGCAGTGGGCTCGAGGCTACTTTTACAGGTGACGCGCTAAGCAAGGCGCTGCTTCTCAGAGTCCTCTTATGTGGTTGGAATGATGTAACATTTAAACTCAAATTTTCTTTGGAAATTTTCCTGAGGGAACAATTTGATATGCATTGTCTTAGAAACTCAGCAGTTCAAGGATGGTAATCAAAAGAGCATTTAAAAAAAAAAGTAGGGTTCTTTTTATTTATTTATTTATTTATTTTTAAAGGAAAATGAGTGGAACATGTATTGTCTGAAGTGACGTTAAAACAAAATCGAAATGTCAGCCCTTACGGACTTGCCCACTTTCCACTGAGGCCTTGGCATGAGCCCTTGCGCTTATAGCTCTGGTACACACTAGCCGCAGAAGTAATATCTGCGGTGTATCCCTGTCTGGCTTTTGGGAGTTCCACAAAAATGAGGCGCTGCGTCCAAACTGCAGACGCTGCTCCATCTCTGCTCATGCCACGCGTTACGTTTTAAGATGCTGACTTGAAGCGGTGGTCCATGCATTTCCAATGAGTGTCGTGGATGCAGATCATTTTGTATTTATATAAACACACTGCCATAAATACTTTCTACCATGACGCTCATTAGAAATGCTGCTTCCCCCCCCCCCCCTCTCGACCATTTGTCCTCTTATATGTGTTTCTGAATATCTAAAAGCGTTTGTAATGGTTGCAATATGAGTAAATGTGGAATGCACTTGGGTGTGCTGCATTGAAATTGACATGCATGCACACGCATACATTTACTTGTTCTCCTCCTGTGCCAGCATCGCAGCTCTGGCGCACAGAGGATTGATTATGGCCAACCGGGAGCAACTTGCCGACCAGTTCGGGTGGTACTTAATTGATTTTATTATTTTGCGCATGCAGTTGTGCTACCATTTTCAGAGGCGAGACCCAGCGCTGCCATTTGTATGTGTTAGTTTTTGCTGGGCTGCAAGACTTTTATTGCCAGGGTGCAGCTGTAGCGCACAGCAGCGTCCAAGAGTCTTCTTGTCATATTGATTGCTGAGCGTTGCTGGATTCTTAAGATACCAAATACCGACTAGACTCATGAGTTGTCTCGTGTCACTCCATGAACTCATCTCTGTGGTGACGCAGTCGTATAATTTTGACTTGAAACTATTTAAAATTCAACAATGCTTTAAACTCGATGTCTCAAAAACCTGCCATGTACTAAAGGATACGACCGAACACAACTAAAGTATTCAGTGGCATTGTTTAGCGAACATTGTTTTGCAACCAATTTTCCTTCATTGCTGCCAGGCTCCAACAAATTTGGCTGCGATTTCAAATGCGTAATGTTCAATGGCGTTGCAACAGCGCAGATGTTTCATCCAACCAAAATGCCAGCTTATACCACATGATCTTTCAGAACATGAATTAAGTTTGCTTGTACCAAGCAAGCTGTAGCCCACTGCTGTGTGTGTGTTTATTTTTTTAAATATTCATAAAAATAATATACAGTCAAACCTCGGTTTTCGTCCATAATCCGTTCCAGAAGACTGTTCGAAAACCGAAATTGTTCGAAAACCGAAACCACGCTCTTTTTAAAATAAAAATGTTTACTGAACACATCCGCTCACAATGGAAAGCAACACGAGGAAGCGTCACTTCCTCGTCTACCCAGTTTGTTCGAGAACCGAAATTTGTTCGTCACCCGAGGCATAAAAAAGCTGGACATTTTTGGCCGAAAACCGAATTGGACGAGAACCGAGACGTTCGAAAACCGAGGTTTGACTGTATATAGAATTGTGTTTCTCCTTGTGGCCAAAAGCAAAGCGTGGTGGAGTCTCTCTGCCGCCTAAACGTTTGCTCAAAAGTTCATGTTCATGCAGTCGCTGAATGGGGCTCTCATTGCCAGCACCCTGTCAAATATTTCCGGAGCCATCCCTGAAAAGTTTACCGGATGCCAGGTCACACCATCTTGAAAATTGGTGACAAGATTGAACAATGCCCCTTTCGCTTCACGAAAGCAAAGTAGCAGAAGAAGGTTATTTCCCCATCTTATAAATTGTACTTGAAGAGTACGGATTGATTTTACAGTTTCAGATTAGCTGTTAATTTTATTGGCGATAGGATACAGATGGGGATTCGGATTCATCGGTTTATCATATGCGTGCGTGCATGCGTGTGTGATTCATTGCATTTGCAATATCATTGATACGATGAAATGTGATTGGCTAGTTGTAACAGCTGCAATTTAATTGGCCATCGGGGGTGGAGTGAAGGGGTTCAGAGCAAACAGATTCAGCCCTGCTGTGCTTAAAAGCCTGACGCGCACCGCCACGCTGCGTGCATGTAATTCATGCATCTGCAAAGATATCCGCTTGTCAGTGCACTCTGTGCATTGAGTTGTGGGCCAACATTTGAGTCAGAGCGAGCTTCATGTATGCCACGGCTTGAGTCAAGTAAAAAAAAAAAAAAAAAGCAAGAAATGAAGCAAAGGATGTACCGTAATACCCCAACAAGCGGGCAAGCAGAACTCAAGTCGTCGATGCATTTTCAGTCATTTGTTTGACGGGACAAACGGTCAAGCACGCAAACATAAAATGAGAAGACGCACAAGGAGCAAATGCTCACATGAAATAAGCGTCCAAGCCAAGTGACTGATGTCACTCACTCGGCATTGCCCCCGACATTATGGACAGCAATTACACTTTGGAAAACTAGCTCATTTACGTTCCCTTTTATGATGTTGTTATAGTACACAGCGTATTGGTTTTGGCGAGAACTAGTACAGAGTAATGGCATTTTCAGTTTCTCGCAATGAGGAAAATCTGTTTGACCTCTGAGTAACTTTAGTTATGCATGAGGTCATGAAACAAAGTAAACTTCCAAGTCAAGGTACCACCGAACTCGCAAACTCCCTACTTAAAGCTTGGATTTAAAAACAAAAAATGCATTTCGGCTCCAGATCACAATATCTCAGGTCATGTTTCTCAGCATCAACGCAGCATTTCTAGACATGTATTTGTTTTCATAAACCACGTCGTGACAACGTTAGACAATGAACAATGAGCTGACGAGAGTAATTCTGTCACGTTACCTCGCTACCCATGTGACAGCTAATATGAATATCAACATATCGTCGTTTGTCCCGTGAAAATCAGGCGTGTCTGTTTTTGTCATTAATTTAATGTTCACGTTAATGTCTGCGTTTCAAACATCCCATCAACGTAAACATTTTTTAATGACAAAAACGGACATAGTCATACCTCGGTTTTCAACCATAATCCGTTCCAGAAGGCTGTTCGAAAACCGATTTGTTCGAAAACCGAAACCACGCTCTTTAAAAAAAAAACTTTATTGAACACGTCTGCTCACAATGGAACGCTGCACGAGGAAGTGTCACTTCCTCGTCTACCCGAGGAAGCGTCACTTCCTCGTGTAAGGAAGGCGAGAGGAGTCAAGTGGCGCATTCAGGTACGCTCAGTTTGTTTGAGAACCGATTTTTGGTCGTAATCCAAGGCATAAAAAACTCGAAATTTTTGGTCGAAACCGATTTGGTCGAGAACAGAGACGTTTGAAAACTGAGGTTTGACTGTACGTGTTTTTCACAGGACAGCGACGAGATGCAAGTCTTAACTTGTTCTCCGTACGAAATCATTTGAGAACGCGTTGACATTTAGGCGCAGAGCTTCGAGTACATTATTCAAACATTTGCGTCGGTGCACATCAAAATGCACACATCAGGGAAGCGCGCCTTTTAGAAAACATGAACCAGCAAACGTTCCCGACAAAAGAGGAGAATACGAAGGAAAGAGCAAGTCGGTGAGCGGTGAACGAGGTACGAGTGTAAGCTACGGCTGGAAGAAGCCTGCCATGTTGAGTCTACAGAAGTGGCGTGTCTGCTGATGAGTAAGCTCGCACCCGAGCTGGAATGAAAAGCCTTTGTGTTCGTAATAAGAGCTCTGGCAGGGGTCCAGCAGCTCTGACTAGTGTCGGATTAGGCTTGGACAATCGGGACCGCGGGATCAAAACAAGGGGCAGGAACACCAGGGTCATTCTGCTTGCAAGGATACCATCTGCCCCTGCTCCGCCTCCCTGCCGCAGTCTGGGGGAGGGGAGAGCGAAGAGGAATGGGGGAGGGGCAGACTGGAGCTCGACAAGCAACAACACTGTTGTGGCAGAGCTCGGCAACTCTGTATGCAGCTCAGCGCGAGCTCTGCTTTGCTTTGCTCCGCTTGCAGCACTCGGGTTCAGCAGGCTCGTACGGCAATTCTGTCGCGCATGGAGGCACGCACTCATTTTCAGCCGTTTTTTTTTCGAAATGAAGTTCGCCAGTAAAACGTGTATCTCCTTCTCGTCATTACTCATTCTAACTCAGTTGCTCCTTCCGTACAAAGTCCTTGTTGACGGAATCATTGTATGCATAAATATGGAGAACTGCGTGTCGCCGGAAGGTTTTTTGGCGGACACGCTGGCTGCTAAGGCTCTTTTTTTTTTTACATTCGCGTTTCTGCCTCCATTTTTATCACACCTCGTCCATATCCATCTTGGATCCATTTGTCCAAGCCCAACGACCCCTCTCCAGACACAGGCAGCACTTAGATATGAGGTGGCAGTCCATTTGGTCCAGTCCCCATCACACCCCTTTGTGCTTTCAGAAATTGAATGTGTCCACCGGAGGGAGAGGGGGGCGGCGGCGGCGGGCGTTATGCTTTGCTTCTACCCTCTATGTGAACTTCGCGCGTGTAGCGTGGTCAAACCTGAGCGCCTGGCCTATTTTTTACGGCTTGACGCCTTTTGCTTGAAACGGGACTGAGAAGCTCGTTTTGGCCACCCGTGTTTGCGAGAGTGGCTGTTTCATGTTGTGGTGGCGCAGGACAACAGAGGTGAGGGCAGATGGTCTAATTTGAGACTGTAGTAGTTGGTGGCTGGGGGAGGGCAAAAAAAACCAAAAAAAAACCCAACAACACTAAAAACACAAGAGGAATAGAGGGTAGGCTTGGCTGATGTCATGTGAAACATTATCCACGCTCTATGTGGAACGCTTGTGTGCACATATGCGCACGTTAAGTGCGATGCGTTGTGCATTAGCAGTCAGGGCCCAACCTGCTGGCTCTCATCAATAATTTACCGGTCCTTTCTGTGCATCTCTCCTCACAACATCCCCCTCCCCCAGCAGTCTCATCTGTTCCTCCTCATCTCCCGCTTCACCTATCTCATCTGCGCCGCACCCTTCATTACATATTGGGACTCGTGTTACCCTGTACTACCCCCACCGTCAAATAATCTGCACCCCTCTCGTGATTTCTTCAAATGCGTGCATGGGCGTTTCCTCTTGAAGAAGAAGAAAAAAAAAAAGATGCTCACTTAGCTGTTTTGGTTACTACACTCTTTTTTGGCAGCGCTCCCACGACTGCCTGCATTAAATGGTAATGATGCACAAAACAAAAAAAAAATAGAAGAGATTGGCACTCTATACTCCCTTGACTCTGCAGTTACCTGCACTGAAACGGTGTCAACTTTAAATGAGCATGACGCCGTTTGCTCCGAGTTCTAGGCAGGACACGATGAGGTCACGTAGCCTTCCAGCAACGCAGCAGCCAGTGGAGGGCTATCCTGCTTCGTATTCAAGTTGGATTCACAATGATGCAAGAAGTCCCTCTCGTAAATCACCACTCCCAATAGATTTATTTCTCCATGGGAAGGTCTGCGATGCGGAAGACTTGGAATTACAACTCGCTGGAAATCACTCTTTGTGACTGAATTGTGTTGTCACCAAAGCTTGGCTTAACCTGACGATACGCGACGCGAACATGCAGCTAGCCCGGCCCCCTTCAGAAAGTGGGAGGCATATACCCAAAATGTTAGAATTCCCACGCCATGTACCCGTTTTGAATATAAATACTATACCCTCAAATTAAAGTGTAACATCTGCAGTTCGAGCACCTTCTTGTTCATTTCATTTTGAATCCTTTCAGTTGGTGTTTAGGGGCAATGAGCTGAGCTCATTCATTTATGAAGATCATCAGGAAGATCATAACAATTATGCAATTCACATTCTCTCCTCTCTCCCGATTGGTTGTGAATAATGAAACATCTCAGTGTAATGTGCGCGCCCCATTAGGCCTGACTTGATAACTTCAGCTTATATTTAGTATTTCATAACTCGATCTTTTATTTAGCGTAATTATTAGACCATTAGGGCGGCCCGGTAGCCCAGTGGTTAGCACGTCGGTTTCACAGTGCAGAGGTACCGGGTTCGATCCCAGCTCCGGCCTCCCTGTGTGGAGTTTGCATGTTCTCCCCGGGCTTGCGTGGGTTTTCTCCGGGTGCTCCGGTTTCCTCCCACATTCCAAAAACATGCATGGCAGGCTCGTTGGGCACTCTAAATTGTCCCTAGGTGTGAGTGTGAGCGTGGATGGTTGTTCGTCTCTGTGTGCCCTGCGATTGGCTGGCAACCAATTCAGGGTGTCCCCCGCCTACTGCCCGAAGACTGCTGGGATAGGCTCCAGCACCCCCCGCGACCCTAGTGAGGATGAAGCGGTTCGGAAAATGAATGAATGAATATTAGACCATTGTTTTCCAGGCTTTTTTTTGGAGCCAAGGCACTTATTTTGCATGCGACGAAATCTCGAGGTCAACCACCCAACAAAAAGTTGGATAGTTGAAATCACGATCTTCTCTCCGTTTAAATGAACTTGGTGTGAAATCTGGGCTTGTTGTACCCAAAGCTGATATTTACAGGGAGCAGGACCTTTTTTCCTCTGTGAGTGGGCACATGGGTTGAGCATCCATTTCTGTCATCCAAATGAAGAATATTTACCGTAATTTCCGGACTTTTGTCACACACATTTCAACTCTGCGGCTTATTTAATGAAGCGGCCTATATAAAGACTTTTTTAACGGCCGCCTGTGTACCGTCTTTCTTTGTAAATATCTCATGTAACAATATGGGCACCTGCGGCTTATAGACAGGTGCAGGCTTATGTGTGTACAAAATGTTTTTTTCCTTTAAAAATGTAGTGGTGCGGCTTATAATCAGGTGCGGTATATAGTCCAGAAATTACGGTATTTGCTGTGCACAGCCTGTTACTGTATGTCGCTGGTATATGGAGAACGAAAAAATAAATAAATGTAACGTTTGTGGTGAGCATGTCCGCCTCACAGTGCAGAGGCGCAGGGTTCGATCCCGGCTTCGGCCTTCCTGTGTGGAGTTTGCATGTTCTCCCCCATGCCTGCGAGGGTTTTTTCTTCTTGTACCCTGGTTTCCTTCCAGATTCCAAAAAACATGCATGGCGGGTGAATGGAACACTCGAAAGTGAGGATCAGCAAATTAGAAAATGGATGAATGGGGGGGGGGGGGGAATAGTCAACAATCATAATGCTATGAATGTAGACTGTCACATATATCCTGACTATCTATTCAAGACATCATTGATATTTGTAGGAGTCCATTTTGTTGCCCCTCGACTGCCTCCACCTCTTCTTGAGTCCCTTTCTCGCTCGCAGCCTTCCAGAGTGAAGGTGCTTGTAAAGCCAAGTAAACACTGATATGCGGAAGAACTCTCTTGTAACCCCACCCCCCGCTCTCTCACACACACACACACACACACACACACACACGCTCCACGCTGCCTATGTAGGTCATCATGACTCACTCCTTTCTGCTTCAAAAGCCTGCTCGGTTTCTCTATCTAGAGCCCTTTCACGTTCGATGTGGTGGAAAAGAAATGTGCATTGGAATGGGCTGTTTTTTTTGGGGGGGGGGGTTTATCCCTTGCTGTAAAACAAACATTTCACCTGCTGTATGTGTAACTGTACAGTATTTTGCATTCAGACATTTAAATTTCTGCAACACTGCCTTGCTGCCTGGTGCATTCCTTCGCTCTAAGATGCCGTTTCAATCAGCTGCAGACTACGATTGGGCCTTCGTTCGATTTGCTGCATTGCTTTTAATAAGATGGGAAGTTGATTTCCCTCAGAAATGTTTTTTTTCATCCTGTTTAGGAATGATCTTTCAGATATGTTGGTATGATACAGGTCAAATTTATTGTTCAATGTCACACCGACGACAGTAGTGACTTCTCGTGCTTACCTTGACAAATCTTCCGACGCGACTCCCGTTGACCTGTTCTACATTTGTTTGTGTGATGATCTGTGTTCAGTATGCGAGGGATCTCGGTCGTGGGTTCCCTTTTCTCACGGCAAAGGATCTGCATATGAATGCTGCCTTCTGGTCCTCACTTCTGACGCCCAAAGAAACAAAACACTGGGGCCTCTTGATGCATGTGTTGGTCAGACAGGGAGAAATAATCTGACAATTGATTTAAAAAATTAGAATCTGAAATCCCTGTGTTAGTTTGCAATATGTGCTCATGAGAGAGCAATTTAAAGGTGATGATGTCTTGTAGCGGCACTAGCTGCAGTTGCCCAATATAGTGAATAACAAGCTCACAAACCTGACCAACATCCTAAAAAGCCACAGTATGTCCTTTTTGTCCTCATCTCTCTGGTGCTGCTTTCATTTTGCTCAGACCTTGGGTGTGGAGAAAGGAGTACCCAGGGACTTTTTTTGATGAGTCACTCAACCGGACAAAAAAAAAAAGGGGGGGGTGAGGAAAATAATAAGACAATGCTTTGCAACCCTCTCCCAGTGAGTCTTGAAACTGCACCGTTATTACATCATATGCACGGCGTGTTTACAATCGAAAGAAGGTCCTGTTGGGCTATTGGTGGTCAAACCGTGACAACGAACCGTGATGCTAGAACGTAAGAAGACATGCTCGCGAGCAATTTGAAGTAGCACAATAACGGGAGGGGATACGTGCTAGGCGCGACGGGGGGCTGGGTGTGCCGGGGTAAAAATGGAAGCTTTGTAGAGGGAACCTGAGTAGGTCGAGTTTTAGGAGGCTGCGCATTCATGCTGCGATATCGGCTAACGTTTCCTCAATTCAGCCCTTGTCCTCTGAATTACACCACCACAGAGACAGAGCCCTTTTCCCGCAACAGATCTGCTTGACAGAGAGAAAAAAAAAATCGGTACCCAACTTAGCTTGCAGCATTTTTTTGCAACCATTCATGCAAAAACAGACACCTCCGATTGTGTAGTGCAGTCTTACCTTTTTGTCTTGTGTGCTTATTTGTGAGTCGTTTGATGTCTTCAGCACTTTGGTTGATAAATGGTCACTATGTGATTTCATTTGTTGTTTTCGATTGGCATTTTGTTTCACCTTTTTGTTTCATGGACTCATTTTCCGCATGTTTTGTTTTAGAGTGCGGGTACAGGATATGCGCTGGGGCTGCCAAGATTGATCGACCAGTCCCTGGTCCAAATCATTGACAATTTAATAATAGACATTCCGTTTTTTTTCACTCTCCAGACTGCTTCTAAACCTTTCGCTCTCTAGCTGCCTTTCTCTCCTTGACGTGCAGTAGCGGTAATCCGGGTCAGTTTTTTTTTTTTTTTTTAAAGCGTTTACCCAAAATTCCAAAGCCCATCTCTCACTGAGCGACCAATGCTTGCAAATAATTGCCAACATAGCGTCCTCAAAGTTTGCAACGATGTTCGCCATCAGTTATTATTTCTGGCAAACAGTTGCAAGAAAACATTGCGCAACCTTTTAGGAACCCTGCTAAAAAAACGCAGCATTCACAAGCCTTCGCCGCCGCTTCACGTGTTCCGGGCTTGAAGAAGAATGCGAAGTAAAACCTGCAAGACGGAACTTGCCTTTCATGGCAGCACAACAATGACGCACACGCGTCTCAAGAAAGCGCGTTGTGGCTGATTTAATTTCCAATCAAGAGGGACAGTCGAGAGTGTGTGAGACTGTGATTTGATGTTCTCTCAAATTACAAATTGAATCTGGAATCCCCATGTTTGTTTACATTATCAGCTGATAAAATTTGCGTCAACAACAGCAAATGAGCCCCCCCCCCCCACCACCCATTTCACCACATGTACATTTTAGTATCATCAACCCCTTTGAAATATCCCCAATTAGACGGTTTTCAAATTATCAATTATTTTTGTGGTCACTATATTTTTGCTTGATGTCTCTCCCCATTGCCCCCCACAGCTGACAGGGGTTGGTGCCTTTACATTCCATAAAGACGCTCTGTACTTAGGTGTCATATTTTTGGGCCATAGTTGCTTGTTACTTAACCCTCCTGTTGTCCTCATTTTCTGTACACACCCCGTGTCCTCTGTCAAAATGACCCGTCTTCACTAAACCCCCCAAATAAGCTCATTTCACTGAGACAACCACAATATTCCTTATGTGTTTAAGAAAAGGAAAGAAAATGTGCATTTTTTAATTGTTTTTTTAAAGTTTCTTTCTTTTTTTTTCCTTGAGTGAACAATACAATACAAAACAATACAATACAATACAAAAATATGAAAAAATAAGATAACCCATTCAACTAATTAGCACACGTCACACAGTATTCAAGCGCACAGCCTTAATATATTTCTTACACCTGCAGCACACTATGTGTTTTACAGTGAGTGGAGGACCATCTCTTCCTCTTACTTGCCCTAGCTGGGGAAGTGGCTGTGGTGGCTGGAAGGTTTCTCAGGACCTCCTGCACTCTGAATAGCTTTCACAACTGCTGCTCTTCTGTGCGGGAGACATGCTTCCTTCTTTCAATGAGTGGAGCTACCATTGCCTTTCCTAGCTGCTCCAGGAACACCCTCCTCTTGTTCTTCTCATGAGATATCAGGTCGAGTTGATCTTTCATGACCTGCAGATTAGTAGCCCTAAGTAGGCCTGCAGGTCAGTCTCATACATCTTTATCCACCTGTTTCCACATTTGTGAAAACCCTCCAGATGTGTCATCTCCAGGATTATTCTTTCTATTGCTGGTGTGATAAACATGTAGAATGTAGAGACAATGTCATGGGCATGAGAAACGGCATACTTTGTGGGTCCTGGGGTCATCTTCATGATGTTTTCTTCTGCATGCCTGCTGTGTTGGTTATATGCTCCATGTTATTTTGCCATGGTCTCTCTTTCAGCTTCAGGATTTTCTTCTTATTCTGAAGATAATTCATATGCTCTGGATTATATTCCTCCCCATCTTCTTCAGATACATCCTCCTTTTCCTCTTCTGAATCAGTTGTCTTGCTGGACATCAGAAAAAATCAGCTCTAGAGCCTCTTCAGTGTCAAACGCACACTCATGGCATCAGCACAGAGATAAATCAGGGTCCTGTCATCTGGGCACCTTTACAACTCCTTGAAATCCACAAAAAAAGAGCTCTGCCGTCTGTGAGAACGCCACCTATCTGGTCTTGTTTATGACTGCTATTGTCTTGTTCATGTGTACTACTAATTATTTCTGTAAAACATTGAAACATTCTGTGGTGTGTAAATAACTTGGTGACCTTGATTTCAACTGCCTCACGGGTCATTTTGACCCGAAGACCACCTGACATTTTTTTGTACAGCTTCCATGAATGTGAATAAAAACAAAATTTCAATTTTTCTGCAGTTAGGGCCAATCTAGGAAAAGTCATAAAATTTCAAGTTAAAAAAATATAATTTAGTGGATTTTTTGGGCGTTTTTAACACAGTGGCGGGTCATTTTGACCCGAAGACAACAGGAGGGTTAAATACTGGTGTCGCTCATACTGAGACATATTCCTTATGTGCATTTTTTGTTTTTTTTGTACATACTTAAGGTGATACCCACTTAACTTTATACTGCCATGGGAGGGACTCATAAATTTCACATGTTCTTCATTGAAATAATTTGAAAATGTTCCAACTAACGTATTATTTACAGCAGGTGTCATTTTATGTATTGCATCTCTCCCTCTCCCCCGAGAGCTCTTGTGGTCATGTGACATAAACAAACCGTTTATTTACCAGAAGAGGCTTGCGGGAAAGACCACAGAGCTTGTTTCAAAGTACGGAAGTCAACTGCGAAAACTGAGTTCTGAAAAATGAATGGATGGACGACTGCTTTTTCTGTTCTCCCGGAAGGTGGCTCAAAGGTTTTCTCGCACGCCCGTTGCCATGGGCAGGCAACGGTGGACCATGCCCATATACAAAGTTGCTTGTGCACCCCCCCAGCCCCCACCCTACTTGAGGCAAGGGTCTCTGAAAACAAACTTAAAACGGTCTGTTTTATTTCATCACAGTAGCTGCTTGTGTTAAGAGGTGATAGTGTTGATGTCTTTATCACTCAGACGTTTAAAACAAACAAGGGCGTCATTTTGTTTGATTGACGGGAATCGACCGTAATCTGAAACAACCTGTCACCGCCACAGAGTAGGTTCGAACTGTTTACCGTATATTTGCTGCATGGCTGGATGATCGCTGACATTGTGATGAAACGCCGGCACGGGTAGATAATATCTCACAATCAACAATATAGGTTTCCGCTGCTCCGAACTCGATGCACATCTCCCCTTTTTTATGCTTGCCTTTGAATATCGTGTCTACAGCGAGGCATCTGACGTCAACATCGAGAAAGTTTGTTCATATCGTTGATGATTATGTGTCGGTGCTGCAAGAATACAGGATGATCATAAATGATCCACATAAATGCCAACTTGAAGGGTCATGACAATCGCTGCCCCCTTAAAGACAAAACTCTCAACATGTCTGACAAGCAAACAGAGCAAAAGAATGTCCGGCAAGAGTAGCTTGCATTTCGGGCCAACGTGACCAGGACGTTTCGGTTTTAATGGACTGTGTCGGGCATTAGCCGCCACCAAGACATTACCAAGACATCACTTTTTGAGTACTCACTGATAAGGGTACCAAGTACCGATACAAGACCTTTCTGTATGTCTGACACACATGATGTTTCAGTGATGCATCTGTTTGTTGTTTGCGACCAGTCCAGGGCACACACCGCCCAAAGTCAGCTGGGAAAGGCTGCAGCACACCCATGACCCTTGTGAGCAGCAGTGCAAAGAATGGATGGAAATATTTTGAGGTCTGGACCTTCGCCCTGAGAAATGCCTTGCCACCAGATCCCTGCTCCAAACTAAATCATGGGGCACGTTTGCACGAGGGAAAGTAAAAAAAATTCTCTTTGAGCTATAACATGGCACCGCCACTTTTCATGCCGACACGCAGATGGATAGCCAGAGTCTTCTTGGGAATAAATATATATACACGAACCCCCCCATCCTCGTTTCTCACATTAAAAAAAAACAGTTTGTGTCACCCCTGTGTTGAGGCCATATGCTGTTTTGGCTTTAATTGGTATAATTGCATGCATATGTTTTCACTTGTCGTCTCCAAGTGGATGTGTATGTGTCCCATTTGCTAAAACGTTACCTTGAACACCGGAAGACTCATTCCCCCTGGGAAGGGGGCATGTTCAATTATTAGACTTTCCATTGTGGAGGCGGAGAACACACATGCACACACACACTCGCCGTTCATCTTAAGAGATAAACAAATGCTGCTTCAAAATGGCAGTCGAGTTGCTTTGCTTTGTAGATCAGGAGTTCCCAACCAGTCGATCGTGGTCGATCAGTAGAGTCTAACGCGGAGGGTGTAGGGGGGAAATTGAAGGGGGTAAAAAAAAATATATACCTGTACAGTCAAACCTCGGTTTTCAAACGTCTCGGTTCTCGACCAATTCGGTTTTCGACCAAAAATTGCGATTTTTTTATGCCTCGGATGATGAACAAATTTCAGTTCTCGAACAAACTGAGCGCACTTGAATGCACCATTTGACTCCTCTTGCCCCCCTTACACGAGGAAGTGACGCGTCCCGGGTAGACGAAGAAGTGACGCTTTCTCGTGTTGCTTTCCATTGTGAGCAGACGTGTTCAGTAAACATTTTTATTTTAAAAAGAGCGTGGTTTCGGTTTTCGAACAATTTCGGTTTTCGAACAGCCTTCTGGAACGGATTATGGACGAAAACTGAGGTTTGACTGTATTGCCATCTTTGAGTTGAGGTTTTACCTTGGGTCATGTTTGTAGGAAAACTCAGATGGCGCAAGACATATGGAAGTTGGTGTGTGCTGTGGTCTCATAAATGACACGTTCGGTCCTTTATAACACTTGGCCAAACCACTAATTCAAGTCTGTCTCTTCAAATAGCTTGTTTATTGATTGCTGCCTTATGAATGCGTGTGGTCGGCCACGACACTCTTGAGTCGCTGGTCCCCTCACCTGGCTCTTGCAACTTCAATTCGGTGAAGTTTAGCACTTACTTGGATTTTGTGATTGTATCCGTCTTTAACCGTATCTGCTCATGGACTAACCTTCCATGGGAGATTAAATGGTGCGAACATTTTATATCAACATTATAGATTATCCAGATGATCAGTCTTAGCATAGTATAAAGCAAAAACGAATTGCAGCAAGCCCATGCACTTTATGTACATACTTATTGTGTTTTGTTTTTGTTCCTGATTGTAAAGTGTCCTTGGGTGTCTTGAAAGGCGCTTATAAATAAAATGTATTATTATTATTATTATTATTATAAACAGCATCAAATCCTTTCCCAGTCACATTATTTTTAAGAACAAGAAATGCAATTTTTACTTCAGCGAAGAATTTACTCACCGTATTTTTTCCACCGGTCCTCTAGTGCTGGTGTACAATTACTCTATGTGGCTTCATACTGACAACTGTTCTTCATATGTTTTTTAGTCTGATTTAGCGAATTGAGGTCTCCCAAAAATATTAGCCGTTTCTCAGCCTCTCATTATGACGTATTCCAGTTCGACCACTGCAAACTCTTGGCACCATGAAAACGCCGTAGTTGCTATTGCCATTGAATTCACACTTATCTGATGTCAAGATGGTCTTTGCAAAGGCAATCTCAAATTCCATTCATCGATACAGCACTTGTATTTGATCTGACCACATGATGCGAGTGGACCTAATGTGTCAAATTAGAAAATATGTGAGATACATTACAATCGCAAGTGCCATTTCCATTCGGACCGGCTCAATGTGGCATCACCGTATTCTCTGAGCCGTCTTGAAGGCGGCACCACCCCGAACTCTCGACCGGGCTTTCATTCCTCCCATCTCTCCATCCTCTCCATCCTGCCCTGCCCAGTGATTTATAATTCATCTGGGAGCCTGACTCTCTCCACCCCTCTGCACCAGGACAGCGTTAACATTCTGTTTGGTCCCCAGCTAGGCTGCGCCCACTCGTGTGTAGGCCACTTAGCCCGTAAGGATCTGTTTGAAATGTTTGTTTTCCTAGTTGGGTGCGTGTGTTGAGTCTTTCTCTGTTGTAATCAAATTGCCCGTCTGGATGTCTGCTGCTCGTTATCCCCGTCTTCATGTGTGCCCACGCGGCTCCTCTCCCCACCCTCTGCTCGATGAGCAACGCCAAGTACAAATATATTTACAAATGACCAGCATTAGCTTCGGAATCGATCGTCTCGATTATTCCATCGATTAATCGGATCATCAGATACAATTTAAAGTACATCGGGTGTAGATGACCTGTTTGTTCAAAAAGCGCCCCCAGAAATGATCAGTCGCCTTACCCGCTTAATTGTCCAGCCCCAGTACTTGGAAAATTGAGCTCCCATCGGAAAATGGAAGCATATCAAATGGCCTTGTTGCTATCTCTCGCTTTTGTTGACAGTTGATTGGAAAAATTGTAATTGTCACAACGTAGGAGGTTATTGACAACCATTGTTTGGTCAGTGACTCAAAAGGCCAGAAATGGACTGAATGGTAATGAATGTGTTTTGCCGAGATGCTCTTTTGTGAGTTTTCCCTCACCTCATCTTCGGCTATTTTACTAGCTTATCTGATATGTCTGCTTCTGTCTTCATCCCTGAGTTGCTAGGCAACAGGCTTTCCATGTGTGTATGCTCTCACATGTTTCTCTGACAAGAGTGGAGAGAGATGTTGAGAATAGAGGCAAAAGCAGATGAGAGAAAAGTACTCATCGAGGAGAGGTTGAAGAAATGAGGTGTGGGGGGGATGAGTCACAGCACTGATGGGGAAGAGAACGCCAAAAACACAAGATCGCCTCTCTCTTGCCTTTTCCTCCTGCATTCCTGCTGCATATATTTACTGACTGTACGTACGCTGGGAACCTGCCACTGTCTTGAGTGAAGTCACTGGCAAAGACGGCGTGATTTACCAGACTCGCAAGCAGGCGACAGGCACTTACGGGATGAGATGGAACTGAGGGATGGATGTGTTCCGTATAGGAAATGCGATCAAGGGCGTGGATTCTCTTTTCCTTCCAGACGTCGCAGCCAAACACTTGACGTTTCATGTCCACGCACCGTCCGACACAACGGGCAGGCCATCGAGGGCCGTCACAATAGTCTCTTCCCTCAAGGGCAGACCAAACATGGCTATATGACACTGTACACTTGCCAAGTGCTTGTATAGGTTTTGTCATGTGTTCACGTGTCAGCCTTGGTTTCATTTTGTCTGCCCAGGTCGACAGTGAAATGAATGGGCCCAGGTCAGGGACTGAGCTGTGCTCTGGTTGCCAGGATACAGCAGCTGAGCCTGGCTGCCTCTATTTGCACACCAAACAGCCGAGCTCTCTTGCTGCTCTCGTCCCTCTCGAGTTCATTCTCCCCGCACTGCCACGAGTATTACAAAGCACAAACAAACAAAAATGTCAGTGCATTTGATTGAATCCTTCATTTGTGGTTTCACAGGTTCGTAAACGGGCCATCCATTGTACAAACAATTTACCAAAAACAAACCAAAAAAACATTCTGAGCTGTCACGTTGCATTATTTCGAACATCGTACAGCTGCCAAATAGTATTAGGTGTGCTTGGGAGAATGACCAGATGTGACGCGCCAGAGTAAAATGAGTCGTAACTCGCACAGGTAGATTCGGGGGTGCGAGGCTATGATGGGTCAAACTTCATCAATTCTATTTGACTTGAAATCATGAAATAAACATTGTTGAAGTGTTTACATGATGTAAAAGGCACTCACTCACCAACAAAGTCGCTTGGTATCGCAAAATCTAGCAAAAGAACCACTCGTGACTTTGCCGTGCTCGTAGATATCCACGCGGAGAATCCCAAACATGGAGGCATCAGCATGAACCCGACGATTCCCTATTGCTAATTTCAGACTCGTTTTAAGAATTCTGTGACTGTCAATATGAATTAAATTTAGGGAATGCACAGGATTTTCTATGAACAGTCGCTGCGAATGTAGCTTAGCAAATAATTGCTGTGCTAGAGTTCATGACTCCAAAATACTGGCCTCTCATTGTTCTGTTGCTGTTCGTTCAAGTAATGGGAAATAACGAGTCGCGTAGCGCCATGGTTAATATAAAGCTGTGCTCATTCTCTTTTTGATTTTGCCAAAACCTCCTTTCTGATATATGGGTCACTGTGACTCATTTTGCTTTGGCGGGTCACATATCAGTATTTACCCTGGGTGAGGTTTGCTTGACCGGTTAGTTTGAATTGTAGCTTATATTTAGGTAACAAGTTGAACTAGCACATTGTCGGCAACATAAATCGAGTGTTCATTGTAGGTCAGTGAAGCCAGTCATTAAGTTGCGCATTGCATTCGCAGACGATGTGGTCCTTCCAAGAGGGAAGTCAAGCAACTCGGGAATGTCCTTCCTCTGTGAATAAAATCCTTGGGTGAGAATCAATTAAATAGCGCTAAGAAGTACTCAGCCAAGATTTCTGAACGTTCTTTTCCACTTTCACAAGAATATTGAGAAAAATCCACGAGTAAGTGAATCTGCACATCCGGAATCGCGAGTAGATGGAGGTCCACGGTACACGCATATCGATCTGCTGTACAAGTACGTAGGTACGTACCTATGTTTACATATACGTATACCGTTGGGTCTCCGTCACGTTTAGTGCCCGAATGATTTTATTTTTGAGATGGTTACTTTTGAGATGATTCAGAAATTTACAAGACCACAGTCTTGTACATTTTTAATGGAATGTTTAACAAGGTGTTAGCAACTTACCCAAAATGGGTCCGCAACCCCACCAAATGTACTCTTGGACCCATTTCTAAATTTCCGGAATGGTTAATCCGAAGGGGGGGAAATAAGGGTTTATCAAAGGAGACCGTGATGTCTGAAATACTTAAGAAGCTTAAACGTGGCACGATGCACACTGGAAAATGTTTTCCGCCAAAGTGAAAAGTCTGAAGTGTATTGCATTGTGCAAGTACACGCAGTATTGGCAACCAGGGCACATTCGCATGGAGATCAACAAGCCCATCCCTGGTTGCAGCTGCCGTGCTGCTCAGCTGTCAGTGTGGAAAATTGGAGGTGTGTTGCTGTGTGTACAGTGACAGTCACGAGATAGGAGCGGCATGTGCCCGAAGCAAACAACTGCAATTCTCAGCAGTGTGGTTTTTAGATTACATTTTGTGATTAAATGGCGGTTTGTTGCAAATACAGTATCTTATATACTCCCTGCCAAACGTAGTGGAATGGTGAGTACACTTCCTGTAGACTGAAATCATTTGGGTCTGACAACAAAAGCTGAACATGAGAAGACGTCAGCTGTTCAGCTTTTACTTCCAGGTAATCACCATAGCCTCTCTCACGTGTTTATTTTGGTGCTGCTACTCCCTTCAGTCTATTATTTTAATAGGTGAAATGCATGCCCTACTAGAGTAATTTGCAATTAGTGGGGTTTCAGACCCATCTTGGGTGAGTTTGCAAAACTGCATTAACGTCTTCATAAAACGGCACTCAATGAAGTTGCAATTTCAAATCAGAATCAACCGAAGCCTCCTATGTCACGGTTTGTCAATTTTATTTAGGTTTGGTAGTTTTGTATTTTTTCTCCATGCTATTGGTTCGCCCACATGTTCGGTGGTTATTTTATTTTTTATTTTTTATTTTACCAATTATCGACAAATCTAAAGTGTCGGCTTGTTTTTAGGGTCGATTGAAAAGTGATGATTTCGACGATGCAGGGTTTCCACCTGATGCCAGCGATATACAGGGGCATGTAAAAAAAAAGGCTAGAAAGCACAGTGTGGGGAGTCTCTGGCGCCGTAATCCACAGGTGCAGTTGGTCAATGGAGCAATGGATGTAGCCTCCACAGGTAAAACCCAAATTTGAAACTTAGCGTCGTAATTAATATAATGGGACACACCTGGACAACAAAACACTTGGCAGTCACGTTGAATACTTTTGATCACATGGAAAATGAGTGGAGCTGCCAGCTGCTCAGTACTGTATCAGAGTTCCTGTCTTCATAATGTGATGTCAAAAAACAAATGTTTTCCGTCAACAGTTTTCCAATATTTTTGGAGGGGGGTTGTACACTTTAGTTTGATTTTGGATTGTACATCTGAACATTTTGAGATACTGTTAAAAAAATATAATTTTTCATATTTTTTAGGTAAATCCATTCTTCCTCTTAGTTTTGCACTGTTTTGCTGATAATACACAGCAACTCATCCCCAAACAGAATTTCATGCCTTTTTTTTTATGTTATCCTCAAGCCATTTGGATTCATCATCAAGATTATGCTTCTGTTTACATTTGATCATGTAATATAGCAGCATTACTGTATGCATTTCTCATTTAGTATAGATCGGTTTGATGTCACTTAAAATGAAATGCAAAAAAGGGAAACAGGCATAGTGTGATGTCTATTTCTTTTTATGAATAACTGAACAGATATCGTTCTCCTCATATATTTTTGCCATATCGCCCAGCAAAGGAGTTTTCATTTGCTGCTATGTATCTATTTTACATACTGAAGTAATTCTGAATCCAGGTTACTTGTTAAATGTCAAAACTGACATGTTAAGATCAACCAAACTGAAATTGAATTTTTTGGGGGGTGTGGGGGGGTGCTACTAATCTGCAGTGCTCCATTTGGAGGTGAGCTATCCCATTTTTTATTTAGCAGAGCAGCTAGACTGCTACTAAAACCTGTGATAGGTGCATGCTGCATTATGCTGAAGTGCCGGCCTCTGTCTGACCGCAGAGGGAGTGGCTCCAGGAGGATGAGATAATGCAACTCGGGGAGGAAGGTGTGTATGGGTGTGCGGGCATGTGTGGACGAGAGAAACTCTGGCGAGAGCCCGATTCCGCTTCTCGCACGTCTCTTGCCACTCTTTTCTGCTTTTAGCATTTCACTGGCTGGAGGTAACGCTGCTCATGTCAGGCACAAAGCATTAAAAATGAATGCACGACAACGTTCAAATACTGTTCAGATGACTTTCTCACATTACTCTTTGTGTTCAACAGAAGTCGGTTATTTCCTCAATTCCTCCTTTCCCCCGGAAGCTGCGGTTGTCATAAATTGGTGCCTCACCTGTTTTGTCAAATGTATTTGTTGGCTTTTTCAGTTAATCATCATTGAATGCAGTTGCTGGTAATCAAATCAAAAGTCGGTACATCAGTGTAACGCCCACCGTATCTAAAATATTTGAAAATCTGGTCGCCAAGCAGATAAATTACCACCTTAATAAAGGCCCTTTCACACATCCAACGCTATTTGGTTTCAGGGCTAATCATTCCACAGAAACTGCCACATGCTACTTTGCTGGAAAAGTCAAGTCATTCTTGGGCCAAAGAAGGGGTGGGGGGGATGGTGCTTCGGGGGCTGTCTTACTTGACCTGCGGAAAGCATTTGAAATTGTAAATCACTCAATTCTGGTAAAGAAACAACTCAATTTCAGTCTTACTTTCATAAAGTCCTACCTTTCGTCTCGTTCCTCGCTAGTTAAAATTGATTGTTTTTCCAATGTTTTACAGTTAACCGGGGTATCGCAAGGCTCCATCTGAGGCCCACTTTTATTTTGCATGTATATTGAGATCCCTTTCTGCGTGAGAGTCATGTGAGGCAGATAACGCGGTTATTCTGTGGCATGGGAAGACAAAACTGGATGCAATGAATTATATCTTGGCTGAATCAACGTTGTTTACAGTTAAATATCACAAAAACGTCTGGTTTTTTGCTTGTTTGTTGTTTTTTTTTTAAATAATTCAATTATAAATCCAGATATTTTTGTCTCTAGGGAGAGGCTACAAGGTGTTAACAAATACAAATTCTTGGGACTACACATTGACTCGCATCTCAGCTTCAGACCTTACAAAGTATGCAATACGATAAAGTTCATGCTGTCAAAGTTTAGACTCATTAGAGACTCGATGTTGACAGTGAAGGTATATATTTTTTCTCAGTGATCATGTCTCATATCTCGTACTGTAAGCTGCTCCAATGCACATTCTACATTACTGAAGCCACCGGAGTCATTTTACAAACAAGCACTTAAAATACTCCATAAATAACCTCTCAGGAACCATCGCTGTAATATTATGAACTGCTGAGCTGTGATCATGTCATCATGTCGAAAAATGCTTGTCTATCTTTTGTGTTTATTTTATTTTTCTTCCTTCAAACGTGTTCCATTTTATGAAACCATATCACTGTGCTGCTCTGCCTTACATGTACTAGTGATCACAGGAAAAACCATCTTCACCGTTGGAAATCTGGAACATGTGTGTCTTCCAGATCTTCTACTTTGGGGAGGCTTTACAATGGCTTTTTTTTTCTTGGCTGGGGCCGCTGGAACATAGTTTAGGTCAACAGAAGTCGACAAGAGGTGCCATGATCTGATGTGTCTTGTTGGTCTCTCTTAGCATGTACCAGCAAAAGGGGAGCAGTTCAACCTCTGTAGCTGTTAGCGTCTCTTGGTTGGCTGGCTTTCTATTTTGACTTGACGGGGGAGGGGGGATATAAATAGCAGTCTTTGAATAGGATAACTGCAGAAGGAAGAGAAGGGGTGGGGGTTAGGCGAGATGGAAGCGGCGCCAGTGAGGATAGGAGTGCCAGTGTCTCTGAACAGAGGGGAACCGGAAAAAAAAAATACAGCCGCGGTCTCATCTGTGCACTCACTCAGTCACAAGGATGATTATGGTTGAATGCAGTCAAAAGAGAGAGTGTGTGTTGTGGAGGAGAGAGCTGAGGGATGAAATGCATGATTAATTCATGACCCTGAGAAGCAGACCTCTCCTCATGAAGGAAGGTAAAGTAGAGATTGTTGTCGAACACAAGCAGAAGAATGGCGCAGCCCTATGACACTTGCACCACAGTGCGATGTACTATCATGATCAGCACATGTCGGAAATGTCTGCCGCTTGTATCAGTCGGTGTGTCTGTTGTGTGAAATTTTTTTTCGAAATACCATTTAAATAATAGACATCTCTCACATGTAACTTCGGTTGTCAGCGTTTTTGTGTATGGCTTTTATTTTTGTAGTGCAGACTACCGAAGATTGTAGAGCAACCGAATTGTAAATATAAAAGCTCAGGAACTTCCCAAAAGATATGTTTTTTCCGCAAGCCTAATTTGAAATGTACGCCACTTTTAACAAACTAACATTTCTGGATGTCTACTGACAAATTCTGAACAATGGCTGTTGTTTGGGAGAGAAAAAAAAATCCATTGGTGTGCAACATTGGGCCATGAAGCACGTCAGTGTGATTCTTTACAAATTTGCAAAGCAGTAGACTTGCTCACAAATGTTTGAATGGCTTCAATGGCGAGCCCTTGATGCACTGCCAACTGGTGCCTGGTCTGGCGTGTATCTAAATGTGAAACCTCGAATGGTCAGGTGATAACCTCCCCTTTTTTCCTTCCAGACGGTTGATGACGATGCAATGGCAGCGTGAATGAAGCTTGGCGTGGGGAGAGCTGAACGATGCCCAAAGGTGGGGGTTCTAAAACCCCCCAGCTGGACCACTTCCCACTTAACACCGACATGGTGGAAAAGCAGGGTGGGAAGAAGGTAAGCATGGTAAAACCACAGGCACACAGATTGCTGGAAAAAAAGAACCTTCCACAAACCTGCGTGTGATTTATATTTCCCCCAAATAACCATTTCTGTGGCATCTAGTTACAGAATCTAAAACTTGGTGAGTGTACTTTAGCTTCCTGGTTACAATGCTTTCTTTATTTAAATTTTGAAAAAAGAAAGCTCAAGGCCATTTTGACCAACCGAATTAAATAGTCAAAAATAGCTATTTTAAAATGGGACATTATCTGTAAGAGAGTCAAATGTTCTTCCTGTAAGCCATACATTTATTGTTCTAAGCAGAGGTGCAATGATTAATCGACTAGTCGACAACTAATCATCAAATCGATAATCATTTTTGTTAAGCAATGAATCGTTTAAATACCCTTTTCAATTGTTGTTTTTAACAGTAAATGTTATCCGACGTCTATGGTCCTCCGTGAAAGCAGACTAATTTGTCTTTATGTTGAATCAAAATCAAACATTTGCTTTTATTTTGGAAAACAATGATCAACACTTTTGTCTATTTTCCGACAGGATACGACCCACACAAGTAACTGAAACATTTTCGTTTGTGCAATTTTCTGCACTGTCGATTTGAACTCATGCACACTTTTTGAAAAGGGGGATAGAAATGTCAACAACGGCTAAATCAATGATTAAAGTAATAATTTGCCCTCATTGTAAGCATTAAAAGGGAAGCCAAACATTTCCTTTACTGTATGTTATATGTTCTATGTGCCTCCATTCATATTGCGTTTGTGGAATATGCATTGAAGGAAGCAAAATCCACCCATTTTTGGCCATCTCAGTGGGCGACCATTTTGCCACTTTCTGCCAATCGAAAATGACATTGCAGTTTCTCAGGATGAGCAACTGTGATGTCATTTTCAGTTGACGGCAACTGACAAAATGCCCCCCCCCACCCCCCCCACGGGTGGATTTTGCTGCTTAACACCTATTCCAGAAACACAACATTAACAGAATGTCGGGTTTCAACTAGTGGGGCTGCGCCAAAAATATTGTGAAGAATAGGTTTGACTTCCCCCTTCAAGCTATTTGTTTTTGTTTTTCTTTGCATTTTTATTTATTTATTAATCATCCGATTAATTGGTTATCAGACCTTTATTCTGTCAAATATTAGAATTGAGATAGGCCTGAGAAAATCCCTATCAGTCTGGACCTTGTCATGTCTATGCAGTGTAGGAAACGTTTGCCTAATTTGACACGTGCCGCGCTGGTGTTTTCATAAGAGCAGAACTGTTTCGATACAAGCGGCAGCAGTAGCAACAAGAGGCAAGGCACAGAGAGGTGCAGTTTATGCAGGCATAGATTTACAACCCTCTGCAAAGGATTGCATCAGACTCTGGCATGGAGGTGTGTGTGTGTGGTGGTGGTGGGGGTGGGGGGGTTACTGAAGCACTCAAGGGTGGGTCGAAAGCAGAGTGAAATGAAAAAAGCAGCCACTGCTGGAAGACCGCAAGGTGTCATATGAAGGCGCACATCCAGTCACAGCTTTAAAAATAGAAATCAAAATAGCTTTAAAATGTACCTCTCTTACTGCTTGCGTTTTATAATCACCCGTTGCGTCTCCATGCAATACCTTTTGCTTATAACGCAACTTCAAGTGTCCTGCTTCCACGTACGGCACGTCAACGTTCTGACTTTTGTCTTGCCCAATGTAAACTGAGAGGCTGCTCACTGTAGCTGAACGCTGTTGGTTTCTACTGTACCATGACATCATAGTCTTGTGACTGGGGCAGGGCAAGGGGGAGGAGTTTAGAGAGCCCCTGCATAATTGAAAACATGCCCTGTGGGTAGAGACAAAAGCATAATTTGTCTGAGGCGGTGATGTACATGTGCAGAGTCCACAATCATCCGGTTCCCATCGAGCGAGTCCAGTTGCTTTTTGGACGATCTCTGACGCATCCTAAAATATACAAAATCTTTTTTTTTTTTGCTTCTCATATTTAAAATTGTGTGGCCCATGAACCATTTTCAAAACTCAATCATTTCTTTGTGTTCCAAACAGTTTTGTTACTGTTGACGGTTTGAACAACTGGAAGTGTTGGTTATGTGTTGCTATACTTTTCGTATTTTGTCCAATTTTTACAGTCAAAAGCAGGAACATGTGAAAATCACAAATATACGCATTTGTAGGTCGGAAAAACACGTGAAAATGGCAGATGTGCTTGTGTGAATAACTGACACAAATCTCTCCTCGTAATCTCGATGTCCGTTTTCTAATCCACGGTTTATATTCTGAGGTCACTAACGATCCCCTGAATGTCATTGACAGGAAAAAGTGTTGTCAAATAAGACTCCCAAATTGGATCGCAGTGATGGGGTTAAAGAGATGAAAGAGAAGGCATCGAAAAGGAAACTGCCATTTACAACTGGAGCAAATGGAGACCAGAAAGATTCTGACTCAGGTAAGAGATTCTATTCTATTATAGCCCTCCATCCATCCATTTTCGAATGCGCTCATCCTCGCGAGGGTCGCGGCGGGTGTGCTGGAGCCTATCCCAGCGGTCTTGGGGCAGTCGGCGGGGTGCACACCTGACCTGGTTGCCAGCCAATAGCAGGGCACACATAAACAAACAACCGTCCCCGCTTACAATTCGACAATTTCAAGTGTTCCATTCACCTGCCGTGCATATTTTTGCAATGTGGGAGGAAACTGTAGTACCCGGAGAAAACCCACGCAGGCATGGGGAGACCACCCAAACTCCAGGTAGATCATAATTTGAAAAACATTTTTTTTAATAAATAAAAAGACGCTTACTTTGCCGAGTAACTAATTACTTTTACAAGGCAGTAACTCAGTTACAACTTCATTTTTTGTGAAGAAGTTTTTTCACATCATCACAAGTTGATTGAAGAGCATAAGGGCAGATTTGTGGAGCGTGCTCGTCTGACCAGACCTGGCTTTGGTCAAGCTCAGCTCGGTGTTTTCTTTAATTAGGAAAGGAAGGACTATTGCTTGTGCTTGTTTGACTTTGGGATTTGGAGGGTTCACAATTTAGTTTGTGAATAATGTTCCAGCTCAGAGGCTTTGCTCACTGCCGTCATCATCTACTTTGGCTGAGTCGCTACTTTGCTTTATGTTCTGTAATTGCACTTTTGAAAAGCTTTCCATTCCAGTCAAGAATGGAAAACGGGGCATGCCCACATACGCGTGTGCACGCGTGTGTATTTGGGCGCTCTTTGTGTTTTCGGTCAAGATCCGTATCACCTTGCTCATGCGTTATGGTTGTAACTCGCGAGTGGTTATTTGATTGGCATTCTGCAGCCCCGTGTTGTGTGTTTGTATCACATTCGCAGCCGACACTTTTCTCCTTTTAATGTTGGATTAGAGTGCCGGTCCGCGTGTTCAAGTCATGGTCCTTCAGCTATTTTCCATTTTGCTGTACTTTTGCATTCTTAAAGAGAGGTTTTATGTCCACAAGGAGGGTGTGACCATTCATCTGAAGAACAATAGCTTGACTGCCTTTTAGGATGCTAACGTCCTGCAAATTGCGCTGCATTGTCATTCAGCCCATGATATAAATTTTCTGTCACTCCACGGCAACACCTATGACACCAATAAAAGTAGCGATGTGAGCAAAGAGTGGCAAAGTGTCCGTCTTTGTGGACTTAAAAAAAAAAAACTTGCGTACCTTACCTAGTCTACTGCCCACACTGTTCTTACCTTAAAGGATATTCAGTTTGAGCTATTTAAGTTAAGCCTTTAAGGCAAAGGATGCAGTTTGAAACGTCACCTTGATTTTGATCGGTTGTCTTAGAGCAGGGCTGTCAAACTCATTGGTGCCGTGGGTCACATTTTAGTTACCATTTCCCTTGGAGGGCCGTTATGATTGAAACCAATTTTTTTTTTTAAGTCAACAATAACAGTTTATTGAACTATTCTTTAAGTTACTGGAATGAGGGGTTAGGTTAGAAGAAAATGCTTACAATATGTCTCTTATTTATTACATATGAGAATTTTAAATTTTGGTTGGGATTTTAGCAAGCATCATGGAAGTTGATGTTTGATTTTCTTTCGCGGGCCACATAAAATGATGTGGTGGGCCAGATCTGGCCCCCGGGCCTTGAGTTTGACACCTGTGTCTTAGAGGAACTAGGTGGATATTTTTCGCTGAAACTTGTCAGCCGAACGGGGAAGGGGTTGAAACACAAGGGTCAAAGAGATATGTCAACAAATAATGAAGTTTAAAGGTATTTTCAACCCACCCCACCCCACCTTCTTTTTTTTCTTTCTTTTTTTTGTGCAAGCAGTGCATGTCTGTATACCCCACCAAATATATTTTTGTCAATTTTAGCTTTCAGTATATGCATTTTGTAGGCTCTTTGCCCGACCTTTTCTAATTGTTGTCCCGCTATGTCACCGTCTGGCCCGTCTGACATAAATGTCAACTTTGATGTCACAGGCTTCAGCCATTACCAAGCCACATCTCATCGCCTGTTTCATTTGTGATTTGATCTGAGATGAATTATGCATTGGCGATTAAGTTCGGTCTGCTCCAAAATCCTGATTTGTTGTTCCCTCCCCACTTCCTGGGGATAGGGAGTCCAAATATATTAATTGCGCTTTGGGTCATTATCTTGCCGCATAATAATAAGGATCACAAGGTGACATCTTTGATGAAATTGGCAGGGTAAATATTTCTGAGCTGCTCGCCATCATTGCGGTCTGCCATTGCTGTTGCGACTGTGAACCGTCCGGAAACTCCTCCATTGGGGTGTTTGCATCCTGTTCCTCGGGTCATCAGCCCCTTCCAATGCTGCTAAACTGTCTTGCTGAGGCAGTGTTTGAGAGTTTGTTTGTTTTTTTATGTTTTTTTTTTGGACAATGTGATTTACGCTGATGTGTAGCCCATACATTGTTCCACTCAGGTGCCTGTGACTTCCAAACATTTTTCCTTTGTTTCTCTTCCCAGGCACTTGCTGTGATAAAACTGTAGTGTTACACGCCGCGTGGCTAAATGTATACTTGTGTGCAGCCTGAGTCTCTTATTCAGTGCAAAGCATTGAAAAACAAAACATCCTGTTAGCCATTTCCTGTCTCTTCTGCCTCGACTTCCTGTTTTCACAGTTTTGAGTTCCCCAAGCAAATCATTGTCAAACCGTGAAGTGGCGCGGTCAGACAGATGTGGTCAAGCTGGTTAAGGCGGTTCTTCGTGACAGAAAGTGCGAGCCGAGCCAGCGTTTGTGCCGGCCTACACTTGAGTTTTGTCTCCCGTTTCGGAAGCTCACCTGTGTCATCCCTCGGGCTGAACAAATTACGCAATTCAAATCGTCATCGCAATGTAGTAGGTGGCAATTTTCATCTCACAAAGTCAGCACAATGTGGCGGGTGGGGGGAAGGGAGGGGAAACGTCGTCGTTTTGGTTGGTTCATAGATGTGTATATTTTATTTACTGACTAATTTATCTCGTGTCAAGATTAGGGTAAGCGCTTGAATAGTAAAGTTTTACATTTTGTTTGCGTGAGAGCCACAGATTTGTTTGCATTATTGCAATCTGACTTGCGACGAACTTTATAAGGAAGTATACACAGTCTGCCTTTGAGTATTGCTATGTTACCTGTCTGTATGTTGCGACGGCGTTTCTGTGTGCAAATTCCATGGAATGGATTGCTTTTTTGGCAGAGGAACAGTGTGGAGGTGGTTATGTCAACTATGAGGTGCAGAATGGTTCGCTCAGACACATTTTTTTTTTAAATCGTCTAATCTATAACCAAAATATGTCATCGGTTGTTTTGTTGATGGTGGTTGGGCAGGCAGCCCAGAGACCCAACTATTTGTTGAGAAGAAGCCATTAAAAAATCCATTTTCCAAAAGTTGTCCCTTTAAAGTTATTTGCAGCATGTTGAACTTGTCTGCAGGAAACTTATTTGAATAGCGTTCTGTTTAACACTTCATTCACCACGATCTCTTAATTGGCTTCCTTCGATGTATAGAAGAATACACGGGATTATTCATCGGCGTTTGGAAAACGACAAGCTCTTTAAATGGCGTCGGGTTACCGTATAAAAAGACTGATTATGTAATTCTCGTTAAATGAGAATCCGGTGTGCTATTCTATCCCAGCTGCACTTGGATTTGTAGAACAGCGATTCAAGTCGTCAGATTTACAGACTGGTAGTTGCAGCTTTCATCCCGGTGCCTCAAAGCGTTTAAGATATGATTGCCTCTGTTTTTTGTGCATTCAAGTAATTTCAGCGGCTTTCGGGCTAGCAGTCTTGTAAACACACACTCCGAAAGCGCTAGCGTAGCACTTTCTCTGTCCTGCTGCTCCCAAAACATGTTTTGACTGCTTCTGTGGTTCCCCCCGTTCAAGTCTTGGCAGAAGGAATGTGTCTAAATGGTGACTGCTTTGGAGAGCATTTGAGGGTTTATCAAAGAGGGGTGGGAGCGCGTGAGCTGAAAGCGTTCACAGATGTCCCGAACGGTTCGGCAGATTTTAACGAGTGACAAAAGTATGTCCCATTTCGTAAAAGTAAAAGCAAAAGTTGCCTTTTTGAGGTGTGATTGCTGACAGTCGCCTACCCCCTTGGGTGTTCTTGGCCACGGGCAGTATTGTGTCGTAACAAGAAAAGTCAGGGGAAAATCAGGCTCAGACAAGTCCACTGGTGCCTTAGCAGATGCCTGTTTGATTCTGAAAATGTTTCTGGCTCTCTGTCTGGATCTTAATTCTGTTTGTAATGTTTTGTACGCTCAAAGATCAGATGTCACGGTCATGATGAGTGGCCGGAGTCCTATCCAAGGGTCATGGGATGGTATGTTGCTGCCGAAAATAATTGCTGGGTGTGCCTTTGTCGAGCAGCTGCTTTTGTCCCGTAGCGGGGTCTCCATTCAGACTGGCAGGCAGGAAGGCCGGCAGGCATGTGGTGACCTTGGCAAGGCTGTGTCGAATTGAGTGTACACCATCTACATTTCGTAATAACTGTGGTTCTGCCAAGTCACACCCTCTTCCTGACTTCTACTGATTGGCTCGGAAACATAAACATGCCTGTTGAGGCCGTCCGTCCTTTTAAAGGGGCAGATGGGATATGAACACCTTTCTGCAACCACTCTTTGTCATTTCAAAACAAAAAGATAATGTGGGATTATTTCATTAGAATTTTAGAGAGCCAGAGAGAGAGCCAGAGAGAGAACCAGAGAGAGAGAGCCAGAGAGCCAGACCTATTGGCACAACCGTATGACACACACGGTAGTATTTTTGCCATACAGATGGAAAATAATACCAAAACACTGCTGAGAAATCATTTAGATGGGATTTGGAGCTGGCAAAGTAAGATGGCCGTCGGTGGCCTCAGTTCTCCTGATGTCAAGTCAGCCGCATTGAGGTGCACGGTTGATTATTGAGGAAATCAAAACATTTTAAGTGCACCTTATGATCCAAAAATTACAGTCATGACAACTAAAATGTTGGGGGGGTGTTTTCCTCAATGCATGCATGACCCCACCAAATTTACTTGATTGCCAAGAAAGTTAGAACAAGTTCATGAAGTTAGTTTTATAAACAATTCACATGACATTTGTAGCCCAACCACCACCAGCTGCCCACCTCAGACCAACAACTTTGCAGTCACTTTTTACTTTTCCATCTGTGGTCTCATTAACTCATTCACTCCCAAAGACGTTTTTAAACGTCTTTTCAGACTGGGTTCTAGAATTGGCTGGTACTGAATGAGTTAATGACACACACACACACACACACACACACACACACACACACACACACACACACTTCAGCCTTCAGTATATCGCCATCACCCGGGCAGCCTTCATGTTTGGTAGCACCCGGATTTACGTATCTGTCTGACATGTTTGTTTTCGGAGTCACATCCTCCTCTTGTTCTTTTATGTCTTTTGCAGAGCCTTAACAACTACACTCAGAAAGACAGAATGACTCATTTGCAACAATAATGCTGTCTCAAATTTTGGCAGAGTTTTATCACTAAACCATTTCATCCTTACTCACTTCTGCCTGTTCCTGTGGGCCGTTATTAGCCACTAAAATTAAATGTACTTTTTTTTTTCTCCCCCACCACAGAGAAACCAGGTCCAGAGCGGAAGCGCATTAAAAAGGAGCCCACAAACACCCGGAAGGCAGGCTTGCCGTTTGGAATGGGGATGCCGGGCATCCGGGCAGGGTACCCCCTCTCCGAGCGGCAGCAGGTGGCCCTGCTCATGCAAATGACTGCTGAGGAGTCCGTAAACAGTCCAGGTGCGTGCTTATCATGGAGACCACGTCTTATGTTGCACACTAGGGAAGAGGATTAAGGAGGTATTGGCAAATGTCGTTTTACAGAATAGCAATGACATTGTACATCGTTAGAGAGAATTGTAGGTAGGCCAACGAGAGTTCTTTATTCCTCCCTTATCCATGCATTAGTTACATAAACAGAATCAACAGTGTCTGATTTCTATACTTAGTAGCTTATTTGTAAATCAAAAGCTCTTCCTTCAAATACTGTTTGAAACGAAATATATATTCCTGGAAATCCATTTGATGCATGACCCGAGGCATGCACGTGACCGTTTCAAATATCATTTGGCTGAAATAGCTGAGCAAACTCAGGAATCAAAACGCACTGGCCCCATCTTCTAAATGTTGGGAAATACTGGTTAGCGCAAATGCATCAAATTCCTCTGCCAATTCTTAGTGTGATGATGCCACGCTGTGGCCAAAAGGCGAACAACAGTGCTGCACTTACTGGAAAAAAGAAAAGTCTCCATAATTAATCTGTTTAATGTATCGAATGTAATAATTTGGTCTTTTTTTTTTTTCTATCAACAGACACAACACCAAAGCACCAGTCACAGTCCAGTCTAGGTCAGAAGGGAACGCCAAACTCTGCATCTAAAACCAAAGATAAAGTAAATAAAAGAAATGAGCGAGGAGAGACTCGGCTGCACAGGGCAGCAATTCGTGGTGAGGTACGCCGCATTAAGGAACTCATCAGCGAGGGAGCAGATGTGAATGTAAAAGACTTTGCAGGTGAGAGACTGATTTTAATAGCTTTTTTTTTTTTTGGCTTTTATGCTACTGCAACCTACCGCTGTAAAGCAAGTGACATTTGGCGCAGGGACAAATATTTGTTCTCGTTCTACTTAGGCTGGACTGCATTGCATGAGGCTTGCAACAGGGGATATTACGATGTGGCCAAGCAGCTGCTGGCAGCCGGAGCAGAGGTCAACACCAAGGGTTTGGATGACGACACCCCTCTCCATGACGCATCCAATAATGGACATTTTAAGGTTACTTCGATTTTTTTTTTTTTTTTTTTAATACAACTCAGTTTAATATTTGGGTAACGCTCAATAAATGCAAATCAATAAATAAGATATGTTGTTGTTTTGGATGTCTTCAGCACCAAACTTTTATGATGTATGAAACGTGATGAATTAGTTTCACACCATAAATCATCAGGAAAAAAAAGTATTGCTTTTTTTTTTTTTTTCAAACCTTCACCTAATTCTGTCATTTATTTCAGGTGGTTAAGCTTCTTTTACGGTATGGGGGGGACCCACGACAAAGTAACCGAAGAGGTGAAACGCCTTTGAATGTTGCCAACTCTCCAACTATGCTGAATTTATTGCTGGGGAAAGGCACATACACCTCAAGTGAAGAAAGTTCCTCAGGTGTGTAGTTTAATACGAACGCTGATGAAGTGCTTTGTGATTCCTATCCGATCTAATTCTTATTTTTTTTAACTTTGCAATTGTTTTTTTTTTCCCCTCCACGCAGAATCTTCAGAGGAGGAGGATGCTCCCTCGTGCGCCCCTTCCAGCTCTGTCGACGGCAATAACACAGACTCTGAGTTTGAGAAGGGCTTGAAGTTAAAAGGGAAAGCATCGGACCCTCCTAAATCTGCTGTCACACCCGTCAAAGACGAGTATGAATTTGACGAAGATGACGAGGAGGAGCGAGTGCCCCCCGTGGATGATAAGCACCTCTTGAAAAAAGACTTCCGTAAGGACACAGTTACCAAGGCCAACAGTTTCATCTCCATACCCAAGATGGAGGTCAAAACCTATTCCAAAAGCAACTCGCTGACACCAAAGAAAGCCGTCCGACGGATCATCTCGGACAGTAACAGTTCAGATGAGGACGACAGGACGCTCTGTTTCACACCGGCGCCGACGCCGCGACAACAGGCCCTTCAAACAAATGCCAAGACAAGAGACTCTGGAAATCTGAGTTCCAAGCAACTGAAAGACAAGAATAAAGTCAAAAAGAAGAGGAAGAAGGAGAGTAAAAACAACGTTGGCAAAGAAGTCCGGTTCGGTAAAGTCAATGACAAATTCTGTACGTCCGACTCTGATTGCGGCGATCTGGAGAGCGAAGACGATAAAGGTTCCAACAGCATAAAGGATTCTTCAATGATCGTGAAAGAATCCTCTGGCTTCAACACGTCCTCCTCCTCGCATGTCAACTCTCAAAAACAAGCGCCGTCACTAGCAGAGCAACACCCAAAGCAGTGGAGGACTGATGGCTGGAAGACGGTGTCATCTCCAACATGGTCGGATGTAAGTTCTCTGTCTGACTCGGTGAGAACCAGGCTGTCCAGTGAGTCAGACTACTCTTCTTCCGAGTCCAGTATTGAATCGATAAAACAAGTGAAGCGGAAAGGACCAGACAACAAAAAGAAGAACAACAACGTACACAATAACACAATGGACAAGAAAAACTCTGACATCTACAAAAATGCCACCGCTGAGAGTACAGCCTCCAAAACCGACGGGGACGGTAAAGTGCTCAAGAAGCATAAGGTGAAGCACAAGCACAAAAGCAAAGAAAAGGAGAAGGCCCCCAGCCTCGTGCTCAATCAAGACATGAACGAGAAATTTGTCAAAAGCTATTCGTTTGATTTTGATGATTCAAGGCAAAAGTCTGTCACCGTAGAATCAGAATCGCCAGCCGAAAGCAAGATCAAGTTATCGAAACATGAGAAAGACCATTCCAAAAAGGAAGAAAGGCTCTCCAAAAGCAAGTCTGAAGAAAAGGACTGGTCATCGGGCAAGGACTCGCATAGAACGGCGGAAAAGGAGAAAAATAAGAAATCCAAGGACTCGGCCAAGGACAAAGCAAATAAGGAAGAGCGAGAGAAGCCCGTGAAATCTGACAAGGAGAGAAACGTCAAGGAAAAAGCCAAGGAGGAGAAACAGAAAAACCATAAAGAGGAGAAGAAGAAAAAGTCTAAGGAGAAATCCAGGCCAGATAGGAAAAATGAACAAAAAGAGGAAAAGCATCTCAAGGTTGACAAGGAGAAAAGCACCAAGGAGGAGAAATGTAAAAAGGACAAAGTTCTCAAGGACGAGTCGGAGTATGAAAGCTACGACGTCAACAACCGTTTCCTCAACCTGGATGACACAAAGCTCAGTGCCTCAGATGACCATCATGACCGATGGGGCTCAGAGATGTCCTCGGACTCTTCCCTCTATGGAGATGACAGCTGGGATGTCCCTGTCAAAGAGTACAAAGAGTACAAAGCCAATAATTCGGTCAAACTCATTGTTGAGACCGTCAAGGAAGAGACGAGGAGAAAAGAAAAAGTGAAAGACAAGAAATCAGATCATAGCGAGAAAAGACCGGAGAAGGAGGCCACGTCAAAAAAGAAAGACAAAGACTGTTCGGAAAAGACGAACGAAAAGAAAAAAGATTGGTCGGAGAAACAAAAAACGAACTCCGGTCACTCTGCTGAAAAAGACAAGAAGCGGAAAGAATCCACAGAAACGGGTAAAGACAAAAAAGACAGAGATTCCCTGGACAACAGCCGAGAACGCAAAGATTCGTACGACTTCGTGAAGGAGCGAAAAGACACAAAAATCAAGCAAGAGTCAATTCGAGAAGACTACGGCAATGACTCGTTCTTCAAAGAAATGGACACTGTCAGCAAGTCATGCGACATGCGCGAGAGAAACCATTCTGGTAAGGAGAAAGAAAAGAAGTTTGAGGGAATGGAAAAGCGAGAGAAAACAAAAGCAGAGAAGCACAAAGAAAAAATAAAAGACCGAGGTGTGGACCAGGAGAAGGACAAGAGTGACAAATTCTCCGCCGAAAAAACGGCCAAGGAAAAGGAAATTGATCGCACGGCCAAAGACAAGAAGGAGGGCCTGAAAGACAAACACAAAGAGTCTCACGGCAAGGACAAAGATCGAAAGATGTCATCGGAGCAGAGCAAGGACAAGAAGGAAAAGGCCTCCCAAGACAAACATACCGACAGAGAAAAGGATTTCTTTGACGTGAAAAAAGAGGAAAGAAAGCCAGAGAAAATCCGAGAGAAGACATGGTACAAAATAGCCGACATTTTCACGGACGAAAGTGACGATGAGGAGGACAGCTACAATGGCGCTCACGTTTCTGACTCGATCAGAAAAGATTCAACACCTGACCAAGATGATCTGGATCACTTTCCATCAGACAAAGTCAGGAAAATGTCATCAGAGACGAAGCATAGTGCCGAGAAGGCGAAAGACAAAGACCATAAGGAGAAGAAGAAAGAAAAAGCCACCTTTGACACAGGCAAGGAACGGAAGGGCTCCCTCGAGAAACACAACAAAGACAAGAAAGAATCTGCCGACGTCAAACATAAGGAAAGAAAAGACCGAATGTCGGTGGACTCGAACCAAGAGAAGAAAAATAAGCAGAAGCTCTTGGACAAACGGGAAAACAGTGAGGATAAAACAAAAAACAAATACAAAGACAAGATGGACAATCCCAAGGAGAGGAAGCCATCAAAGGGCAGCGGTGAAAATGAAAAGTCCCTCCTAGAAAAATTGGAAGAAGAAGCTATGAACGACTACAAGGATGACTCCAATGACAAGAACAGCGACATTTCGTCAGACAGTTTCACGGACAGAGGCCACGAACCGATCCTCGCGAGTTACTATGATTCCATCGGCCTTGCCGATATGGCTGATGACAGGAGGGACTCCCTTTCTATCTCCACACCCCAGGACAAGTTCAGAGAGAAGGAAAGACATCGACATTCCTCCTCCTCCTCGTCCAAGAAAAGCCATGATAAAGATAAAGAAAAGGTCAGGAAGGACAAACGCGACAAAACGGAAGAAATCAGAGACATGTACAGTCGCAGGGAAAGCTTGCCTTTCGAGAAAGAGCCTATGCCTCTCGAGGCAGATCCTTACACGTTCCCGTACAGCGGGAAAGGGGATGGCGAAGACGATTTTGATAAGACCTTAGAATTTGAAAAAGAGATGTCCAAAAAAGATAAAGCGACTGCTGTCATCGGTGACAGAATGAAGGACAAAAAGAAAAAAGAAAAACATAAAGACAAAATCAAGGAGGACCGGAACAAGCACATTGACGGATTTGGTTCATCGAAGCATTCCAAAGAAGATGCCAAGTCGGGATTAAAAGAGAGCCCTCAGGTCACAATTTTGAAAGACAGATCAAAAGAAGACAGCCCTAAATTTGATCTGAAAAAAGACAGAAATCGGGATCTATTGGAGAAAGACAACCGATTAGATCACGCCAAGTCGAAAACTAAAGATGAAAATGAAAAGCTCAATCTGTCCAAAGACACTGGACGGAAAGACAACCGGCCGCGTGAAAAACTCCTGGTCGATGGTGATTATCAAATGACGAGCTTTGGTCAGATGTTGAGTCTGAAAGATCAAGAAATCGAAGAGCGCCACAAAAGGCATAAAGAGAGGATGAAACAAATGGAGAAGCTGAGACCCAAGTCAGGAGACCCGAAACTTAAGGACAAAGCCAAGTCCACTGAAGAAGTGAGGAAGAACCGTGGTGAGCTCTCCTCAAAGAAGTCTTGCAGCTTAGAGTCCGGTCTCAAGGAGAAGAAGCTGAAGGACGTCGGCCTACCAGCTCAAATGATGTCCCCGAGTCGGAAGTTCCAACCGCCTACAGACAGCCACAACTCAAAAGACTGGTTGCCCGGCCATCAAATGAAAGAGAACCTCCCGGCTTCTCCCAGGTCGGAACACAACAGGCCGACTGGAGTGCCCACACCAACATCCGTCATCTCTTGCCCCAGTTACGAGGAAGTCATGCAGACTCCGCGGACTCCGTCTTGCAGTGCAGAAGATTACCCGGATATTATGCTTGATGGGCTGGATTGCCAGAACTCCTCAGCCATGACGATGTCTATGAATGCGTGTTCACCGTCCTTCTTTGAAAGGTACTTTCTCATTGGATTTTGTCTTTTTTTTTTTTAAATCTGCTTGTACCATTGACTCTTTTTCTAATGTTCTGTCTTTCTTTTGCCCACCAGCAGGTACTCCCAAGGTTTTCAGGAAGGCACATGCCCCACCCCGGCAAAGAACCTCCAGCTGCCACTCATCAGCCGTTCTGCCTCCTCTGATGTACGCAGGCCTCTGGAAGAAGAGTTCAAAATTGAGGCTGACAAGTTCCTTCGACAGCATAGCGATCCGTCGGCTGAATTTGATCCGACTACTGGATCACAAATTCTAGAAGAGAAATCGGCCTCTGCGGATAGACTAGAGAGCTTGCCCTCGCCCTACTTCTCTCCCATTAGGTTGTTGTCTCCTCGGCAGGAGCCGAGTCACCCCGCGCCAGATCTGGCAACACCGACGCTCCCTTGCACGGAGACCAATGAGCATCTTTCTGATGGTGTTTACAGCAGTTACTTGCCGAAGCCGTCTACACCTGTTCACAGGCCAGATCCGCTGGAGCCCTGCTTTGACATTGCTGCACCACCGACGCCAGCTCCTGCAGCACTGCCCCCACTTGACATTGATGACATCTCGGAACCTCACCACAGTGAGCCTAACCTGGTCCTCTCAGATCTCCCCTCTGTCATAGAAGAAAGGGATGAAGAAGAGGAAGAAGAGGAAGATGAAGGCGAAGACCTCGATTTAGATGAAAGGAGAGATGACGATCATTGTGCGGTGCACGAGACGCGGCAAACGCAGGAACCCTCCTCCTTCCCCGCTCAAGTTGAGGACCCTTTGAGAAAGAGCTGGCACGTTGAGTCGCCAGATCGACAAGATCCAGAGGTTGAGCATTTCACTCCGCCGCATCCCGAACCCAACCATGGAGAAAACTGCTATGATCACAGCATGAGCTGGAACCACGAAGTTGACCTCAAATCTCCCCATCGGACATATGGGGAGATCGAAGCTGCGGTCTCCAAAATAACCAGTCCTTATTCTCATTCAGAGGGTGATCTGCAGCACTTGTCCGGACACCCATCTGTAACTCCTCCATATGCCACCTGGAATAGGTGGCACAAGGAAGAAGAACCCGAGGATTTTGATGAGCAGAAGGAGGCTGTGGCTGATATTCCTTCTCTCGAGAGACCTGATACAGCTCTGGATGAGGAGCCCAGTTATTTAAATACTTCCTCATCCTCCACAAGACTTGAGTCTTTTTTCCAGGACTGCAACAGATCAAATATTGAGGTTCCTCACCAGATGGACACGGAGACCGCATGCGAGGAGCCGGGCAGCAGGCAGAGCACGCGTACCTTCTGTCCTACCACTGACGGGCATCTCACTTCAGCTGTTGCTCCTGAGCCAGTTGTTCCTTGGGCAGATCCGTTCTCTACTGATGCAGATGAGCTGGATGACCTTGGACCATTCTCCTTGCCTGACCTCCCGCTCCCGGAAAAGTCAGAAGAAGCTGAGCATCGAGACTCTGATTTTGTTGACCTGAACAAGTCTCACATCAGACATACGATGATGGATGTTGATGACCCGGACAAGTCTCACATCAGACATACGATGATGGATGTTGATGACCCGGACAAGTCTCACATCAGACATACGATGATGGATGTTGATGACCCGGACAAGTCTCACATCAGACATACGATGATGGATGTTGATGACCCGGACTTGATGCAGGTAGACCATTCAGGTCACGTGGAGACTCCGTGCTCTGCTCAAGACCAAAGGCTGGGGGAACCCACTGGGCAAGATTTAGTTGTACCATCATCGCATAACACCTTTCAGCAGGAGTTGGAGCCCGAGCCTCAGAGTGTTCCGGTCAATAGCCCTCTGGCTTTCACGCAACAGAGCATCATGTTGGAAAGTAAAATGCCATATGGCGGATCGGATGAGTCCGATCCTCATATGTTGTGTTCATCAGTGAAATCCGAGACCAGCCAACTACATCACATCCAGATTCAACCCCTGCCCGAGTCTTTGCAGTTGCCACAAGATACCGTGTCCGTTGACAAGTCAGAGGTTAGACAGGAGGACGTCTCCGAGCCCCTCACTGAACCTTCATCACCCGATCCTGGTCCCCATCTCCCAGTGGCTGTTACCCCTCCCAGTTCAATGGAACATTCAGACACTCAAGAAACAACACAAAAGCCAGTGCAGGTACCCCAGAGCACAGTGTCCACGGATATTCCCAAAAAGGTGGAAGAAATCCCTCAGAGGATGACACGCAACCGGGCAAAGAATCATCTTTCTGCTGCAGTTTCTTCCCCAAGCATAACTTCAACGACTTCCCTGTCTGTGACCATTAGTCCAGTAGTGACCATTAACGCGATCCCTACAAGAACACCAACTCCCAATTCAGTCTTGGCCTTTGCACCTCTGAAGAAAGACAAAGACTCATTGCTTGGCATTTCATCGACTGCATCCAATTCCACTTTGACTCTCTCTGTACCAACTTCTTTGGCCACCTCGCCTACAGTGGTTCTGAGCAAAACAAGCAAAGGCCGTCCACTACCTGTAGAGGAAGACGATTCTCAAACCCAGCACCCGCGGAAAAGGAAGTTTCCCCGTTCGACTGGGCAGCAGGTGCAAGTGCAGCTCGTGAACACGGCCATGCAACAGACGCGGGAAATGATTCAGCAGACGCTGGCTGTCGTCGTCAACGCCATAAAGTTGGATGACATCGAGCCTTACCACAGTGATCGCTCCAACCCGTATTTTGAGTATCTGCAGATCAGGAAGAAAATTGAGGAAAAGAGGAAAATACTGTGCTACATCACCCCGCAGGCCCCGCAGTGCTACGCTGAGTATGTAACCTACACTGGCTCATATCTGTTGGATGGGAAGCCTCTCAGCAAGCTTCATATCCCAGTGGTAAGTTTCGGTCGATTTGTCTTCAGAATGGCATCATGCGATAGGTTCGGTCTCATTTGGCAACATTGTCAGAAAGTTTCAATGGGTGTATCTTGCTGTGAATCTGTCATTGAACAGATTGCCCCGCCGCCATCATTGTCAGAGCCTTTGAAAGAGCTCTTCAGACAACAGGAGGCAGTAAGAGGAAAGCTCCGGTTGCAGCACAGCATAGAACGGGTAAGGGAAACGCTCTCCGCATCCAAGTCATGATGACATACATTGCTTTTTGTGTTTTGCGGTTGGTGTTCCCGGCAATACTTTTTCCAAGACTGAACTTTGAAAAAAAATGCAACTGAATTCAGCTCAATCTTGTTTTATGTTACCAGGAGAAACTCATCGTCTCGTGCGAGCAAGAAGTGTTGCGAGTCCACTGCAGAGCTGCAAGGACCATAGCCAATCAGGCGGTGCCGTTTAGTGCCTGCACGATGCTTTTGGACTCCGAAGTATACAATATGCCATCAGAGAGCCAGGTAGGAATTGTATTGGTACATACGTGTACCTTGGAAGGTGATGACAAGATGATTTTGTTTGACTTCCCTTTGTTCATAACTTGGCATGTTTGCTCAGGGTGATGAGAATAAATCGGTGAGAGATCGCTTCAACGCACGACAGTTCATCTCCTGGATTCAGGATGTGGATGATAAATACGACCGTATGAAGGTAAAAATCTCGTGATAGGATGTTACATTGCTACTACCTTAACTTAGCTTATGCATCTTTCGAGGTGGGAGTTGATGGAAAACTAAACATAAGACAAAGAATTAACATTTTGTTTATGAACCAAACCATCGAACTTTATTTCACAAAAGTCCACATGCTGCCCTCTGGTGGTCAAGGCACACCCTCAGAAGGCATGCACACTCGAAGGGAGCAGCACAATGTCCATTGAAATGAAGCTTGAAATCATGATGCAAAAAGTACTTCTCTTTACATTCCATTTAATTATTACTTGTTTATTGAACATAAAAACATACTCAGTAATAACTCTTAACTCAGTATTAACTCAGTAATAACTCTTTGTCTCTGTTACAGACATGTCTGTTGATGCGGCAACAGCACGAGGCGGCGGCCCTCAACGCAGTACAAAGGATGGAATGGCAGTTGAAGGTCCAGGAATTGGATCCTGCCGGACATAAGTCCCTCTGTGTCAACGAAGTGCCGTCCTTCTACGTTCCAATGGTTGATGTCAACGACGACTTTGTCCTCCTGCCGGCGTGACACCTCTTGGCGCAGCGATAAAGAGTTAACTTTATCCGAATCCCTTCTTCTCAGAGAGAATTTGTTGAACAGAACAAATGGAAAGGGCTAGCAAATTTGAGAAGGGCCTTCAGACAGGAAAACGGCAAAAGAACAGTGGAAGAGTGCAGATTTAAAACAAAACAAAAAAACAAAAAACATGCTCTTGGTTCTCTTCCTTGAAGAAGGAAACTTGTTTTTACTGGGGGAAAAGAAAATACTCAACTTGCACTTTCATTCTCAAAAGTTTTTACTCCTTTTGTGATCAGAGCATGAATAGCAGAAACCGTTTTTGCTTTGCGGCGCTGGCCCACAACTCCCTTGTGCTTGGCGCTGGCGAGACCGGGGGAGGGGGGCGGGGGGGGGACAGAGATATATTTTCTGCATTCAATTTTTTGGGGGGGGCTTTGCTTCACAAGACCTATCACTGGGGAGACGTGTCAAAAGAGGAGCTCTCCCAACAACAGCGTGGTGCCTGTGTACCATAAGAGGAGCTGAAAAGGATCCTCTTCCGTTGGGGCCAGGAGCACAAGTCGGTGCTTCCCCAGAGGATGTCAACAAAACCTTGGTGCATCTTGTGGATCTGCTGAGAATCCACGACGAGATGACTGCAAGTGACAGACCGGGAATCTCGATGCAGGTGCTGGTGGATTTGGGCTGCACGCGTTGTCAAATCTGAGACGGCAAACGGATACTGGTGGGTGTGTAGGTGTGCGTGCGTGTGAGTATGTGTGTGTGTGTGTGTGTGTGTGTGTGTGTGCGTGCACGTGTGCTTCGCGCGCAAGTCTGGGAGGAAGAAACTGCCTCTCAGCCATGCAGAACAGACGACAAGGAGCGCGGTGGGTCCCCTGAGGTCAGACCGGAGGGTTCTCAACCAGCCCACTTGCTCCACAAAAGGCATCCGAGCACCCCTGGACTGCAAAAGCACCACAAGGACAACACGAAGAAACAAAACATAAACGAATGTTGACATTCAAAGAGACTATCGAGAAATTGTCGTTTGTCAGGCGGGGAGAAATATTGTTTTTTTTGTGTATTTCTTTACTTGGGCATTTCATTGTTTCTGAGGAAGTGACTTGAAACACTACAGAGCCAATATTAGTTTAATGGAGAAAAAAAACAAAAAAACAAACAAAAGCAAACTGAAAAAAAGTTGTATTCCGTAAATGATGTACAGTTTTTATATTCGTTAACCAATGTATTCTTGCTGCCTTCTAGATAATTTATTTTGCCACACATTACTGCACAGTTGTAAATAACCTATGTACTGTAATATCACTCAAGTAAGTGTAAAGAAAAACAAAAGAAATAAAAAAGTATCTTTTTATGTACAGTTCACTTTTGGGCAGCACTTTCCCTCCCTCATATCTGTGGGCCAAATATGTACTCAATTCTGTCAGTATTGGAAAGGCAAAGTTGTATAGTCCGACCTGTCACCATCACCTGGAACGACATCACCGTCACTTACAAATGGCTGACAGACACCACTTCTGGATTGAAACCCCCCCACAAAAGGCCAACCAACACATTTCCACACATGTAGCAGACTAGACGAGGATTTATTTAACAAATAGAGGAATATTACTCACTGCTTTACTACACAATTATATCGGAGAAATCTCAAACCAAGAAAATGCCTTTTCCGGTGAAAACTAATGTACTCATTGTTGGGCAAAGTCACAGCTATTTATTGTTTGAATGAAAGCATTCGTGATGTCGTTCATGGACTCAACCATTGTGGTGATGTTTGATGTTTTAAGTTTTTTTTTTTTGGTTTGGTTTTACGTTCAAAAATTGGCTTGAAATATTTTCTCCTCATCCAATATTGTTGTCCAAAAAAAACGCCAGGGTCATCCGATTCTGTTCACATGTCTCAAATAAGAGTGAGTCTGGAGAGTTGAGAGGTTTCATTCCATGCTGACCTTTTTCCACTTTCTGTCTGACTCATGTACCGCGTTACTGCTTAGCCTTACACATTGCAATGCTGACCCACTGGATGGAACCGGTGAGGTAGAACACTAAGTACTTTTGACTATGTACGGGATGGGGCCTTGAAATTGGATGCTCGCGAGTCTGTTTCATATTGACAGAAACTCATTCGGTGATTGGATCCCCTTTCTGCAATCAGTACAATTAAGATTGATTCTCGTCGAACTGATACCCATTTGTCTCCAGTGGCAGGTTTGATCAATTATCGACACAATTTTGGCTCGCCTTTTTCTTCCAGAAAACTCCCAAATGGAATCACGCAAAAATCAGTGTCGTCTTTGCCATCATTTATTGTTCAAAATGTGATTCTGTTCCGATCCCGATACTCTCATTAAAAGCTCATGTAATGCCATTGACGACTATAGACGTCAAAGATCCATTTTTATCTGGGCTGGCAGTGAATGAGTTCAAAGGCCGTCTGCATACTGTCAGTCAATCAAGTCATTGCTGTGTTTAGGATGTGTAATCGAGTGCTATTACGCTGTGCAGACAAGTGGCTGGAAGTATAGTTACACCCCTCCAGATTGGTACACGTCAACGTTCATATTTTACCCCTTCTCCTCCCCGCCCCATTTATTTGTTCTTGGTTTGTGTGTGTTTCTTCCTTTAGGTTGTGTTTCGGTCACGGAATTATTGTGTGTCTTTTTGACTCTTGATACCGTTATGTATCTCCGAGGTGTTTTTGTTTCTCACACCAGTGGCATGTCAATCACATTGCTTACGAAGCAGAATGTAAACCCATTACTGTGTTTGTCCGCCCCGACACCCTCACTTATTGTTTACAAGACATCCTCTGTGTTTTGCTTTCGTCCGTCAGCCTTTGTTTGTACTCGTGCAATCAATCACTGATTTGAACGACAAAGGCTTGAAATGGTGATGGTTGCCACAGTCGCACACTGTGCAAATCATTGGAAACGTTTTGGGGTTTTTTGGGGGGGGGGGTTTTCTTCAGAACCCACCCCCACCCGCATGTCGTTACACAGAGCAATAGGTTGATTTTTTCCCCAAGTGTGAATAATCGGCCATACCGAGTGATTCCCGCATCCAACGTGTGCTCGCACATCAGTGGTCAGATGCACAGTCGAGCACGTGGCCGTGGTGATGCAGATGCTAGCCTGACACCACCTCAGTCAGCAACATATTACCTCTACAATCCTCACATTCACTCATAATTTAGATTTGTTGTGGTTTTCTTACTGGATTTAGATATACATAATTGCTATTTTTTCATTTGATAGTATCACGATTTCAAGCCTTTTTTTTTTTTTTCCTCTGTCATTTTTTTTTTTTATTCAAACCCAGACTGTAGCTGTTTGTTCCTTTTTTTTTTCTTTTTCTTTTAGAATGGACAATGACTAACACAAAGCATGGAGAACTACTCTTAAAATGGTGAGAAATAACCTATTTATTATCTTCTTTTTTTTTTCCTGTCACCTGTGGTATGTTTTGGTTAAAGTTGGTCTCCGCTGTGTAAATTTTCCTCCTTGTAATGCGTGAAAGAGACATTCTGTAAATAGTTGTGTAAATAAAACCTCCCAGGACGTTTTGCACCCTCTTCTTTGTACTAGTCTGAAAAGTTGTGTAGAATGTGGGCTTCTAACGGAAATGAGCAGAGTACGCTCGCCGCAGGTGGATCTGATGTAACAATGTAACATTTTATTTTATTTTATTTTTTGTACAATGTAGTTCGTGTACATATTGTTGGAGCAGCTAAGGGGGCTGGGTGGGGGGGGGGGGGGGTTCAAATTTGAGGGCTTGTTGATGCTATCGTCAGTGCTGTAATAGAAATCCAGTACTTTCACCTTTTAGCTGTTTTTGAGTTCCTGAAAAAAGAAAAAAAAAAACTAGAAAACAAAAAAAAATAATGTGAGAACCTGAAATGACGATGGGTGGGTGTAAGACTAAAACTGAAAAGTAAAAATTCAAAATTATTTTCTACAGTTGCATGTACAGAGAGCGCGAGAACTGCTGTTGTTCTTCAGAGATTATGTTCGTTAATAAAATTTTGAAATATTAAAACTATGGCCCTTTGTTTTGTGTTTGCCGTGAGGAAAATTTTCCAATCTTGAAGATGGATTTTAAACTCATGCAAGTCCATATAAAAGTAAAAACGTTCTGATTATGGAAAGAAACGACGAGTGTGAGTCATGCCATACGTTTAAAATAGCAGTTGTGACATAACGGCCAACTTTAGTTTTGTGGTAATCTAATAGCCTCAAAGAAAATCCCCCAGCCAGGTCACTGGCTAATTTGGTTGTTTGCCCTCATCGGGACCATTCTAAAATTATTAGCAAATGGAGAACTGATGACTGATTAAACAAAGTATATTTCATGTTATTATATTTCAAAGAAAGTTTAGCACTCGGCTTCACAGTGTAGAGGTACCGGGTTCGATCCCAGCTCCGCCTCCCTGTTTTAGCATGGCTGATTGTCACTCTAATTGTCCCTAGGTGTGAGTGTGAGCGTGGACTGCCATTGGCTGGCACTTCAGGGTGTCCCCCGCCTACAGAGCTGGGATAGGCTCCAGCACCCCCCGCGACCCTAGTGAGGATGAAGCGGTTCGGAAAATCAAAGAAAGTTGCCTCTTTAAAGCACGTGCTCTTTTTAGCCTTGTGACTGGACTGCCAAATTTCAGAGTCATATTTCTCTTGCAGCGAGTGACTTGAAGGTTGTTCATCTGGAATATGCACGCCAAGTTGGAGTGAGAATGTCTTGATCATTGCCACAAAACCTTAATTTTGTTGAAGTCATTCAGAAGTTGACCTGCTGGTGTGTTTTGGATCAATTATCCCACCGCAAAACCAAAGTTCCCAAAACACACAAAGGCTCCTGAAGAAAAATGCATCTGTTGGGCTTTGAAGGGTCACGGGGCAAACTTCAAACAGTAAAACGATAAAATAGCATAAAAATGATCATGTACTGTGTATTAAATACCAATAACTGTTGATAATTAAGTTGAAATTAACATCCATTTTCTTGTGATTAGTGACTACTAGTTCATAAGTGATGGAGATCTGTAGTACGTAATCAAATGGGGGTGCGAGTACGTCTGGGAGTATGTGAATAGACTCCGTGGGGTACGTGAGAGTTTAAAATATATTTGAAAAGTAGCATCCATGCAAAAATCTTTTGGAAATAATTATGTAAATGATTCAGGAAAATATAAGTACGTAAAATTAATTTTAGATGCAGTAGGCCATTGAATTTCATTATCCTTAATTACCAAAATGGTTCAGCCCAACTTGTCACATGCCTCGTAGCATCACCTGTCAATCATTTGAAAACTTTATTTAAAATTCAGTCAAGGGTTTATTTTTGAGAACAGATTTACTATGATCTCAAAGGAAGACGTCTTAACATTTATGGGCACAGGTCTTTATTATTAAATTAGTTCTTTTTTTTTGGTTATATCTTTTTTATTTGCAAATAGTTCGAGAAACCACTATACAAATGTAATAAAGCAGACAATGAATTTGGCTAAAACAAAAATTCACAGAAAACAGTATGAGAACCGCTGATACAGTATAGACAAATATACTAGGACATTTTGGGACAGGGTCAAAACTGATGCGGAAAATATTTTGTAAGCGTGGAACATTTGTATGAAAGGGTTAAGTGAAGGAGCTGCATCGGTAGTTTGTACTGTCTCGTACCGGCTCCACAAGTATCTGTCCAAATGCTACGTTGTGTGACTCATTTTGCCACCTCATATTTGGAACCCTCACTTCAAATCAACAAAGTCATCGTGGTTGAATCATAAATACACAGACAAAAATGCCTCACAAATGTGATTGGGGTTGTTTTCCGCACACGGGGGCGTCAAAGGCAAGCCAGCGACTCGGACGTCCCGCCCTCTCATTCCTCCGGCGTGCTTAACTTCCCACAGGCTAGCGGCCGTGGACTCCAATCCGGACGACTGTACTGCGCACACCGGCGTGTGTGAGTGGACCGCAAAGCCCCTCGAAATGGATTACGAGTCCAAGGTTTTCCCTCACATTGGCGGATACGGACGCTACAACAAACTGGTGGTGGCGTTCAGCTGGTTCCCCAGCTTCGCCGTCATGTTCAACCTGTTCAGCGACGTCTTCTACACGGCCATCCCGGACGCGTACCACTGCAAACCGGATCCGCGGCTCCTTCCCTCCGCCTTCCTCCTCACCAATTTATCCAAGTCCGCTTACCTGAAGCTGGCCGTCCCTTGGGTCAACGGCACCGGCCTGAGCCACTGCGAGCTTTACAAGTACCCTCCGAACTCCTCCGACGTGTCCGAAAGTGTTCCCCGGGAGAAGGTGAGCTGCACGGAGGGCTGGGAATACGCTCGCCTCTCGGGGCTCCAGAGCAACTTCGTGACAGAGGTAAGAGCTTCTTCGCTTGGGCAACTGAGCCCCAATAACGCCTTCAGGAACACGCCAGTCGCTGGCAAGCCTTTGTGTTGTCTGTGGAAAGCCATTTAATATCTATCTTATCTATCTATCTATCTATCTATCTATCTATCTATCTATCTATCTATCTATCTATCTATCTATCTATCTATCTATCTATCTAAACACAAAGATACACACTCAAAATCTCGTACAAAGATTTCCTAGGACAGTGGATTGCAGATGCAAAAAAAGGAGAAACAATGTTTGTGTGGGTCTGCTTATGTCTCGGAAGAAGCTCGCTTAATGTGTGATGGCGTCTCCTTGTGTGTAACATGCAAATAAAGATCCATCCCAGTCTGTAAATATTGAAGAAGACATCTCAGACCTGATGGATGCAAGGCAGGATCCAACATTATACATGTTTTTTTTCTTTAATTGTAAATGACATTTTCACTTATTAAATGTCCAGAATGACTAAAAATTGTTTATTAAAATCAAAAAATTTTGTGCCAAGGACAAGTTCTGTAGTTTGATACTTATTTTTTTTTCCAGTTCTGACGGTTTGACACGTCTGATGCTGTTCCCCTTGAAATTGCCAAACCGCCATGCTGAGTGTAGCGCTACACTATGTTTTAGATGTATAATCTCCTCTGATTGCCAACAGTTTACAGGAGGGGGGGAAGACAAATTCACTGTCAACCGCTTTGTTTTAATTTGTGTTCATCTCTTTTTAAACTGAATTATGGCTATCAACAAACCTGCTTCAGAATACTGCAGACGACTGTTTTCAATACTTCACTTTTGAATCCCTAAACAGGATAAGTGAAAAAGGATTATCCTTGTGAAGTATCTAAAATTGGACCTCATCACCGTGTACAGATGTACAGTACTTAATAATACTTTGTATTTGAATGGCGCTAATATCTTCCGTTATCTGGCTTAGCTCAATCGGGGACGCGCCAGGATTTTCCACCACCGCTCGTGGAGTCTCACTGCTAGTTGGCTGATGAGCAAGCGAGCAAGTTGTGTCGTTTGCTTTGCTAGTCTGCCAAGTTAAAAATTGACTGTCAGGCAGATGATCTGTGAGCCACGCGAATGGGAACCAAAGACCCGCCGTGACCCCGTGTGGAGTGGCGGATTGTTGGGTGTCGACCAGGTGTGTTACGCGGGGGTACGCCATCCACCCACTTCTCCCGACGCCACATGAAATTTTTATTTCGGTTTTAGCCTTGCACTGTCTGCGGGTTATTGAAATGTTTGTTGATCATTGCTCTAATGCGAGTTATGCTTAATAGCGTTGGCCTGTGATTATTTTGGAGTAGTAAAACATTAAATTTAACGTTCGTTCAACTGGTGTTGTAGCCTATGATTGATGTTCTGTATGTATATATAAACATCCCAGAATCGCGTACACCCACTTCAAAAATCCCCGAATCGCGAACACCCACTTAAAAAAATCCCCACTACACCACTGGTGTCGACCAATGGCAGCATTATGCGAGATCAGTTTTGGAGGGTAAAGGATGAGCGGAAACGAATGTCTTGGCAGTTGGCAGGTTCTATTTTGAAGACCACTTTTCTCTAATGTGATCATCTCATCCTGATTCAGTTCGGGTTGACATGATCTATATTCTCGCCTGTTCACTCGCTGAAATCAGTGATTTGTGACTTGAACGGGGAGCCTGCAAAAGCTCGTGATGGAAGCTTCAGTATCATGCTGCATGCTGTCGGCAGATGATTCATGTTCCTTAAATCCTCCTATTATGTCAATTCACTTTCATCCTGTTGTTTTTTTTTTTCATTGTCACTGTCCAAATTCTGTCAAATCACAGCTCCCACTTTCATCAGTAGCAACATGAATCTCTCCCACTTCACAACGTTAGCTACGGCATGCTTTATTTTCTGTGGCAGTGGAACCTGGTGTGCGGTGACTACTGGAAAATTCCCCTTCAGCACATCTGCTTCATGACAGGATGGATTCTGGGATACGTCTTCATCGGCTCATTGTGCGACTGGTAAATGATATTGCGCTCGTGCTTGTTTCGTGTTCATTTGACTGAAGTCGGATTTCAGTGTGATTTTTTTTTTGTGTGTATTTCTCAGGCTTGGTCGACGACGAGGATTTCTCCTGTCCGTCACTCTGTCCAGTGTTTTTGGCATGGCCGTGTGTCTGTCCAACAGTGCTGTGGTGTTTCTGCTGCTTCGTCTCTCTCAGGGCATCATGCTCGCTGGGGTCTTTTTATCTTCGTACATAGCAAGTAAGTTGCATGAGCTCACGTGGCGAGTGAGTGTTTTTTTTTTTTTTTTTTAAATCAAAAGAATATTCCGCAATCGAAATTAAATGTAACATGCACACCGTTTTGATCGAATCTGGCCAAATTCATGATTCACTTTCCTCTGTACAACTTAAGCATATAAATTGCTACAAATTCAGAACATACACAAATATGTTGCTATTTTATCAAATAAAATAAAAAATACTTTCCTTTATTTTTCAACACATGTTTTGGATTAAACCCCATATAAATTAATCATGTCGCAGATCCATGATGAATCACCTTAGTTTCTTAAATTCTAATTTTTGCTATGTCATCCATAACCTTACAACTGACAAGTCTGTTGCAACTGGAAAGGAATTCAGTCAGTCGAGATGTCTCCAACAGGCAGGCGTATTACGTACAAAGCGTACCAAACATTTTAGTCCATAAACCTGCCCTGCATGGAAATATGAGTCTATCGAGGACTTGGGCAGAGTTTTAGCATCATCCTTTTCTAATATCCGGACCCATCTCTGTTTTTGACGCACTGTACACAACACTCCCCATTCCTACGAGCTCAGGGCGAGATTGAGTCCAGACTTTTTGAAGTTGGTCTCGTGTCGCCTCAGGCTGTGGTCCGAGGGAAATATCTGGGTGATGTCCTGCGGATGTTGGAGATATGAAAACAATAGCAGGGACACCACTAAAGGCAGAAAGTAGGCAGGAAGCGAGCTTCCCATTCTCTTTGTCCCCTTACCCACTCTGGGAGGAGGGAAGTGGAACAATAATCCAGTCGCTGGGAAAGAGAGGTTAAAGGTGACACGTTGTTAACATTGATGGAAAAAAGCCTTATCTTTGAGTTGCTTTATTGAGCATTTTGTTTGTTAGGGGAGGTATGTGGATTTTTATTGAATGAGTTGGAATTCAAAGATTCCCAAGGGGGAGTTGAACTTTCTTCTCCTTTATTTTGCCTTGCACACCACATCACAAAAACACAAAAACAAAAAAATGAATCGCACACATGCAGGATGAGAAACCCCTTGCAGATCTGCAACTGCCACCCCAATTATATAAACCATCGCTGCAAACTCTGCTGTCAAGTGCACATTTTTTTTTGGTTGAATTTATACGCAGAGAAAGGCACTTTACCGTATTTTTGCAGGTCTGTCCGCGACCTGGGTATCCTTCTGCCATTGTCCATCTGTCCTTATTCATATAATAAGCATGCTCCGTCCTCATCCTTTTAAAGTGCTTACCTCTCGGTCCTAATGTGCCAAAACTGCGACCGATGGTCACCAAAATTGATGGTGACATCTTTACTTAAATATGCCATCTTTACTTAAACGTGCATAATATAATGCACGTCCAGGTATTCGGGATTTTAGAGTGTTTTCCTCTTCAGGGAGGTGCTCGCTATAAAGGTTATTTTACTTCCCGAGAGAAAAGGCGTCGTCCAGAAAATACAAAACACACGACATGTCTTGCCACATTACACAATGCCACACTGTGAAAAATGTGTGGGATGCTCGCATGCAAACATTTGGATATTCACCACGAATATCGCCGACCGAACCTTATTTTCAGTAATGCCGTGATTGGCTGTTGCAGATAAGACTGGCCATCAATCAAACAAAAATGACATCACTGTTTCTCTATATATTTTTATTGTCTTACTGACTTAGTGACAATTCAACATTAGTATTTCACAACACAAAAATAGCTGCTACAATCAAATAAAATCATCATAATAATAAAGATTTTAATTTTTTAAATCCGTGGCTCAAAATGGCATAAGCATCATGGTGGCCGAACACCGAGAGATATTCAACGCAGACGGCTTTCTTAACCTGCTGGATTGATCTGTCGTGAAATGCGTGTCGCTACTTTATGTTCTCTGGCTGTCCACTAGGTAGCGGTGTTGATCTAAAAATACTGTTGAGACGAAAAAGTTTGCGCTAGTAATAGCCTGTTAGCTATTTGGCTACACTCTGGCCTTGTTATTTTGCCTCCTGACGCCACAGACGTAACCCGGTTAGGGACGAATGAAGGGACAGACGAAAACCTACTTCCGTCCTTACTTAGTTCTTCCTTTAAAAAAAAAAAAAAAACTATCTCGTCCTCCGTTCTCCATCCCAAAAATGGGAGTTCATTGAGGACGGCCGGACAGATGGACGAGATGTTTTTTTAACAAGGAAGAACTAGTCAGGACGGAAGTGGGTTTTTGTCTGTCCCTTCATTCGTCCCATCGGAATGCCCTTCTCTGTTTATATGCAAATGCTGTCAATGCGTCCATCAGTAATTCATGACATTAGCAATTTCGAATGAAAACCATGATTCTCCCCCCCCCCCCCCCCCCCCCAGGGTTGGAGCTGTGTGACCCTCCTCATCGTCTCATGGTTGCCATGATCAGCGGCTTCTTCGGCATCTTTGCTGAGCTGCTGTTGCCAGGCGTCGCTGTTCTGTGTCGCGATTGGCCGGTTTTGCAGGCTGTTACCACGTTACCTCTGCTCCTGCTCATTTCCTATTGGTGGTGAGTCATACACGGATAGCCAAGTTTAGGACGGAATGACACACGATGCCGGAAGCGCTCTTGAAACATGTTTGTTTTATGATGAGTGTCTGCTGAAGAACTTGTTGTTCAGAGCAAAATGAATGTCACCTTATCTGTCATGCTGACCCAAAATGGTATTTTTTGTATACATTATCCAGGAGTGATCTGTGCTGTGTGTTTGCTCTCCATGTACACGATATATTCAAAGACAATTGTCTTGTTCAGCTGTGCGGCGTTGTTTCCCGAGTCCCCGCGTTGGTTGTTGGCCACGGCGCAGATCCCTGAAGTGAAGAGGAGCCTCCGGGAATTCTCCAGCAGGAATGGCGAGTGTTTACCAGACGAGCTCTTCCCCGGTGAAACCTTGCTGTCAGGTGAGCTTGTGTTTGCTCTCTCAGGGGATGTCCGTGCACGTGGGACTGCAACCAGCTGCTCTCTCGCCTCCAGTCTTAGATTAACAGTTCAGAGCTCTGACTGGGTCCTCACATAAAATAAGCATAATTGCTCTGAGGACAGGAATTTTTTTTTATTTTATTTAATTTTTTTGTGGTACCGTATTTTCCACACTAAAAGGCGCACTGGATTTTGAGGCGCACCTTCAATGAATGGCCTATTTTGTATTTTTTTTCATACATTGGGCGCACCGCGTTATAAGACGCAATCTACAATGCATCCACTAGATGGAGCTACGCTCAGGGTAACGCCAACAGAACGATCAGATGTCAGTAAAACCTATTCACTTAACCAACAGCAAGTTGTAACATTGACTCGTTAACGTTGAATTCTCTTGCCGCTGCTCTATTTCCGTGTTCAATTGCGTAACCGATCGCCTTGTCGCATGTCTCGAGCAAGGAGCCATTTTGGGGGCGAAATACAGTCAAACCTCGGTTTTCGTCCATAATCCGTTCCAGAAGGCTGTTTCGAAAACCGAAATTGTTCGAAAACTGAAACCACGCTCTTTTTAAAATAAAAATGTTTATTGAACACGTCCGCTCACAATGGAAAGCAACACGAGGAAGCGTCACTTCCTCGTGTCAGGAAGGCGAGAGGAGTCAAATGGTGCATTCAAGTGCGCTCAGTTTGTTCGAGAACCGAAATTTGTTCGTCATCCGAATCATAAAAAACTCGAAATTTTTGGTCGAAAACCGAATTGGTCGAGAACCGAGACGTTCGAAAACCGAGGTTTGACTGCATTACCGTAATGACCATACACAAGGCGCATCGGATTTTAAGGCGCTGTGAGCTTTTTAGAAAATGGAAGGCTTTTAGGTGCGCCTTTTAGTGCGGAAAATATGGTACAACACTTGCATTGGATCTCATTTTACTGTTCCGCCTGTCGGCAAATTTAATTTTTGTTCTCTTTCTGTGTCTAGAGATTGATTCGGAGTTCGATGAAGAGCGCCAGCCAAGATGTTATTCCATTTTAGAGCTGCGACAGACTCGGATTATTTGGAAGAACTGCCTCATCCTCAGCTTCACCCTGTAAATTTTTTTTTTTTTCAACTGACTGATTTCAAGGAACACGCCACATGTTGTATTTAGATAGGCCAGTCGTGCTTTGAGCTGATTCTGAGTGTCACGCTTACTTCTTGGGTTTCTCAGTTGACTGTTGTCGTTTCCTTTCTCTGTAGCTTGATCGGAACAGGCATCCAATACTGCTTCACCCGAAACCTGCACGCGTCTTCCACCAACTTCTACTTCAGCTACTTTGTCCGAATCGCCACGGGAACGCTGGCCTGCATTTTCATCTGCTCCACCGTCAATCACTTCGGTCGGCGAAGTATGCTTCTGCTCTCCGCCATCCTCACCGGACTGTCATCGCTGCTTCTGCTGGCACTCACTCAGTGTACGGCCATTTTTTGTGGTTAATGTTAAAAAAAATTATTTTGCTCTAAGTAATGTTTTTTTTTTTTTTTTTCCCAATTCTTTTTGTTGATGTGTGCCGTCTAATCGTCAACTAACGGGTTTTTTCTTGCCGCGTCGTCAGACTTGCGAGGAGGCCTGGTGCTGGTGCTTTCCATTGTGGGTCTGCTGTTTTCTCAAGCTCTTGCCATGCTCAGCATCTTCTTTGCCTGCGAGGTGATGCCTACCGTCGTGCGGTAAGTCTCCCTCAAACTGGATTCAATGAAAAGGCGGCCGAAATGGAGCCTTGTAACGTTGACTAAAATCTCCCATGGTTCATAATGCACAGCTGGTTTCTTTCGTCGCAACTTTCTCTCCTGCCTCCACAACAGAGGCGGGTGCCTCGGTCTGGTGCTGGCAGCGGGCTGCGTGGGCATGGCCGCCTCTTCCCTGATGGAGCTCCAGAACAACGGGGGCTACTTCCTCCACCACGTCATCTTTGCCTCGTTCGCCGTCCTCTCCGTGCTGTCCATCATGCTCCTGCCCGAGAGCAAGCGCAAGCCCCTGCCCGACTCGCTGAAGGACGGCGAGAGCCAGCGCCGGCCGCCGCTCTTCTCGTCTCCGGTGGACAGGGTCAACCTGCCGTTACTGAGCCCCCGCCGGCCCCAGCTGTCGGATTACAACCCTGACAACTACTCGCGCCTGGTCAGTGCCACCAGGAAGATGCTGAGCAAAGACAGTTTGCCTTACAGGATCGCAGTGCCGACTCATCGCCTGCTGTCCGATAGCGAAGCGCAGGGGCGGGAGAGTGAACCGCTCAGGGAGGCGTCGTAAAGACTGAGCGGTCTTCAACAATAACATACCCCACGAGTTCTTTTTCACACTTGAAGTCATCGCGATGCCCGCTCAGTGTGTAGGAGCCAAGCCGATCATTTCAACGGAAACGACGCAACTCTGAGGGCGAAAAAAACCCCCAAAACTATTGTATTTGCCACGGCTGCTTTGTGCGACAAGGCCATACGCACGGTAAGGTTTGTGAGTCAGCAATGGTTCATTTGTGCGCGCTTTTAGCCGGGAAGCAGCCTTAACCGTGTCAGTGCTGTCGATCATGTGAGCTGCAGCACTTTGTCCATTTATGAGCAACTCGTGCACTTTTCATTAAGTCTGACAGTGTGACTCACCAGTGTCTCCGTTGCAGCCGAACTCTGATTCCCAAAAGCCCCCCCCCCCCTTAAGTCGAGCCAGTGAGACTTTGAATGCGGTTGAAATCATGGGCTCACTCGCGGTGGTTGTTTGGAATTGTTGTGTTATGTTTTGTGGAACCCGCTTCGAGGGCGCCAAACAATTCGCACTGTTGAAGAAAGTCAAGACATTCTGCATTGATTTCTTTATTGCGCCTAAGCACACGTCACGGGTGTAGCTGCCATTATGTAGCTTCCATCTGAGTTCATGGTATTCGAATTAAAAGCACGTTTGTATTTCGAATTGGGACCACGCGCTGTGGCATTCTGGAAGACGACAGTACATTTCGGTCTTTTGATCAGAACTCTTTGGCTATTCAGGCTCGGAATTGGACAATACATCCTTCAAACAAGAGATTCCCACAATACGTCGATTTTCTTGTGTTGGAAAGAAAATACAGTACTGTGCTATACCATGTCTTTTCATGCTACATTTTGTATGAAACGATGTACATATATCACACAAAAGCCCTCCTGAATGTAGTTTTGACTGGCCTCGTAGGAAGAGTGAGAACCCGCTTTTTATTGTTGTTTTTTTTTTGTGAATAGTGAAAACTTTTTCCAAGAAACATTTGTGAGTTGTACACTTCTCTCCACTAGGTGGCCCTCTTGTCTCTAATATAGTACAGTACACCTCTCATCTTTTTTTTTTCTTCTTCTCATTGTGTGTGCATTGGATGACTTCAGAGGCCGTCGCTTGGAAAACGAATAAGACGGCTATCCCGAAGAACTGTTCTACCAGAACATATGACATTCATACCATGAAGCAACATAAACCACAAACTAACTAAACATAACGGCGAAGGCGGGAGATCCCCGATGAAGCGCCGTCGTTAGACGACGGTCTGTAAAGCCAGCGGGAGAAGAAGAGCGGCGACGCTGAGTGACGGGGACGCCCCATCGTTGCGATAGCCATCGTTCGTCCTGCACGGGTTCTTCACCTCATCCAACGGGATGGGAACGTCATCTGGACTCTGCTTGCTCAGGCTGTCACGGACCTGTCAAACACCGGCAAAAGAATTGGCTCCAGAAACGCGCACGCACACACACACAAATAAACAATTCAAGGCAGCACACAAGACAGGAAGTAACTGCTTGATGTGAAGCAAGTTTCTGTACCGCTTGTCCTCGTTCGGGTCGCTGATAATAAGTCAAACCGGGTGAGATTCGGTTGACGAACGATTCTTGACATATATGGACGAATTCGTTAATCAAAGCAAGTTTTTGGAATGCGAGTTTTATGCCTCGGATGACAAATTTCGGTTCTCGAACAAACTGAGCGTACTCGAATGCGCCATTTGACTCCTCTCGCCTTCCTTACACGAGGAAGTGACGCTTCCTCGGGTAGACGAGGAAGTGACTCTTCCTCGTGTTGCTTTCCATTGTGAGCGGACGTGTTCAGTCAACATCTTTATTTTAAAAGGAGCGTGGTTTCGGTTTTCGAACAATTTCGGTTTTCGAACAGCCTTCTGGAACGGATTATGGACGAAAAACGAGGTTTGACTGTGTATATATATATATATATATATATATATATAAAATACTGAAAATGACATTTGACATGGCCCGCAAGGTTAATTAAAATGGTGAAGGTGGGCAGAGTGAAGAGGGAAGGTGCCAGAAAAATAGGTGACATTACTACTAATACATTTATGTACTGTAAAACTTTTCTCAATATTCGAAGAGGCCATTTATGATTCAAATAATAATTTGTTTCATAACAAGGGAGAGAATAAGGATAATTCTATCTTAGCTCCATCTAGTGGATGCATGACGCAACCGCAGCCACTATTGTAGCTTCTATTCTGTGCGCCTAAAAATGCGGTGCGCCCTAACTATGAAAACGGTTTGAAAATAGGCCATTCGTTGAAGGTGCGCCTTCGACTCCGAAGCGCCTTATAGTGCGGAAAATACGGTACTCAACTATTTGCCTTAACACCTGTAACAGAAAGCTAATGAGACGAACATGACAACACAAACAATATAGAATTGCGTTCTTGACTGACGTTAGCGTCTTTCAAAAGGAATTGAAAGAGGCCCTTTTTTCGGTATGCGGCCCTCAAACGTAAAAGTTTGGACACCCCTGTGGTACATCAATACTCATACTGTATACTGTGTGTATTTTATTATGCAAGTCCATTTCACAGATTCCAATTTACAGCTAGAGTGGAAATCACGCAACCACTGAAAGCTGTTGAAGTGTGAAATGAAATTCAAGATAGCACTCATGAATAAACATGGTAAAAAAAAAAACAATTGTTCAGTAAACATTTTTATTTTAAAAAGAGCGTGGTTTCGGTTTTCGTACAGCCTTCTGGAACGGATTATGGACGAAAACCGAGGTTGGACTGTATTTAGTTTGAGGTTCTAGCAACATGCAATTTAACCCACCGCCATTCATGAAAACATGTTCGCTGGAAATGGCATCACTGGATTAATAATTTTTTTTTGTTGCTTTCTTATGACGACTGTATACTATAAAATCGGCACCTTCTGTCTCTTCGATATTGCTCTTGGCGCCACGAGTGTATCCTGTTGCACAAGCATTTTACAGGCTTGATAAAACTTTTATGATGCCACCATCCACCGATGGAAGTGCACGGCGCTGCATTTTTATGTCGACTGAATTTGGCATAGGTCAGCAAGGTAGCGTAGTATTGAGCAGTCGCTGGTTTGAATCTTGGCTCGGGGCGCTGCAGTGTTGACTTTGCATGTTCTCCACATGCCTGCCTGAGTTTTCCAACGCCCACATTTGTTCATGGAATACTCAAATTGTAAATCTGATTGTCGGTTGTCCTGTGATTGGTTGGCAACCACCCCGGCGTGCACGTCACCTCTTGCCCCAAATCAGCTGAGATAGGCACACCCATGACGACCCTGGTGAGGTCATCATGGGAAGTGCTACAGAAGATGGATGAATGGCTGTTTTGCAAGGCGCTTTTAAGATTTCAAAAACAGATTCACTGTGTCGTGTTTGTGTGCGTCTGCGGCTCACCTCCTCCGCTCGTTTGAGTACACGAAGCAAATTGTTCCCCAGAGCGGCCTTGAGATCCTGATCCGACCACCCTCTTCTTAACAGCTCAGCCACCAGACTTGGGACCTTGGACACGTCCTCCAGACCCTCAGGAAGTCTGGCACGAGTACGGGTTGGAAACAAGACACCACCTCATCGTATCTTGATCCTCACGTTGCTTGGACGTTGGAGGTGTTGCGCAATTACCGTTCAACGCCATCATAGTCGCCACCGAAACCAATAATGCCAGCTCCTGCCACTTTCCTTATATGGTCAAAATGATCTAAAGTGAAAGCGGCACATTTGATCACACGTTGGCTTGTTAATGAAAACACTCATCATATCATATTGAAAGCTGGCTGATCATTAATTTGCTATCCTTGACATCCAGGCTTGTGCTTGCATGCCAGTTAAAGACGCTACCGGCAACATCGGCGATGGTTGCAGTGTGAGAGCAGCTCACATAGTCGTTGTAGAAGTTGACCATTACGACTCCTTTGGTTTCATTCTGGATAGACACAAAAGATGTCGCATGACAAACGTCTGATGACATAAAAGGCGGATGGAAGACTACATGAAGCTACACTGCGGCTGCTACAGGATGAGCTGGTTTGCTTCGCTGAGAGGAGGGATTGTCTTTTTATGGCACAAAGCGATTGTACAGTACAGTACAGTACAGTGATCCCTCGCTATTTCACGGTTCGTTTATCGCGGCTTCGGTGCACTGCGGATTTTTTCAAACATTTCATAAAAAAAAACCTTTTTTTCCATATACAGTAGTAGTACAGTACTGTATATGTTGCTCAATGTGACTCGCTGTTGTTTTGCTGACTGTCGTAGCTTCTCGCGGACCGTTTGCGGACTTAAAAAAATAAATAAATTATGTTTACTTTATTTTGTTATTCATGAACTGACTAAATATATATATATACATATATATATTTATATATATTTATTTATTTATTATATGTATATAAATATATATACCGTAATTTCCGGACTATAGAGCGCACCTGATTATAAGCCGCACCACTAAAATTTTAAAGGAAAAAAACATTGTGTACACACATAAGCCGCACCCGTCTATAAGCCGCAGGTGCCCATATTGTTACATGAGATATTTACAAAGAAAGACGGTACACAGGCGGCCATTAAAAAAGTCTTTATATAGGCCGCTTCATTAAATAAGCCGCAGAGTTGAAAGCGTGTGACAAAAGCCGCGGCTTATAGTCCGGAAATTACGGTATATATATATTTCAGTATTTTATATATATATATTTATTTCAGTATTTTATATATATATATTTATTTATTTTTTTCATATACATGTAGTACAGTACTGTATACGTTGCTCTATGTGACTCGCTGTTGTTTTGCTGACTTTCGCAGCTTCTGCGGACTTAGAATTTTTTTTTATGTGTACTGTATTTTGTTATTCATAAACTAACCTAACTTATTCATGTTTAAATCTATTAGTATACAGTCATGTTAATTACTTCAAAATGTACTTCTACATGCATGTATACCATTAAATTTGGCCTTTTGGTCCTCATTAACCATGATAAACGAGAGATTACTGTAGATTAAAAAAAAAAAAACATATTTCTGGTTAGTTTCTACTCAACATTGCCACTGTTCCGGGAGAACATTTGTCAAAGATTTGGCATGTTGGTGTCATCAGAAGAAAGGGTCCACATCCTAGAATCTCCAGTGCGTACGAAACTGTTTTACACACTCACCACCCTCTTGAGGACTTCATCGGGAACGTTTCTCTTATGCGGACAGACAGCGAAGGCGGAGGAGTGGCTGAAGATGACGGGCGCCTTGGACATGTCCAACGCCTGGTTCATCACTTGTACGCTCACGTGAGCCAAGTCGATCAGCATCCCCAGACGGTTCATCTCTGCGATCACTTGCTGGAGGGGAAGTGAGATGATTTCACTTATAATGTCCGACAAAGTCGCATCCATCAATCTTCAACAGCTCTCGTCTTCATTCGGGTTCAGTTTCGTCCCCCATTGCCACAGTTACCTTTGAGGAAGTATTTTACGAATGACTTCATTTTAAAAGTAACTACATTGGATTACTAGTTACTTTAATAGTTACATTAAGCAGATAAATGTCACAATTCTATTCGGGGATCTCCTGCGGTCACAATCTGGTGGAACTTTCTCTTTAAACTTGAATGCAAATTGCGCCGCGGTCCATGCTTTTTTTGTTTTTGTTTTGGGGGTTTTTTTGCATCGGGTTATTGAAACTACATAACACTCTGTAGACAGACAGAGTGTGCATTGTGCCACAAACCTGACTGAACATTTGTGTTCTTAACTGACACAAACTCAACGGCTTAAGAACGTGAATCTCTCTCCTTCCTCCACTGTACGGACACGTGTTATCAATGTGCTGAATGTGAATGTGAAGTCACAGTTTCCCATAATCCCTCACCATGTTCAAGTTGTAAACACTCATTTCCGTTTCTCAAGTGTTCCATGATGTGCAGTTATTTGTTGAGAGCCTTTACCGCATACTTTGGTGTTAGGATTAAAGTGTCCTCCTGTATTTTATTCTTCATTAACGATTCCATTTTTTTAAAAAAACACACAACACGTGTGTGTGTGTGTGTGTGTGTGTGTGTGTGTGTGCACTTTAGCTGAGAAGTATATTGTTTCCCCTGACGAGTAGAAAATAACTTGAATTTAGTCTGCATGTCTCTCTCCAGCTGCGATCTTTTCTTGACTGGAACATTCCAGAGTTTTGACATACAGTCAAACCTCGGTTTTCGTCCATAATCCGTTCCAATAGGCTGTTCGAAAACCGAAATTGTTCCAAAACCAAAACCACGCTCTTTTAAAAATAAAAATGTTTACTGAACACGTCTGCTCACAATGGAAAGCAACACGAGGAAGCGTCACTTCCTCGTCTACCCGAGGAAGCATCACTTCCTCGTGTAAGGAAGGCGAGAGGAGTCAAATGGTGCATTCAAGTGCGCTCAGTTTGTTCGAGAACCGAAATTTGTTTGTCATCCGATGCAAATAAAAATTGAAATTTTTGTTTGAAAACCGAATTGGTCGAGAACCGAGACGTTCGAAAACCGAAGTTTGACTGTATTTTGAACACCCAAATGGTGTCATTTGGAGCTCAACTGAAAAATGCGCTCCCAATATGCCCTGAGTCAGACAAGCTAACCACATGTCCCACCGTGCCACTGCACTCCGGTCGATAAATTTGCAGCTGAACTATTTATCATATCACTCACAGTTGATCGTTTCATGACAATCCTTTTTTCACCACGTAGACTGACCTTGCCAAATGGAGACAGGCCGTTGTGTTGTGATGGTTCTTTTCCGGTGTCCACAAGCCAGTTGTCAGCCCTGACGATAAAAAATGTGTAGATAGATTTTTTTTTTCCGGGGGGGGGCGGGGCATTTTCTAGTGGCCATTTTTTTTAGAACCTGTAATGTGGAACTTTGTACTTCAACCAGGTTATTATGTTTGCTTTGTCGAGACCGATGCTCACGTGTTCCCCAAGCTGAGGCTCACGTGTTCACAGAGCGTTGCCCCACTAACAGGCTCTTCCAGTGAATTTGATACCTCGGAGACCTCAGCTGCAGGAATCTCCCTTGCTCTCCTCAACTCAACATCTGCCACCCGTGACCTCGCTCTTTCTGCAGGCTTCCTTTTCATTTCACGTACTCAAAATAGCAGCATACAAACACGTACCAATCTCGTATCTTTAAAATGAAGCAATAAATATATGCTCTGTGTGTTGTGTGTCCTACCAGGGTACGTTGCAGGAATGTGTGAGTGTAAGGTAGCGGACACCCAATTGGTAGAAAGTGCGCAGAATGCCCAGACTGCTGTCGATTGAGTGGCCCCCCTCCACTCCAATAAGACTGGCCGTCTTATTGCGTTCGAACGCTTCCATGATATCTGCGCAAAAAAAAAAAAAAAAACGCTTTTCATTTCAACTCTGACCAGAATTACTCACCCCTTCACCTCAAAAAAAAAAATTTTTTAAAAAAATTCCACACTGTCATCTGACCTTGGCTGCTGGTGGCAAACATGAAGGCGTTTGGGTATTTCTGACACATCCTGTGAACCACGTCAATCTGCTCCAGTGTTTGTCGCACGGCATCTTTGTACTGAGACTCGCAGGGCACGTAGGCCGACCAGAACTGAAAGAGAAAAGGAATACGGATACACTGACTGACTCGGAAGGGTTATGGATGTCACTTAATTGCCGAGCAGATGAAGCTGAACCACCATCACGACCCATTGAACCAAAAGAACCCGTTTCTGAAATGTATCTTGGGTTTGATAGCCACTTGTTGATTACGTTGGCCAAACTGAAGAGACTTTTCATGGTTTCCGGCTACTTCCACAATCTCGCATCCAAAATGAAAGAAGATTGTTTGGAGATGCTTGAAAAAGACGTGTGCAACTTCATCAAAGGTGTCGAAAGAGATTATGCGTATTATGAACAATTTAAAGAGCACGTTAAAAACAACCCTTGCCGCATCCAAAGTGTTGCACATGGGAGTTAAAATTTAACAGACAGTTAAAATGATAACTTAGTCAGATAAAAACGGTTGGGCGCCATAAAACACTAAAACAAAGCCGAGTCTCCTGCTGTCTCAAAAGCCAAATAATAAAATGTAGGTGGGATGTTAAAAATCGAAGGAGGTGATTCAATTTTAGCGAGAGGTCCTTCCAAAGAGAGGGACCGGCAATGGAAAAAGTCTGATCCCCTCCAAGCCTGTGCTTTAGCCCACGGTAAGGTGGGGTGAGACCATTTAAAGAGTGAAAGACAAATAAAAGAATCTTAAAATGAACTAAAATGTACAGGAATTGGAGTTCTGATGCTCCCTCCTGCAAGCTCCAGTTTGGATGTGAGGAGCAGCATTTTGGCCCAACTGGAGATGCTTGAAGGAGGACGAGCTGACTCCAAAAAAAAAGTGCATCGCAATAATAATCCAGTCAAGATGTAAAGAAGGCATGGATTGTTGTTTCTAATGCTGTTGCAAAAGGAGAGGCTTTACTTTGGCCAGCTGCCTTGATTAAAAAAATAATAAAATCATTTAAGATTAAAGAACATCCCAAATTTGCTGGTGGAATTTAAAATGACTGTCCAATTTAAAAGCCAAGTTGTTGCGAGTTGGCTTTTGATAAGACATCAGGAGGCCCAGGTCAACCGACACCATCATTTCAGTTTTATTTTGAGTGAAATTCAAAAAATGTTGTGTCATCTGGGCCTTTACTTCCTCGACAACGGCGACCTTAACTCATTCAGTACCAGCCAATTCTAGGCCAAGTCTGAAAAGACGTTTAAAAACGTCTTTGGGAGAGAATGAGTTAATGAAAAAGTGTTTTTTTGCTCAGCAGAACATAGATCTGACTGACTGACTGCATAACAGTAAAAAGGAAATAGCCGATGAAATTCAGGGTGTAGCAAATACAATTAAAACAGCCGGGGCCCCAAAATGGAACCCTGTGGAACGCCGTACGACAGAGGGGCAGCGCAGTTCTCCGAGCACAACAATGTTATTTTCGGATTCTGTGACATCAAAATACAGTGAAACTCCTCTACAACGAAATCTACATGGGTGAAAATACCCCCTAGTGTGAAAAAAATCTTCATGCATTAACACCAATCCCACTTTCCTGTTTCAAATTTGCTACAGTGAAAAAAAACCCTGTTGTGAAAAATGTCTTGCTGCAAACATGATTTCGTTGTAGAGGAGTTTCACTGTACGCTAAAAACATTGAACAACTTTCTTGTCATCAAAACCAGTGTTGTCTTTGCACCAGCGGCTTTTGTAGTACGGGTAGACCTCATCCAGTCACGCAAATGTACGGATTGAAATCAAGTTTCGGACGTATGCATATTGCCGCACCTGCGCTCCCAGTCGCCCCGTCTTGATCTTTGGTATATTCGTGTGTGTTGTTGCCAGAGTGTTGAGGTCCACATTGTTGAGCTGGTTGTTGAATTGCTGGCGCAGTTTGCCAAGGCAGGTCATTGTGGCTGGAAGGTAAAAAGATGGGAGAGAGGGAAAAAAAAAAAACCCCTGACTTATCTGCACATCTCATGGAAAGAACGTCGAATTCAAGACAAGTTTCCGATCAAGTGAAACAACAAGACACACTCCGCCATTGCACATCAAAGAAGTTTGCATTCACCCGTCGATGAGCGGCGTCTCAGACATCAGCGTCAGCGCTCGGGCCATGTACACGTCCTCGCCCGAAGAGACGGATAAACACATGGCACATAAAAGCAACCACGCGGCCAATGACATTTTCGCAGCAACTTCAACTTCCCCGCTCGCTAAGTAAACTAAATGTGACTTTCAAGAACTGATGTCTTCCTCTCGGTCACATATTGGTTCGCTTCTCGCCTTCAAGTACACGATGAGTGCAAAGCTCCTCCTCTGTTATGTTTTTCACCACAGCATTTTGTGTGTGTGTGTGTGTGTGTGTGTGTGTGTGCGTGTTGTAAACGTAAACGGCGTAGTCGCTCAACTCTGCGGCCAGCCTGGCAGCCGTAAAACAATCGATGTCGGTTAATGTTACGGAGAAGCTCCCGTCATAAAGCGGCTTCGATAGGAATCGCTCCCGAGTTCGTTCAACCACCTCCAACCCGATCACCGTGTTGATCCGGGCCCCAAAGGGCCGCGCGCCGCTTGCGCACGTGGGGCCTCACATGACACCTGAACGATTGAATGACTTGTTTTTGTGATGTGGGAATGAAAATGATTCACAACTCCAAATTGCTTTCGCGGCGGCAGACTGCTGACGTGAAGGCCATTTTATGGATGGTTGCAAAATAAGGCGCCTATTTTCAAACCGTTTTCATAGTTAGGGCGCACCGCATTTTTAGGCGCACAGAATAGAAGCTACAATAGTGGCTGCGGTTGCGTCATGCATCCACTAGATGGAGCTAAGATAGAATTATCCTTATTCTCTCCCTTGTTATGAAGACAAATTATTCTTTGAATCATAAATGGCCTCTTCGAAAATCGAGAAATGTTTTACAGTGCATAAACTTGTAGTACATAAACGTATTAGTAGTAATGTCACCTATTTTTCTGACACCTTCCCTTTTCACTCTGCAATTCTTCACCATTTTAATTAACCTTGCGGGCCATGTCAAATGTCATTTTCAGTATTTTATATATATATATATATATATATATATATATAAAACCGAAACCTAAAATATATATATAAAGCAACACGAGGAAGCGTACTTCCTCGTGTAAGGAAGGCAAGAGGAGTCAAATGGTGTTCAAGGCGCTCATCTGTTCGGCAGGCATAAAAAAATCGAAATTTTTGGTCGAAAACCGAATTGGTCGAGAACCGAGACGTTCGAAAACCGAGGTATGTATATATATGAAATTTTGTCTTGTGCCACTGCAAAATGGATGGCGGGCCGCATATGCCCCCCGGGCCGTAGTTTGGACACCACTGTTCTAAAGGCTTCCAAAGGCGTAGTTCTGTGTGCGTATTTTCACTTCCTCTTTAGATTGAATCTCAGTCGGGTGCCTTCCTCAGTCGGACACGGGGGCAGCCACAGAGGCGAAGAGAAGCACGAAAACATCAGGGAGCAAAATAGCGAGCGAGCCAAGACCGATCAAGCATCGGCGGAATCATTTACGGAGGTCAGCCATGTCCAGGTTGGAAGTGGAGGAAGTGTTTGGTGGAATATGTTTTCCTGGACACCTGCACACGCAGGAGTCTTTGCGGCTTGCTCTCGGGTTTCCTTTTCAAGACACGGACATCCTCATTGTTTCCTATCCAAAGTCAGGTAAGGGATCCCTGTCGACATGTGGAGCACTGAGATTCGTGTCCGTTTTTCCAAGGACATGATTGTATTTGCAGGTTAAAAGGGTTTGTACTCTTGGCCCACAAAGCAAAAAATTGCCCTAAAGATCTCTTGCGATCTTTGAAATGTAACTTTTTTTTTTTTTTGTCCGCCCCCCTTAGGCACCACCTGGATGCAGCAAATGGTAACTCTGATCACCAACCGAGGGGACCCGCACGTGTCGCAAACTGTCCCAAACTGGGCTCGCGCTCCCTGGCTGGAGCACCATTACAGCGCAGCGCTCGTCAAAAGCTTAAGCCAGCCTCGAATGCTGACCACTCACCTGCCTCATCGCATGCTGGCCGAGGCTCTGCGAGGATCCAAAGCAAAGGTGCGACCGTTTGGCACAACGTCATCTTACACAACGTGATTTTGTTTCTCCTCGCAGGTGATTTATGTGAGTAGAAACCCAAAAGATGTCGCGGTGTCCTTTTACCACTTCCACAAAATGGCCAATTTTCTGCCTGATGTTGGTTCCTTTCAAGAGTTTTTAAACGCTTTTCTGGAGGGCACGGGTACGTTAACAATAATTTTCCTCTTTTTAAATTTTTTTTTTATGGTGTGCAAAAGACTGAAGCCATATATCCGCATGTGCTGCAGTGCATTTCGGCTCCTGGTTCGACCATGTCAAAGGATGGACGAGCCAGGTCGGCGCGATGGCTAATCTGCTTCACGTGACCTACGAAGAGCTGTCGACGGTAATTGCAAAAGCGACGTGTACCGTGTTGGCCCGAATATAAGACGGCCCTGATTATAAGACGACCCCCCTCTTGTTCAAGACTCAAGTTTGAAAAAAGACATTTTGAACACCAAATTAATTTTTATACAGAAAATAATTACCAGTACATCTGAAACAATATATTTGAGAGAAAAAGCAAGTTATTTTGCCTCATTCAAATCTTAATATCTTGAACATTTAAATATGTAAACTAAAGTGCAATCACATTTGTAAACGAATGGCTTCTGGTTTTTGAAATGTAAATGACATAACTTCTCCTCTGCTGCCAGTTAACCTGGCCGATCTTCGACCCACTTTTCTCCAGATTGTCGCTACGTTTCTCCATTTTCTGTTATCTCTTCTATTATTTTCTTCTCTTTTCTTTCTTAACGCTATTTTTTTATTTTGCTTCTTCGTGATACTGCCATTTTTATTTTTATTCTTCGTGACAGGGGTTCACTTTGACCTGGGGAGTCAAATTCAGCATTCGCTTCAATGATATCTGGCGCCATCTAGCGTCGTGAATGGGTATAACGTCTAGACCCCGAATATAAGACGACCCCCACTTTTTCAGTCTTATTTCAATGCAAAAAACACCGTCTTATATTCGGGCCAATACGGTATTCAACACAAATATTCCCCGTAGCATGCGTTGCTGTTTACTCTCGATAGAGAATCGCGCTTCTCCTTCTCCCCCGTAGGACTTGGAATGCTCGATTGTGAAGGTGAGCGCTTTCCTCCAGCATGCGCTGGTGACGGATGAGGTGAACAAGTGCGCAGGCACACTGCCGCTTCGGCAGCATGAAGGACAACAAGATGATCAACGGCAGCCTTGTCCCTCGGGAGATCCTGGACCACAGCAAAGGCTCCTTTATGAGGAGAGGTGAGCCGCGGCGTGTGCGCTCACAGATCGGCGCGTGTATTGTGCTGCAGGAAATTGTCCAGTTTCCCTTCAAAAATGAGACACTTACTCCAAATCATGTCTTTGTCCATCTATCTATGCCTGCGACATATCCTGTCGGGCAATTAAGTGATCTTACAGGAGATAGCAGAAGGTCCATAAATGACCTGTGAGCAGTGTAACTGACAATAAAAATCTTTATAGTTGCCAATAGGTGCCACAAAGGTAGCGGCAAAGCACTATTTATGTTTGAATGAAACGACTCCACTAAGCTCAACATAGTTCCTTTGGCATCAATATGCCAAAAGTGGGCACCATAGTAACATTTTTATTGCTTTGACCTTGTTATTAAAAGAAACGTCTCTATCAACCTCAACATAGTGTCACGGTGCGAGGTGGTGGTGGACCCCAAAAAGCAGGCAAGAGAGAGAAGCAGGGTGTACTTGACAAATTGTATTAAGAAAACACAGAAAACTAAATCCAAAACCAAGTCCTAAAAACAAAACGAATCTAAAGTATCAAACAAAAACCATGACTGAAGTTCAAAACTAATAGTGACCAAAACATGACTGAAACAAACCTGACAGCAGCAAACAAGCAAACACAAACAAGCAACAAAGAAACAAACAAGCAACACACACAATGACACGACACCGAGCGGTCGTGCCGGGAGTCCTTTTAAGCAAACTGCTTGCAAATTGCATAACGACCAACAGGTGTGCAACTGCAGGGAGAGCCCTACAGTGCCACCTGTTGGTCACAAACCAAAACATGACACATAGTTCCTTTGGCATCAACATGCTGAAAGATGGCGCCAAACTAACAATTTTCTTGCTTTGACCTTAGCACAAAGCAGTGATTTATTTTTTTATTTTTTTAACCCCCATGCAGTAATGATCCCAAAATTGGACATTTCGGACACTTTGGACGATTTTGGACTGTTGGACAAATGGACACCACAGACAAAACAGTGAAAAATAACTCCACGAAGCTGAAATTTTGCATAGGATGTATATCTATCGCTTGGCCAATTCCCACTGAACATTTTGAGGGGTTGAAAGTGAAAATAAATTCAAAGTGAAAAAAGTTGTTGCCCAATGGAAGAGGGACATTTTTGGGACGTAATACCTTTCATGCAGCCGCTTAAAAATACTGCATGAGGGTTAAGCAAATAAATGGAGAATAGTTTCAAAAAATGTTTTGTTTGGTGGCGTGCCATGAGATTTTTCGAATGTTAAAAATGTGCATTGGCTCACGAAACATATCGGAAATGGCGGCATCACACACGGGGCTACATGGACTACATGTACATATTGATACGTAGAAAATGCTCTATTATGGATGCCCAATTAGCAATTCTCTCTTCCTTCTTGTAGGTAAAGTTGGTGACTGGCGAAACCTGTTCACCAAGGAGCAGAATGAACGCTTTGAGAGGGTTGTGGCCGAAAAGATGCAGGCTTCCTCTTTGGAGTTTGTTTGGGAGCAAAAGGCGCATCCAAACCAACAGCGCAGAGACATCCGAGAGCTCGTAGATGCTTGTGCCATCAAATGAGCGGAAATTGAATTGCTTTCAGCACGACAGCATATCGTATGCGTGTGACTCACCCTCAACTACGCAGCCCCCCCTTGTTGTTGGATTTGTTTTGTTTGTTTTCATCATCACTAATCGTCAACGTTCCTTTGTGATTGAACTTCTTTGACTTGTTTCAATTTTCTGCTGAGGCCCCAAAAGAGTAAATGAAGCGTGTGTCCCTGTTGAGTGGGTGGGAGAGCGCTGCTGGGGTTTGATTTCAAGCGTTGCCAGCTTCGGGTTGTCTTTGTTTCCTTGCAGGTCGTAAGCAAGTCGTATCGCAGCTGGCGCGCCCCCTCCTGTGAGAATCATTCCGAATGAGATATTAAAAGGGAAGTCAATTTAGATTCCACTCACATTTATTTCTAACGTGTTATCGCAAAAAAAACCCGAATAGACTCTCACTCGTCTTGCCGTCAAGTCAAGTGTTTGACGGCAGTCTTGTCTTGTAGCATCTAGCGGGCGGCGCTGGAGAACCCCGCATAATTTGTTAAAAACGTCGGTACTGTATTTTGTAGCTGTCATGTGACCCCGTGTACGTACTTTTGGGAACAAAGACCCTACAACCAACTCTAGATACAGTCAAACCTCGGTTTTCGTCCATAATCCGTTCCAGAAGGCTGTTCGAAAACCGAAATTGTTTAACCCTCATGCAGTATTTTTAAGCGGCTGCATGAAGGGTATTACGTCCCAAAAATGTCCCTCTTCCAATGTGCAACAACTTTTTTCACTTTGAATTTATTTTCACTTTCAACCCCTCAAAATTGGCCAAGACATAGATATACATCCTATGCAAAATGTCAGCTTGGTGGAGTTATTTTTCACTGTTTTGTCTGTGGTGTCCATTTATCTAACAGTCCAAAATCGTCCAAAGTGTCCGAAATGTCCAATTTTGGGATAATTACTGCATGGGGGTTACAAAAAAACGAAACCACGCTCTTTTTAAAAATGTTTACTGAACACGTCTGCTCACAATGGAAAGCAACACGAGGAAGCGTCACTTCCTCGTCTACCCGAGGAAGCGTCACTTCCTCGTGTAAGGAAGGCGAGAGGAGTCAAATGGTGCATTCAAGTGCGCTCAGTTTGTTCGAGAACCGAAATTTGTTCGTCACCCGAGGCATAAAGAACTCGAAATTTTTGGCTGAAAACTGATTTGGTCGAGAACCGAGATGTTTGAAAACCGAGGTTTGACTGTACAATGTAGGTACTTGGATTACATTGATGATCATTTGTATTTGCATCGCAGAAAAGGATTTCTGGCCGTTCGTTCGTATTGAAATGACGACGTCGAAACGTTTCATCCCTTCAAATGCTTTCGTCGAGTTTCACGGAAATCAATGTTCCGCCTTCTCCCGGCGAAGGGGAAGGAACCGTATTCAAAAATGTCAATTGGAGTTCTTTACATCCCGCGACATAATTCTGCTTTCACCAGCAGAACGAAACTGTCAGCATCGAACGCTCTTGCGGGAGTGACGGAGCCGTGAAAGTCCACTCGGAGACTGGTCGCAAGTAATGGCTTTGACAGGGATATTCATATTTTAGAGGCCAACGAGGCGAACCTCCTGCACCCTGCTGCAGAGCTGCTAAGAGAGGATTTCTTTAAAAGCCAGCTGCTGCTTTTTTTTTGTTTTTGTTCTAGCAATAGACAACCAAAATAGACCCCAAAAAATAGACCAAAAACATCCGAGTTAACCTTTAAGCAAACGAAGAGCACATCTATGTCTGATACAATTATTTTCACTCCCGACATTATTATTATTTTATTTTTTATTGCAGCAACTCAATAATTATGTAAATGGAATGAATGAACTTGACAAAACAAACAAGATCAAACTGACTTTAGGGTGTTTCAAAAAGTTGCCCAATTTGAAAGTGGCCCTTTCATCCGTCCATTTCATCTCTATGCGGCCCTCAAAACGAAAACGTTTGGACACCCCCCGTCGAAGAACGACAAACCATTAACATCGCCGTTGTTTTGTCATTCATTTTGCCCAATGTCTCTTGGGGCCTCCTCGAGCTGAGGACCCAAAAGCAATCAGCTGAGTCACAAAAAAAAAGAGAAATTAATTATGTTCACACGTAGAGAGAAAAAAAAAATGATCGTCCTTTTCATAGAAGCCGTGTATTTTTAAATGATTTGGTCCACCCGGTCTACTTTGAACAGAATGTCATTTTCTGCAGAGGTTCTCGCGATTTCTTATCTTCCTGTTCCTCCTACTTTCATGATTTGACCTTCCGCGAGCACCGTTGCGTTCCTCAATCATTTCTGACAATGACAGTTTGCAGCAAAACGTTTCAAAGATGGACGTGTAGCATTTTCGAACACACGTCAAAATGATCTCGCCAGTCTCTTCCTTTGATTAGGGAATCTGGCAAATATCGTCGTGGATATGCACAAATGCTTTCTGTGTGTGTGTGTGTGTATGTGTGAGAGAGAGAGAGAGAGAGAGAGAGAGAGAGAGAGAGAGAGAGTCACGTTACAGTTCTTGAGCAAAGGTAGGCAAATTACATGGGGGCCTTATCCACTCTTTAATCCGAGTGGGCTGAGGTGGGGGGTTGGTGGGCGGGTGTGGTGGTGGTTGAAAAATACTGGAAAAACTGAAGTACAGTCATACCTCGGTTTTTGACCATAATCCGTTCCAGAAGGCTGTTCGAAAACCGATTTGTTCAAAAACCCAAACCGCGCTCTTTTAAAAAAAAAAAAACATCTATATTGAACACGTCTGTTCACAATGGAAAGCGACACGAGGAAGCGTCACTTCCTCGTCTACCAGAGGAAGCGTCACTTCCTCGTGTAAGGAAGGCGAGAGGTGTCAAGTGACGCATTCAAGTGCGCTCAGTATGTTCGAGAACCGAAATTCGGTCGTCATCTGAGGCATAAAAAACTCTAAATTTTTGGTCGAAAAACCAATTGGGTCGAGAACAGAGACGTTCGAAAACCGAGGTTTGACTGTATACCCTGAATATGCTGTTTTTGCACACCTCCTGAACTGGTTGCCTGCCAATCGCATGGCACACATAGACTATCAACGACCATTCACACTCACGATCACAACTGGGGACAATATCGAGTGTTCAATCAACCTTCCCTGCATGTTTTGGGAATTTGCGAGGAAACCAGACTACTTCAATCAAATTCAAAGTCGATGATGGATGAGGCGCTCAGGACCTGGATTAATATTTATGCGTGCATTGAATGTCAATTCCATCTCCGGAGTGATTTATTTCAAACAAGCACAAGTGGAGCTTGACCAATTACCGGTGCAATATATAGCTTGGGTCATTCAATCTATTTTGTTTCTATGATTCAATGTTAAAATGAACCCATATAAACAAACCTTATACCGGGGGTCGGCAACACGCGGCTCCAGAGCCGCATGCGGCTCTTTAGCGACATCTAGTGGCTCCCTGGAGCTTTATAAAAAAAATTTGAAAAGGGAAAAAGATTTTGATAGTAGGCTAATATAGCTCAAAAGATAGAGATACATGTTGAAGCTCCGAAAAAATGTGGTGTTGGTTTTTTAAAACGTACACTTTATTTATACTTTTAACAGTCTCGACAAACACAGACACGTCTGCGTCCGACTCCGTGCCTTCTCTCTTTTCGTTCGACTCTAGATGCGTTTCAAAGACAGCCTCAGAAAAACGGAAATTCATGATCACTTCACTGACACTAAGAAAAGCGGAAAAAAATGCACCAAAACAAAAAATCAAGCGAGGAAATTACAAAATAAATTCTATAGGGGCGTTTGTGAACACACAACAAAGGAATGAATAACATCAACAATTCTGAGACAGTCCAGTCTCCTACATACATACAGCATGTGGTTCCTTCATTGTAAGTTTTATAGAAGGCTTTTATTTTTTTGTATCTCCAGACATTTGTTTTTTGTTTTGTTTTTTTGTCCTATGTGGCTCTTTCAACACTTTGGGTTGCCGACCCCTTGTTTATACGGTACACCCGGCGTCAAACATTGGGCTTTGTCAACATCAACACGCATTTTACTTTCGGAAATTCCATTCATTGTACAATCCTGGCCTTGCGCAAAGCTTGGAGGCTGTGGGGAGGATAAAAGCCTGAGAGGTGCAGAGAGAAGGAAGAAGAGGAAGAAGGATGATGAGGAGGCTGCCGTGAACTTGCTGGCTTTGTCAGAGTGCGTAGATGGAGAGAGGCTGGGAGGAGGAGGAGGAGGAGAGGGAGGAGCGGGAGAGGGCGTGCCTCCATCGCAGCCCAGGTCCAGCGAGGATGGAGTGAGGGCGAGAGTGATGGATTACTGAATGTTCCTCCGGCGCCTCGACGACATCTCCACTTCCTGCTGCGGGCAAGCCGATTTCATTGATATTTGTGTCCGCGAGGTCAGGCTTCTTTTCTTGGATTCTTTCTCCTTTCCTTTTTTTTTCTTAAAATTTTTTTTTTTTTAACCTCTTCATGGTTCATCTCAATCAAGCGCAGGTCAGTAAAAGCCCCCTTTTCATGTTTCTTACGTTGTATTTTTTTATATTTTTTTGGTAGTTAATATAATATTCAATTCATGGCAAAATTCGGCGCACCTTTTCCAAACTGGACTTTGAAACAAATGTAGCATTTTTCAAATAAAATGTTGCTATATAAGTGCTTGGTTAGCAGATGCGTTGTGAAATTGCGTATTCATCATTACGGAGAGGACTCAGATGAGGGGAAACACACTCCTGACTAGATCAGGTCAACGGCGTTTTTAAAGCATCGCATTAAGGAGCTCTTTGCTCGTTTTGGTGTGAATGAAGTTGAATGGCCTCCTTTGGGATGAACTACTCAAATATCGATTGTGATCCATTTTGCTCGCTGCCGATGTCTGTCTTCCGCTGATATGTCGTTTTGCACCCGAGTTTGTGAAATATCAGCCTGTTCTCTTTGCTTCAGGGTTCACTATTTGCAATTTCACCTCTTGGTGTTACTCTCTGTGAGGATCCTATTAAAAGGAAAGTAGTAACTAGTGTCCAGGAACTACCGTAATTTCTGGACTATAGACCGCACCTGATTATAAGCCACACCACTACATTTTTAAAGGGAAAAAAAAAAATGTTGTACACACATAAGCCGCACCTGTCTATAAGCCGCAGGTGCCCATATTGTTACATGAGATATTTACAAAGAAAGACGGTACACAGGCGGCTGTTAAAAAAAGTCTTTATATCGGCCGCTTCATTAAATAAGCCGTAGAGTTGAAAGCATGTGACAAAAGTCGCGGTTTATAGTCCGGAAATGACGGTATATTGTCCACAGTTTTTTTGCATGTTTATGGTTTGGAACTGTTAATGAAGGCGATTTTAAATATTTTTTGAGGGGGACTTTGATGACTCAAGTTTTTTTTTGTCACTGTTGCTCAGTTGCTACATAAATGTGCTTGGATCATCCTTTTCCCCACTGTAGACCAAGCAAAGGATGACTTGAAACCAGAAGGAGCTTAAAATTTGTTTTTTTTAAACTAAGTTTTACACGTTGTTGGTACATTCAACGGTATTAAGGTTTTGTAGCCGGAAAAGATTTGTACACAAGCACATGATGTAAAGCAAATGCTTCAATGCGTCGCACTTAAAGAACCTGGAGGCTGTTACGCAAGACGAGACTGTGGAATGATGCCGCCAGATGTCGAGCCCTCTGCACTCAGTTTGGCGCAGTCCGCTCATTTTCATGTTTCCACACTTGGCTCTTCTTGACCGGGCCATCACGGTGAATGAAAACGTGACTTAACTGGTCAAAAAAAAAAAGAATCATCAAGAAAAGAAACCAGCCAGTTACGTTATCATAGAAATGAGATCTCAGTATAGAAATTCCATAGAAGTAATTTGCATCGTACAGTCATACCTCGGTTTTCGACCATAATAATCCGTTCCAGAAGGCTGTTCGAAAACCAAAACCACGCTCTTTTTTGAAAAAAAATCTTTATTGAACACGTCTGTTCACCACGGGACGATAAACGAGGAAGCGTCACTTCCTCGTCTACCCGAGGAAGCGTCACTTCCTCGTGTAAGGAAGGCGAGAGGAGTCAAATGACGCATTCAAGTGCGCTCAGTTTGTTTGAGAACCGAAATTCAGTCGTCATCCAAGGCATAAAAAAAATCTAAATTTTGGGTAAAAAAACGAATTGGCCGAGACGTTCAAAAACAGAGGTTTGACTGTATGTGGATTGTTGTGATTTTGTTTCGATGACATTTGTCGTGTGCCCTTTTTGTCGCCACCTGTTCATCACCCAGGTCCCTTGTGTGTTTAGCCAATCGGCTACCTCAACCTTTTGCGTCTTATGCAGGTGCTTCTCGTTGTCTCGTCACTTTGCTTGTATTTCGTTCCCTGGGTTCTGTCAGTAGTTGTCGGATCATTGTGTGTCTGTGTGCTCCTGTCCTGTCCTGTCCTGTCCTGTCCTGTCCTGTGTTCCTGTCATCGATTTTCTGTGTGTTACTTTGGTTTTATATGGTTTTCAGGACTTTGTTTGTGTATTTGAGTTAGTTTTTCCCAACTGTACTCCTGCAAGTATTTTTTTTTTACATTTTGATCAGCCTACCCTGCTCCTCCTGCCTCCCTGCTTTTTGGGGTCCTCTACCATCATGCAAAACTTGACAATGATCCCTAAAAATATATACGTTTGGCACATTGCGTCAATTTTCATTCAGAAAGAGAATCGCTTGTGACAAGGTGAGAAGACCTTCCAAGGTCTGACGTCAAGTCACACCAAACGCACGAACCCGACACGCGCATACAATTTATAGGACATGCTGGAATGTGTGAATGGAATTTAAATTGATCCAAAACAGAGGGGATACATGCATCAGTGTGCATAAAGCATTCTTAACAATTTGGTGTGTGTGCGTGTGTGTGTGTGTGTGTGTGTGTGTGTGTGTGTGTGTGTGTGTGTGTGTGTGTGTGTGTGTGTGTGTGCGTGTGTGATGTCAGCTGCTGGTCTCACAGCACTGAAGGCCTTGCCAGAGGGTGGACTTTAGCCTGTCATCTTCACTAAAGGTAACCAGCCCTTTAATGAGTAATTTTTTCTTCATATTATTCAAAGGTGTTTTTTTTTGTTGGGTTTTTTTTTTCTGTCATTTCAGCTTTTTAGAGTCTACGCAGTGAAATTATAGACATTTTTTTTCTGTATCTGCTGCAACGGAGACATCGTTTACACATTGTTTGCCTGTGATGTATGAACACCATGTAAACATTGTCTCTTCTTTCCACGATTTAAATGAGATCGTTGCCTCAGACGAGCGAGTATAAAGTTGGCCGTACGCCCGATGTTTGATTTCCGGGACGTGTAGTAAACGTGCTAAATTGACTTTGCAACAGTACAGTAATCCCTCGTTTATCGCGGTTAATGGGGACCAAAACCACCCGCGATAAACGAAAATCCGCGAAGTAGTGACTAATTAACATATATACAGTATATAAAAGAAAAATTGCCCCACGTGGGCCTTTGCGCTTGAGCAGAGCGCACTAACACACACACACACACACACACAAACCCAGCGATCCTGCGGTGCGCAGCAGACGTGTTTATGATTAGTCAATTAAGGATGATTAGACAATTAAGGATGGAAAAGACCTGCTCTTGTTCTTATAAGCCTCCTCTCTTTCTCACACACATGCGCACACACACGCACGCGCACACACACACACACACACACACGCACACACGCACACACGCACACGCACACACTAGCAGCATCGTAAACAACACTTAGACACTGATTAAAGATCAAAGAGTAACCCACGTGCTAAGACAGAAAGAAGATGCACAGCCAGTCAACATGGCTTTACATCTTCTCACCCCACATGTACTGTATATGTTGCTCTCTGTGACTCACTGTTGTTTTGCTGAATTTTGCTGCTTCTCGCGGACCGTTTGCGGACTTTTTGCGGTCTTCCAAAAAAAAAAATTATATATATATATATATACATACATATATATATATATTTTTTTAAAATATATATTTATATATATATATATATATATATATTATAAATGTTTGAAAAAATCCGCGATCCACCGAAGCCGCGATAAACGAACCGCGAAATAGCGAGGGATCACTGTACATCCATTTCCTCACTAAGAGGCAAATGCGCTGCAGAAAAGATGATCAGATTGGTGATTTTACTCGGACTAAATCTGTGCTTTTCAGTGTCTGATTGTGTCCCTCCGTGTTACCTGTTTGTTTTGTTGTATGTGTGCCCCCCCCCCTCCACCCCCAAGCCCCCTGTCGCTCTCCAGAGCATCGAATGCCATAAATGATTGAAGGACCCGTGCGCGTTGTTGTCAGCTCAGTGAGGAGACCTGAAGATGTTCTGAATGATTACTGACAGCGCTGAGGTGCACGAGCACAGTGCGTAACCAGCAAGCGCAGATCCCACAAATCTTTTGTCAGCCTGAAAATATTCTAATGGACGCGCTTCCATTATTTGACGACCATACACAAACAACATTGTATTTTCATTCACCTGCATTGTACTAAGAGGTGTAATTTTGTTCTGGCCCAAAAAGGTCACATCAACACACTTTTCAAGGATTGTAACTATCTGCCAGTCACTAGCCGACTATTATATTTGGAAGTCAAAAGTCAGATGCCTGAAATTGTCATACATTTCGCAAATCTGTCACTCCAGAGAAAAAGCACAGTTGTATACGAAAAAAATACATAAATAATATGCAACAGAACAGGATGATGTCTGTGTCACAGTTCTGAGGTTTAGGGCAAGGTTATTAAAGTGGACAAAAACTTAAATTGAAAAAAATAACAACTAAAATTGAAGAAACATTTTCGGTAAGAAGGTTAACTAAAAATAAAAATGCTTTAAAAAAATAAAGCATTACCGAAATGTCCTTTTTTTCCCGTCTTTGTCATTTAATTTCATACATGAGCTTTCAGGATTCATTTTAAATGTATTTATTTTGGTATCTTTTGAGAATTGTTCAAGTTTTGTTCTACTTGGTGACCTTTTGAAAAAAAAAGTGTGTGTGTGTGTGTGTGTGTGTGTGTGTGTGTTGTTTTTTTTTCATAATCATGATGGATTCACGTCTCCCCAACAGGTAATTCTGTGAAGTCAGGACATGGTCTCCTGATTGGCCCACCACAGGAACAACACAAGTGAAGACGACGAGACCACCCTGGGCCATGACTGCTTTGCTGAACAAAACCGATGTGGTTGGGAATTCAGCCGTTCTGCTGGCGACCACAGACTCTCCCTTCAACTTGACTCCAGCTTCTCTGGCGGAACTTGTATCGGACCGTCCGGTGGCTCCTCTTTGTACCGTCTGCTGCTGCGGCTTTCTCAATCGTGCCTTTGCCGTTGCGTTCATGGTCAGCCTAACTTTCGCAATAGTGGTTGGGAATGTGATCACTCTGACTGTGTTTGTGCAGACCAGACAGTCCAGGACGCCACAAGGCTACTTGAAAGGTAACTACCTTTAGTATTTAATTTCAAAACAAGATTTCTTTGATCAATAATAGGAACCTGACTAGCGATTGCAGGGGTGAGCTGAGTAACTATGTCAGCTGCAAGCTAATAGAGCCACCTAAGCAAATACAGTCAAACCTCGGTTTTCGTCCATAATCCGTTCCAGACGGCTGTTTGAAAACCGAGATTGTTCGAAAACCGAAACCACGCTCTTTTTAAAATAAAAATGTTTACTGAACACGTCTGCTCACAATGGAAAGCAACACGGGGAAGCGTCACTTCCTCGGCTATCCGAGGAAGCGTCACTTCCTCGTGTAAGGAAGGCGAGAGGAGTCAAATGGTGCATTCAAGTGCGCTCAGTTTGTTCGAGAACCGAAATTTGTTCGTCATCCGAGGCATAAAAAACTCAAACTTTTTGGTGGAAAAAAACCAAATTGGTCGAGAACCGAGACGTTTGAAAACCGAGGTTTGACTGTACAGTGAAAACACCAGGGGCCCCAAAATTGAACCCAGGGGAACACCACATGACAGTGGGGCAGAGGATAACACAAAAGGTTTTGTCTGCCAAATTGGATCCAAACCACTCTCCAGCACCAACACGAATGAGAACCTGGTGCTGCAAACGAGCCAACAGAATATTGTGTTCCTCCGTATCGAACGCTGCAATCGGGTCCAACAAAACAAGGAAGTAGTCTACTACAACGAGAACTAGACTAACTACAAGAACAAGTCTACTACATTGACCTGGTGTTTTTATTTGTCCAATGTAAATGTTCCTAATGAGTCTATATCTCTTGTTGACAGTGTCTCTGGCGATAGCTGACATGATGGTGGGCATCGTTGTGGTCCCGTTCTCCGTTTACACTGAAATCTCACTGATGTTAACCTACACACCTCCCGTCTGGTACCAGAGCGGTTCAGCATCTCAGGCCTCCCTTCTAAGTGGACCGAGGAACCCCTGGCAGCCCTGCATGCTGATCGGCCCCGTGTTCGCCGGGTGCACGTTTGTCTCCATCAGCACCATCTTCCTCATGACGGTGGAGCGAGGCGTGGCCATCCTGTGGCCGCTGCACAAGGACACCTTGGTGACACGGAGGAGAACTCTTCTCCTCATCCTGCTCTCATGGGCTGCCAGCTTCCTCCTGGCACTCGCGCCGCTCTTATTCAGCAGCAACTTCACTTTAGAGTACAACGAGTGTAGCCGCATGTGCAACTACTCCCCAGTGTTGCTGGGCAACCGGCTGCCGCCTGACGCCAACATCCTGCTGTTATTCCCCGTGTTTGACTTTACTCTTCTTGGGGGAACGTTTGCCGTGAACATCGTGTCGTTCACCAGCATCCGGCAGTACTCCAGGAGACGCAAACTCCTCTCGGAGGGGAGTTTGACCGATGGAAGAGGAGGCGGGTCATGCCCCCACAGACCCTCCTTTACAGATATTAAAGCCGCGAAGACGATCAGCATCTTGACCTTTGCTTTCACCGCATCCTTCTCTCCCATCGCGGTCTTTGTGCTGGGGAACGTGGTGGGACACACCTGGTGCAACTTCTCCTTTGTTGCCTTCTGGATTCTAACGGCAAACAGCTGCTGCAACGTGATCATCTACAGCGTTAGGGACCATCGTTTTCGGAAGGGCGTGACCCTGCTCTTTCGGCGCGATCAATGCCCCCCGCAGGAGGAGAAAACCTGAAACGCGTGTGCAAGGACCGCAGCTTCTCGATCAATGCTCGAGACTCGCTGTTGATGGTGGAAGTAATGTGCCGCGGCAACGAGCGCGTTGTTGCTTCTCCGTGGGGTAGCTTTAAACGTTGTTATCCAGTCTTAGGCGAGAGTTTCGTCTCTCTGTGTGCAGTCTTCAGACAGATTCCAACTTTTGCTAACCATCGTTTGGCTTAATTCGTTTTTGGCAAGGGCAAACACGCACGCTGTAGATTCCGATATGAAAGAACAATTGCCTGTGTACTTAGTGAGCTGTGTTCCACTGCCACAATAGAATCTCTGCTCTGATCTCTTGGTCTTTGGCCTCTTTTGTGATTTCTCAGGAAAACAACTCCACAGGGTTATCCGGAAGGCCACAACAATTTTTTTGTGATCCTTCTTTGAGATCATATGAATTTACAAACAGCATTCCGCAGCTAACCGCAGCGTCAAATTTGAGATTTTATTTTTTTGTGGACTCCCCTGGATCAGGGTCGTATAGTCCTCAATGGAATTTTGACAACATTCATAACCGCCATGAGCAAAAAAGCTTGTAATGAAGCACACCGTCCACATGGAGTCTGAAGACGATGAAGATCGAGAGATATGTTGAGCATTGCGTCATTAAAAAAACGAGACCCAAAAATGCTCGATTGTAGTTCATCTCAAGTTAATCGCTGTGTGGAATTTGAAGACCGAAGACATTTCCGTTCCTTGGGTTGCTTTGTGGAAGAACTGTGAGGGTACACCCGCTGTTCCCACGCCATTCAAATATTAACAACACATGCATTACCACGTGAATATTTTTCATGAAATCTGCCTCAGTGATCAGAAACAAAAGTTGTCGCTTAACCCACTGGGTTCAATGTTTACATGACATCAGATCCTCAGACCTGCTCGGACCTCGGACAGCATACTTTCATAAACTCTATTTTTTTTTTTGTATGCCAATTTAACCCTCATGCAGTATTTTTAAGCGGCTGCATGAAGGGTATTACGTCCCAAAAATGTCCCTCTTCCAATGTGCAACAACTTTTTTCACTTTAAATTTATTTTCACTTTCAACCCCACAAAATGTTCAGTGGGAATTGGCCAAGACATAGATATACATCCTATGCACAATTTCAGCTTCGTGGAGTTATTTTTCACTGTTTTGTCTGTGGTGTCCATTTGTCCAACAGTCCAAAATCGTCCAAAGTGTCCGAAATGTCCAATTTTGGGATTATTACTGCATCTGGGTTAAAATTGACATTTGCTATTCCGTACAATAGAGTTAACTTTATACATAAAGAGGGCGGTCTCCTCTTCTTGACTTTTTACAAGGGCACCATATTTTCTTGTCCTACTCTCCACGAAGGTCTCTGGCCCTCTAAAAGTCACACGAGTCCCAATTTTCATGGTAATCATGCCATTACCGCAACAAAATTAACCCCCCCCAAAAAAAGGGCCCTCTTTAGTCAGTGCGTCTCATGAGCTGCACAAAGGCTCCAACAGCTCTCAGCATAAGAGCCGTAGTTAGTTGCAGCAATTATCTCGGGCTTGAGGGTCCGCCGCGAATTTTCCATCTGCTTTCAAATATCAATTATGAAAAAATATATATACATCTGACTCGACAACTGACCCGTTGCATGCAACAACATCTGTGAGAACAATGCACGAATGACATCTTTTGAAGATACAACATCCATATTAGTCCTTGTGCTGTACAATATTGTGATGGAAATCACGAAGGATTTCATTTGTGACTTTCATGAATCTTTTTTGGGGTTTGTTTGTTTGTTTGTTTGTTTGGGTTTCTCAGACTTTTGTAATTACGTAATAAGTTACCGCGTATGTGAAACTGTTGTGAGCGGTTCATTCTCAGCAAAAAAAAACATTCAATGCGGGTATGCAGGGAAAGCGCTCTCAGAGTGTAGGCAACGATGCGAGGAAACCGCCTGTATATAATAACGGTAAATGGTTTACGTTCTTGGCACGTGCATGCCCGTCAGCTCTTCATGCTGGATTTGCTCTTCAGCATTCCTGGCCCACGGCCAAAGCGCTGAAACTGTGTTCTAAGCCCACTGTGAAGAAATGTCATATGGAACACATTTGACATGTTTATTGTGTGGATGAGAATGGGAGTTTTATTTCCGTCGAGAAAAACTGTCCAGGCTTGATTCTGAGTTTTTACGTGTCAGTATAAGTTGGATTGTTTTAAGTTGCTTTTTAATAAGTGTTGATTATAGTCTGTTACCATTATTATCCATCCATCCATTTTCCGAACCGCTTGATCCTCACGAGGGTCGCGGGGGGTGCTGGAGCCTATCCCAGCTGTCTTCGGGCAGTAGGCGGGGGACACCCTGAACCGGTTGCCAGCCAATCACAGGGCACACAGAGACGAACAACCATCCACGCCCACACTCACACCTAGGGACAATTTAGAGTGACCAATCAGCCTGCCATGCATGTTTTTGGAATGTGGGAGGAAACCGGAGCACCCGGAGAAAACCCACGCAGGCCCGGGGAGAACATGCAAACTCCACACAGGGAGGCCGGAGCTGGAATCGAACCCGGTATCTCTGCACTGTGAAGCCGACGTGCTAACCACTGGCCTACCGGGCCGCCCACCATTATTATTATTATTATTACACTGAAATGTGAAGAAAGGGTCATTTTATGTTCATGTAAGTTCAGGATGACATTTGGAGATGCACTTAATTTAGGCGCTTAAACTTTCAAAGTAATGCGCAGTCAAAAGTGAAAGTGAAGGTTTGCGTTTCTCCTTGGGGTCCCACTGCAGCTACTTGGCGTCGACAATGGCGTCGACTTTGCCGTTACAATTTGTCTTTGTTCCCTTATACTTATCATTGTGTATAAAGGCCAAAAGGTCACTTGATAATGTTTGTATTCAGTGCTTTTTGCATATTTGTTTGCCGATGTGTGATGTGAAGGCAGTTTGCGCCGTGCGCCGTTCATTCTGTTCGTATCCATGCAAGCAAATATTGATGAGCCTCATGTGAAGGTGGTTTGTGTTCAATAATTGAAAAACCTCGTGACTACGGTCGTTTTATGGATTTATGATTGTGTACATGCTAGAAGTATGGTGTTGGTACTTTACGCTGCCGCCATTTTGCAGCACCAAATGCACACTTAGCAACCCCCTTTTTGTTGGACATTCGCAGGGTCTGGTCCCTATCCCTCAACAAAAATGGAGTTTCACTGTATCCCAAATAGGTTCAATAAAAATTAGCCTCGAAACCCATGAAAGTCAATGGATTGGGCGGCCGATCAAGAACCAATAAACAATAGGGCGATTACACGATTTTGTTGTTGTACTGTATATGTTAACTTTTTAAGTGTTTTCATGATAAAAAACTTTGTGTTGCGCCAGGAGATGGATTGAAGTCTTTTGTCTTTGTGTGTGGCATGACAATAAAGGCCTTTCGTTGGCATCTTACTGTCTTTTTCTTGCCGAAGACAAACTACTGCTTGCCTCAAACACAGCTACACTTTCAACTTTGGAAGGGGCAACTGAACGCTATCGTAAATGTTGACATGCGAAGACTAGTACGGGTAAAGGTAACTTTGCGAGGCATGGTTAGCCGAATTATAATTTGTGATTTGTGGGTGCAAAAATGGTGGAAGAGCGGGTGTGTTACACAACACGGGGAGGACATGATTGTGACATGAGACGGGTGGTGAGAAGTGAGGAAATTGTAAACTGTGTGTGTGTGTGGACAAGTAATTTAAAAGTACACTAAAAACGAAACAAAAAAGAAACATTGAAACCTTTGGATTGCTTTTCAAACAGACTTTTGTCCCGAAAATTGGAAGTGCTCAAGTTTGAAGGTTGGATCTGAGTGCTAACACTCAAGGCAATTGGCTCAAAAGCACTGGCATGATCAAAATGAAAGTGATGGTTAAAAAGGGGACAAGAGTTGTGTTGAGTATGTTGCATCATCGGAAGATACATCTATTTGTGGTCACTTATCGTCTGATTACGTGTGCATTATACGTCTGTGTACGTAGTCCACTGCACAATAAAAAAAGCCTCGTGGACAAGGCATGAGAGGTCGGGAGGCAGAGCAAGGTTACACATACTGCTGTCTGCTGTGTGTCCTTTTCAGCCCTCTCACTGCATGCTACTGATGCATTTTTAATTGTCTCTCCAAGCACTTAAGGCAAGAGACGTGTGTCATAACCAATAAAGTGCACGGACCACCTGTGGCTGGGATCTGTTTTTGGCTCGAGCCAGGGCAAAGGCAGCGATAGCTCCGGGGTTGGATGTGTTGAGCAGGGGGCGGGGCAATGGCGGGCTTTGGTCGGTGGCCCTCAAGTGCAAACGACAACAACAAATGACTAACAGCAAATCCAAAATGTGAAAAAATAAAAACAGTAGCAAATGAAGAAAAAGAAATGGCAAAAAACGGCAAATCCGAAAAAAAATCTCATGTCATCCTTTATGACATGAGTTGAGCGGAAGTGGGAGGTCCGTCAAATGGACGATGTTCCCTATTGTCCAATCAGCATTGGAGGTCAGATTCATCGCTGATTGGCCGAGAGAGCGATCATGTACTTAACACGTGTGCTAGGAAAATATCGTTGTGTTTAGCTAAGTGAAGTTACGTGTTTTTTGTGTTTATTTTTTTGCTGTTGTTTTTATCTTATTGTATTTTTGTTTGGTTCGTTATTTTTGTATTTGTTGTTGCGTTTAGCTATTTTCATTTAGCATTGTTTTTCATTGCGTTTAACTTTTTTTTTTTTGTTTCGCAATTTTTTTTTTTTTTTACTGTATTTTCATTTGCTGTTTTTTGGTGTTCAGATTTCTTTGTTTTGTCTCATTATCTTCTCTTTCAATTTGCTGTTGGATTTAGTAGTTTGTTGTGTTTTGTACTTCAAGGCCATGGTCGGAGTTGGGAGCAAGGCAACAGGGTAGAGTACTACGGCAGATTACCGTAATGCACAGTATTCACAATCGCTGTGGCGGCTCACTTGACTACAATTTTGCGAGTCAAGGCTGGCTTGACCGCAGTTACTACGTTGGGTTGGAGCTGTTCACACAATTGGTATGCCGTACGAAACAACAGTTTAATGCGAGTGGCATGCTAAGAAAATGTGTTGAGGGACGGAGCAAACAATTTGTATCGATCTATTGATTTTTTTTAATACAAGCGCAAAAAAGAAAACATGTAATAATGTGCAGGTTATGTCACCATGACTAGAACTGCAACATACGACGAAATACGCCCCATACTTTCCAAACAAGTAGTGGTAAACTGTTCGTCACTGCGAATACAATTTTAGCAACGTAGGCCTGAAGTAATGCATAGGTCAGAAATACAAATAAAATAGTAAGCTAGAAACTTCTGTGAAATGCACGTCTAATCGTATTTTATGTGTCCAAACACATGCGCAGTGGCCCAACAGGGGCTCCCCTGGCATTTGTGATCCAGTTGCATTTGTCTGTCCCAACGTTAGGCACACTTCACCAACACGTCAACTCGATTATCCGTCTGGAATGAGCGCCTGGCCGGAGTGATGCCACCTGTCCGGCGGAACCAACATCAGCAACGACCAATATGTGCTTGTCGCAGGTGTGCTGTGCTTGCAGTCCCTGCTGACGTTTAAAAAATAAAATTAAAAAAATAAATCCGTCTGCACAGTTCATCCGAATGTCTCTTCAGTCCAAACTTGCACTCCTCCTGCACTTAAATTAAGTGGCTGTTGCAGCTTGGTATCACTGTAATATTTATCACACTGCAACCTTTTAGGTCATTGTTTATAACCCTACTTTGAGGAAGTGTGCACGGCCACCCAGTCATTTACGTCAGGTGGGAGGTCTGCAGGTGGGATTAAGGCAATAAAATATGCGATGCGTAGTATTAGTCATGTATTCTCAATTCTGTGAAAAGACTTTCAATCTTAAAACAGATTCCCATTTTAGCTCAGCAGCAGCGAAATTCCTAGCCTCGAATTTCAACGGTCAACAATCCAAGCGGGAGTCCACGCTGGGATTTGCCAGACAACGTTTCCAACTTCAATTTGTAATGGAGCGCTTCCGTGTAGTTAAAAAGTAAACCGACTCAGTTACAGTTGCTTGTCTGGTTGGCTATATTAAAGCACATTGGCATCTGTCATTTACATTTCGGCATGATGTGTAATTCCGTCACTCCCTTCGGGTGACGGGCAATATCAGCAAATTGTCATGCAAAGTGACACATACCGCCTTTTTTTTTTTCTTCCATGTGATGTAACTGCTATCATAAACAGGGAAAATAAAATATGTACACACAACAGCAGAACCTCAGTGAGCATTCACGCCGGACAAAAACAAGGCTCTTGAAGCCTTTATGTATTGAGTTTGTTCTCCACGAGCAACAAAACACGAGCGTGGGCGGTTGTCGTGTATCGACATGCCAACAGCGTGACTGACAGGTGACCGATTCGGGGAATGTTGCGTCTCTTATCCAAAGTCACCTGCGATTGGCTTCGGGTTCCCAGAACAAGACATGCGGATCGAAGAAAAAAAAAAAAAAATGGTTGGATGCCTTCAGGATACCAGGCAGACAGGGGGGAAAAAAAGGAGCGGTTTCTAGAGTTGAAGCACTGCCAATTGCTTAAACAGTGTAACAAAAGATGAACTTCTGCCCAGTTGGAGGAAAAGCTGATGCAGCAACGACGGAGACATCAGTTTGGGGTTAACGGTCCTTGCTAGTGAGCATCCAATCATCTGTGGTCTGCCCCGACAGCCTCAGAAACGTTGCTAAATCCTTGTTCCCTGCAAAACAAAACAAAAAATCAATGGGAAGCAAGTGATATAAAGGAAAACTCAAATTTCAACTAAAAATTCTATTTTCCACACAAACTTCTGCCTCTGCGGTTCCACATCGTGCTTTCACTGCGCTAGCTAATCAGCCATTGCTCACTCGTTGCCAGGGCGGCGCAAATTAGCGTGCAACTAAGCATTTTCCGCTATGAGCAGTGGAAAAGCAGGGGCGCTAAGTGACTGTGCACTATTTTCTACTCTGCGCCATGTTTATTTCATGACATTTATTTATGAAATTTGCATTGGCTAGACTCTGAAGCGTCTTGGCGGCCTGACACATCACTGTGTTGGCCCCCCCCGGGCCTCCGTTATTGTCAGATGAATGAAAGGCATAAAAAAAATGACGTCTTTGCCAGAAACTGACAACACTTTTTGTTTATTCGCTGCCATAGAGACGCATCGATGGAGGTTGTGATTCTTGAGTGAGGAGCGAAACCCGCCACATGTTTAGCGGGCAGCAGTCAATGGCTCATCGCTAAACTTGCTATCGCTAGCTCGCGGCTCCGTCGTCTCACCCGAGGAACGTTTTTGGGAAGGTTGCCAATGTTGAATTAAAGGCAAAAAGGAAAGGGAAAAAAGTGCCAATATCTTCTAGAATTCCAATGTACGGAGGAAAAGTAAAAAATAATGAAGCAAAATAGACTGACTGATAAGAAACACTTTCCAGAATGAAGCAGTGCAGGTCTTCCGACGATTGGGCAATATAGGATGCGAGATATGGCTTTAAAAATGGAGATTTTTGTTTGTGCGCGCCTCACTCCCGCCCGATCCGAGCAGAACTCCGCCACGACAAAAAACGAATCGTCAACGTTGGCGTGAGTGTCGGCAAGCGATGATCGACAGCGGCCAGCAGAGGCTTTGAACGCGGACTCACACTCACCTGAGAAGCTGTTCCAATTCCCGCTTTATCTTGGTCACTACCGGCGGACCCTGGTAGGCCAGAGCCGTGTAAATCTGAACCAGTGATGCACCGGCACGAATTTTATCCATGGCGTCCTGTCCGCTGGCCACGCCGCCGATTCCAATGATGGTCACTTTCCCTGGGAGAACATCATCACACTGACACCGACTTGTCACTTTGCAGGAGGGAAAAAATAAAAAATAAAAAATAAAAGGCACCGTACGGTACCTTTTGTGAGTCTGTACATTTCACTGACGGTGTTTGTGGACATGTCTTTGAGAGGCTGCCCACTCAGCCCTCCGGTCTCACACTTTTGAGGATCTTGTAGCACATCTGGCCGGGACACAGTCGTGTTGGACACCATTACGCCGTCCACTCCCAGCTGCAAACAAAATAAAATAAAAAAATCACAAATGTGACACGCATGTGCGTCCCCCAACGTATATGTCGTCCGCAATAACCCCTCCCCGCAAAGATTGTGGTGAAAATATTTGCCCTACTTAATGCCTCTTCCATTAAAGGTTTGCCTTGTACTCACTCCACTGAGCACAAGAAACACCGCTGTGTGCTTTCTCAAAACGACCTCCAGGAGTAGTGCTGAGGTCACGGCGTAAAGGGCACCGTCGGCGGGGAAAATTTAAAGCCTCCGCCGTCTAAAGGACGCAAAGGGCTTTGCCAATCCCTTTTTCATTTGAAAACGAAATGAATTACGCATGAGCGATTGTCAAGAATTTAGAGATGAGTCAAGTGTTGCCTTTCCTGCAGTTTTTCCATTTTTTTCAACAAACAGAACGTGGCGATCTCGTCCCTGAAAAAGCATCGCGTCGTCTTTTTCAAGGCCGAGCTTAGTTGGCGCGGCGCTGCATGACAACGGACCGCAAATGGAAGGCGGTCCGATACATTTGCAGGGTTCCTACCATTTAAGGCGTTTGCCTTAAATTTTCCTACAATTTAAGGCAAAATTAATTTCAGCCAAAATTAAATTTTCCTACAATTTAAGGCCAAATTCAAGACTTTTTAATGGCATTGAAAATAAAATTGGATGCCAACTTCACAACCCCCCCCCAATTTTCCGTGCCGCGTCTGCTCTTAAGAGTCCCGACTAAAAACACATCACTGTTTCGTTGGTTGTGTGATGTCGCCACGAGAGTCATTGAATAATTCCTTTCTTTGCCTTCAAAGACTTCTTCAAGATCCGCAGGAACCCTGATTTAAAACGGACCGCGAAATCAAACAAAAAAACAAAAAACTGTCTGGCAATAAATGGAAAGCCCTCCGAGCGATATCGACTCAAGATTAGATTGAAATCAAACGCTCCACCTCAGTAACGACGTCGGCAATGTCCCGTTTGTCCTGCGCGCTGAGGTCAGGCGCGATCTTGACCAGCACCGGAGGCTTGTGACTTCCTTGCATCCCATTGCGCTCCTTCAACACCTGCCATTTTTTTTTTTTTGGAGAGCACATTAATAGCATTCACAGAAACAAATGGTAAGCGCGGTGGTGGCTTAGATGAGTTCAAACTAAGGCCAAACTTGGAAAAACAAGAGCACGCTAAAGGGAATTGGAAGCATTTCGTTATTGTCAGAAAACAAGAAATGCCGGGTTGCTTTGAGATGAGAAAAAAAACAAAAAACTTTGGTTGTGACAATCATCTGCGGTGTAGGAAACATAAAAGGTAGAGCTGCGATTTAAAATAAGACCTCTCGGGAGGTGAAGCTTGCTTGCGGGTGCGTGGATGCTGGCGTGAAGTTAAGTCATTAGCCGAGGTTGCGACATACCGAATGGAGGAGGCGGCGGAGCTCAGTTTTGCCTTGTAGGTCACGCAGACCGGGCGTATTGGGACTGCTGACATTCACCACAAGGTAGTCAGCCAGCGGGCCCAGCACGCTCACCCCCTCCAAGTAATCTGCCCGCGCATCCTGGGACTGCTTGTTCTTCCCCAGATTGATGCCCAGGGGAAGGCCGGCTAGGAAAAAAAAAAAAAAAAAAAGAGAGGAAAAACACAACAGTCTGCATCATCACACGTGTGACTCAACCAGGGCGCCGACGAATGAGGGTGAAAGAAGAGAAAGCCACTGTTAGGCGGACACAAAGAAATATTCAGCGAGGCAAAAAAATCGACACCAAAAATCCACAACAAGGAAGAACAAAACCTCTTGTTCGCTCCCGTTGAGCTGCCTGGCGGTCTTTCAACCTCTCCTGCGCGTCTCGAACGCCACAGCTGTTGAAACCGTATCTAGACAGAAGCGCACACACACGCACGATTCTTACGACTAAAGCATCAACTCATTAGCAAAACTTGCATTTAAGGGCGTTCGTTGGAACCCTGCATCGAAACGGCCCGCTGTGACGCCACACGTGCGTACGGGAAAGCTATACGTGTAAATAAAACGAAGAAGAAAAAATTGTCTTTCCTCTACTTGTTGAATTTTGTTCCTATTTGACACAAGCACATTCATAATATTTTCGTCATCAAGTTACGGTTGTTTAACAATCACAAAATGGTTGCCGGCTGGGTCTTCTTGACCACTTGACGGCGCTATAGAGCAAATGAAGATTGGACCCAAGAGCCAAACAATTGGCGGGAATGTTTCAATTTTGCCATCACTGACGAGTGACGAAGCGGCAAATTTGTCAATAAATCTATGGACGACGAGATTCATTTGGTTTTTAAGAATGTCTTATACATGACGGTAACATTTGATGACTATGCAAAAGCCACAAGATGGTCTCCATGATGAATGATAAAAGTACCTGTTGATGATGGCACGGTCTGCTGCCAGTCGGAACACACGTGGTCTGGGGTTGCCGTCTTGCGGTTTGGGGGTGACGGTCCCGACTTCGACAAAGCCAAAGCCTATTTTGTACAAACCGTCCACCGCTTCTCCGTGCTTATCGAAGCCTGCAGCGATCCCAACGGGGTTTTTGAACTTCAAGCCCAGGACGTCAACTCCCTGCACACATCCGAGGACCGACGCAGTTTTAAGAGGACACGATTTTGTCTTGAAACAGGAAGATGATGAACTCACCAGTGACTCGGGGTCCTGATAGCGGTTGAGAGGAACCACACCCAGACTGATCATTTTTACCGCGAGCATGTGGGCCGTCTCTGCGCCGATTACCCTTTGCAGGAGGGGCATCAGCTGGTTGGCATAGAAACGCTCATCTCCCACCACAGTGAGGTAGGAGGCAAAGAGGAGGCTACCCGAGCTGATGATCTTCACGGCCTCTTTTAGCTGCTTCTGCTCACAGACGGGAGAAAAGAGCACACCAACAAGTTGAAAGAGACATTAACATACTGGATCGTTTCATAACATTCTGATGACGTACTCTTCTGTCATTTTGCATTTTAAATGATCATTCAATTGACATTCTCCTGGCATTCCTAATTTATGAAGTGTACATATGTTGTTACGGTAATCAAGTACATGTTAATAGGCGTGTTACTTCCTTCAACTTTTTTACTGAAGAGCTTGTCGGTGGGAGAACGTTCGCCACCTCTGTCTAATTCTGTCACTGGCACACTACTTACTAACAGTGCGTCTACTATGCCCAACATTGTGAGAGATGTTGACTGTAGTCTACCGTTAAACAGTGAACATTCACACTAAGCAGTGGGATTTGGATTGGCGGCGTCAAAGCAATTTGTCACCGCTATTGTAAGCACATAATTCTATAGATCACCCAAAAAAATATGTATAGGTCATGCTACTGCAACAACGGATACACTGACGAAGACGAACGACTGCCACAAAGCTTGATTTACTGCCTGTTCTTGGCAAAACGAGTGAAACAGTGGGGCTCAATAGCCATATTTCTCCAGTTATGTCAGTGATAAAAAGAAGTTAAAGTTTAATTTTACCTTCAAATGTACCGCCATCGAGACCCAGTTTGACATTCAGCGAAAGCACATTGTCACATTTCTCTTCCACGAATTACACGAACGCGCGTGAGTTGGAACAAAGAGTCATCATATCGCGATATTTCCACCCGACATGTTACTTGGCCAAAGGGAATGGAGGACATTCGAGATATGTCCACTAGAGGGATCATTGGCTGGTTGAGAAGCCGTCATTTCAACCGGGAGTGCCGGGCATTTGATAAATTCATCATAATTGATTGAATCCTTTATCGATTTTGACATTAGACTTGAATCCGACCCCTGGTTTCAACAAAATTACTTTCATATTTACGGCCAAGCATCCCAGTGGTACTAAGACGCCATAGTATTGTGAGGCATACTGTTATACACGGACACGGCTTCAAGTTCTTGAATTTCAGTGCCATGTAACAGTGCCATTTGAAGTTGGACAATAAATGAATAAATATATAATTTGCCTTTTCAAATAACCTCATTTTATACAGTACAGTTCAATTTGCAGCATCAGACAACTGTGTAACTCAGAAATGCACCACGAGATGGCAGCAGACACTCCATTTGTTTTGTTTTTTTACTTGAATATTAATCTTACATTATAATGAGTTTACGATTGATACTAGGGCCACAATGGTTAAAACGGAGGTAAATGTTTATTGAAAAAAAAAACCTGGAAGGACACATTTTAATGAGAATGGATGAGACATAATTTCCCCCATAGTGTGCATGGAAGCTTCTTGCCTTGTATACAAGTAGCATTTTTTTTCAAACCACATTGCATTTTCCAAAAAAAAAAATTACATATGGACTCGGCGTTGGCCAAAAACCAACACATGTACTGATTAAATTCTGAGTTAACACATGTCTCTCAGTGTTTGCGGTACAGTATTATGTGCGTTCAAGCTTATTTACAGTTGAACACATTTAGTTGCCAAACTGCAGCATATTGAACTGATGTCATACAATCTGGAACAGGTGTCTCATTGTTTCGCCAATAGACTCTCATTGAACAACAATCCAACCAAATCCCAGATAATTATTGTATTACAGTATTTTAACAGTAGGGGGTCAGTGGTGTGTGGTGTAAAAGTTATTGTTTGAGACAGATGTCACAAGTTTGCTGTATTTCCATTTGGGATAGGCATTTGAAGATATATATTTTTTTTGATTGGCTCTGGGGAAAATGTATAATAATAATAATAATAATAATAATAGAATGTTATTTTTTTCGATGACGGCAGTCGGAGAGAGTGTACGAAATAAATACATAATTGATACAGATTGATATTTATTCTTAATTGAAAGCGAGGAATGTGCTTTTGAAGCTATGTTCCGTCATGTCATCTGAGCCTCATCCCTCATCACATATGTACAGAACATTCACTCACAACTAAATACCGACATTTTCTAAAAATCACCATCACAACTTCAGTCCAAGTGCTGTAAATACTTTTTTTTTTCCCATCCATCCATTTTCTGATCCGCTTTATGCTCACAATGGTCGCGGGGGGCCTGGAGCCTATTCCAGCTGTCTTCGGGCAGTAGGCGGGGGACACCCTGAACCGGTTGCCAGCCAATCGCAGGGCACACAGAGACAAACAACAACCGTCTGCGCTCACACTCACACCTGGGGACAATTTAGAGTGTTCAATCAGCCTGCCATGCATGTTTCTGGAATGTAGGAGGAAAACCGGAGTACCCGGAGAAAAGCCACGCTGGCCCAGGGAGAACATGCATACTCCACACAGGGAGGCTGGAGCTGGAATCGAACCCGGTACCTCTGCACTGTGAGGTCGACACGCTAGCCACTGGCTCACCAGACTTTTTTTTTTCCTCAAAGGAAACAAATGTTGGCTTTCTCGTTGCATTGCGGGTTTTTTGGGTAAGTAAGTAAGTAAGTAAAGTTTATTTTTAAAGCACATTTAACCACAGCTTGCACTGACCAAAGTGCTGTACATAGTGCATAGGCTAAAACAGGTTAAAAATAGAATAGATAAGTAAAAAAAATAAAATACACATACAGCACAGTGATTTAAGCTAAAATCACAGCAGGGTAAGACAATTAGGGCACAGGGAAGGCCAATGTAAAAAGGTGCGTCTTGAGCTTCGTTTTGAAAAGTGTTATTGAGGGGGCATTTCTGATATCAAGTGGCAGTTGGTTCCATAGCTGAGGGCCAGCAACAGAAAATGCTCTATCACCTTTTTGTTTAAGCCGGGACCGTGGTACATGGAGGAGGCCTTGGCTGGAGGATCTGAGGGACCTGGGGGCTACATGGGGGTGAATGATATCAGCTATGTAGGTGGGTGCCAGGCCATGAAGAGCTTTAAAAACCAACAGCAGTGTTTTAAATCGTATTCGTGACTGGACTGGAAGCCAGTGCAAGGAGGCTAGGACAGGTGTGATGTGTTCATGCTTTTTGTGTTGGTGAGCAACCTAGCTGCTGCATTTTGGACCATCTGAAGCCGTGCCACCAGTGTCAGAGGGAGACCAAGATAGAGGGAGTTACAATAGTCTAGACGGGAGGTTATGAAGGCATGGATGACTTTTTCCAGATCATTGTATGATAGAACAGATTTGAGTTTGGAGATTATTCTTAATTGATAAAAACTGGTCTTGACAACAGATGAAATTTGCTTGTCCAGGTGGAGATGAGAGTCCAAAATGATACCCAGGTTACGTGCATGGGATTTCACATAGGGGGCAAGGGGACCAAGGTTGGCAGGGATGGAGTTTTTTGATCTTGAAGGCCCAAAGACAATGACTTCAGTTTTGTTATTGTTTAACTGAAGGAAGTTGTTAGCCATCCAGATTTTTATTTCTTCCAAACAGTCTAAAAGAGGCTGCATGGAATTGCCAGACTTCAGTGGGATGTACAGCTGGGAGTCATCTGCATAGAAATGGAATGAAATATTGAATTTCCTGATGATGTTACCTAGGGGGAGCATGTACAGGCAGAACAGTACTGGACCCAAAATGGATCCCTGGGGGACACCATAAGACACAGGGGCGGATGATGAAGTGTACTGGCCTATGGATACCGAGAAAGTTCTTTGGTGGAGGTAGGAGTGAAACCAGTTAAGAGCTGTACCCTTAATGCCAACCCACTGTTCAAGACGCTGTAGTAGTGTGCCATGGTCCACAGTGTCAAATGCAGCGCTGAGATCCAACAGGACCAGAATGGCGTTATCACCTGAGTCAAGGGTGAGCAACAGGTCATTTGTCACCTTCAACAGGGCTGTCTCAGTGCTGTGGCGCGCTTTGAAACCAGATTGGAATGGCTCTAGGATCTCTGTTGAGTTGAAGAATGGAAGCAGCTGTGTAAACACCACCTTCTCCAAGATTTTCGAGAGAAATGGCAGTTTTGAGATTGGCCGGAAGTTATTAAGACATTTTGCATCCAGATTATGCTTCTTAAGCATAGGCTGGACAACCGCATGCTTGAAACATATAGGAACTGTGCCGGTGGCAAGGCAGGAGTTGAGGATAAATTGGATGGAGGGACCAATAGCATCAAAAGCATCTTTGGTGATCTGTGAAGGGATAGGATCGTGGGGAGCTGTTGATGGTTTCATGTGGTTTACAATGTCCCATAGATCAGTGCAGGACACTGCTTGGAACTTGTCAAAAGTAGCTGTAGTAATGGGGATATGGGGCGGAGTGTCTGCTGCAGAAGGTGTGAACTGTGCTCTGATGTGGTCAATTTTCTCAATAAAAAATTTCAAGAACTCTTCACAGCTATTGGGAGATGCCACGACCTCTGGAGAGACTTGGGGTTTACAATTGAGTTGATGGTGTTAAATAATATTCTAGGGCGATTTGAATGTTTGCTTATGATGTTGGAGAAATGCTTAGCCTTAGCTTTTTTTGCTGCAGTTTGGAAGTCAGCCAGGGAATTTCTGAATAGTTCTAGAGAAACTAGAAGGTGATCTTTTTTCCACTTGCGCTCAGCTCTTCGGCAAACCTGCCTAAGATGGCGGGTGGAATCGTCAAGCCACTGTTGAGGTTTAAAATTAGGGCGTCTGAATTAAGAGGGGCCACAGTTTCAAGGATAGCTGAGCAAGATGTGTTGAAGAGGGATATTAGCTCATCAGGGCTGGAGCAGGGATCATGGGCAGTGATAGAGGCAGTGATAGCATTTCCCAAGTAATGTTCAGAGAACTTATTTGCAGTAAAAGAGTTGATATGACGAGAGTAGTGACCAGAAGATCTGGCTGTAGACAGTGAGTTAAGTAGTAGAACATCAAACACAATAGGCATATGGTCAGAGAAGGATGCATCCTCAATGCTTATGTTATCAATGGAAAACCCATGGGATAGAATCAGATCTAGGGTGTGGCCATGAACGTGGGTCGCCTGATTTATGTGCTGGAGGAGGCCGAATGACTCCATTACATGGCAAACTCGCTAACCAAGGGTTTGCCTGGACAACAGACATGGATATTAAAATCACCCAAAATCAACAAACGATCATAAGATGATGCAAAACGGGACAGAAAGTCTGAGAAATCTTTTATGAAATGTTTGTCTGATTTGGGAGGCCTGTAAACAAGTGCGCACATCAGTGGTGCAGTAGCAGATTCTACTTTTACGCATTGTACTTCAAAGGAAGAAAAGCTCCCGGCAGAGAGTGTTTGTACCTTAAGCCGATTTTTAAAAATCAAAGCCACTCCACCTCCTCTCCCCGAACTTCTCGGAGTGCTTATGAAAGAGCAGTTTGTGGGGCAGAGATCGCCGAAAACAGATGTTTCACCGGCGCCGGAGCCAATCCATGTCTCAGTTAAAAACAACATGTCCAGATCTCGCTGTGTAAAAAAGTCGTTTAAAATAAAGGTCTTGTTAGACACGGACCTGCAGTTCAGTAGCGACACTTTAGCCGCAAGGTAATCCGAAGGCTGTGGAATTTGAGAGCGTTGCAATGGGCGAATGTTCAGCAGGTTCACCCCGCCGCTTCGGATGCGCAGCCTTGGTGGAGCTGCAGGGCAATCGGGCGTCGTTGACTGCGCAGGAGAGATAGAGAGATGGAGAGATGGCTGGGGACAATTTAGAGTGTTCAATCAGCCTGCCATGCATGTTTCTGGAATGTAGGAGGAAAACCGGAGTACCCGGAGAAAAGCCACGCTGGCCCAGGGAGAACATGCATACTCCACACAGGGAGGCTGGAGCTGGAATCGAACCCGGTACCTCTGCACTGTGAGGTCGACACGCTAGCCACTGGCTCACCAGACTTTTTTTTTTCCTCAAAGGAAACAAATGTTGGCTTTCTCGTTGCATTGCGGGTTTTTTGGGGGGGGGCATCACAGACTCACTGCAGTTGTGAATGGATTTGAAGAGTGTCACTGTATCTGTGTCTCCAGTGGGGTGGTGGATGGGGGTGCCTGATTACACATGAGTTGAGTGAGCGGGAGGAAGGACAATGCTGCTGTTAACACTGCTGGTGGGGACCTTTGGATGCACTGAATGTTTCATGTGACTCTGTGAGCGACCTGCACTCTGAGGTCAGAGATGAGCCCGGGCCTTGCGTTGCTGGCGCACTTGTAACCAAATGCCAGCTTGCAGGGGGAGGGTTAGGGCATCAAGTCCAGGACTTGTTTTGTCCCGTTTTGCATGGATAATGAGGCATCTGTCTTCATGTACTTCATAGAGAAGTGAGGCTCACTGTTTCAATGGAAAGAAAAAGAAAAAAAAAGCACAAGTTAGCTGATTTGTCAGGCCGGGCAGCTCACAGACACACTCAGAGACGCCGCAGCCATCGGACTCAATGATTGATTTCAGAGCCACTCGTTCTATTTATCAGATAGTATGTCCTATGAGTAGTAAATGTAATCAATTAAGTCAAACAAAGGTGTTTCAGTCTTGGGACAGAAGAAAATTTGCTTGTTTCCACTGGGAGCTTAGGCGAGATGGTGTGCCTCATCGTCGCAATCCTACCTGTGTGGAGTGCAACCCATCAATCAATTAAAAAGTTGCAGGTCATTGTTGGAGCGATGATGGTCACCATCCTGATTACTCCAACCCGTGACCAAAGCACCCAACTCTTCCTTGCGAGCGTCATCTCTTCTCAAATACAGTCTGCGCAGATGCGCGTCTGCTTATCAGTGCGATGTGAAACAAGGAATATGCACAGGAGAGTAAATGTAATGTTTGGTTGACAGGTTATGAGGATAATCATTCCCTCTCTGCTCACCATTGCCATCCATCCATCCATCCATTTTCCGAACCGCTTGATCCTCACTAGGGTCGCGGGGGGTGCTGGAGCCTATCCCAGCCGTCTCCGGGCAGTAGGCGGGGGACACCCTGCATGTTTTTGGAATGTGGGAGGAAACCGGAGCACCCGGAGAAAACCCACGCAAGCCCGGGGAGAACATGCAAACTCCACACAGGGAGGCCGGAGCTGGGATCGAACCTGGTACCTCTGCACTGTGAAGCCGACGTGCTAACCACTGGACAACCGGGCCGCCTCACCATTGCCTTTTTTTGTATTTTGATAGTTTTTTAAAAAATGTTTCCATTTCTAAATTACTCATAATATTGCTTATTTTTTCACTTGACATGGCAAACATCCGCGCGATAAATAACTCGACAGTATTTTAACATCTTTAACGTTTTGACTCCTGGACTGAATGAATTTCCGCCATGGGGGGGAAAATGATAGTTTCATTCCGACCAAAGTGAAGTTTCGAAAGCGCCATTGAACCGATTGTTTGTTTTCTGAAGTTACCTTATATTGATTTGATGGGCAAAAGCAACAAGCTCACCCTTTTGAAGTTGAAGTTTACATGTGACAGAAGACCATCGGCCTCCCACTGCGGACCTCGCGGAGTCTGTGGAGTTGGAAAGATGATCTCGGTGGTGTTTTGTCTTGGTGTAATCAGACAGCGACATCATCAATCATGAGCCGGGGGGGGGGGGGGGGGGGGGGGAATGACTGCAGGTTACAATAGCTGATAAGATAATGAGTGGGCCCACGGCGACCTGGTGAGCGACAGCTCAAGTTCCCTACCCGATTACATGGCCTGCCTGCCTGCTCACCAGCTGAGAACACTGCTTGCTAAAATCCATCACGTGGAATGGATGATCTAAAATGGATTTCTATTTATTGGAAAAATGAGAGGTGGCACAATGGTGGACTGGTTTGCATAATCTGCCTCACAGCGCAGAGGTCCAGTGATTGAATCTGGGCTGCGGCCTTCCGGTGTGGAGTTTGCATGTTCTCTCCGTGCCTGCGTGGGTTTTCTCCGGGTACTCCGGTTTCCTCTCACATTCCAAAACATGCATGGTATGTTCATTGAACGCTCTCGATTGTCCCTGGGTAGTGATTGTGAGTGTGTGAATGGTTGTTGTTTGTCTGTGTGTGCCCTGCGATTGGCTGGCAACCAGTTCAGCGGGGACCGCGCCTACTGCCTCAAGTCATCTGGAATAGGCTCCGGCACGCCCGCGACCTATGGGAGGAAAAACAGGTTAGAAAACGGATGGATGGAAAAACGAGAAAGAACAAACAAGAATTGAATTTTGATTGTTGGTCTCTCGGGGTTGCCAAAAATGTAACCAATAAAGCAGCCAGAGCTGTGATGAAGGATGTGCATGAAATGGCAGAGCTAAACTTTTATCCTTTGGGGCAGGGTAGTTTGGAGGGGCTATGGGAAAGGGGGGGGGGGGGCATTGGCCACACTTGTTACTAATATATAGACAAACAATTGTTCAATACCTACAATGTAAATGATATAATAATAATAATAATAATAATAATAATAAATTAAATACCGATAAATACATTAAGATGTCATTTTTGTTGTTTCTGTTTAGAACCCATTCATATGTCTTCTAACTACCATCTTTTAATATTTTACGCACCCGATGAAAACTTTTCAGCTCGTTGACACTCTGTGCGAAGATATTGACCAGGGATGAGCACATTTTCTGTTATGGATTTGTTTGTGACCAACAGGTGGCACTGTGAGGCTCTGCCTGCAGCTGCACACCTGTTGGTCATTGTGTAATTAGTGCCACTTTAAAAGACTTGATGCCCGACCACTCAGTGTTCGGGTCATTGTTTCCTTGTTAGCAGCTGTCAGGTTTGTTTGTCATGTTTGTTTCCTTTAGTGATAGTTTTTGCTTCAGTCATGGTTTGTTTGCTACTTTGGATTGTTTTTGTGACTTTGTTTGTTCTGGATTTAGTTTCTGTATTTCAATACAATTCGCCAAGTTCACCCTGCTCCTCCCTCCTGCCTGCTTTTTGGGGTCCACCACCACCCCTTACAACGTGACAATTTTCACCACTATGCTAGCCGGGCTAAGGAAGAAGAGAACAGAAGAAAGACAACGCTCACTTTGTATACCGCCGTTTCATTCGATTGGTTACAGAAATTGTAAGCGACTTCACGGCACCTGAGAGGAACATTAAGAACAGACATTGACAACGCATGAACAGAAGTGGCTAAAAGGTTAGCATGTTCCTGAATGTCGTTTGGCCCCTATTGACAAGAGCCATCACATGCTTGCAGGTGAGCATTTCATGTGCTCGTGTAATCTGTTCGCTGTGTGACTCTGCTGCGATAAGCAAAGCGTGCCCCGGACGTGTGCCGCCAGCCCTGAGCTCAATGACGAAGGATCTGTCGCGCACGCTTGGGCCCGCACTCTCACTCCCCGACATGTGCCGCTACTTGCTAATCCCTCACTGACGCCTCTATGGAGCATTACGCGCCACAATGAAACAATAAATGACCCGCACTGCAATGACCTCTTTCCCCCCCCCCTGTATCTGTCTTTGGGTAGCCATATTGGCTCGCTGCGTTGTACGTCATAAGTAGGAGCCGCTGTCTGTTAACGGCTAACGAGAAGAATTTTGCCATCGACTGCTACTTCATGGAAACGAATTGTTCTTTCCAGGATTAAGGCAAAAGGAGATTTGAATGCAGGGAACATAAAAAGAGAGGATGGGAAGACAATTGTAATTATGGCTGAGCCGATTATTGAACAATGTGACGCATTTTAAAAAAAATAAATAAAAATTGCGGGAAAAGTGCGCCAACGCAGAGCATCTGTTTCAATTAGTTGTTGTAAAATCCTGACTCATATGGAGCAGCATCTGCCTGCCTGCCTGCCGCGAAACAACATCTGACCATTTCGGATCATGTTGGTCAGTCTAGCATGAATGATGAAACACTCTTTAGAGCCTAATCTAATGAAATGTAATCGTATATGGTTTTATTGATTTGAGGAGGATTATCCCCCTGGGATCTACAGTAACAAGTACTATACATCACTGTATATTTAAGACCAAAATCCTCATATTTGGATCCTGATAATTGTATGAAACACAGTTTTATGGTGACAAAAAAAAATTTGAAGTGAAAAGTTCTGTATCCTCAGCTCTTTTCCAGCTTGTTGAAATGGTTAAAAAAAACAAAACATGAATGTTTGGTTAAACGTTGGAATAATTTGAAACATCACAGATCGAGCCATGTTAAAATACGGGAGTGATTTTAAATCATTCTGGCAATCTGCTACACTGCAGGGGTGTCAAACTCATTTTTGTCGCGGGCCACATTGTAGTGACGGTTTCCCTCGGAAGGCTGTTATGAATTTTGGGAAAGCATATAAATGTTTAATCCCCTCCATATCTTACATGCACAGCGCACAACAAATTGATGAATAACTAGTTTAAAAATCAGAAGTCAAGAATAATGACTCTTATTGTGGATTACATATGACAATTTGAAATTTTGGTTCCGACTGTAACAAGCATCATGGAACTTGACATGCTTGATGCTTTCGCGGGCCGCATAAAATGATGCGGCGGGCCAGATCTGGCCCCCGGGCCTTGACTTTGACACCTGTGTGCTACAACATTGTCTTTTCCAATTGCTGTAAAATTGTCTGCACATGGACCCGCTGCAGCAAATCTGTCAACGCAAGTTCCACCTGGAGTTTAGTACAGGCCAATAAAAAGATGCTTCACGATACTTTAACCTCATTGATTAGCTGTAATTGAGTGTCCAAACATAGACGTGGTGAACCAATCTTTAAATGGGTAGAATATTTATCCCGGCAAACTGATTTCCTCACTCTGGTTTTTATGATGTGAATGGCAGATGGCGGGTCGGTGCTAATCCCAGATGCCCAATGGCCTGACCCTTTGCACTCAGCCCCCCCCCCCTCCCCCCCCAAAAAAACCTTAACGAAGCGGCTGAGCTGCACAGCCAAAGAGCTGCTTTAAACTGGCGAGTAATGGCTGCGTCAGCAGTCACTAGATGAGCCAGAGCGTGAGGTTGCGGGGGGTGAGCCAGGGGTGGGAGGGGGGGGGGGGGAGCGGGGTGGACGGGTATTAGAGCACTATTGAAGCCAAGTGGCTCTCATTGTTAAGAGAATGGCTGGAAAACACGGTTCCAACTCATAGCCTTTACATATACCGTTCTGTGAACAAAAATACACATTTATTTTTAAAATGTTTGCATTATCAATCCATAATTCAGCATTCACTTACATGCAATCCTCATGCTTGCGTGGATGATGTCCGGTTACTCTGACCCCCCCTCCCTCACTCACCCCCCAACATGCATCTGAACATTTACAGTTTTCCACAGTGGCCTCAGAAGACCCTAAAGTGCCCCCCATCTGTCGAAGCAAAGCAAATAGACAACTATACATTTCTGGATTTTACTGGAAACGTAACAATGGTTTGCTTGATTTACCTCATTTGTCATAATCTGCTCGCTTCTTCTGCATTTCCACAGGGGCCCCTCAATCTAATCTAAAGTCATGGGTGCTAATCCGCCGCGGCAACAGCGGTGGCGCTGGTCGAGGTAAATTAGGTTTTGGACTGATAGCCATCTGCCAGACGTGCGCTTCATTGGTTTGTTTTTACTCACATACGACGTCGAGAGGTGTGAATTCAGAAACAGGGAATTGCTTATTTTCGTCCAAATTGTGTCTCAAAAGGTGATGAATCGTCTCCGTTCGATATTTATTGGATCATCTTGAGTTGAGGACGTTAACACTACGCAAAGAAACCATGATGTCATCTAAATGACATTCTTTGCTTCTCGGTCGATGCTCCTCCATGGATGTTAGCTCCCGCCAGTGATTTCATTGAGGAGACGCGATAAAGAAACACAAATTTTAAAAAAAGACAATCGTAAACATGATCTCCTTGGCCGAGGTAGAACCATACCTAGCGGTCATAATCCGACTCTTTGCCGACACTTGACATTCAAAGGATTATCTAAACCGATTTAGGATGATTGACATTTTAACTACTCGGGGGATTTAACACACGTGCAGGTTCAATGAGGATTCCTTAAAAGTTCAAGATGTACAGTATTTGCATATCTGGAGTGATTTCTTATTTGGATGATAATGCAGACAACAATTAGTTAAGGAGTCAGATAGTTTGCCGTGGTGTGCATAGAATAGTAATGCTTGTGTGAAATCTACCAGTTCGGTTTTGATATGCTGCTTATCCACATCGGGGTTGTGGAGAATTCTATACACTTCAGATTCAATTCCAGATAGTGTTTGTTTTTTTAAAAAGCATTTATTTGTTTTTTATTTTGTTCATTTTTTTTTTTTAAGTTATGGTAATTTCATGAGTTTTCATTCACTATACCTAAGACCGAATACCTTTAACCCTTTAATGCATAACATGGTATCAAAAAATGACCCGCATTCATTTTCCGTGTTATTTCATGCTGGCTGAGTATTTTTTTGTTCTATCTTTTGAAATCAATTATTTTATCATTGGATATCCAAGTGTTGTTTAGATACCTTGTTTTTGATTACCACTGATCATTATTTCCATTCTTCCTTTCATACTATATGAAGAAAAATAGTTTTTATATGATTACATTAATTACAATTTTTTTTTTAAGGTAACTAAAAAAAAAAACCTGATAAACCCTTTGGGCTACATCTGGTGGTGCAACACCAAACGAGTTTATGTCATTGTTTGACTTCAGGTCAGGGGTTGTCACTCATGTTCCCCACCAAAGAGTATTCTGCTGCCTATTAATTACAATTTAGTTTACATGACGAAAAGGTTTCGACTGACCCCAAAAATATTGATATAATAAATGTGGATGTCGATTCTTAGAAAGTTTTAATCTAGCCTGAATAATTAGCCAAACTAATAAGAAAATGGTGGCGGCCACCGGTTAGCATGTCCGCCTCACAGTGCGGAGGTGCAGGGTTCGATTCCGGCTCCGGCCTTTCCTGTGTGGAGTTTGCATGTTCTCCCCGTGCCTGTGTGGGTTTTATCCGGGTGCTCCGGTTTCCTTCCACTTTCCAAAAACATGCATGGTGCACTCTAAATTGACCCTGGTGTGATTGTGAGCGCCAATGATTGCCATGATGATGCGCCTTCAATTCCAGCAGTCAATCTGGTGTGCAGGTTACGATTGCAGGCGGTGAATGCAGGCATTGTTTAAAACAAGCAGGAGAAGCTTACAAACACACACACACACACACACACACACACACAACAGGCGCAGTAGTTGGCTGCCAAGTGTTTGAGGATGGCCTAAACGAACCACAGGGCACTGAGCTGCATCAAGAGGCTCAGCGAAGGTCCAATCTGACGTTTATCTCTCCTGGCTGTTCTGCTGATGGCAGCACGACGTCGCTTTAGGAAGCAGCTGTTCACTGTCAGAGATCTAGGTCAGGACAGGGAGAGTGGATCGCAAAAGGCAGGCAGGCAGGCAGGCTCGGTTCCTCTGCCAACAATTTACACGTAGATGTGGTCGACCCGGGCACTGTTGTGGGCCACTCGATGACGGTGGGCCCCGCAACTGGAAGTGAGCCACATGACAGGGATTATACGTATCAAATGACAAGATTCTTAATTTCTACAATCGCAATACACTAAACGACATAGCTATCATCTTATAGTCATCAGACACTCGACATATGCAAAGTGAGTACAAAGAACCTTAATTTAAAAACAACGACAGCAAAAACCCCAACATCAAAATATAAAAACATAGAGCGCACTTTTTGAAGAATTTGCTGTGGCTGCGGTGGACACCTTGTAGTGAGAAGTGTGAGGTTGTTTTCAAAGATGCTTCGGTTACTTATTTGATCAGGAGGTATGTCGCAAGATTTTATATTGGGTTAAATGGTCTTTCCAAGGTACCTTGTTTAAAGCAATGAACAATAAACAAACGATTGTTGTTTCATCTGAGAAAATCAAATATCTGTCATTTATTTTCAAATAAGCGCCAAGGTATTCTCCCTCAAAAAGTCTTTGGAATCTGGTCATCGGGAATTTTGCCAACTTGGTGGCAGGCGACATTCTTAACCATGTGACCTCGGCTGCCCACGTTGCTCCACACTGTACCGTTTTTGGAGTCATGCGCTGAGAGGCACTCATCAAATGAGCAAATCGATCATTTCAAAGAGGATAAACTCGTATGTCGTGTGTCCGCGACTTTCCCAGACATCCCTCGTACATCTGTCTTTTCAAGAGACCTTGTGCAACCTCGTCCACGGGAGTGTTGCCGTGGATCATGGAGGGAATTCAAGGATGATTGTGTGGAGATGAAGGCGGGGGGGTTTAAATCTGATCTGACCAGTGCTGACGGCAGCATTGTGACAGCGTCTTCCCATCAGTCCTCCCTCGTCTGTGTGTGTGTGTGTGTGTGTGTGTGTGTGTGTGTGTGTGTGTGTGAGGGTTATATAACACTATGATAAACCCGCCTCTGGGATCTGACCGTGGAAACTGAGCCTCTTACCTGCACGTCAGGTGTGTCTGACAGCAGATCAGACCGGTCCATTCAGTGCATGCCGACATACAAACAGATACACACACAGTGTATGTTTTATTTTTATTTTTTTTATGATACTCATTCAATCCACCCCAAGGGAAATTAAACTCCAACCTCAATGAATATTTTTTATTTTTTTGCTGAGCAGACATAGAAGCATATAGATTGAATTATAATTCATTTCAAATCGCATTCTGCAAAATTACCAAGACAAAATAACAGAATATGACTTAAGATTTTTAAAAATCATATTTGAAAAGAAATGAGATGAATTCAAAACTCACCAAATTAAAGCACAGGGGTCAACCTGGGGTCCTAAAGGGTCAGAATTGAGCATGTTTTGGATGTTTCCCTCCTCTGACACGACTGATTCAAATAATCATCGCATCGGCAAGCTTTGCAGGAGCCTGATAATGATCCCGATCATTTCGATCGGGTGTGTTGGTGGAAGGTAACATTAAAAAATAGGAGCGGAGGTTGACACCTGTGTTTTAAAGCAATGAGCAATAAACGAACCAGCAAATAATTCGTATGGGAAAACGTGCTTTCAAGGCTATCCCCTTTGAAATGCATCATCTCATTTACGAGGGGGTACTTCCATCTATCCATCCATCCATCCACTATCTGATCTGCTTTACCCCCACGATGGTCGTGGGCATGCTGGAGCCGATCACAGCCGTCTTGGGGCAGTAGGCGCGGGGGCACCCTGAACTGGTCGCCAGCCAATCGCAGGGCACACATCGACGAGCAACCATTCGGGTTCACATTCACACCCAGGTACAATTTGGAGCGTTCCATGAACCTGCCAGGCATGTTTTTGGAATGTGGGAGAAAACCGGCGTACCCGAAGAAAACCCACACAGAGCATGCAAACCCCACAGAAGAAGTCCGCAGCACCTCTGCACTGCGAGGCTAAGGGGTACTTCCAACATATACAAATAATAATATAGAAAATAAATAGTAAAAATGAATCCACAACATCATCCATCGATTTTCCAAACCGCTTGATACTCACTAGGGGTGCGGGGGGTGCTGGAGCCTATCCCAGCTGTCTTCGGGCAGTAGGCGAGGGACACCCTGAACCGGTTGCCAGCCAATCACAGGGCACACAGAGACGAACAACCATCCACGCTCACACTCACACCTAGGGACAATTTAGAGTGTCCAATCAGCCTGCCATGCATGTTTTTGGAGTGTGGGAGGAAACCGGAGCACCCGGAGAAAACCCACGCAAACCTGGGGAGAACATGCAAACTCCACACAGGGAGGCTGTAGCTGGAATTGAACCCGGTACCTCTGCACTGTGAAGCCGACGTGCTAACCACTGGACTACCGGGCCGCCTCCACAACATCATACAAATAATTTAAAGACAAAAATTAAAAATTAAAAATGTACGCCAAGCACACCCAATCCCTCACAAGCCAAGCAGGTCTCAAAAGTACAGTTAAAAAAAATGACCATAACCACTTGACTTGATATAAGGGAAGCTCGTTTCACCATTGCATAACACCGCTCCCTTAATCATTCGTTGAATCCTAATATTAGACTGCTCCCATGCTAATCTATTTGTCGAGGCATAATCTATGGTCTGCCCATGTAAGCAGGTCTTCACCTAAAAGTCCAGCTTATGACATCGTTTGCATGGACACCGTATTCTTGAGCGCTGTCAGGAGCTGCACTTCTCATCGCAACCAAAGTCACCCCCACAATATACCCATCCATCCATCCATCCATCCATCCATCCATTATCCAAGCCGCTTATCCTCATGTGCACGTTAATTTCAAGGAAGCACACCAACAGTTTTAGGTCTCCAGATGTCATGCTTGCGATCAAGGTATTTATTTTCCGGATGCCCATTTCGATATCCTCAAACAAATGATTACGAAGCTCCTATTCGAAAGCATCATAAAGATGATTTGAATGAATAATAAAGAGGTTCCTTGATCATTCATGAGATCCCGCCAGGCAGGATATTAAAAGGCGTGGCCTGTAAATATTGAGTAAATGATTGCTGCATAATACATGACTCCAGAGACTCTGCTTTGATGTTGAAAAAACTGAAGGAACGAAATGATGGCCTCTTTTTCTACTTATGTGGATATGGTCATGTTCACCTCAGAGTGGTCTGCTATATGGCACTTTTTGGGGGGGGGGTTTGGGTAGTCTCTGCACTCTGGAAAATAAAGATTTCCTAATTTTCTGTTGTTTACATCACAACTTTTTTTTTCAATCCCTGCAAAAAAAGGGACTGGGTCAAAAACAAAAAAAAGTTAATCAAAGTATGTCGTGGAACAAAAAAGTTGCCCCCCCCCCCCCCCCCGCCCTGGTCCCTCGCCCCCTCGAAAATGTGATTGATTCCATAAAGGTAATCAGTGTGCGATTAGGTGAATCCATGCAGAGTCTTTAAAATGTTGACCTCCGAGGACTAATTAAGCGGGAAATCTTGCAAAGGTCAACAGTGTGGCGGCCAAGGATGAAAAGAGGAGTCACCATATGGCCAAAGATGCCCTCAAGAAGTGTGTCTTCGCTGCTCTTTTAATCTTTTGAGCTAATTGTGTCTTCCCCCCCCCCCCCACCCCTTCTTCAATTGACTAAGACTGGTGTTCCGGCAGACAAAATGTGGTCGAACTCTAATCTACTTAACTGATTTCCACCTTGTTTTTGCCATTTTATTCCGGCCTTGTTGTTGTGTCGCTTGAAAACGTGCTGACATCGACACAAAATGTGCTCGGCTGTGCGCTTTTTTCCGGTGATTTGAATATTAAGTGCATACACTTTTTCGATTCACGTAGATTTCGCGTGTTTCCAAGCAATCGCGGTCATGTGCTTTGCGGTTGATGAAAACTGAAGCGCTGCCAATCGATTCATCTGAAAGTCAACAAATATGGTGACCACGCACAGGCAGTTATTGATTATTGTCTCCGGGGAATTTAATGAGCAGCCTGATTTCGTGAGATGAAAAGTTTTGAAGATCTCATTGGTAATTAGAGGGGGCGTTGTGGAGGTTGCAAAACCTTAATAATTTGAATTGGGAAAAAAAACGCAAAGCCATGGCGACTGCGGAGTGTCATTTACAACTGCACTCAACCACACTTTGTAAATGGCATTTAATTTTAATTCATCCCGAATTTAATCAAACCAATTGCCAGATTTTGAGTTAAAGAGAATTTCTATTTGATGAATGGACATACAGTCAAATCTCGGTTTTCGTCCATAATCCATTCCAGAAGGCTGTTCGAAAACCGAAATTGTTCGAAAACCGAAACCGCGCTCTTTTTAAAATAAAAATGTCTACTGAACACGTCTGCTCACACGAGGACGTCACTTCCTCGTCTACCCGAGGAAGCGTCACTTCCTCGTGTAAGGAAGGCGACAGGAGTCAAATGGTGCATTCAAGTGCGCTCAGTTTGTTCGAGAACCGAAATTTGTTCGTCATCCGAGGCATAAAAAACTCAACATTTTTGGTCGAAAACCGAATTGGTCGAGAACTGAGACGTTCGGAAACTGAGGTTTGACTGTATTTTAGACCCGCATGTCACCAGAAAGTGGCAAATGACTAAAAGAAGTGTTAATTTGGATTCCCCTCCCAACAATTATGAGGACAGCCAATCTTTTGGACCCTTTCAAATTTTTCAAGTGACCTCAAGGACAATAAGGGGCAATGACTTTCAGAAAGTGGAATGCCAGTACCACTAGTTTTAGGCAGGCTCCCTCTAGTGGTATGCAGAAGAATCACTGAATTAAATGTTTAAACTGTGCGCAATTGCATAGTGGCTTAAACTAGGTACTTAACTGTTAAGTTCAATCCATTTGCATTTAATGATCCAAGTCTGTTTGTTTATTTTCATCTTAATTTTGGTAAAATTTGTGCAATAGATTTTAATTGAATAATTATTTGAGTACAGATCAATGCCTTAGTCCCCTTCCAATATTTAAAAACTGTGTTAATGTTGATGTTAATTTTTTTTTTGTTTTTAAGAATGAAACCTGTGTTTCATTTTTGATGTAGTACTTGGAGAGCCAATTTCAGTTTGTTTGTTTTTTTTTGGTGTAAGTTTTTTTATTGTGGGTATTTGGTGTAAAATTTGAGAACTGCACACCCTAAATTTAGAACACTACACCTGTACTGAGTGTGTATGAATCATCTTGAACAGAAAAAAAGGATCCCTGAAAATGATGAGCAAGCTTGTGGATGATTTTTTGTTGTTGTTGTCTTATTCATTTTAACTTTGCGTGTATATGCGAGCCCAACGTATCACAAGCAGAATTGGAAATTCATGCCTGGATATTTTTTAGCTATTGCCCAACTGATTTTGCTGATCCTTTTTTTTTTTTTTTTTAACTTTATATGATCTTCATGAGTCTCCCAGACACATTTCTCGACTCAAACTCACATGGAACCATAATTCCAAGTCTATCGTAATAAATGATGTATCCCTATGAGGTAAATTCACATCGACATCAGCTATTCAAATTTGTATTAGTCCCCCTCGAGCACCCCACCATGTTGTCATGGGGTAGCGGGTGATATGTATTTCGTCAAAAAGAGCAAAATGGAAGTTAATGGGCCGCTCTTGAGCAAACACTGGGATTCATTTCAAATGGCAGGCAATCATGCAGATTAAATAGATGACGTGTCTCACTCACAGAGATACGCCATGAGCAGATGCGGAGGAAGAAGTGCGGGGTTGTTAACTGATGCACCGACGAGACTTAAATGAGATTTAAGGTCGCAACTCTTCCAGAGGTCATCACATTTTGTGAGACTTAGCATCACAAATGTTCGGGCAATGTGACTGAATGATCCACTCGATGAACAGTAAAGATTAAGAGGATGACAAATAGGCATGCTGCTTACAAAGCACTTGGGGCTAATCCCCAGCACCCCCCCCCCCTCCACCCCCCAGCTCCCTTTTGAGGAGGTGCCACCGAGGAGCACCCACAGACAGTGACGGACCCGGATGGTCAGTGGAAGGACATACAACCTGTGCAGCAAGTGTGGGGCTCGAGTCTGCTTTCCGCGCACCAGAAGCTGCAGCCGGTTGACAGACTCTGCAGGGGACTCAGGTTGCCATCTGCACATTGGGAGCTGTAGCGGGCCCCCTTTTTTTTCTTTTCTTTTCTTCTTGAAGCTTCTTCTACAAGGTGCTGTTTCAGAATTGGGAGGCAGCTATTTCCCTTCTGTCAATCATCGTTCATTCTCCGTCAAAATGATGGAGGATCACCTGACAAAGATCCCAATGATGCCCTCCTGTTCGCCCGCCGAGTCGACCGGGAGCGGCGGGACGGACGACAGCAGAGGAGGTGAGAGCCAAAACTTCAGGTGGAACAGGTGTACTCCAAAGAAAGAGCTTTGGCCGTTACCAACTAGACGAATCATTTGATCGTCGTAGCTCATTTCTTTTCATTGTTTGGATTCATTTCACTTCATGGGTTGTTTTAAATTTGAGAATCATCCACTGTGGTTTGTCACACTGCCAGCTTGGTACAAACTCGGCTCGCGCCGCAGATGGCAGGCCCACCATGTATGACAGAATGTGCCGCTGAATGAATGCAAATAACCGACTTGTCTGTGACCCTCAGCCAAGAGTCCGGCCCCTGGCAAAGCCCTCAGCCCTGCTCTGGTCTGCAAAGTGTGCGGAGACACCAGCAGTGGAAAACACTACGGCATTTACGCCTGCAACGGCTGCAGCGGCTTCTTCAAGCGCAGCGTGAGGAGGAGACTCATTTACAGGTAGGACAGTGAGACAGTGTCACCAAATTTTTTTAATAATAATAATAATAATAATAATACATTTTATTTATCAGCGCCTCTCAAAACACTCAATTACAATCAAACAGAGCAATAAAATCACAGATAAAATGATAAATAATATACAATAAAAGAAGAGATGAGTCTAAACTGAGTATGCAATTTTAAATAAGTTTTGATGAGTTTTGAATGTGGAAAGAGAGTCAATATTACGGATGTCGGGTGGCAGTTTTAATGATAAATACATTGGAAAATAATTTTCGTTTAAGTGACTTTAATGTCAAAAGTGCAGGCATTTTACGTGTGGAGTTGAATTAAGATGTTATCGTGATTTGGGGATAAATAAGGACATACGTTGAATGAATAGTTTGACTTCTTAACGCTACCGTTTTCATTGACACGCTGAAATGTATTCAATTAATTATGCAGTTTTTTTTGGTTTGCAGCTGCAATTTAATATAATGATTAATTTTGATGATTAATTAACATTGATGAATTAATCTACAATTAATTAATTAATTAACATCAATTAATTTATATACAATTAATTAATATTTTACAAAATAATAATAATTAATTAACAATAATTAATTATAAAACATGAATAATTTTGTATGTGTAAGAAAATGAGTCTTTCTGGTTTTCACTGTGTTCTCTGCCGGTGCCGAGCAAAAGTGAAGTTTATACTAGTGCGCTGAAGTGTTTTTCCATTGGCTCTCAGCCGTTTTCCGAAAAGTCGAATATGCGGCGTATCAATGACAACAAACGCGGGTGTTGGTTTGCAGGTGTCAGGCAGGCACAGGCATGTGTCCGGTGGACAAAGCACATCGCAACCAGTGCCAGGCCTGCCGGCTGAAGAAGTGCCTGCAGGCGGGCATGAATAAAGATGGTAAATGTGTGGGATTACATTGCAAGTCCTTCGTGGCGTGTGGAAGCGAACTTTTTCATGCCAACGTTTTCATGCGATTCCCAGCTGTGCAGAATGAGCGGCAGCCCCGCAGCACAGCGCAGGTGCGTCTGGACTCCATCGATGTGGACCATGAGAAGGAGCACCTGGCCACCACGAGGGAGCCCACCTCCTCCTCTTCGTCCTCATCCTCTTGCTCCTCGAGCGGCTCCGTCATCACGTGGCCCCACATCACCTCGTCCGTCGCCATCAGCTCCTCCGTGCCCCCACAACGCTGCGTCAGCCCGCAGAACAATCACCGCTTCATGGCCAGCCTCATGACGGCCGAGACCTGCGCCAAGCTGGAGCCTGAGGATGGTGAGGAGCTTTTTTTACTCTCAGATATATTTTCGACGGGAGGGTAGAGTGGGAGAAAACAGAATCGTGCTGGTAGACAGGATTACCGTGTATCTGATAACGATTCCAAGGGCCCAAGATTGACAGTATCTTCACTTTGCTGCTCTTAATTGACGGAGCCCAAATTGCTTTATTTTCATGGTGCTCCAAAGCTCCGTCCCCCCCTCCATCGACCCCCCAAGCATGGCGATCATAAAAGGCTACTAGTTGCTCCTGAAAACTGAATTTTCCCTTCAGTCCAGTTTTGCCGTAGTTACCTTGAAAAAGTAACTGCGTTACTTTAGAGATGACTTGATTTTTAAATAATTATGTTACGTTACTGAATTGTTGTTTGTCAAGATAACTATTATGTGACTGATTCCTTGATTTAAAAAACAAAGTTAGCTTGAAAGTTACTTCATTAGTTACTTTCAGCAGACGTCGATAACCCCGTTGAACACAAAAATGACACCTGGTTTTTCAAAAATGTCTGTTGAAAATGTATTTTATTAAAAGTACATGTACGATATTAAAAGTACATTTTTAACAGTAATGTTAAAGAATTTTTTAAAATAAAAACGAGGCATTTTGTTATAACATTAATAATTTTGTATGTGTAAAAAAATGAGTCTTTCTGGTTTTCACCGAAAATAATGTACTTGTTTTTATATGAACAAAATAGACAAGGAAACACACCTCCGCGATCGCCATCAGCAAAAACCATTTCCTATTTTATTCCAGTTGACGAGAACATCGATGTGACCAGCAACGAGCCGGAGCGAGCGTCTTCGGAGTACCACATGGCACTTTACCCATCCACCTCGGAAAACGTGTACGAGACTCAGCGAGGCTCCTCTTCATGTCGGTGAAGTGGGCCAAGAACCTGCCAGTATTTTCCAACCTGCCCTTCAGAGACCAGGTGACACACGCTCATTGATATATGCACTCTGAGGATTCACTTGATAAATATTTAATGCGCTGCGAGTTTGAAACTGACGCATTGTTTCACCCTTTTGCTGTGCCTGCAGGTGATCCTACTTGAGGAGGCATGGAGCGAGCTCTTCCTGTTGTGCGCAATCCAGTGGTCCCTACCGCTGGACAGCTGCCCCCTGCTCTCCTTGCCAGACCTGTGCCCAGGCATGCAGGGCAAAACGAGCTTCACCGGCCTGGACCTGAGACTCCTGCAGGAGGTCTTCAGCCGCTTTAAGGCTCTCGCCGTCGACCCCACGGAGTTCGCCTGCCTCAAAGCCATTGTGCTCTTTAAGCCTGGTAAGGAGCCGAAGCTGGAAAAATCATTTCATTTTCAAATTGCTGGACATGATATGCAAACTAAGGCCAATTAGAAATAATCCATAAAGTAAACGTTTTTAATAATTTTAGTGAGTGTTAAGGTCATTCATATTTTTTTTAGGGCAATCTTTAAAATCCATCCATTTTCTGAACCGCTTTATCCACACAAGGGTCGCTGGATCCTATCCGAGGCATGCTGGATCCTATCCTAGCTGTCTTCGGGCAGTAGGTGGGGGACACCCTGAACCGGTTGCCAGCCAATCACAGGGCACATAGAGGCGAACAACCATCCGCGCTCACACTCACACCTAGGGACAATTTTGAGTGTTCCATTAACCTGCCATGCATGTTTTTTGATATGTGGGAGGAAACAGGAGTACCCGGATCTTTAAATCTCATTTACTAACATCAGTGGGTGAATTAACCCTTTCGGGGACAGCGGTCACTACAGTGGACATCCTATCATGTCGTCATGTTACAGGGTGCATGAAGGGGTTAAAAAAATCTTTTTTTAAATGTATTTATTTATTATTATAATAATAATAATCCATCGGCCCGGTATCCATGGTTTCCGAACCGCTTGATCACTAGGGTCGCGGAGGGTGCTGGAGCCTATCCCTGTGTGGAGTTTGCAGTCTTCCCGGGCAGTAGGCGGGGCACCCTGAATTGGTTGCCAGCCAATCGCCACATTCAAACGAACAATCATCCATGCTCATTGGGCACTCTACCTAGGGACAATTTATGAGTGTGAGCCTGCCATGGATGGTTGTTTGTGTGCCCTGGATTGGAAACTGGCAACCCGGAGAAAAGGGTGTCCCCACAAGCCCGGGGAGAGACATGCTGGGAAGGCTCCAGCACCCCCCGCGACCCGAGTGAGGATGAAGCGGTTCGGAAAATGGATGGATGGATGGATAATAATAATTATTATATTTATTTATATTATATTTTATTATTTATTTATTATTATTATTCATAATACATACAGTATTTTTAAAATGCCATGCCATTATTTAGACTAATAATAAACTGCTATATATTTGCATGATGTTCCCTATACACGTTCTAAGGCGTGACAACTACAATTACACGTAAAAGTTTACCAAATCTAGTTCCGTGCTCCGTGAATGGCAACACGGTTCAACATAAAACCTTAAAAGCAAATAACAACTGAGAATTATTATTAGTATTTTTTTTTTTTTCATTCTCGTTACTCCTTGTCATCGTCAGAGACTCGCGGTCTAAAAGATCCAGAACAAGTGGAGAACCTTCAGGATCAGTCGCACGTGATGCTGGGACAACATATCCGCTCTCACTACCCCGCTCAACCGGCCAGGTAACATCTTGTCTTGTTATCGCTCATAATGAGAGCGACTGTTGCATTGGCTCCTGGTGTCAACACAAGTCTGTTCTCTTTTTCATCTACAAAATAACAAAAAAAATGCAATGCAGCATATAATCGAGATTTGAAATAAAACTGCAATTATGTTTTTTTTTTCTCTCTGAAATTGCTGGTGTCACACTTTTCGACCCGCGTTGAAAATGTGAAAATTAGATGACTAAATCCACATCCAACGATACGAACATGAATTCAGATTCAGAAAACTTTATTTATCCCGTGAATGCCATAAAAGTGTGACGGTAGAACGTAGGAATTACGTATATATCAATTTTTTTTGTTTTTTGTTTGTATTTTTTTAGGTTTGGAAAGCTGCTGCTCCTTCTGCCGTCGCTGCGTTTTGTGAATTCCGAGCGCATCGAGCTGCTGTTCTTCCACCGCACCATCGGAAACACTCCGATGGAGAAACTGCTGTGCGACATGTTTAAAAACTGAAGAACGCGCAGTTTTCAATTTGCTACCAGTATGGAGGAAGGCTGTTGCTTTGTTAAGTCAAAGGTGAATCTCAAGGTCACACTGTCCGCTCTTGCCACGCCAGGTTCATTCTGTATCGTCTTCTTCGTGTATTATTTACAATCTGATTTTTGTGTTCAACCCGCTCAGTATCAAAGTCACTTGCAAGTGTTTCTCTCTTTTCTCCTTCCACTGTCTATTACATTGCACAAATGTATTTGCTGGGTGGATAGACGGACTGGGTACTCAAAGCTGTCGTCGGCGGCGTGAATGTCTATTCATGTTGTCCTGCCTTGAGATAAAGTAACAGCAACGGTTTCTGCTTTGTTTTCTCATTTTATGGGCTTGTGTAATAAATTCAATAAATTAATTAAAAAATGTCCTCTGCTCACGAATAATCAAAATAGCTCTGTCCATCACGGCGCAGCATTGTACACTAATTCCATGATATTCTATGTTGACACGTAGCCCATGTATCACTAGTTTGGGTGAAGCCCGAATGAACGCGTACGCACTTTATGCATCGGTGGCCAGCCATGCAGCGTGTGTATGCTGGTGTGTGTTTTCAATCATGAACAACTAGCCTCTGCTGCCTCAAGTGGTAGTCAAAGAAAAAAAAAAAAAAAAAGCCAAAATGTATTTCTGCAATTAAAAGTACAGGACTGAAAAATATAACCTGACAACAGTCCTCACACATACTCTAAGTGTTTAACCAAAGCTTTAAAAAAAAAGAAGAAAAAAAAAAGAATGCTGTGTAACTTTGGACACCGAAAAAAAGGTTTTGTTGAATTTACTCCATTTTATAGATCAAGTAACTGCATGAAATAGAATCATCTGGATCCAGATACATTTGTTAAATTGATGTACAGTCTACTTTCAAAAATGAGCTGGATCGAGATGATTTTATTTCATGCCACCACTTGACAAAATAAAACGGAGCAAATTCAACACACATTTTTTTTGGGCCTTATAGGCTCTATCGTTGATTATTGGTGAGGAAAAAAAAACAGCTGATAGTAGGCAGCAAGAACACACTCGGGTCGGGTCATTGAAGCAAATTTGACCTTAGGAAGCCATTTATTACTTGATTGAATCATCAAAGGTCTTTTAACAAATCCCAAATATTTTTTCAAGTTTTCAAACCTTCAACATCTTTGTCTGCATAGGAACAAGAAAACCGAAGAAGTAGTGAAAACATAGTACAATCGCCATCATGCTTTCCATGTCTTTTCAGCCAAATATAGCAATTCCCCCCCCCCCCCCACCCCCCTCCCCACACACACCCCATGTGTGGCGTTTTTGTTTTTCTAGCTATGTTGCAAAAGCGGCAGTTTAGGATTATTCTCATGCAACGCTGATAATCTGTGGCTCCGCTGGGCCTCACCGCCTCCGTCATATGAAGGGAGCTCACACACCCATTAAGCCTCTTGAGAAAGTTGGTCCTTTCGTGTGCGCAGTGTGATTAATGTACACAATCGTGGCTGCGACTAAGTGCAGTGCGAAATATTGATTGCGCACCAGATGCCGACAATGCGCAACTGCCCATTTGCGTTTGAAGGATTGGAGCGGTGGAGCAAAGTCAAAGTGGCAGAAGAGGTGATTTCCCAGTAGTCTCGTTCCAAACACTATAAGATGGTTTCGAGCACAATCATAAGGAAAAAAAAACAAAGGTTTGCACTCCTTTGGTCTCATGCCACAGGTACAATAGGTGTCAAGTTTGTTTCACTTTGGACAAGGGTGTGGTGACATTTCCCACCTTATGTGGATTTTTTTTCTATTTAATCTATTTAATTCCATGTCGGTAAGAGCTGTGTTAATTTTTTTCCCCCCCCCCCCTCCCCAAGGTGGATAAAAACAAAAGTTTCCGTTGTTTAGACCGGAGCTTTTCACCTTCTAATGGGATTAGTCTCTTCAGTAACAGGCAGAGCAAGGCATGAAGGTTAATTCCATGTCGCAACATGAAAATGACAAGAACCAGTTTTGACTCTAAATCGCATACTGTGTTTTTCAACATTTGGTGTTTATCATACCAAAACCGGTGATGATACTATCATATATTTTGGTATGATACAATCATACCAAAATGAGCAAAGATACTAATAGTATCTTTGCTCATACTAATAGTATCTTTGCTCAATGTCAAAGAACTAACAAACTACAAACTGAAAGCTGGATCCTTTGCTCATTTCAACTCCTCTTTTAAAATCTCGTGTGTGCCTCCAGGAAAACAACAACAATAACAACAACAAATGAAAGTTATCCGTCAAACTGAGCAGTGCTCATCGCCCAAGAAAGGCAATAGCAAAAGTCCTTGCTTCACATCCGCAATACCAAAACGTTTTTAAATGCTCACGTTACGCCACAGGCCAACTTGTACATTTCACTCCAACATAGTTCCTTGGCACCAGGACACCATAAGGTGGCCCCAAAGCAATTTAAATATATTACACCGAGTTTTTGCCTGAGCGCAAAAACAAGGAATGGAGTATTTCAGCCAATAAAAGGGTCCCGAAAAAAAAAAAATCCTTGCCCATATAAATCGCCATAAATAGGCAAGTTGTTCACTGCTTCAGTTTTGGTTGAACATACGGGCCGAATAGCATAGCTAATCTTCACTGGGCATCAGGGTTCACCTTCGGTCAAATTCTTGTTCCACTTCTTGCACGCCCCCCCCCCCCCCGCTGCACAGTGGGGGGCACTGTGCAGCGGCTAATCTACTGTGTATAATTCTTAACGCTTACTGGCATTCATTGCACCGTTTGGTCGCAACATTGCTTCAGCGTCAGCCGTTCTGGCCCGTGTCACCTGAATCGAAGTCGGAAAGAGAGGCGCAAGAGGTTTATTTGGACTTCAGCGAGCAGGCACCATGAACCACAGCAAGGGATGAATCGGAACCTTTTGAGTATTCCTACTATGATTATTCCGACTGGTACTCCGATAACGCAGAGCCTACAAAGCCTCCCAAAGAGTAAGTAGCGATCACCCTCGAGTTTGAAATCGGAAAAGAAGGATCGGCCATTGAATCGCCCCACAATACTGTCATACAGATCGATCAAAATGAGTTTATTTGCATGTAATTTCTCCTCCAGGGTCATTCCACCGTGTGAACCAACAGCGAATGATGCAATCTTTCACATATGCATGCTCTCTATATCGGTAAGTACACACTGAATAAGAAGCCAAGTAAAAAGCTGCTAAAACCTCCGTGAAGGACAACCTGCTTCAGCCCCCCCCACCCCAAAAAAAATACTCAGTATTATTTTGTGGTTGGACCGCGATACATTTTTGAAGTATATGTATAGTCAGCTCAAAAATATTATCTGGATCCGGATGATTTTATTGTGTGCAACCACTTGACCAAATGACATTGACTGAATTCAACAACAACAAAAATCAGTGAGCTCACGGTTCAAAGCTCTTCCAGACTTTTTTTTTTTTCATGATCAAGGGCTAGATCAATAAATTTGACTTGGCTTTGCAACCCACAGCTTCACCTATTTATTTTTCATTTTCATTTCTTCTTTGGAAATAGGATTTTAGTGAATAAGAGCTTTGCTTGGGTTAGGTGCATTGTTAAAAAAGACGCCACTTTGTTTTGCAATTTCATGGCATTGTTTTCATATGCAACTGCAGTGTCCTTTTAAAAGAAATATAACCGAGTGGTTGCTGCACTGCCGTTTGTCTATATCACCATAGGCCAAATTTATTTGGAAATACCACATCCAAATTATTAACTATTTAATAATCTCTCCAGGTTTTGGTATGATAGTACTTTTGCTCATTGAATGTCAAAGAACTAAACCTCAACTCAACTCTTGACTCAAATTTAGCGAGCACTTTAAAACAACCCCCGACCATTCTTTACAAAGTCCCGTTTCCGGACCAAAAAAATAATTCACACAACAAAGAATAGAATAAAAAATGAACGAAAACAGTCAAAGGCACAAAAAAAATGTCAAACTAAAAATCACATCTCATACGGAGTCAAAAGGCAAAGAATAAAAATCAGAGAGGAGCTCAGAGAGGTAAGGTGGGGCGAGGCCATTTATAGAATTGAAAACAAATACAATAGAATCTTCAAAAGAACTTTCAAATGTATCGGGAGCCAGTGAAGGGATGCCAGAGTAGGAGTTATGTGCTCCCTCTCAGAAGTTCCAGTCAAGAGGCGAGCAGCAGCATTTGGGACCAACTGGAGACGCTTCATGGAGGATAGGCTGACTCCACAGCAAAGTGCGTTTCAGTCATCCGACTGGGCTGGAGTGACCCAGATTTACAGTCCCATCAGTTGAAATCAGACTAAAAAAGCCTACCAACAAAATAAAAGTTCATGCGTCCTGATAAATGTGAACAGAGGCCCTTTTTCCCCCCCAGCTGGTGATTGTGCTCATTCTGGCAGCTCTGACGCGAAGAAATCAATTCTGCCGAGGATTTACACGAGGATCCTCCAGTATCTTTAGGTGAGTCCTGTTAGGTTTTTTTTGATTACCGATGATGTCCGTACGACATGGATCGTTGATGCTCCTGCATGATCTCACAGTCCAACCAACTTCCTGGATCAGACACAGAGCAAAGGTGTGGCGATGGCTGTGTTTGGACTGCTGTTCAGCAAGCTGGCCATGCTGGTGATTGCGCCTGATCCCCTGCCATTCTCCAAAGACACAGCAGCTGATATCAAAGGTGCACATTCGGAGTGCAACGAAAAGATGTCAAATATATTTACTCTAGGCGGCACAGTGACTCAGTGTTTTTACATATCCATGTCACAGTTCTGAGATTTGGGCTTTGAATCCGGACTCCAGTCTTGCTGTGTGGAGTTTGCGTGTTCTCTCTGTCCAGAAACTGGAAAATGGATTTCTAAATATGCCGTTGGACTCTTACCACTAACCCTTTAGAGAACATGTGTCAAAGTCAAGGCCCCGGGGCCAGATCTGGCCCGCCACATCATGTTATGTGCCCCGCGAAAGCAAATCAAAGATGGCAACTTTCATGATGCTTGCTAAAATCGCTGTCAAAATTTCAAATTCTCATTTGTAATAAATAAGAATGATACTGTAACCATTTTGTTGTTACCAAACCCCTCATTACAGAAACTTAAACAATAGTTGAATAAATCGTTATATGGTTTCAGTCATAACGGCCCTGCAAGGAAAACGGTAACTAAAATGTGGCCCGTGACAAAAATGAGTTTGACACCCCTGCTTTCCCAGACATGGCGGCGAAAAATGGCTTCCCCGCATTTTCACAACAAAGACGGTTTATCGAACTGTTCTCCACTATCGCCCACCCCCAACTTAAAGTTATAAGTAAAAACAACTCAGCAAATTGTCTTGGCGCAAACAGCTAGCATGCTTTGCTGTGCTAACTAACAAACTAACCATAAATGTCAATTATTTATATTTCAAAGTGGTTCAAACTTAAATGATCATTTCAGCCCCAAAAGGAGAGAGAACACGTTACAGAAACCCATGACAGACATACTGTGCAAAAAGAGACACAATTTACAAAACACATCTATCAGTTATAGCTAACAATTTCACACCGCCAAGCTAACACATCAACCTTCTATGGAATCAGATTCCATGTCTTCCATATCACCCAGAACTCAATATCAATTCTGCCGTCATGAAATATATAAGAAAACGTGTGCCTGATGTCTCGAAGAAACGACACAACGATCTCACCTCCATGTTTGCGTAGAGCTCATGAAGATAGCGGCCATCTTCTACTATCCGGTTCTCTACTACCCTCTGATGGTTTGTAGCACTCTGCAGCACAAGGCCGGTTATGCGTTTGGCTCGCTGCTCTCCGTCAGCCATTTTGGCGTTCAGCTGTGGCAAAAGTTGGACTGCCCAAAGACTCCGGAGGTAATGCATTAAGAAAACGTTTAGTTTTTTTTAACTTTCTCCTGTTTGATCCAACATCTGAGCATGTCTCCCCTTCGTTTCACAGCTGTATAAGTTCTACTCTTTGCTTGCAAGTTTACCTCAGCTGGCCTGCCTGGCGTATCTATGCGTCCGGTTTCCTTTGCTGTTTTTCAGAGGAACACAGACCGAAGAGGTGAGAAATGCTTGTTCGGCCTCTTCACTTTCAATTTGTCGAATGAGATAGTGAGCTGGAAAACGCATATTTGTTGACACTGAACGACACGTATTTGAAGCGGCAGGTTCATGATTACAATAAAGAACTTTTTGTGAGCTGATTACACAAGACCTGCGATGTTTTTTTTTTCTTTTCTTTTTCCCTCGCTCTAAGCAACCAAATACAAGGTTTTGTTTCGACATCAGATATCACTTGCATACAGTTGTGGGAACAATTTTAGCAAATAGGATGTTACGTCTGCATTCCCGTTCAAAGCATTTGACCAAAGTCGGAATTCTTTTTTTCTCGCAGGACCTCGACAGCTCCTACTACAGCGACTATGTCAAAGCCCTTCTGAAAAAGAAAGAGCCAACAGCAGTCAGGTGAATTGAAACCATTTTCCGGTTCAGCATTTAGTTAGTCCACAAGAAATGATGTCATTTAAAGGTGACGTACTGTATGTGTTCTAAGGGCCAAATAAAGCTCCCTCCCATGTTCTTAAATTGACTTCTCCAGTTATAAATTGTTGGTGAAAATCTGTGACGGGTTGTTTTTGTTGACACTCTGCAGGTCCTCGTCGTCTGATAAAGCAACACCGGTGGAGAGACTACTGGCAGTGACTAAAAGTTATATTTATATTCCAGAAAAAGGTGTGTGTGCATTTCACTTCAAAAATACGTCGGCGTTTTCATTCTGAGCTCCACTCAACTTTGTTGTTGTTTTTTTTTTGGTGTGCTTCTTTTAGTCTTTCGTTTCCCTCTAAAGCTGGCCGTGTCCGTATTTGTAGCGTTGGTGGCGATATACCATGTAAGTGATCTCATCTCTTTTATTACGATCTACTTGAAAACCGAAGAGTATCAACAACATTGTTTGATTTACATGTACCGTATTTTCCACACTAAAAGGCGCACTGGATTATGAGGCGCACCTTCAATGAATGGCCTATTTTGTACATTTTTTTCACATTTCCGCATTAAAGACGCAATCTACAATGCATCCACTAGATGGAGCTACGCTCAAGGAAATGTCAAGAGAACACTACACTACACCCTGTGTCAGTAAAACGTATTTAACAAAGCTGCGACACAGTTCACTTAACTAACAGCAAGTTAAAACATTGACTCGTTAGCGTTGAACTCTCTTGCCGCTGCTCTATTTCCGTGTTCAACTGCGAAACCGAAAGTTTGAACTCTGCGTTGTTAGCATGTCTCTAGCAAGGAGCCATTTTGGGGTTGATATATTGCCGAAATGCCCATACACAAGGCGCATCGGATTTTAAGGTGCGCTGTGAACTTTTAAGAAAATGGAAGGTTTTTAGGTGCGCCTTTTTTATTTTTTTTTGCATTACACTAAACATTTTTTTGTCTTTCAGACAGCCCTACTGTTAGTCGTCTTGGTTGTCCCGACTCTCCATATTGTCCGTGCCGGTATTGACGAGAACATTGCCTTCCTCTTACTGGGATTTGGGATCGTCCTCTCCGATGACAGAATGGAGGTTGTCCGAATTGTCACTTTCTACACTTGGCTGCTGGAAGGTTTGGGGCAATCGAATAAAAATGCATTTGGATTGATAGAGATGATCAATAATGTCCGTACGTTTTTTGTTTTTTTTTCAGTCTGCTACCTCTGTGCAATGACCCTGTCTTGTGTGGTCAGTCTGGTGATGGTCATGAGGGCCATGGTACTCCACAGGTACTGAAATTGGAGTCCGGAGCTCTCAAGAAACGATTGGACTTTTGTCTCTTTGACTGGCGACCACTCCAGAAAGTACCTTGCCCCTCGCTAAACATTATCTGGGATCGGCTCCCGCCTTAGTCGTGACCCTAGGAGGAAAAGTGGTCGAGAAAGTGGACGAATGGTCATATTGAAAGTGAGCCTTCCCATCACTCCCCTTTGTGCTCTGTGCTTCAGGTGTAACCTGAGGGGACTGTACAAGGGCGAAATCTACAACCTCTACAACAGTCAGAAGAGCCTTCGTCCATCTAAATCGGGTGTTTTGTGTTGGATGGGCTTGACTGGATACCAAGCTGCAATCGTCTGTCTGGGTACAGCTCCAAAAAAAAAAAAACAACACGTCACCATATCATCCGTGACCATCACGTGATGGAACAATGATGTCATCACAGGACCCAAGACGTCTTGAATTGAATTGAAAACACCGAAACATGCTTTGCCGAACTCATTTGCTGACACAATAGCGAGCATATTAGAAACACCGTCGAAAAACGATTCATATTTTTGTCGCGTGCCATCTTGGCAGGTATGGCGATCCAGACGGTGGTGTTTTTCATCTGCTTCTTGTTCCTGGTCTTCCTTATCATCATCCCCATCTTTTACGGACGCAACCTAATGGTTTTCGAGATTGCTGGCAAGGCTTGGTCAGTCAGCAAGTGGTCATCCATTCATTCCTTTTTTTTTTTTCATTCTTAGTGGACTAACATTTAACAAGTTTGAACCTGTGTGTGTGTGATGACTTAGGCCTGCGTGGGTGACAGTGATCCTGGTCACTGTGCTTCAGCATGTCGCTGCCAAATTTGCCTTTGTCAAAAAAGACGCTGGCACCCGAGACTTAAATAACAGGTACCGCATTCGACATTCATTTGGTGCTGTATATTTTGAGCTTGATTGCGAAACACTTCACGGTTAATAATCAAGGGAAAGAATGTTCTAAAGTATTTTTTTGGGGGGGTTTGCAGGGGGAGTTTGTTCCTTCTGACTTATCTGCTGTTTCTCATCAACACCGTGGTGGGACTCATCGTGGCGATATGGCGAATGGTCATCACGGCACTGTACAACATTGTGCATCTTGGCCGTGTCGACATCAGTCTGCTGCATCGCGCTGCAGAAGCCTATGACCCAGGTGCGGTGGAAAGGCCGCAAGCGGCAGTGACAACGCGGCACTCGGGCAAAATAGAAGCGCCATTAATTCATGATTTAATGTCCATCTAGATTAAACGGTTGACGATATTGCTGAATTCCTTCGCCCCCCCCCCCCCTCCCAACCCCCATCCCCAGCATATCACTACTACACACAATTTCTGAAGACGGAGGTGAGCCAGACACACCCGGTGTTGAAAGCTTTTTGTGGGTTGCTGCTGAACGTCACGGTTGAAGGCGGCCGAGCAGGCCAGAAAATACGAGATGCAGAGGAAGGTAGGCATTAAATTACACACACACACACACACACCCAGCACCGAGGTTATACATGACTAAAACTAAAATGGAACGAAATGAAGATGAAAATGCTTTTTTTTAAAAATACGATACAAATCTTATCTTTATAAAACGAACTGGTATAGTAGCGAAAATGTCCTTTATTTTTGTCTTGGTCAGTTAATATCTTGCATGAGCTTTTGGAGTTCATTTTAAATTCATTTAGTTCCGTTCTGACATACACCCGTAAAGAAACCATCATTTGAATTAATTTATGATACAAAACTCAATGACCTTTTTTTAAATTTATTTTTTAGACCTTTTGTCTTTGCACCACAAATATTCCATATATTAAAAAAAAATAAAACTCACACTAAAACTAATAAAAACAAAACGAAGATCACACCAATGGGCAGGAGTAAACAGATTGGGAATTCTAGTTTTAGATACATGCTAATAATCCTAAACTGCATTTGTTTCCGTGTCCACCTTCTTTCGTGCCCATAAATTATGGACTGATATATGTAAATGTTGTCCGTAATAATTATGGTTTTGTCACGTTGCGAGGTGGTGGTGGACCCCAAAAAGCAGGCAGGAGGAAGGAGCAGGGTGAACTTGACAAATTGTATTTAATAAAACACAGAGAAAACTGAATCCAAAACCAACAAAGTGCTAACAACCAAAACATATCCCAAGTATCAAACAAAACCATGACTGAAGCAAAAACTATCACTAACCGAGACATGACCGGAACAAACCTGACAGCAGCTAACAAACAAACAATGACCCGACGCTAAGTGGTTGAGCTGGAGTCCTTTTATGCTACTAATTACATAACGACCAACAGGTGTGCAGCTGCAGGGAGAGCCCTACAGTGCCACCTGTTGGTCACAAACCGAAACATGACAGGTTTTGCCTGCGGGAGCCTGGAAGTTTTCTTCTGTAGAGTAAAAAGAGGATGAAAAAAAAAAAGCTAAATTAGCATAGCCGCTTCACCTGTTGAGGAAATTACCGAAATCGGTTCAACAATTTTTGACCCAAGTTTCATATACAGTACTTGTCACCATTGAAGAATACAATCATGATTGCCAGTGACGGTCGGGTTTGATCGACTCCATTTTTACATACTTATTGTGGTTGTGCGCAAAGTGAGCACTCCATCGTACGAATAACTCTCATAATTTTGGTTATCTCATTCAGCTAAGCAGAATCAGCCCGCTGTTGGATGCGGACAAAACAGCGACAATACAAGAGACCGAGTCATAAAGCTTCAAGCACTCAAGACCGGCATGTGATTCTGTCCTCGCAGCCTGCTCTATGTTTGCAGGGATCCAAGAAAGCTCGCCGAGCAGAGCGACCGGCGGTCGTAGGATTCGCTCCCGCTGGCAGCTGGTGTACACGTTGGTCAACAACCCCTCCCTCCTGGGCTCCAGGAAGCACTTCCAGACAATGCAGAGCTTGGAGAGCGTCCTCAACGGCAGCCCAAAACGCAGCAAGCAGACAAACAGCAAGAGGGAGGCGAGCAAGGCGTCGTCCACTGAGCCGTCCAATGAGAACCAAGATAAAACCTGTTGAGAACCTCATTGCCGCAGCGCTGTAAACTATTGTCGAAATTATGTCAGAAGGGAGTCGGGCACTTAGATGATATTTGTAAAAAGAGTCAGAAGCTAGAGGTTAATTTGCATGACTGTGCTACAACACAACCACCGTCCGTGATTTATAATACGATTGAGCCTCGTTTCAATGTCCCCCGTTGACGTTTTCACCCCTACAACGTTCACATTTCAAAGTCCCGATTCCACGTACCGTATTGGCCCGAATATAAGACGGCCCTGATTATAAGACGACCCCCTCTTTTTCAAGTTTGAAAAAAGACTTTTTGAACACCAAATTAATTTTTATACAGAAAATAATTACAGTACTTCTAAAACAAATGATTATAATAATATATTTGAGAGAAAAAGCATGTTATTTTGCCTCATTCAAATCTTAATATCTGAACATTTAAATATGTAAACTAAAGTGCAATCACATTCGTAAAAATGAATGGATTCTGGTTTTTGAAATGTAAATGACATCATAACTTCTCCTCGGCTGCCGGTTAACCTGGCCGATCTTCGACCCACTTTTCTCCAGATTGTCTCTACGTTTCCCCATTTTCTGTTATCTCTTCTATTATTTTCTTCTCTTTTCTTTCTTACCGCAATTTTTTATTTTTCTTCTTCGTGCTACCGCTGTTTTTATTTTTATTGTTGTTCGTGACAGGGGTTCGCTTTGGCCTGGGGAATCAAGTTCAGCATTCGCTTCAATGGTATCTGGCGCCATCTAGCGCCATGAATGGGTATAATGTCGAGACCCCGAATATAAGACGACCCCCACTTTTTCAGTCTTATTTCAATGCAAAAAATCTGTCTTATATTCGGGCCAATACGGTAATTCATTTTCCATTTGCCGATTATGCTTACGACGAACACCTTTATAACATAAACCTCTTCATAAGGACCAGATTTTCCCCACAAAATAGAGAAAAGGTCGTCGTTACAATATTGGGAAGCTAACTGCCGCCGCCGACCTTGCTGATGAACCAAATGTCCAGCACGAGATTCCCCTCCGTTGCTTAGCAACACTACTGATCGACTCGTACATTGTTGTACTTCCAGAAGCACGGCGCGGTCTTGAGCGCAGTTGTCTATGGCGAGTAACATTTGCTGACTGAATGTTTCCAAAGAGGAAGTAGGAACACTCCTGTTGTTTGTTTCATGTCTCATAAAATCATTTTTTTTTCTTCATACGGTATACACAAATTAGTAATTGACGTGCATACTGTATAACATGTTCACGTTTATACACCTATAAACGCTCATACTGCATTATACGTCGTAGCTCGCAGCCATTTTATTGGAAAGGGTAACGAGGAACTACCGTTGGAATGTGCAGATTTGTTATGTCAGTTGAGGTACGTTGTAAGGCTCGACTGTTTTGTGCATATTACGATCACAAGTCGAAGTAACCCAACAGTGCATGTCTCGGTCATAAATGCAATGAGCAAAGCTGTTGCCATTTACAAATAAAGGTGGCGGATTTGATCTTATGATCGATGCTGCTGTCCTTAATCTATTCCAGTCAAATCTCAGTTTTCGTCCATAATCCGTTCCAGAAGGCTGTTCGAAAACCGAAATTGTTCGAAAACCAAAATCACGCTTTTTAAAATAAAAATGTTGACTGAACACGTCTGCTCACAATGGAAAGGTGACGCTTCCTCGTGTAAGGAAGGCGAGAGGAGTCAAATGGTGCATTCAGGTGCGCTTAGTTTGTTCGAGAACCGAAATTTGTTCGTCATCCGAGGCATAAAAAACTCGAAATTTTTGGTCGAAAACCAAATTGGTCGAGAACCGAGACGTTCGAAAACCGAGGTTTGACTGTAGTTGGATATTGAACATGAGGAAATTTGGTCAGTTCTGCTTTGAAGTTTTGAGACCACACCAACAAACAAAACAAAAAAAAATCAGATTTGCCTTTCTCCTTGTTCTCTGTCTCTGATGAGTCAGCCTTCATTCTCAGGAAAGTGAACGCTTCTTTGGTTGATACCGAAGCCGTCCGTTGCCCTTCGTACAAGTGCAGGAGTCCACAGGCCTGTTGTTCTTCCAAACTCACATGAGCGTCTATTGATCGGAACTGATCAATTGCGGCATGACAACAGGATGAAGGAGGTCAGAGTTCCTTTTTGGTAAAACAAGACAGTAGAGCATCAACGAGCTTCTTGCTACCGCACGTTATTTAAGCGACACGTGTCACAAAGTCAACCAATTTTCAACCTTTACTGAGATTGTGTGTGTGTGTGTGTGTGTGTGTGTGTGTGTGTGTGTGTGTGTGTAAAACTGGACTGAACACACACTCATGAGTACTTTCACAGTTTTTTTTTTACTGTTTTCGAAACAATTGCACCAAATGATAACAAAAAATTTTTTGAACAGCAACTCAACATTTCGGTCATGTCATCGCAATGGTTGGTTGTGTTCAGAACCATGGCGGCTCGGGGGAAGGTCAAAATGTCAGTTCGCTTTTCTACTGGACAACACGCTCTATTCAATCAGTGTGGCAAATATGTCGTTTTTGATACAGAGTGAATAAAAAATAAAGAAATCAGGGAATATGAGGCTTTTCAAAAATAGCAGTGTCAGCAAAAAAAATCTCTCTCTCTCTCTCTCTATATATATATATATATATTTATATATAAAATCAATTGACCGTAAAAACGGAAAACCGGTTGCGGAAGCGGTTTGCTGTGAATCACTGAATATCTTTTTGGCTAGCAAGCGTGCCCGACAGTAGCTTCGCATCTGTGTTGCAAGAAGTTAACCAACTTTTGAAACCTTTTTCGTGATATTCCAGCCAAGGGTGATTCAACATTCTGCAATTCTTATTTTTGCCTTTTTGATGTCACCCCACAAATTCTTCATCATGAAGGTCCCGGAAGAAACACATCAAACGTGATTTTAAGGATGAGCTTTGCTTGGTATTTTTAAAACACGCTGCTGTTATTCTGAACACGGCTGGATGTTTTTGAACGTTGTGCCACGGTATGCACATCAGATAGCTGTCAAAGAGCCTTCAAAGTATCCTGATAAGAAGATAATGGACATGGATTACATATGGGACATTGTCATCTTTTACGCTTATCTATTTTTTTTTTGCTACACGTTTGCAATTTTCAAGACGTATGGTTTCGCAATACAGTCAAGCCTCGGTTTTCGAACGTCTCGGTTCTCGTCCAATTCGGTTTTCGACCAAAAATTTCGATTTTTTTTTTTTATGCCTCGGATGACGAACAAATTTCGGTTCTCGAACAAACTGAGCGCACTTGAATGCACCATTTGACTCCTCTCGCCTTCCTTACACGAGGAAGTGACGCTTCCTCGTGTTGCTTTCCATTGTGAGAGGATGTGTTCAGTCAACATTTTTATTTTAAAAAGACCGTGGTTTCGGTTTTTGAACAATTTCGGTTTACGAACAGCCTTCTGCAACGGATTATGGACGAAAACCGAGGTTTGACTGTATAGGCCACTTTGTTTGATTAAAAGTGTGCCTCTTTTCTTATTTTCTTAACACTGTCCGATTGTCTAATTAGTGAGTGGTAAGTTTTTTGTTTTGTTTTGTTTTTTGGTCCTTCAATCGGCACTAGAGCGCATCCACAAAACACAACACACAAACGTGGCGAACGTCACCGGCACAAAGTGAAACAACAGCAGCGTTACATTTGACCAAGTGCACTTTGTCGTATTTCTAATTGCTCGCGATATTGACCGCCTTCGGCCCCCAAAGGAAGCCGATCGCTAAAGTCCGACCCCACCTCGCAGTCATCCAAATTCCCTCTTGACAGGGACAACGTGACGGTCTCCGTCATGACGCTTTCTTCCGTATCGGCCTCTTTCTCTCCATCCAAACTCTCGGTCGCCCCGTCGTCTTCGCCCAGCGGATCGATATTCCTCCGGGACTCAGCTAGCGGTGCGATGTTGACGTTGGTGGCCCGGGTCCTCTCCATCTGGTACTGGTCTCTGGCCTTGAGGATCAACTTGCACGTTTTGTTGTGGTATTTGTACACCAAGTGGAAGCACATGGCTCCGAGAAGAGGAACGGTGGACACAGTCAGAAGGCAGATGCTGACCGAGATGATGATGATCAGATTGGGGATTTTCTTTTTGGTGGTGAAGAGCACTTGCACCTCGCAGTCTTCGCCCTTATAGGTCAAACACAGGGAGTAGTTGGTACCGGGCCGCAAATCACTGAGCAGGTAGGTGCTGAGGCCCTCTTTAACCAGCGACCACAGCACGGGTGAGTGTTTATGCTCGGTGGTAACGCACAGATAGAGTCCTCGCGAAGCCAAGTCCTCCTCGTGATTCGCGGTGGCGTTACGAGAGCTCTCCGAAGCGCCCACAATGGCGGCCGTCCGGTTGGCCCGCTTGTCTCTGGGTATGAGAAGCGGGTTGAGTCGTATGGTTGCCTCCGTTTCGGACACCCACAGGGCAATGACGCCAAAGTCGAACACGTGGTCCTTTGCGTCGTCCGAGCTCCCGTTCAAGACGTGGCTCGAGATGTGTCGTTTTTTTGCGTTCGATCCGCATTTGGATGCACTTATTATCTCGTCGAAAGACTCGGGGGTGATCTCTCCAGTGGGCAGATTTGGGTCGGATACAGAATCGAAATCAGACATTGCAGTTATTGGTTGGAGTTGTTGTTGAGTTGTACCGGAAAGAGCGCTTGTGATCTTTGCGTGCTTTGCTGATGTTTGTTTTGGTGAAGGCGCCACTTGGACAGAAAGGAATCTGCTGCAGTGCCAAATTCGTTTGAGGCAGAGCAGCTGTAGTTGCCTGCGACTTCTGCGCTTAGCGGCGAGATGATAAGGGTTCCGTTATTAAAGATCTGGACGGAATTATTTGACCATAGAGACCTTTCACTTGATTCATGTTCGTTCAGTTCTTGCGCTCGACTGCGAATATCCCACGTAACCGATGGCTTCGGGTTTCCATGAGACTCACAGTTTAAGACCAAAGCATCGCCCTCGTGCAAAGTTGTTCCATCAATATTTGGTTCGGTCCGTATCGTCACATTCGGGTGCGCGCATTTGATGTCGGGCAAGTTCATGATCGTTTCTCCCCGAAGTGTCGCTGGAGTTGCGCAACTGATCAAGTTCTGCTCGGGGATGGAGATGCTCGTCGTTGACAGCCAATCTCGAAACCAGTTGACGTAACAAGTGCACGCAAAAGGATTGCTGAAGATCTGGAAGTGGGATAGGGAAACCAAAGCGTCAAACGTCCCCTCGGCTATCGTTAAGAACTTGTTGTTGTTCAGGCGAAGGGACCTCAGGTTTTGGAGATTCACGAAAGCATCTGCGGGCAGATTGACCAACTCGTTGTGGTTCATCTTCAGCAACTGCAAGCCAGTGAGATTCCGCAGATCCTTCCACGGAAAGTCGACCATTTTATTATGACTGATGTCCAAATTACGAAGAAGAACCATGGGCGCGAGGCTTCCCGGCTCAACGGAGACGATCTCATTGTGGGACATCCACAGCGACATCGTCTGGGTGACATTGCGAAAGATGCCTTGTGGCACCGAACGGATTTTGTTTGCTGAGAAAATAACAATGTTGACATTGCGAGGCAAGCCCGTTGGGATGTCAACCAAGTCTCTGTCGGGGCATTCCGCAAAGGAACGTCCGTATTTAATTGAGCAGGTACAAACTGTTGGACATCCGAGTAAGGCACCGAAGAGTGTGGAGATCACCATCGAGAAGTACAGCACTCTGGCGGCCATTTTCAGCTCCTGTCAAGGAATGACAACCTTTATTACATTTTATTCACCAAACTTGTTTCACACCAAAAAGGTCTCATGGTCCAATAATCCAATAAATACATAATAAAATAAAATAAAATAAAATTAAATAAATAAATAAATACATGCGTGAATAAATAAATAAAAAATAGCCTACCGGGGTTAATGGCTGGCTTACTTGCATGAAAAATAATCCGGAAACAAAAGACAAGAAAGAGGGTCTGCAAAAGTGGCCTCAAATTCTTGTACAGTCAAACCTCGGTTTTCGAACATCTCTGTTCTCGACCAAATCGGTTTTCGACCAAAAATTTCGAGTTTTTTTTATGCCTCGGATGACGACCGAAAATCGGTTCTCGACCAAACTCAAGTTTGCACTTGAATGCACCACTTGACTCCTCTCGCCTTCCTTACACGAGGAAGTGATGCTTCCTCGTGTCGCTTTCCATTGTGAGCAGACGTGTCCATAAAGATTTTTTTTTTTTAAAGAGCGCGGTTTCGGTTTTAGAACAAATCGGGTTTTTTCAAACAGCCTTCTGGAACGGATTATGGTCGAGAACCGAGGTATGACTGTACTTTGATGTCACTGGGGTAAGGAGAATCATTCATTCATTCATTCATTCATTTTCCGAACCGCTTGATCCTCACTAGGGTCGCGGGGTAAGGAGAATCAATGCTTGCAAATCAGTTACAGAGCAATTATTGGCTGTTTTTAGTTTGGAGGACAAGTCATTTCATTGATACGGAGCCGCTCCGTACATTGACATCCTATTAAGAAAAGAAAAAAAAAAAGGATGGGAACTGCACAGTTACTGTGTCCTCGTTGCCCGCGGATATATTTAGAACAGATGATTCTGTCTATACAGGGCATTTCAAAAGGACAATTCAACTCCTCTTTACAATGCATGCAATCAATATCGTGGCATGTTTATCAAAGACAAGTCGGTCACAACAAGAGAGAAAGTCCAAAATAGTCTCACTGAGAAACAACATCGAACTGTGACGAATCACACACGTTCCTGCTGTGTCCCTGCTCCGGATTCTGTTTAGATGACACAAACAGTGGGAAGAGTCTGGTTTCAAACTACGCAACAGCTTCTTCCGACGCTGCGTGTCCTTGGTGCAGGGCCGGGCAGGTGGGGGGGGGGGGGGGGGGAAGCTGCGCTGCAGATGTTTGCAAACACGGCACATCGCATCCGGTCTCACCGTTCCAAAACGTCAAACTGTGAGCGTTCCGAGACGGTCAACAATCGATGCCGGTGGCGGTTAATGACAGCGCCAAAGATTGCTGAGGACGGGAGGTAAGACGAGCTTGGGGTATATGCAAGCTCTCTTACCTGCCTTCAATTGCTTGCTCACACGGGGGAGGAGGTGCTGCGACAACGCGTCCACGTTTCTGCCAGTCCAAAAACAGCACCTGGCGATTTGAAGTTAGAAGGCTGACGACGAAAACACGTCTTGCTGTCTTCTAGCTGTTAAGTCCCCCTCACAACCCCCTCACGCCTTCCCAACACCCCCGCCACCGAGACAGATGCATGGACTTGCCCCCTAAAAAAAAAACGTCTTAAAGAGAAATCGACCCCCTTCGCCATCATCACTTTGCAAGATATAATCCTCATTTTCATTCTCTACCAATGATATTAAAAAAACCTGTATTCTAGGACTTAAAAAATATATTGTTCCGTTTTGATTGACCCAGGCTGAGGTAATTCTTTGTGTAAACCCTCAGCGCGATGGATTTCTGAAAAATATTACGATGGTGTCTCATTATGATGTTTAATTAAAAATAGTCTTAATACTCGTTCAAACTATTATTACGTTTGTGGTTAAAACTGTTTAGAATTGAGTTAACTTAACTATTCAAAGACCGGAAAGGAGACCCAATTGGCTCCCATCGTTCCATTCCCACGGGGCCAATAGTGACCTCGGCAAACCGCAACGAACATTCCAGCGATGACCGCCTTCAAATGTAACGCTCCTGATGGCCCACTAGATGGCACTGTTTGCTTGAAGAGCTTTCTTTGAGGAAACCATTTTACAGTACCGTACAGTACTTGACCCTTTTTCTTGTCGGCTCACCCGCAGTCTTTGACAAAACCTTCCATGTCCCCAAATTATTCTTAAATTATTCTGAGTTGCCTGCCGATTACAATGGGAAGTGATTCTGGGTGGGTCGTAAATTGACGGAAAGTCTTTGGTTTATGACGCTACCAACACACATCGCACTGCTTTTCATGTTTATGTGTTTGTAAGCTTATGTTATGTTCTGAATGATTATCATTTTATGTTTGAGCATCATATTATTTCGTGTTTAGAATACCTAAATTATATTTTGTTGTTTAATAATTGCCTAGACATGTTTATATGTTAATCGGTTCTGATTGGCTGTTGAAGTAAGAGAAACAGGAAGTGATTTTAGTTACGAGGAGAGTTGTGTGCGGTGAATATGTCTTTTTCCCCCCTTTGAATAAAACTGCATTTAAAGGATTTCATCTCTCCTTTTGCCGTTCGTAAAGTAGAGCTATACACTAAAAACAACGAACCTCTCAACTTACAATGTTTTATACCAATAACAGTCGTTACTATAATTGAGATTTATATGTAATATATGGAAATATCTGCAATTGGCAAATAGCTTACCTTTGGTTTCATGGGCACATCACTTTCGTCCTCCCCCTCTTCTTCATTGCCTTCTCTAAGTCCCCTATAGTTGTTCACGAACAACCTAAGGTGGGCTCAGACCGAGAGCACGTGATGGTCATTCTTTAAAAATGCATTTATACGGATATTCTGTCTATTACCGTCAGGAATGAACGATCATATCAAATGGAGAGAGTTCACTCCTTTCTCAGTGCATGAGGCAAACTTGGAATATCATCATCCTATCAAATAATCCTTTTCTCTACTGTAAAAGAGCATTGGCAGTGAAGTCAGTGATGTTGTGTCGGCGTTGATGAAAGCCGTCTCCCGCTGACATGGCCCTGCATGACAGGACACTGAAAGATTGATGAGCTACAGCGGTTTTGCGGGATCTAAGGAAGACTTCTCCTCCTTATACACATTCAAACTTGATACAAAGGCATCGGAGAAAGAAAAAAAAAAAAATAAGTGCAGTCATGTGCCACTTTGCATCAGAATCCAGCCGAGGCAGAATTTAATCAAGTCGTCTTCCATTTTTCACCCAGCTGGAAAATTAAAGAGATCACATGTGTCAATGGAAATTGCACCGAGGCTTCCGCTCATTCCCACCTCCTCGCCTGCCGTGTGCTCCAGCCATTTCCCCGGTAACTTACACCCCTCACTGGAGGATAGCAATGTGATTTTGGCAGTAATGCACTTCTATTGCTCCTCCTGTGATGCCCTGCGGTATCACTGACTATCACGGTGCAGGATGGAGAGCTTTGGAGGGCTTTGGAGAGCCTCATTTACCTTCATAATCTCCCACAGTCATTGACATGCTGGCATAGTGAGAACCACACTCGTGCACACAATGTACGGAGAGAGAGAGGGGACATGTCCAAACAGGCCTCATAGATGGCTGAGTGCAGACAGAATTAACATAGTGAAGACTCTGCATTATGCAAATTGTTATGCTTGCTCTCTCTGACAGAGCTGGTAAATGGGATGACGCTTTATGAAGAAGCAAGCGGATCAGTGCATTTAATACCTCTCTGATAGGAGCCCCCAGCACCCCTCTCCTGTAATATGGCTCGGCTGAACTGCTCGCTTTCCACATGTCACGGTGATCGTCATCTTTCAGGCTGGGAGAAAATCGGACACTGAAACGGGATTAGCCGGCAGATGAACATGCGATGTTGGGCAATTACGAGGGGGCATCATGCTCGAATATTTCATTTCAAATCAAAAGTGGTCGTTTTGGGGATGTTTGCCATCCCGTGGAGAAATAACGATTGTCAGCAAGGTCAGCCGTTTGGAAATAAAGGAGAATAAATCCTGTTACGTTGGATAAGGTTGAGTGAAATAGGGCTGTCGAGCAAGACCGCACACGCACGCACACAAACCCATGGCCTTGGCTTTGTTCTAAAGCTCTTTTTTTTTTTTTTTTTTTTAGAGTTACACAGGCTCCATTTACTCCTGATTGCCTGTGACTGGTGACCCTTGAACCCAATCCAACACAGGTACAGCGGGAGGACCCATCAATGCCTGGCAGCAGTTTTTTTTTTTTTTTAATACCTCTAGCCTGCTGGATAAATGATGCCCTTGGTGGACACACAAGTACAAAGTGAAACACAAACACTGGAGACAAGACAGAAAAGGACCAAATTCCATCTTTTTTACCGGCCCGTTGATCATGAATTGATTACACGACTCGATACTGTAAAGCCTATCCCAGCAGTCTTCGGGCAGTAGGCGAGGGACAACCTCCATCGCAGGGCACACATAGAGATGAACAACCATCGTGCTTCCCACCTAGCCATCGCCTACCGTGCATGTTTTTGGAATGTGGGAGGAAACCAGAGTACCCGGAGAAAACCCACGCAGGCACGGAGAGGACATGCAAACTCCACACAGGGAGGCCGGAACTGTAATTGAACCTCTGCACTGTGAGGTCAAAGCGCTAACCACTGGACTACTGGGCTGCCTTGAATGGACTCTGTTTGTCCTAAAATATTGTGTCTCTTGGCAAGCGCCATCTTGCAGCCCAGCCTACGAGACGCAAATTTTTTCGACAGTGCACGCGTGTCGCCTTATCTGGTGCGCATTTATGCAAGAGATCGCTTTATCCTGGGGGGAAAAAAAATGACATTATGTCGTTATTTTGCTGATTGCTTCTTATTTGGTTCGGGTAGTGGATCTTTTATACATACATTGAAAAATAAATATACATTAACTCATTCAGTACCAGCCAATTCTAGACCAAGTCTGAAAAGACGTTTAAAAACGTCTTTGGGAGTGAATGAGTTAAGAGCACTTGTTTTACAGAGACGTTTTTGTTCTGTTTTTGGAGCATAAATATTGGAGCTCATACCATGCATCCATGCATATGCACAGTAAGTGATGAAAAATTCTGATGTTTCACGTTGAAAACGCTCAAATTTGCAGTTCTTAGTCTTAACCTTTTCCTGTTCTCCACCTACTCTCTCCATTACAGATCGAGCCAACTTTGTTGGGCTTCCAAGCACCCGGGACAGCACCGGCTGACCCCCCCCCCCCCCCCTCTCATACCTTCCCATCGCACATAAATGCATTCATCTCATCCTCTCCGGCCAGCGAGGTCACAGTCTTATCGTGTCCTGTGCTGTTGCTGTCAGCTCAGCAGCCACAAACCATAACTTGCAAGCGCGAGCGGGAGCGCCGAGCGGTCAGGGGATGAGGAACAAGAGAACGGAGGGAAAGAAAGAGGGGAAGACGAAAAAAGCATGGGTGTCAAGGGGGGGGGGGAAGGAAATGTGAAAAGAGTGGCAGGCATATCCTGCAGAAGACCATCGTTGGAAAATGCACTCCAGATTTTAAGGTCACAATATTGCGGCTGTTTGTGCTTTATAACTGATGACGATCTTAAGTTAACACGGGGACACAATTTATGTGTTGGTTCATAGCCTCTTAGAATATAGGAATCAACTTTTCCTTTTTTTTTCCAATCACAATTATGACTTCAAGAGCTCTGGGACGTTCATGCATCAATCTTTGTGCACTTTTCTGCACAACCAATTTGAAATAATCTCCATTTTTATTCAATTTTTATTAATAGGGTGTGGGGGGAAAAAAAATCACCAGTTATTAAAAGAAAAAATCCATTCATGAACGGATTATTAAAAGTTGTCAGTGAAGCATTCGAAACAAGAGGAGGGAAAAAAGATTCTCTTACAATGCATTTTGAACAAAAAGAATCATTAAATGTGTGTGTGGAGGGGGGAATAGAAAGGAAAAAGAAACAAAAGAGTAAGTGAGTTGGAGCTGCTGTAGCGGGATGCTTACCCATGAAGAAGAAATGCTCTTATCAGACAACCCGCATGGTAAAAAAAAAAAAAAAACAAAAGAAAAATGAGTGGAAGCCTCAGGTGGACATTTGCTGGCCTTGAAGACAGCAAAATTAACATTAAATCACACTAAATCTTCTGGGTTCTTATTTTTCCCAAAATAGCTTGCAGTGTTCTACACCACTGTAAAGAACAACGGCCATAATAAAAAAATAATAATGACAGTGATAATGTTCATGAGGGATGGGAGAGTACCATTCCCAGGTATTGATCTCAGAACGATACTGGCCTTATTTTAAGATCATCATGGAGTAGCTCATCTTCCGCAGGAGTTGGTGCTATGCAGTGTGAGTAGGCCAATCATCATCTGCATCAGAATTAAAAGTTTTTCTACACTTTTTTTTGGTCATTGTGTTAAATTAAGTTTTATATCTCAAAAGTTTGAGCGGTATCGGTACTTGATATCAATGAGGTGTCAAAGAGGAAGCCCTGGTATCGGTCTGGGCAAAAAAATATTTAAAAATACTGGCCATTAAGATTCTTGAAAATGTCCGTTGATACGGCTCTCGCAGCTGTCGATGACATCTGTAGTGGTTGATGGAAAACACAACTTGTAGTTGCCTGCAGTTAACGCTAGATGTAGCTAAAGAGGCTGTGGAAATTGAATAGCATCACCTTTGTACGTCTGACCAGAAAATCACTACACGTGTTCAAATTGAATAGATTTGGCGTGCCTCGGAAAGGAAACCAGGTTGTGGAATGATGAAAAGGGGGTGGGGGTGGGGGGGCAGGGTGAAGGAATGTGTGTAGGGGTTGGGGATGGGGGGGGGTCCGCAATATAACGCCTCTTCCTGCCACGGGAGGTGTTTTACATTGCAGCCGTCACATGCTTTCACCAGAGTGCGCTTAATTAAGCACATCAGTTTCTTAATGTGATCACTTTTAATTAAAAGGGAATTTAATCGGGAGCGGTAACAGGAGGCTAGTAGCGGTGACAGTCGAGAGAGGGATGTGAGGAGGTCACGCCACAGCAGGCAAGTGTGTGTGTGTGTGTGTGTGTGTGTGTGTGTGTGTGTGTGTGTGTGTGTGTGTGTGTGTGTGTGTGTGTGTGCGCGCCCAGAGCTGAAGCAGCCTGGTTTCCCTCACTTCAGATTTGTGGGTGCGTCTAATTAATATGGATGAAGCATGAAGCCTTTTGGACTTTGGTGCCTCTCATTTCATGACTATTAATGATTTTAATGAACTGGGCTAATAAGGCCGTTTTTCTCCGTCGAGCTCGAGAGGGGCTGTCCGACACACGGCAGGGTCACGAGGACGGACCCTCCAACGCCTTCACTTGGGAAATTAAAACAGCATTCACGAACCCATTAACGTCGTCGTGTCTCCGCACTCATCGGCTGGGAGCGTCGCGTGATGCGGTTTTTTTCATGGAGGAATGCAACGCAGGCAATTTGAGGGCACAAGTCACGTGGGCGTTTGTTTCGGACTGGAAGAGACATTTTTAATGTGAGTCTAAAGTCCCATCTAGCGATGCATGCTGAGTCTATAGATTTTTTATTTATTTTTTTAATCAAGAGGCCACGGAAAACAAACACTCGCTAATGCTTACATTTGATGGTGACGCATTATGGAAAGTTGACTTGTAAATTGCTTGCGTGCAAATAGTTGCCAAAATGCCTGCCAATGCATCAAGTGTGAAATTAACCCTCATGCAGTATTTTTAAGCGGCTGCATGAAGGAGGATTGTCCCAAAAATGTCCCTCTTCCAATGTGCAACAACTTTTTTCACTTTTAATTTTTTTTCACTTTCAACCCCTCAAAATGTTCAGTGGGAATTGGCCAAGACATAGATATACATCCTATGCCAAATTTCAGCTTCGTGGAGTTATTTTTCACTGTTTAGTCTGTGGTGTCCATTTGTCCAACAATCCAAAATCGTCCAAAGTGTCCGAAATGTCCAATTTTGGGATAGTTACTGCATGGGGGTTAAACAAATACAAACAGGTCTCTCTCCGACAACGTGTCTTCTTTTCGGCGTTCGGCTCGAGAGGCGTTCAAAGACCTCAGGCCTAATCGTGTAAATGAATCATATCATGTGGATAATTTACATCACGACCAGCCCTCACACCGAGTTTCTCCGCCCCTGGTATGACAAGATTGGCTGTGGCGAAGTTCCAGAGAGACTTTCAAGTGACTGCCGATGTGGGCCCATTCACTGCTTCCCCCTACGAGTTGGACGGCTTTTAATTGTCTTTTCTGACTGCTTCTGCCACGTGAAAGAGGAAACATTCAAACGGCGTCCTGAATGCGCACCGTGATGTCAGAGATGAATATTGAGGTGTGTTCAGTTTGATTGTCTCGGATGCTGTTTTCAACTCCGTTTCATTTCAATGATCAAAACCCGTTGTCGGTTTGCGCTGGCCCGCGGATCAAGCGTTCCCAACCTCAGATGACAAGTCTTTGTTTCACCAATACATAAAAAAATACTGTAATGCTCTTTATCTTTCATGTTCATCTTTCATGAGTCAGCCAATCCTCCATGAAGCGTCTCCAGTTGGTCCAGAATGCTGCTGCTTGCCTCTTGACTCCTACTCTGGCAACCCTTCACTGGCTCCCGATACATTTTAGAGTTCTTTTTAAGACCCTATTATTTATTTTTAAATCTTGAAATGATATCTGTCTAATATGACACAAGACCTGAGGCGAGTCATACTTTGATTGTCATCTTCAAAGTTTTGCTTTGTTGATTCGCGGAGTAACTCTTGTCCGTCTCTCCTTAGCGTGAAGGCTTGCGACCTTTGCTGCCATTTCATACGGAAGGCGGCAGCAGTGAGGGATGGCGTCGATCCCCCACAGGGGCTCCTGGATACTCTGGCTCACACTGATAGGAAGGCATTGATTATCGCTACCACGCAGCGACAAATAGGCTGTCGAACCCGCGTCCACCAATCACGGCTCAACCCGAACCGGGCCCGGAGCACACTCATCCTTGACTTCACTCTCACATCACCCCTCTCTCTTTTCTTGACTGGCTGGGTCACATCGTGGCAGAGTTGTTGGCCTTGGGTGTGGAGATTTACAGCGCTTTGTGGCCATCTGTTATGTAGCGAGCGCGGGGCGTTCAGGCTCCTTCGCCTTCTTCAGCTTGTTGCTTTGTATTGTAAATGTGCCATTTGCATTCATGAAGGTATTTACATGCATTCGCCAGCAACAGACGACGTATGCTACTCGGATCACATTGTACAGAGCCGCACGTTGTCGCGACTTTCCTTGAAGGCACGACTCACCTCAAAATGTCCGATACGATGAAGTCACATTAATTATACTGGTCAACGAATTATATACCAGTAAGTAAACTTGAGAGCATTTTCTTGCCCCGATTCCAAATTTGAATTTCTCTATATTGAAAAATGGACAAATACAGTCAAACCTCGGTTTTCGGACGTCTCAGTTCTCGTCCAATTCGTTTTACGACCAAAAATGTAGAGTTTTTTATGCCTCGGATGACAAACAAATTTCGGTTCTCGAACAAACTGAGCGCACTTGAATGCACCATTCGACCACTCTCGCCTTCCTTACATGACGCTTCCTCGTGTAGACGGGGAAGTGACGCTTCCTCGTGTTGCTTTCCATTGTGAGCAGACGTGTTCAGTAAACATTTTTATTTTAAAAAGAGCGTGGTTTCGGTTTTTGAATAATTTCGGTTTGCAAACATTCTTCTGGAATGAATTATGGGCGAAAACCGAGGTTTGACTGTATATGAATTAACATGGATATCATCAATAATTCAGCAGAGAGGACTGCAAGACCGGCTGGAGGTTACAGGAAGTCATTTTCAACTAAAAAGGGGAAAAATTTCCGTGGGATGACACGCTATGTCAATACGCCGGTGTAAGCTACCCTCCAATATGTTGTCAAGTAAGTGATTTTGCGGTTTTGTAAAGCTTTTTCAGTTGTTGAACTATGTCTGTTTTGTTTTGGGTTTTTTTGCGCAAAAGTGCATTGAATAACCCATTCAAGTTGATTCAGAACTTCAGTTGACAAATAGTGAATGCGGATTTTGGATGCAAGTCGGTGGCAGGTTTGAGGGCATCCTCAATAGATAGAAAAGCAACATGTTGACATCTTTCTGAGACGAAACGTTTTTCATGTTCACGAGGGCTCCGCCTGATTGAGGTCAAAGTCCATTCAAAAGGAGTCATTAAAACAACTTTTTATTTTATTTTATTTTTTTTTAGGGCCTTTGAAATGTCTTCGCAGCTTTAGAGCAACGAGCGTTTAAATGTTTGGCAATTAGCATCCCAAACTCAACACTTAACGCCGTTGGACGCACCTGACACCGCTGAACTCGCAGCTCTGCACTTCACAATGAGTGAATGAGTATAATAACAGCACGGGAACATTACGGGGGGGGGGGGGGGGATAAATGTCTCCAGTCGACTGGCATTTAGCGGCGAGCTCCTCTGTATGCCGGAGACGTGCCTGGTCTCCTCGAGCCCTTTGGCTGCTCATATTGTGCTCTTCATTTTGATGGGTGAGCGAGTCAAGCCAATACAAGCCTGCTAGCTTTTACATCTCCCTTTATTATGGTAACTCATTTGTCCTTTTGACCGCACGTGGTTAGCTCAGGTGTGTGTGCGCGGGGTCTCCCGTAGCCAGAACTGCTAGCGCTTTCCTCAAGTATTTTATTTGGACTTTATCGAATCCCACAGTGACAAACTCATTATTTTTTCTATGCTTGTAAAGACTGATTGCCTCTTTTTTAATTAAGCAAGATTGTTAATTAGGTTTTGGGCGCACAAACAGCCTGTCGAGGTAATAAAGTAACGGAATTGGTTTGTGACGAAAGTGCGGGTATGCGCGCGGATAGAGAGAGAGAGGCAAGGTTGTGCTGTCGAGACGGATGCTATTTGTTGGTCTATTGTTACTCAGCTCAAGACGAATAGCAGCGAAAAGAAAAGCTTTGCCACAAGGCAAATACTTTGTTCATATTACTCACCGCTGACATCCTATTTTCGTGTCGCGGCTGCTGTTTGACTGTCAAACGTTAGCCTCATCCCATGTCGCCTCACGACGAGGACGTGCGCCGAACGGCAACGGTGCGCCGTCGCACAGATGGGAGGACAGAAGCGATCCATTTCAGCCCGACGCTTTGTGCGCTTGCATCTTTTAGCAAGGTAATTTGCGACGTGTGCGTCAATATATCATAGGCCCCTTTAAATTGAGCTTTGAGGCACAAAGGGAAGGGCAAACAAGATGGACACAGAAATCAATCTGGCCGCTGATAACACAAAGTGAACGCACATTTCTGGCACTCGGGGAATTGACAAGGAGCCTGCACAGGGGCAGCGTCGGCCTATCTTCCTGCCACGTGAAAACAATCATCACTGACATGTCGTACATAAGGCATCGGGCGTGTTCAGATAAGGCTCCTGAGTCCCGATCAAGCCAAAAGAAAAAAAAATGCCACGTGATTGGAGGGGACAAAAATGAAAGGACAAATACAAAAGGCACCAATTATTGAGGCCACGTGAATCAAACCAGCACTCACAAAAAGCGTATGAATCTACAGCCAAACCTCGGTTTTCGTCCATAATCCGTTCCAGAAGGCTGTTGGAAAACCGAAAACGTTCGAAAATCGAAACCACGCTCTTTTTAAAATAAAAATGTTTACTGAACACGTCTGCTCACAATGGAAAGCAACACGAGGAAGCGTCACTTCCTCGTGTAAGGAAGGCGAGAGGAGTCAAATGGTGCATTCAAGTGCGCTCAGTTTGTTCGAGAACCGAAATTTGTTCGTCATCCGAGGCATAAAAAACTTGAAATTTTTGGTTGAAAACTGAATTGGTCGAGAACCGAGACGTTCGAAAACCGAGCTTTGACTGTACTATTAATCGTCTTGGTGTGGTACATCCATCCATCCATCCATCCATTTTCTAATCCACTTCTTACGGTTACGGTTTCAGTCATGTTTCGGTCACTGTTATGTTTTAGCTTTAGTCATGTTTTTTTTTTAATACTTTGGATTCGTTTTGTTGTTAGTACTTTTTTTGTTGAGGATTTAGTTTTCGGTGTTTTATCAATACACTTCTTCCAAGTACACGCTGATCCTCCCTCCTTCCTGCTTTTTGGGGTCCACCACCACCTTGCAACGTGACAGAGACAATCATTGCTCGATGAGTAATTACTGTACAATTGAGCCGAATGAATTCTGCCTGGCAACAGACAGCATTTCATTGCTGCCTGTTGCCATGTGTGATTAGGACAAAAGATTCAGAGCAATTTTTATTAAGGTTTATAATGACTACTGTCGGTCTTGTGGCTTATTTTGTCTGTCGGATTTAACGTGGCAGCACGGTGCCCTAGTGGTTAGCATGTCTGCCTCATAGTCCAAAGGTTCCGGTGTCCAATATCGGCTCAGTTCTTCCAGTGTGGAGTTTTCATGTTCTCCCTCTGCTGGCTTTGGGGGTTTCCTGGTCTTCTTGCTCCCGCCCACGTTCCAAAAACATGCTACCTGAATTGAAGACTCAATTGTCCATAGATGAGAGTTGTTTTTCCATATGCGCCCTGCGAGTGGCGAGCATCCGGGATGCAACCCTAACATTATCTTTACAAGAGGAATTGGAGACACTTAGAGTGAGTTTTCTTGGTCTGAAGCCCATTGACCGTAAGTGGCTGGTGCCCCACTTCTTTTTTTTTTTTTCAGATGAAATTGGCACAAGAAGGATGAGTGGCTCAGAATGCACTCGGTGACACAAGATTTCCTTTATCGGCAATGGGACGTGGTGCCCCTGCCCTGATTCCTTTCCTGGATGCGATGCCCTTGAGCAAGCACCTCAGTGTGCCACTGATGAGGCATGCGAGAGCGTATATAAGCGTGGATGTGTGTGAGTTCACCCCCGGCGCGGGGCCAAAATGTCACATATGCACGGTCACGATAATCAACAACAGATTAAAATAATGGGAGAAGTGCAACGATTAATCAATTAATCGACAACTAATCGCATAGCCTCCAGCACGCCCTGCGACCCTTGTGAGGAGAAGCGGATCAGAAGATGGATGGAGGTATGGATAATCACTGATCAAAATAGTCAATAATTATTTTTAATTGTAATCGATGATTTTTTTTTTTTTTTCAAATTATCTGACTTCTCAATAGTAAATACGGTCAACAATTTTAGGCGACTATCAACTGTTTTCACCTGATATTGCATGTCTGGAAAATGATTGCTGAACAATTTACGTGTACAGACAGCCTAATAATAAATGCGTGTGTGTGTGTGTGTGTGTGTGTGTGTGTGTGTGAGAACGCGATTAAAAAAAGAGCAGCAGCTTGACTTTCTGGAGAAGAGTGAAACTAAAAGGAGCAGAGCAGCCACATTTCTCTTGTTTGCTGTGCACATGTCAGCCCTGCCTGCGAGCTACTATTGATCTGAAGCATATTAGGTCCGCACTGGGGGACTAAACGCGGCCTACGGAGTTCCGCCACAGTCATGCAGCCGGTTAAAGATGAGCATTTGGCCAACGACCTCAGCAGAAAAGACTGCGCAGGAAGAGAATGTTTTCTTTCCTTGTTTTTTTTTTCCTTCCCCGTAGACCACATTTGCATTGACATTTGGCTGTTGTTTTGCTGCACTGTATATTTTGCCAGATGCCATTGTAGACAATAGCCAGGGTTTATACAGGTGACGTCATCAGTCGTAACCAAATCTTTTAAATATACAACGACTGTATTGTGATTATAAGTGAAAATTTGAAATGTGCGTTAAAAGTTGACGTTTTGGTCCAGATTTTAAGCCATAATATAAAGAACAAATGCATTTAGCCCCTTTTGCATTTCATGACGCATCGCTCATGTTCGCATCAAACATCGTGTCCAAAAGTGATGCAAGTGAGGATGCAGTACTCAGCCTCAGCCAGCGGTGGTGCTGTTGATTTAGCCTCGACTCATTTGCGGCCTGAAGAAAAACAACACTGGCAGCAATCAGCAACGACAAATTGAGCAGCAACGACAAGTGGCGACACTATTTTGTTCAGTATGACAATTATCGAGCAGCCGCAAACGTACCGAAACGGCACCGCAGCGGAAGACTTTCTTCTCCCATCCAAAATACAACGCCTACTACTCTTTCTTCGATATCATGACATGTGTACCTAATGAAGTGTCCCGCTAGCTTGTAGCAGAACATGCTTGTAAGATTCTGCTCAGGTCTCATTGTCTCTATTTTTTGCCGAGGTCTATATATGCCGTCTACTTTGTTATGGACTGTGGGCTACAGTACATCTACGCAAGAGACGTTTCAGGTTGGAAGCCGCAACTCTTGTTTTTCAGTGTACAGATGCCTCCTCGAGCCACAGCCTGTCCCTGGAGAGAGACCTGACAGAGAAAAAGCCATAAGACAAGCTTCAAAGGACACACACAGATTGCCTGCCTCGTCTATCCTCGTTCCCTCGCCTCCTCCCCCCCCCCCCCCCCCCCTCCCTCCCTCCATCCAGCAGCAGCAGCACCACAAGCGCCAGACTCCTCGGCTTCCTTCGCAACACGAGATGGATGTGTAGCGGTCGTGAGCAGCGAGCGGCTATACATTTGCAAAACATTCCCTGGAGGAGTTGTGAGATTGCCTTCATTTGGATGGACTGTAATTGGCCAGGGGGGCTCTTCTCTCCAGACAGCTCCCGGCACCATGCACACATCTCTCTGATATTCCGCACCGGCTTCCGCCGGGGGGGCTCCAGCCTCACTGCGTGCCATCTGTGCCCACAACAAGCAGAGGCTGCAGTTTTCCCCTCTTTGAGCGAGTTCTTGCCGGAGCGCTTTTTGATCAGCGTTGATATAGGCCGGACCTGCCCGCCCGGTGTAGACACCCCCCTTAGATTTCAAAAGTTGAAAACTACAGATACCGTCTCATTTTGGGAAATGGAAGACATAAATCTTTCATTCCGCATGGCATTTTATTACGTTTTATTAAGTTTCCTAATACTTGGGATGATAATAGCAATACAAAGATTTTCAGGTTTGCATTCCCTCAAGCAGAGATGGCCATCCAGTTTGCCAGATTAGCAAACTATAAGTACAGTCAAACCTCGGTTTTCGAACGTCTCGGTTCTTGTCCAATTTGGTTTCCGACCAAAAATTGTGAGTTTTTTTATGCCTCGGATGATGAACAAATTTCGGTTCTCGAACAAACTGAGCGCACTTGAATGCACCATTTGACTCCTCTCGCCTTCCTTACACGAGGAAGTGACGCTTCCTCGGGGAGACGAGGAAGTGACGCTTCCTCGTGTTGCTTTCCATTGAGAGCGTGGTTTCGGTTTTCGAACAATTTCGGTTTTCAAACAGCCTTCTGGAACGGATTATGGATGAAAACCGAGGTTTGACTGTATTCTCATTTTGTGTTATAAACCCAAAAATGATTGCGTAGTGCTCGACTGGTTAGCATTGTTTTGAATATCAAAAATGTTGATTTTATCATGAAATTGCCAATGCACTTTTCAGCACTCCAGACTCAAACTTAAAGGCAATAAAGGTGTAGTAGCATTTTTTTTTCAACAAAGAACTGTTGTTCCTGTGTTTGTGACACACATTTCATCAAAATACAAGCGTCAAGAATCACAGTACACTTTGCACCTACTATTTTATTTATTTTGCATTGCTAAAATTAGCCTGTTTTGAGGGGGGGGGCAATCATATGTCATGCTAATGTCTATGGTTACTCTGCTTTTTCATCGATGCTGAGTTGGCAAAAAAAAAAACTAAAAACAAAGCCAGTTCAAAATGCAAAGTGTTCGAAAGCCTCCACAAAGACGTTGCCAATTAGATTTTCACTTGTGAAGGCAGCACTTCATCACCAATCTGCTGAATTTCACCCGTGCACGTGTGATGAGGCGACACGATTCACTGCTCTTGTCCATCCACTTTCCACGCGTTTGAATTCGGGCTCAACCCGAAAGCGGCCGCGGCGGCTCCAATCATTGCGATGAGATTACGTTGGCACTAATAAACCACAAATTGAACCGAAGAAGCGCTTATTAGTCAGACATTCATCAGTTGTGATGCATTTCCCTCGTCCCCTTGGTGAGCGTAATGATCATAACTCTCCTTTGTGTTCTGTCAGTGGAAAGCGTGCAAGTGCCAAACTGATGCATGAACCACTCTCACCACGTCCTCATGGTGTCCTCTGCTCCGGAGCAATTCCTTTCATAATGTTTGGTGAGAGACGTAGCAATGTGCAGCCAAACAAACAGGCCCATATTTACACACAGCAACTGTACTTCCTCTTGTCTGCCTACTTGTCTCTCTACCCCTCAGCTCTCTTTCCAAGGAGGACTTAATGAATATTTCCCTTTGAGAGCGAGAGTGTAAAACAAACACAAGCCCGCGTCTCTTTTTTCCCCCTCAGCCCGGTTCCTTGGAGGGAAGATGCAAGGCACATGAAAGGGCTGAGAGACCAGAGAGCAAATTCAGTATTTTGGCATCTGCACCGCATGCTTTTCCCGCCACAAAATCATCTCCAGTCCTCTGATCATCTCCCTCAATGCAGCAAACAGTGATGGCAGCATGGAAGGGATAATGGTTAGTAGGCAGACATGCTGCGAGAGAGGCTCAATTACTTGAAAATCCGAAAAAAGAAACAGGCTCACCCCCCCCCCAAAAACAAAAAACAAAACTGCATCATTAAGTTAGTTCAGGGGTCGGCAACCCAAAATGTTGAAAGAGCCATATAGGACACAAAAAACAAACAGAAAAGAAATATGTCTCGAGCCGCAAAAAAAACCCCACAAAACAAAAACGCCTTTTATAAAACTTACAATGAAGGAAACACATGCTGTATGTATGTAGGAGACTGGACTGTCTCCGAATTGTTTATGTTATTCATTCCTTTGTTGTGTGTTCACAAACGCACCCATAGAATTTATTTTGTGATTTCCTCGCTTGATTTTCTGTTTCGGTGCATTATTTTCGCTTTTCTTAGTGTCAGCGAAGTGATCATTAATTTCCGTTTTTCGGAGGCTGTCTTTGAACGCCTCTCATGTCGAACGAAAGGGGAGAAGGCACGGAGTCGGGCGCAGACGTGTCTGTGTTTGTCGAGACTGTTAAAAGCATAAATAAAGTGTATGTTTTAAAAAAAACAAAAATACAGCTCTCCTTTTTCGGAGCTGCAACATGTATCTATATCTATTTGAGTTATATTAGCCTACTATCAAAATCTTTTTCCATTTTCCAACATTTTTTATAAAGCTCCAGGGAGCCACTAGATGTCGCTAAAGAGCCGCATGCGGCTCTGGAGCCGCGTGTTGCCGACCCCCAGGTTAGTTTCCTGATCACCGGAATTAGCGCGTGCATGGCCCCAGTCACCACATGGTAGCAGACAAGCTTTGTTCAGTCGCTAAGTGATGACTGATTAGCAGTGAGGAAAATCAGTTGAAATGTGTGTCAAATGCAGGTTTGAAGCAAAAAACAAAACAAAACAAAACAAAACAAAAAAAACAATACCTCAAGTATGTTGAAAGGGACAGAATCTCTACACCCCGTGTTCTGACAAAGAGGACGCCAGTTTCTGTTTCTGCCGACAACTATCAGCACACCACTTATGCACGCCATTTAAAAGGGATGAGAGGTGTTGCTTCGATCGCCCGCAAAAGACGTCTGCGCACAAAAAGCCCCTTTTAAAATGTTCCATGTTGCACCGGCTTGCACGGATATGCAAAAAATACCATAACTTAGTCTAGCCCGCCCCAGCGCAGATTTCCTCTGCACCTCATGCCAGACTTGCACTGGTCATGAAAACAGAGCCCCAAGTGTCATATCCGTTTTTAAATCTATGACATGGAGCAAACGAAATGAAACTTTTTGCACATTTGATTGCGTGATGGACCCTCTTACATTCTTTTAACCTTGAACACGTAAATAAAACGAGCCATTCATGCTTGTTTTCCCTCTTCGATGAAAGGATTTTTGTTTTCAAGAAATGATTCACAACACACAAGGACACGACACAGCGACTGTGTGATCAATTTGTTTTTGATCTGAGCCAACACAACAGGGAGGACGCACTGAAAATGCGATCTTTAATCTTATTTCTTGAAGTCCATGCGTAGGAGACTGGACTGTTTCAGAATTGTCTATGTTGATGTTTAAAAAAAAAGATTCCTTTGTTGTGTGTTCACAAACAACCCGATAGAATTTATTTTGTGATTTCCTCACTCGATTTTCTGTTTTGGTGCATAACTATCGATTTTCTTAGTGCCATTGAAGCTATCATTAATGTACGTTTTTCTGAGGCGGTCTTTGAACGCCTCTCGAGCCGAACGCCGAAAAGAAGACACGTTGTCGGAGAGAGACCTGTTTGTATTTGTTTAACCCCCATGCAGTAATAATCCGAAAATTGGACATTTCGGCCACTTTGGACGATTTTGGACTGTTGGACGAATGGACACCACAGACAAAACAGTGATAAATAACTCCACGAAGCTGAAATTTTGCATAGGATGTAATCTATGTCTTGGCCAATTCCCACTGAACATTTTGAGGGGTTGAAAGTGAAAAAAAATTTAAAGTGAAAAAAGTTGTTGCACATTGGAAGAGGGACATTTTTGGGACGTAATACCCTTCATGCAGCCGCTTGAAAATACTGCATGAGGGTTAAGATTTAATAAAGTGTACGTTTAAAAAAAAAACACCAACACTGCAGATTGAGAAATATACAGGTCTCATGACAGACGATGACACCGTTCATTCCTCTGATCAAGTCAGACTGCCGTGACCCCCCGGAAAGTCTCAGGAGGCAACTTGGTCACCTCTGGGATTTGCTCGTAATTCTCTCTCGGCCCGAGGCTGTCGCCCTGGTTTCTGAAATACCTCCCACGTCATCCTTCAATCTTCATCCTCCTCCTCTCCCGGAATATCGATTTTCTATTTTCTCTTTTGTCCCCTCCCTATTTTCCTCTTGCCCTGCATCGCGCGCCATCAGCTCAAGCACACTTGCGACAGTTCAGCATGTGTTCTTTTCATCCTATGGTTTCTCTCTCTCTCTCTCTCTCTCTCTCTCTCTCTCTCTCTCTCTCTTTCATCCTTAGCCTTCCTCTCGCTGGTCAGAGTTTCTCCTCTTTGACAAGGTCGAGGACCTAGCCATGTTTGGAGCTGCTTAAGGTTGGTAAATGGAGATCTAATGTAATAGAGTGGTGGGGTAATAGAATCTATGAGGGCCCGGGTCTGATCTTGTTAGAATGGGTCGGGCTCCATTGGCTCAGTCGGAATCTCGGGACATCCGCAGCGCGGACGGAGGGCTTGTTTTATACTGTAAGCAAATGCCCTTCAATTTCGCATTTGAAGAGGGTGGATGTAAAGGATGATATGGTCAAACATGACTTGCAGCAGAATAAACTCTGACAAACTGTATGTTTGGGTGCCATAAAATTCTTGGTAACGTTTTGGATCTGCCTGATGCTAAATGTAGTTGGGAGTACCAGGTGTGCTCTTGCAAAGTGAACTGAAGTGAGAATGTCCAAATGTTTCATCAGAGTGAATAAAAACTTCAAGTTCAAAGCTTTCCGTGGATTTAATCAACTTGAAAAGTGAGTTCATCATCCACCTGTCCGAAGAAAATGAAAACTGCGGGTGACTTCTGATGCACTTCAGGCGCTGTCCCGTTACTGGATGGATCGCTTCTAGTTCCTTCGTCCCATCAGTGATGACCTTCAGAACGATGCTGATGCAGTGTGATGTCACCCGGCTTGGCAGCAGCAGACGGACCGCTGGCGAAGGCAAGGACGCAAAGTACCTGGGATAGATCACCCAAACAAACGGCCGCTCCGTCTTGAAGGAAACGGGAATACATCAAAAAGCAATGCGGCGGCGGGTCCTTTGCTTCATTGGCTCATTGCACACGGACCGCTGTTTTGAACGCCACTCTTACAGTACGTACCGTATTTTCCACACTAAAAGACGCACTAGATTATGAGGCGCACCTTCAATGAATGGCCTATTTTGTATTTTTTTTCATACATTGGGCGCACCGCGTTATAAGACGCAATCTACAACACGTCCACTAGATGGTGCTACGCTCAAGGAAACGCCAACAGAACGATCAGATGTCAGTAAAACGTATTTAATGAAGCAGCGACGCAGTTCACTTAACCAACAGCAAGTTATAACATTGACTCGCTAACGTTGTACTCTCTTACCGCTGCTCTATTTTCGTGTTCAACTGCGTAACCGATCGCCTTAAGTTTGAACTCTGCGTTGTCAGCATGTCTCGAGCAAGGAGCCATTTTGGGGTGGGTCGAAATATTACCGTAATGCCCATATACAAGGCGCCTCGGATTTTAAGGCGCGCTGTGAGCTCTGAAGAAAATGGAAGGCTTTTAGGTGTGCCTTTTATTGCGGAAAATACGGTGCTTACAAATTAGGTGGTGATAAGTGTGGAAGAAAGAGAAAGACTGCAAAATGGGAAGTCACCTCTACCCTTCGTTCTCGAGAGAAATGTCATTGGGAAACTTTGGGATTCATTGCAACCCTGAATGAGCGTGACGTTCCCGTTTTGCAGTTTGAACGGAGCCCGCAAACTACTACTTCCTCAGTTTGCATCTCAGCATTCAGCGTTTTGACTCCTTCAATGATTCATGATCACGGTCAAGCAAACTCGACCCATTTTTAAGAGGTGGCTGACAGGAGTGGAAAGGGGAAGCATAGGGGCTGCAGTAAGTATGTACAGTAAATAACTTCTTCAAAAAGAAATATAAGGCAGCAAACCCCCGATGCCCTCTCCGCCATGCCGAGTAATTACTTGCCCCGGCTTGCTGTAATAATTCCTATTACAAGCAGAACGGAAGAGTCAGTAATTCAGCGGGCGGGACAAGGTGAAGGCAAGGCCACGGAAATGCGGATCAATATTTCATTTACTCAACCTGCTTCGCCATCCCGGGCCGGGATCAAATACGTACACCAACAGGAGGTAGAAAACGGAAAATAGGGGGGGGGGGGAGAGAAAGAAAAAAAAAAGTCCACTAAAAACAATGATACAAGCCCCTTAATTTCCTTTGGGTTTTGTGGAGGTCGGATGTGTGAGCTTGTGTGTGTGTCTTTACCTGGCTAGCGTATGAGCAAGGTGGTTCACGTCATCGCAGAACACAAAGTGAAAGTGTCAGTCATAAAATATAGTCTATATTTTGTCCTCAAGCTTGAAAATCTGAGCTCGGTCCTTTTTGTCTCCTTTAATTAGATCTCGGACTCCAAATAAGTCTTTCAAACCTCGCATAAGACCTGGAACGCAAAATCTATTTACGAGAGACACGTTTGGCATCGGTAATTTCCCAAATAATTTGCATTCATGTTTCTTTCCTAATGAATGCGTCAATATGTACAAAACATACCTGTCAATTTGTACATTTTCCCCGTATTTTATACGTTTTTTTTATCATTTCAAATCATGTACGGTGTATTACAACTTTTATACGGAGAAAAAAAAAAACAATTGTGAACCGATCTCACAAAGACCATTTTGGCTCAAATCCAGATCATCTCACCTGCTGGTAGCCAACGACAATGCCGTTGTCGATCACTACTATTGTCACGGCAAGCCAGCAAAAGTAATCCTCAATTGTATATCTTTTTTTTCATGCGCGGTAAGCCGTTGTAAGGGTTTTTGTTGCTTTGTAAGGGGAATCGTAATCATTTATAAGGGCAGCTATTAGCCGATGTTGACATTGAGCGCTCCCTGAAATAAACAGAATGCGTACCGAAGCACATCCTGACAACCGATTGTCTCTTCTCATTTTAATGACATTTAGTCCAATAAATGTTGTTCACCGAATATATTTTCCCAGCTGGAGTGACCCAAGACCTCCACATGGAAATGTTTACCTGTCTAAGTTCATCTCTCCTACCTGCGGTGAAATCAAGCTCAGCTTTTTCTACGCCTGCGGCAGTGCAGCATCAATAATACTTAGCATTGCCGTGGCAGCTTGTTTGCAGACTTCAGGGAGCGTATTTTTGCTCGTCCTGGAGGAGCTCTCTGGACCGCATCGACTATTACTACTTGAGGCAGTGAAGGGGTCAGTGTAGACAAATCTTTTTATCGGGGCAGATTAACCTTTTGTTAAACCTTTAACCAGCTGCCACCAACTTCTAACAAAAGGGTGCCGCTAAGAATAGTTTTGACGCACTCCAGTCGTACATTTGCAATATAATTGCGGGCAACTGCAAGGAGTTGAGCTTTGACGCCAGATGCTGGGAGTCCTGCTGCGGATTAAAAAAAAAAAAAAAAAAAAGTCAAAAAGGAAACTAGTTGTAGTAGTGATGCTGTTTATTCTGCTCGTGTAATCCATCCAAGCTCAGTTTCCCCTAAAATGTCAAAAAATAAGTGATCAAATATGTGTGTGTACATACAATTGTGTGTACATGTCATTGACTAAATATGCTCAATTTCTGTTCCGAATAAGCTTACTGGTTACAACGCAACTCTCTACTTATTCCCTCCCGCAGCTTCACTGTGCTTTAAACAGAGAGTTCAGGGTAGGTTGTCCCAATGCATTGAAACGAGACGTGTCATTGGATAAATGCTGGTTTTGTCCCGCCCATCGGCCGCCCAGTGTCTCTGGGAGTGTATGGACAGTGGGCGTTTATGGGCTGGCCCGGACGCTGAGCTTTTCTGGATGATGATTGGATGATCTGTCTGAGGCTGAATCTCTTTTGATTGACAGCGAAATGAGCCAATCACCGATCTTTTGGCGTAGGCATCCGTGGGAGCCTTTTTCAATTCTCATTCATTTTAGCCACACTCTCTTTGTTGAAAACGACGAGCGACACAATTAATCTTTTATTTCTGGCGGGTTTTATTGTAGTTGCTTGTGTTCGCAGACTGACTTATATCACCACAGGGTCACATATCATTTTCTTGAAAAGGAACGGAGAGTAGAATTCACGTATAAATAAACGGACACATTTTATGATGTAGGCCGAAATTGAGCTTCCCCTCCTTGACAGACCAGCATCCACCACTGATCTGTAATAATATATACCCTGACTACACTTGCCGCATATTTGGATTGAAAATGTTTGTTAGGGGAGGATATGTCTCCCGCAAAAGCAGCCAAACCAAAACTTGCTTAGCTTTTGTCCATTGCTCATGTACATATACTGTGGTCGTAATTATGAGTTCATCTAATGATCTATGATCTAATTACACCGTCCTTGAACGGAGCATGCCCAGTCTGCCACTATTGAGCAGCGCGCTATGTCTGATCGCTGTTGCGGCCAGAGTGCAGGATCCTTTTCAAGAGGGGGAACACTGATTAGCATGACCGTTAAACTGCTGAGTGGGTGTTGAAGTCTCACGACCTAACTCATCATCCTCAGCGTCAGAGTGGGCTTCCCGCGGGTCCATCAAAGTCTCATAAGGCAGCGTGAAACTGTTTTGATCTTCACCGGGTAAGTATTTCTTCAAGTTGGACACTTGAGTTTAATTTTGACACAAGTTGAGCGTAATTTCGGCCAACCTGTTATTATCTGACATCTTAAGTGACATAACCATCTTTAGAAATTCTCACTGTGGAAGACATTTTAACAGTGTTTATCATCGAAAAAGTGTTGATTTGAAAAACGTCCCAAACAGAATTCGATGGCCGCACTTAAGTCACTGCTTACGTCGACAATTACCCAAGAGCACCTGCACTCTTAATAGTAATAATAATCATAATGATGGACTGTTAGCATCTGCTAGGCAACTTGGCATAGCGTTGATTACTGTATACTTGTATAATATATACAGTCAAACCTCGGTTTTCGTCCATAATCCGTTCCAGAAGGCTGTTCGAAAACCGAAATTGTTCAAAAACCGAAACCACGCTCTTTTTAAAATACTTGTAAGGAAGGCGAGAGGAGTCAAATGGTGCATTCAAGTGCGCTCAGTTTGTTCGAGAACCGAAATTTGTTCGTCATCCGAGGCATAAAAAACTCGAAATTTTTGGTCAAAAACCAAATTGGTCGGGAACCGAGACATTCGAAAACGTTTGACTGTAACATATATGTATATATATATATATATATATATATATATATATATATATATATATATATATATATATATATATATATATATATATATATATATATATATATAGGGCGGCCCGGTAGTCCAGTGGTTAGCACGTCGGCTTCACAGTGCTGAGGTACCGGGTTCAAATCCAGCTCCGGCCTCCCTGTGTGGAGTTTGCATGTTCTCCCCGGGCCTGCGTGGGTTTTCTCCGGGTGCTCCGGTTTCCTCCCACGTTCCAAAAACATGCATGGCAGGCTGATTGTGCACTCTAAATTGTCCCTAGGTATGAGTGTGAGTGTGGATGGTTGTTCGTCTCTGTGTGCCCTGCGATTGGCTGGCAACCAATTCAGGGTGTCCCCCGCCTACTGCCCGAAGACAGCTGGGATAGGCTCCGGCACCCCCCGCGACCCTAGTGAGGATAAAGCGGTTCGGAAAATGGATGGATGGATGGATATATATATATATAACAGTGAGAGACATGCAATCAGGCAAACGCTTCTATCTTTCTTAATCATCGATGATCACAAGGCTGACTACGAATCAAAGATCACTTGCGAATCTGGGCACACCCGCGATTGCTTTATACTGGTGGGACACAATTGTGCCGGAGTTCACTGCACAACAGTTTGTGTAAAACTTTGTGTGACCAGGGAGGCATTCTTCTACATCTGCCATCGTCATGATAACCCCATGTACCGTCCTCTGCCCCCCGCCCCAGAGTCTGGCCCAACAAATCACTGGGGCCGGTTTAAGTACCAGTTTTCAAGCACCAGAGCGAGCGCTAGAGCCAATTTCAGTGGTGGCAAAAGAAAGAACTGGTGCTAACCTGGGCACTGGTCCGGAACTAGCGCCAGCAGTAGCACAAGCGCGGTGGGAAAGGGCCAAACGAGACAAAATCACTGACGAGAGTGTTTCAAAGACTCCTTTTGTGTGGGAGTGTGGAGTGACGACGTATGCCACTGACACTATTGTTTCTTTTTGTGGCACTACTCATACCTGTCAACTTTTCGGAGCGCCAACCTGTATAAACTACCAAAAAAATCCTTATAAAGAGCAAAAAATCCTTATAACATACCAAAGCATGTAAAAATAACGGCAGAAAAAAACCCACGAAATTTTCAATGATATTTATTGTCGATCTCCATAATACAATGTCTGGTTAATGTCTAATCATCATTCTACTTAGTGGCATTACTGTGTTCAGAGTTGTATTCCTGCGTTACTTTTTTCACCAGCTCCAAATGCTGACTCATCGAAAAAAGAAAAAAAAAAGAAAAAAACCCCGGAAATTTTCAGAATCCGTATGATTTGTGCGATACGGCCATATACGTAAGATTCACCACAAAATCCGTATGAACTATGGCTAAACCGTATGAGTTGACAGGTATGACTACTTTGTGTGGAAGGTTACCATGTTTTGGGTGGATATGAATAAAGGGGGTGGAGCTTCCCTGCAGTTGGCTTCTGACAGTGACGGTGCGCTGAGGCACGTCGGGCGTTTAGCGACGCAGTGGTAGCGGCCACACAGAAAAATACAAAACGTCTCCAGTTTTGTGCCTTGAACCGAGTGTAGTCACCAGCAATGATGCCTACACATGACCAGCGAGAGACTTCCGCGCAAGTAGGATCAACAGGGAGGCTCCCCACAGAAGTGGGGAGCACTAAAACATCTCTTGTCATTTGCGTAAACTCACAATTTCGGCAAACACACCTTTTCCAAGGCACTTGCAAGACTGCCGAGGGTGACCGCTCAATAGGTGCGAAGATTCGCGACTTTCTTGGTCTTCTCTGTCAATGGCGGTGGCCTTTTCTGCGCCACAAAGGTCATGTGACTTGAAAAGGGGACAGCAGAGTGAGCGAGCGAGCGAGCGAGCGAGAGAGAATCACATGCATTAAAGATTGACACAAGTTATGGGGTTTGGGCGCAAAGGAGGAGGAGGAGTGAATTTAATAAATAACAAATTCTCCTCAGATCCACTGCACCAGGCTTTGTATTTAATTGCACAATATTGATTTTTCCTCCCTGCTTCTATCTCTTCATTCTTGAGCATTGCTCCCATTTAGGAACAATCAGGTTACCAAGGTGGGCCGCCAAGTCGAATGTCATTTATTCTCCTTCCTCCTCCTCTATCCCCCCACACCCCCTCCCCATCCTCATCCTCCTTCGTCCCCAGTCTCATCTTCTTCTTTATATCCCTCTCATCATTCTTCCAACTGGTGCTTTTTGTGTCTGGTGCTTTTTTGTTTTTTTTTTCTTTTCTGGCTTCTCAGCTGTCAAGGTTATCGTAACGTGACTTTGACGACTTCCCATCTGTGCGTCAAGGAGCTTGATAAATAGAAAAGATAGGGCGCACAGTAGGAAATGCTCTTTTTTTAATTAATTTATTTATTTTTGGGAGTTTTTTTTTTTACCAACAAACACCTCATATTTTTTAAATGTGAGAACAAAAATCCCCGTAACTCAAAATGCAGCATCACACAATACTGCTTTTTTCTTTCTTTAAAAAAAAATAAAAATTGTGTGATGCTCTGCCATTTATTAACGAGTGAAAATTATTCAAATGCTTGCATCTGGGCACTTTTGCACAAATGGACTAATAATAATAATACTAAAAGCTCTCAAGTAGGCCAAATGGGTCATTATCACGTGTTAATCATCTTCATCTGGCTGCCATGTTGACAAGGTTGGTAAGTTTGGAAAAAACAAAAGTTTTCGACCAGCATCTTTTGTTATTTATCTTAAAATGGGAGAGTGGGAGTGTGCGAGGTCAATCGTGTGTGTTTTGAGGCACGGCAAGTTCACGTTAAATGCCAGGAACAAACAAACAGCAGCTTGACCTCATCAGGTTTCAAATCATACATGTCAACAGTGCCATCGCATTGTTCACAGCCACGTCTCGAGACACAGGCGTATATTTTCATCGAAAAAGCAAAGCAATTTGAAGGAGGGGGATCCTCCCCTTTAAATGCCGACTTGACATTTCCTGCCATTATGAGCATACTGTGTTCGTTTAGAGAATGAATAGCAATTAGCCCACGGGAAAATGTCAGGTGAATTAGAGCCCACCGAGGCGTACCTGGTGATGTGGTCAACGCTTCGACCGCATCATCTCATCCTAAACTATCTGAGAAAGTGAAGTTTTGTGCCAAAAGTATTTAGTTTGATTGTTGTGCTTCATCAGGAAAAAACAACAATAACGACCGTACAGTGATCACTCGCTATATCGCGCTTTATTTATAGCAGATTCATGCACTGTGTGTTTTTTTCCAAAGTACAGTGAAACCTCGGGTTTCGAACGTCTCAGTTCTCGACCAATTCGGTTTTCGACCAAAATTTCGAGTTTTTTTATGCCTCGGTTCTCGAACAAAAATCGGTTCTCGAACAAACTGAGCGCACTTGAATGCACCATTTGACTCCTCTCGCCTTCCTTACACGAGGAAGTAACGCTTCCTCGGGTAGACCAGGAAGTGACGCTTCCTCGTGTTGCTTTCCATTGTGAGTAGACGTCTTCAATAAACATTTTTATTTTAAAAAGAGCGTGGTTTCGGTTTTCGAACAATTTCGGTTTTCGAACAGCCTTCTGGAACGGATTATGGACAAAAACCGAGGTTTGACTGTACTGTATTCAGAAAAAAATGCTGAATGACTCAGAGGTTTTCTACATGACTGTATGATTGGTTCCCGGTGCGACGTCGACCAATGACAGCACAAGTGGATTCATTCCGTGATCTTATTGGCTGTGCATCTTTGCAGCCCCGCCCATCACCTTCCCAAGGTCTCATCACGCTGTTGACTCTTTGATCAGGTGTCGGTGTCACTCAGTTGACTCTCTGATCAGTATTTCGTCATGTTGTTGACTCTCTGATCAGGTGTCTGGTCGCGCTGTTGTGTTTGCTACATGCGCGGTATGGGGGCGCTAGCAGGAGCTAGCAAAATTAGTCAAATCAAAACCAAACGTATTTTGAAATTTTTTTTTGGAAGGGGAAAAGGCCCAGCCAGGAGACAGAAGAGGAGCCTCCGTCTTTCATGACAAAGAAAGCTCCATTTAATAGTCGGTGTCAGGAGTCCTACTTAAAATACAGATTTATCTCAACGTGGATTCCCATGCACCAAGCCCAATCTGCATAATATGCGAGACGGAGAGTCGTATTCACTTTGTATTAGAGGTGGATCTTATTTTGAAGGCACGTTAAAATGTTACCATAGCGACCAGAGAGCGTTGCGGCCAAATAGGACATTCCTCGTGTCATGATTCCTGTTTATTATGTTTAGAAAAGAACACAGTTTTCATGCAGGTCATATCATATTATTTTGTTGTATGTTATCCGCCACACCTTAAACGCCAGTCCCTGGAAATATTGTCTGACATGAAACCGGTCCGTGGGGCAAAAAAGGTTGGGGACCGCTGCTGTACAGTACATAATTGACATTTCATCGATCAGAAGGAGTATTTGAAACTCAACAGAATAGATCATTTTCACGTGATGTGACTTTTATAATCTGTACCTTTTCTTCTGACAAAAGAAGCCATTCACAGTTACAAGGCTTGAGCAATGAGAGGAAGATGACACGGTGTCCTTCTGCTGCTGGTAGTTCAGAATCAAATTTTTCCAGCCTTAGCAACAGTAACCATTCCGCGGAAAAATGCGGAATGCCGATTCTTTGTGACGGAGCCACTCGTTGATGATCGTCTTTCCGGCTCGGCCTGCGCGTCGCCGCTTCTCTTCTTCAGTAACAAAGGTGACACTGGCCACAAACACACACACAATGATGTGATTGTCACAAACGTCCCTGCCAGAATTGAATTCTTTTTGCTTCATGTACAGCACTTTCTATACAATGGAGTTACGGAATAAGTCTTTTTTTTTTTACGCTTTTTCATTTCCACTCCTTTGTACAGGCGCAAATTTTACATCTTGTCCTTCATTACAATGCAATCCAGTGCATTTAAAATGTAAATGCAGGTCCTATTATAGAGAGCAATAGCTTTCCTTAAAATAAAAAATAATTAAAAAAATCTTAAACTCACAACTGACCACTTCTGAAAATAGTAAATGCCTTCATCCGCGCCCTCTTACCGAAGGCCAACTCACTCATCATCAATGACAGATTTCCAATCCAATCTGCCCGAGGTCCCAACTCTTTAATTATCCAGAGAGGTCAGAGGTCACAGACACTTATCATGCGCGTGGGTCAAAGGCCACCCAGTGAGGTCAAGGCAGTAGCGGGGCATATGGGGAATCCGCGTGCAGACTCTGCTGCTTGCTAACCAGACGTGATTAGCGTCGGCCGTTGGGGAGTTGATCACGAGCGGACATCAGACCTCAACTGTCTGATGTGGAATTAACGGCAGGTGGTGAGTATACAGTATGGAAAACTGAAGAAATGCAAACTGAAACGGAATTTTGTTGTTTTTTTTGTACATGATTAAATTCATCCATCCCCTATATGCATGCAATGAATAATAATGGCAGAATAATCCATGCCAAATCACAGCGGTTTCCCCATAGCGCCATCATTTGGTTCACCTCCTGTGATCCTCGCTCTGAAAAATTTTTACATGACAAAACGTGGCCCTCGGACTTGTAGGTTTCATGTTGTTTTAAGAGCCATTGAACGCCATTTTGTATTCCCCAGAACGGAAGTACCGTCATTCCCCTATTCGAGCCAACTTCATTCACCGAGTACTGTATGTTAAACATGGACAAGGAATTTGTTGCCGCTCTTGAGAAGAAAAAAAAAAAAAAAAACATCCGCACATCAGTCACGGGTGGAGCCTACGGCAGCTCACTTAAATTTGAATGAAGGTTAACGACGTGGAAAAAAAACCCCAAACTTAATATTTAGCATTTGAGTCACATCAACAGAACTCTTCTCAATGAATCAAGGCATAGCCTTCTAACTTGCTCCGGGCATAAAATACCAATTTTTTTTTCCCCTCACTTTTATGAACAGTTCAGGCTCAGAAGGGGTTTGCACTCCGTGGTGGGATATTCTCATTCTGCGTGGTCGGTATTGAATTGCTAAAATGGTGCAAGAGACTATTGCGTGATTGTACAGAGTGTTTGCACAATAATTGCACTGTTTAGGTCGCATTCATGGCATCGTTGCGGGAGCGTGTCTATCCTGAAGGGAAAAGCAGCGGCAGCTGCCTGCATAAACACGCGCTAAATAATGGCGGAGACCTTGATGGCTGCACACATAATAAGACATAATGCGGGCGTGTGCGTGGGCATGAGAGAAAGTCGAATACACACACACACACACACAGATACGTGCTACAAAGAAAAAAAACAAATAGAATATCGCACGCGATCAATAATTTTGACTCCTTGTGGTTTAGTTGTCACACCGACACCACAAAGACAAACCGCTGGCTCTTTCCGACGCTCGTCTGGAGTCAACAGGACCAAAGAGATGCGAATGTAATCAGGCAATTATGAGCGTTTCCCTTTTCTGCCTTCCATCCACGAGACTTTGGGAAAAATAGAATTCATGTGAATGAGGCAAACGATGGGGTGCTCATTACCCGGGGGGAGTCAAGCTTTTGTACAAAGGCCACTTCCGGCACACATCTGCTTTGTTCAACAGTCCCGCTGCTCAGATACTGTTCAACGCTTTGGTAATCATTAGAGCTCCCAGTGTGTGTGTGTGTGTGTGTGTGTGTGTGTGCCAGTGTGATCTGCTGTCCTGAGGGGGTCAACTGGACTATCAAGTAATTCTCATTCAGAATTCCCCTTGCAAATTGAGGATTATCTGGATCAGAATTATTTAAACAAGTTAAAACATCAGGCGCGGCGGACAAGTGGTCAGCACATGCGCTGTCCGGCGTGATCCCAACTCCGCTGACTGGGCTGCCGGCGGCTCAGCAGCCGCGACCAAGCAAGGCCGCCCCGCACCACAATGACAATTTGTTTTTCTGCTACTTGGATTATGTTTGTGCTTTGCTGTTCTTAGCTCGCGTAACAGTCTCACGATATATCTTCTCTTCCCGGCCATGGGATGCCACAACAGGCAACTAAAGAGTCTCACGGGTAAGAATGAGAATGTCCTAATGGCGCCCTCCTGGATTTTGAGCGAGGGGCCTCTGTGCATGGTTGTATAGGTTAAAAATAAAATAGTTTAGACTGCACTTTTTTTTTTTTTTTCATGAAAATGCTGCCTATGTGATTCAAAGGTCAATAAGAGCCCTTAAAGTCTTAGGCCAAGACTTAACCTTTTGTACTCTGAAATAGCTAAAACGGGTTTATTTTAAGTGAGAGGCTCATTTCTTTGCGAGAAGAATTCCTCACCAAAATGTCACTTTCTCCTTGGTGCAGTTCAGTGTTTCGAAGGACTTCTATGCTCCTACAACAATAACAATGAGGAGGCCGCATATCATTTTGCTTCCCCGCAACGGTGTCCACGGCAGGACAATCACGTCCAAATGTCACCACATATACATTAACTAATCACTTTTTGTGTTTGCCCGAGGTCAAAGGTCGCAGTCGAGTGAAGTCCACTTCAAACAGTTGATTCTTCACAAATACAGTGGTGATGTCATCTGACCTACTGCTGGCCTTTTGACCCGCTCTGTGTTTTAGTGCTTTAATGAGCCATTGACCTCAACTCCTCCCACATCACCCTTTACACCCATTTTGACCCCCCCTGACCCTTTGTAGTGAGGTCAAGAGCCTGTTGAAATCCCGTAACTGCTTTTCTGTTTTAATTGTATGTCTATGATTCGCTCACATCATTGCCGGGACAAACTCATAAAGTGGACGCAGACTACATTGAGGGAACATCACTCTTGCTTTATTTATTGCCTCTCGTTTAGAACAAACGATCGTACGAAGGGAATGGAGGAGCAAAAACGAATTTCATGCTTAAGTATTGCAACAACTTCTCTTCACAGCCCGTGCAATTAAACATATTGAACTAACTGAAAGATCTCTTGTCAATCGTCGATTGCATTAACCAAATTAGGGAATGGAGTGGGGGGTGGGGGTGAGGTTGAAAACAGCTGGAAAGTTATTTAAAGAGACTAGTCGTTGAAATGCGGGTATTGACACTTAATTAAAAAAAAAAAAATCATTGGAGTTTCTTTGAAGATTGGTCCAGTTAATTAGGGCCACTAAAATTAGGCTAATTGTAAAAGCAAGGAAGCACTTTTTGAAAAAAGCTAGAGATTGGTACCTCTCTTACTGTAAGTACCATGCATACATACATATATATATATATTGATAGATATACAGTATATATATATATTAGTTCATTAGTTAGTTAACCACAATGGTTGACCATATCTGCTCAAGAGTGAAAAGGATAGAGTGAAGAGAATAAATAGATGTCGTTTCTAAAAAGCAATCCATACAACGTCTTGCAGGTCTTTGTCACAAAGCGGTGGGTCGTGAGGTTTCACCGTTGAAAAAAACAGAAGCCCTGACAGATGTGCACTGCACACTCATCTCCTTTCCCTCTGTCACTCTTTTTTGTCTCAAATGAAGCACGTCCAGTACAGCTGTCCTGGGAACGCAAAAATAAATAAATAAATAAATAAATGGTGGATGCGTTGTAATTTATGTTGTAGTTTACAACGGTTTTGAACTGCACCTGCATTTGGATTAATTTATATTTCACAAATCCACAAATATGACCGTTACAGTATTATGTGATAATGTGCAATTATACCACTGAAAACTACCAAGACAAAAATAACATTGCTTCAATTATTTTCTTTGGATACAAATCAAATTTGGCCATGTATTAGCTTTGTCGATGCAAAAAAAAGAAAAAGAAAAAATAAAGTCAACATCTACTTTCTGTCAATAGATTGTGCAGGTGTTTTATGAGCATTAATGCGCAAGTAAATAATAACTATTTTTATAAACATTATTTTGAAGAAGACAAGAAAGGAAAAAAGAAACAAAAGAAAAAGAAGCGACCGCAAAAGTAGAGGGGTATTAGGCTGTCTGGTAGGAATTGCTGAAAACATTTACTGGACGATTGCAGTAGTCTGGTAGAATTACTCGAATACAGTCTGGAACATTCAGAAAAGATGATGTTCTTAAATTAGAATGTGGATCATGGAAAAAAAAATGTGTTTGATTGTTCAAAACATGTTCTGATTGGAGCACAACAAACCAAGACGTGATACAGCGCAAGGGCCGAGTGGGAAAACGTTCCAGGAAATTGGTGACACATGGTAACAAAAACATTTCAAAGACACGGACAGAAGTCTTCCGTGAAGAGTGCAGTCTTAACGTTCTGGTTAATGTCTTCATTCAGAATCATGAACTGGAGCTGCAGTTGGCATCGCCTGCTTTGAAGAATCCATCCACTTTACATTCCAGTTATCACACAATCCATATGTGCAGTTTGCTAATTCCGACTTTTTACTTAAAAAATTTTTTTTTAAAAAGCTGAAATTTGGATAGGCAAAATATTCGATAACAGTGGACACCCTCATTTGTAATGGTTACGTTCCAAAAACGATATCAAAGTGTGAAAAGCTGCAAAAAAACGGGACCTCCCGCCTTTAAAAATGTGCCTTGCTGAACTGTGGCGCTCCGTTACGGTCGCTGGCCGTGACTGTGTGGCGTCTTATGTCGCGTCCCACATATCGCACATGCAGCAAAGCAAAACACTGGCAGCTCTGGCAGAACAAATTTTGACAATTGTGTGTCAATTGCGCGGAAATGATTGCTGTTCACATTGCATCCAGTTAAAGCAACTGATCTAAAATCGGGTGCACGATTTAACATGGCATGATCAACTACGGCAAGTTTTGCAGAACGTGCATGCGGCAACAAACTTTTCAGAAACTCTTCCCACCCCTCTAAGAAAAGAATTTCGTGAGCGCTCGTTCACATTCAACAAATGTGCCCATGTGAACGGAAGCCTTCATAGAGCGGCAAAGTTTGGGAACCACAGAGCGTGTGGGGGTGCGCGTGTGTGCTGGGGCAGGGGGCTTGCTGAGCGACACCGTCAGGGTCACCTCTGCAGTGTCTGGTGAACACCCGCACACAATACGCCACCTTGAGGTAACAATGGAGCTATTGTTGACCCGGACAATGCTGTCTGAAGGGCAGGGTTAAGAAGGGGGGAGGGTTGAAGGAATGGGGGGGGGGGGGGGGCATGGCGTCAGCACCTGGTAACATTGCATGGATGTGAGGTGCAAGTGGTGGGGGGGGGGGGGGGATTGCGGGGTCACAGTCCGTCAGTTCCCAATGGTATCTGTGACCACAGAGAAACATGGGCAGAACCACTGACCTGAGGAAACATTTCTCATGTAGTCCAAGAACCTGCAGGTGTCCTTGGGGGTGCGCTTCCTGCATTGAAAAAAAAAAAAAAAAAAGACTTCTCTAATCTCTTTTCAACCCTGCAATGCAATCATGTGTGGCAGTCCAACCTCACGTTTTCTTAAGAGTCATTTTCTTCTCTTTTGGCTGACCAGAGTCCTGCTTCAAATGTGCATAGAATCAGCACTGGAATGCAGCGCAGCCAAGAGAAATGCAACAAAATGAAAACAATAGACTGTTGGGAATACAGATACAGTCAAACCTCGGTTTTCGAACGTCGCGGTTCTCGGCCAATTCGGGTTTGGACCAAAAATGTCGAGTTTTTTATGCCTCGGATGACGAACAAATTTAGGTTCTCGAACAAACTGAGCGCACTTGAATGCACCATTTGACTCCTCTGGCCTTCCTTACACGAGGAAGTGACGCTTCCTCGGGTAGACGAGGAAGTGACGCTTCCTCGTGTTGCTTTCCATTGTGAGCAGACGTGTCCAGTAAACATTTTTATTTTAAAAAGAACGTGGTTTCGGTTTTCAAACAATTTCGGTTTTTGAACAGCCTTCTGGAATGGATAATGGACGAAAACCGAGGTTTGACTGTATTAGAATCAAGGTTGCGAAAGTTGTGCTTCTGACGGTATTGAAGACAGAAGACAAGGCCTTGGCTGGCCCCAACAGTTCATCCCTGTCATTGACGTTGGTTGTGATGTCACTCAGTGTTTTGTAGATGTCGCTCCGTATGAAGGGGGCTGTACGTGGGAGGAAAAAAAGATGACCCTTTCCGGGTTCTTTAAAATTGTATTTGCACGATTCAGCATTGTGCTGATCATGTAGTGGTCCGACTTTGGTGCAGACTGTGGTTTTTCTACCCTGCTTCATAATTTTTTTTTTATTTATACACCTGCCGGTATTAGTCACAAACTAATTTTTGTTATCAGATAAATTCTCACGTTCCAGATTTCTGCATTATTTTATCTGTTGGGGGCGGCAAGGTAAAATGTATGTGAATATGAAGATTACTATGTATGTCAGGATCTCTCTCTGTCACTTTCTCTCTCTCTCTCTCCCCTTCGTCTTGTCAGTGGTCTTGTAAAAAAAAAAAAGAAAAGAAAAAACGGCCTTTGTTGTGCACTGCAGTATAAATCATTTACAGGCTTTGCATAAATTTGTGTAATCTCCTTCTTGGGGGCTGGGCTGCCTATCTGATTCAGTGGACACCAGGGAGAAAGAGTTGCCTTTGTATGCCAAACATACATTGATGTTACGTGTGGGTGAGTGGGAACCCGGATGCAATTTGTATCACGGGAAATTTACACCCTCAGACCATTCATGAAATATAGCTTTACGTGTAAGAAGTTTCACAATGTTTGAGCTACCATGTTTCAATACTCATTACACATGATGGCGCTTTTAGGCCGCTTTGCACCTCAATGCCAACTTCATCCCTGTGTTTTTGGTGTAATAAAAAAAATAAAATGAAAAATAAAATAAAATAAATAACAATAAAAAATAAAAAAAAAGCCTCCTCGCTGCCCATCTTTAAAACCCGCCTCAAAACTCACTTGTATTCTTTGGCATTTGACTCAGCATGACTCTGATTTGTTCTTGGTTTTGCTGTTCGGTGCTTTCTACCGATTTGTTGCTTACTGTTGTATATGTTAGTTGCTCCATGTACAGCACTTTGTATGCAGCAATGGCTGTTTGAAAGTGCTCTATAAATACAGCTGAGCTGAGTTGAGTTGAGTTTTTAGGTCAAATTGGCTCAAATTCACCCAAGTTTTGAGAACTCGAAATGCCACCTAAGAATTCACTATTGAAGGTTTTATTGCCAAATTATTTATTTTCATTCGAAATATTTCCACACCACGATAGTCATTTTTTCTCACCGCAGTCGTGTTTTTATGTTATTTTATTTTGAAATGTGTACGGAATTGTCATTTTCTGTTTATCGTTTCCTGTTTAGCGCGGTTCACAAAAAAGTAACTTGACCTCGCAATTACGGCCAGAGTTTGTTACGGAGCCATACCAAACGATAATAATAAAACTGCCAGACCCTCCGAAGAGACAAAAGGTGTGTTTTGTGTCACAATTTCATGTGTAGGAGTAATCGTGTTATAAATATTTATTGTAGAACGTGAACTATGTTTGCTAATTATATACTGTATGTGTGTTGTGAACGTATGTGTTTCAGCTCTTACGGTGATTAGGCCACGGTTATGAATATATGTTGCTCACAAATAAACGACAAAATCATCAGTAAAGTGTCGTCCTTGTTCGCGGGGGCATGCTATACAACTGTTTGCTCCAGGTTGTGCTCCTCCTCTGGCCTAAAAAGTCAGCTAGGATAGACTCTTGCTCGCCCATGACCGATTGAGGACAAGAGACATTTGGGAGCATCCCTTCTCCTGCCGTGATACGCAGACACACACACTTCCACATTGCTGTGACGATGCTTCGGTAAGACAGTAAATCATTGGGAGGCGGAGTGCCCGGCTCATGTGACGTGACAGATGATAAAACATGCAGAGGCAGGCGGACTTTCCTTTCCGAGTACCTTCCACCAGCTCTCTCCTGCTTCGCCTTTAAATATTCTGACAGTGATTATTCTTTAAGATCACCGTCTCCGTGGAGCAAACAACTACAGGAACACATGCAAACAAAGCAGAAGAGGGTGTGGTACTTGTTTTATTGTTGAGAAGGAAGACATTTCATCTGTGCTGTATGTAGCACATTTGACAATAAAGTTGTATTCAATTCAATACTTGAAGAAAGCAGTTTTTTCCCCTGTTTTTCGCTTGGTGATATGTCCGCTGTGTGCCACGTACATGGCTGTGCACACTTTTGATAAAAATCATTGGTGTTGAACTGCTGACCTGGGGTGTAGTGGGCGTGGTACGCGGGGGTACGCCGTCCACCCACTTCTCCCGACGCCACGTTCAATTTTTATTTCGGTTTTAGCCTTGCACTGTCTGCGGGTTATTGAAATGTTTGTTGATCATTGTTCTAATGCGACTTATGCTTAATAACGTTGGCCTGTGATTATTTTGGAGTAGTAAAACATTAAATTTAACGTTAATTCAACTGGTGTTGTAGCCTATGATTGATGTTAGAACATCCCAGAATCGCGTACACCCACTTCAAACCACTGCTACATCAGGAATGCATTGGTCGCAATAGAGGCACCCGCGCCTCAGCCATCGAACCTATGACCTCTGCACTTTAAACTTTAGTATTGGGAATATGCAGACCACAATCTTTCCACTTTGGCAGAGGTCTCGCTCCACTGAGAGCCTTTCGAGCATCGGTCGACGCTATCCATCCATCCCTGATCCAAACCTCTCTGAGAGTTACGTGTGTGTGCTGAAACCTATCCCAGCTGTCATCATTCAAACTCTACACAAGAATGCCGGAACCCGGAATCATTGAGTCGGGCAATCGGTTACTGTTACTCACTGTTCTTGCTCAAGGAAATGCTGCAGTAAGGTGACAGTAAACCACAGACCGCAGCGGTTGCCAGGATTTGACTGTTTTTACGTCGAATTGAAGCTGTCATTTATTTATTTTTTCGCTGCTGGAAGAGTGATTGCCAAAAAATATGGCACGCTAAGCTTTGTGAGGGCCGGACTTGAACAACTCTTCCTTTATACACCACAAAACGCAATCAGCACTTAAAATAAATTGAGCTGTTGTCAATGCGGCTGTCCACTAATGTTTGGGCTTTGGGGTTTCCTGCCTGCACCAAGAATGTGCAGAACTGTGTATTTTGGGGACATCTTCACGGTGGTCAGGAATTTATAAATACTAAACAAGCTGTTTCTGATAACAATACACACAAAAAAAAAAGCCACGAAAGGAAGTTTGCCGAATGATTTGAGCTCAGAGGCCTACTTGTCCCTTCGCACGCAAATCTTGGATGTGGCGTCGTCGGGTTTGAAGAAAATAAATCATGATGATTGTGTCATCAGACGATTTCAATCATCTGAAAATTCTGAAATGTGTTCGTTCCTCGCTTGTGTTGACACCGGCGGTACGTTTCAACAAGCGTCACCCTGATAAGAGTCCCAGTGAGGGAAAGGAATGGAAGTTGTGACCGTTTCATTTTTAATGGGAATGTTTTCCGTGCCAAACTTTAACTTTGATTACTGCGTACGCAGGATCACCATGAATATTTAAAGCCGGAGAAACACTTTACGTTCCAAAAACGGGCTTTCAGACCCTTCCTCTCTGCGTCGATTATTTCTCTTCTGTCTCTACTAGCGGTCATGTTGATTAGAATAAAACGATCACATGATTTAATTTGGAACAAACAGTAATCATTGGAAAAGAAAAGTGATGCACATTGCCTCATTTTTTCTTCACGGTGACAATTCTTCCTTTCACGGAAAATTGCCCATCTCTCTTACGTACAAGGGAGGAAATAGTGTCGGGGAAATTGGAAGATATTAAAAATGACTCGCACTGCCGCAGTGAAATGGGTTTGAAGGGAGTTTCGAGGCAAAACAACAGCCGCAGCGTGAGATCGTGTCGCCTGAGTTTTCAATCAGAATCACTTCCTCCCTCACATGTTCAAGAGCCCCCCCCCCATAACACACGCCCAACAGACACACAATGTCAGATCACACAGTCGATTCCTCTTCTACTTCACACACACACACTTGCAAATCACTTGCCGGAATCGTTTTGCACGTCCTCTGTGGGAAAGCCCATCAACTTTCACAGCAGGGAACGGAATAACGTAACGCATCCTAGATTGTGGTTCTACTGGCAATCACACACACACACGCACAGACACGCACGTATTTACTGTGAGGGGTAGTGGGTGATCATCAGCCAACAGAAACATGTGAGGTGGATGTGGCAAAGCAGTTCACACTCATATCTTGCCGCATTGTAGTCTCGCATTCTGATCGGTCGAGAGTATTTTCCAGGCCATGTTGGCTACTGCAGTTTGAATGATTTTTTTTTCTCGAACAGCAGTCATTAGAACATAGCAAATCATAGTACCATATTTTCCACACTAAAAAGGCACACCTAAAAGCCTTCCATTTTCTTAAAAGCTCACAGCGCGCCTTAAAATCCGATGCGCCTTGTGTATGGGCATTACGGTAATATTTCAACCTCAAAATGGCTCCTTGCTTCGAGATGCTGACAACAGAGAGTTTAAATTTAAGGCGATCGGTTACGCAGTTGAACACGGAAATAGAGCAGCGGCAAGAGAATTCCAAGTTAACGAGTCAATGTTATAACTTGCTGTTGGTTAAGTGAACTGTGTCGCTGCTTTATTAAATAGGTTTTACTGACATCTGATCGTTCTGTTGGCGTTTCCTTAAGCGTAGCTCCATCTAGTGGCTGCATTGTAGATTGCGTCTTATAATGCCGTGCGCACCAATGTATGAAAAAATTACAAAATAGGCCATTCATTGAAGGTGCGCCTCATAATCCAGTGGGCCTTTTCGTGTGGAAAATACGGTACAGAAAAAGATAGCAAGCAGTTTGAATTTTCATTTGATCAGAAACGATTTGGATATGATGCTGAGAACAGAGAAATTAACAATGTCGTCAAGTGCTTGTAGACAACTTCACAAAGAAGAAAAAAAATTATTTGAAGGCCGTGGCTGAAGCGAGTTGGGAACAGTGCACCTTTTTTGAGTCTCATGAATCAGCTCAGTTTGAGTGCACATGGAGCAAAAATGGTCCGATGCTGCACAAAAAAGTACTTAATTTTTGGTTGCCTATGATGAAATATGTTTGATTATTTTGAAGGTTTTCTGCCCCAGTCAGCTGTTTTTAAGACACTCCACAATGAAGCAGAGACGGCTCCGATGAAGGCTGAAGCGACAGCCGAAACTGTCAGCTCGGTAAGAGTTTTTTCTTCACTAAAAAAAAAAAAAAAAAAAGAAACCATAAACCTAATTCAACCATAAGCAGACAAGACGAACGTCATCGTGCTAAACAATGTACATGTTTGAATTAAGTCAATCCATAGGATCTTTTTTTTTTCCATTGTGCCTACCGTTACAGTACGAGGAGTGCCAAGAGAAAACCCCCAAATATTAACATGCGAACATCCACAAAGAAAGCTCTGTTGAGCTCTTCTGTGAGGTAGCGGCATACTGTTGAACAATCATATGCATCCTACAAAATGCAGTCAAATCACGCGACACTGTTTTGCACTTGGCTTTTCCTTGGGTGAGGTAAAAAAAATTCTGTTTCTGTTCAATCCCGCCTCGGAAGCCTGAGACTTTCTCCGCTTGCTTTCCACTGAGTGTCTCCCTCCTCTCAACAGCTCCTGTCGAGTTCATTTGTTTTGATCCCGTGTCTGTGCCCTCTTTCTGTCACTCTCTTTCCCGAGTGCGTTTCAGTGATTGCGAGTTCACTCCCTGCCGCTCTGCCAGCTGACCCGCTGACATGCTTTTGTGCCATTGCTCAAACTTGTCTATTGCTCCGTAGCCGCCGTCCGACATAACACGAGCGCCAAGGCACAAGCTACGTCACTACAACTAAATACCGACTGAACTTAAATGCAACGACCGACTTTTGCGGAAATGCTCACTTTGTGTTCCGGAGTGGCTGCAACGCACGCTGATGCTTATGCTGATGAAGTATGAAGTATACATTGTATCATATCATAGAAGTAGAGCCCATAAAACAGAATACATAACAACTTGGACATTAAGAATCATCCAATCCATGTTGGTGCTCTTTTTTTGTGAATTGATATACAGTCAAACCTTGGTTTTCGAACGTCTCGGTTCTCCACCAATTCGGTTTTCGACCAAAAATGTCTAGTTTTTTATGCCTCGGATGACGAACAAATTTCGGTTCTCGAACAAACTGAGCGCACTTGAATGCACCATTTGACTCCTCTCGCCTTCCTTACACGAGGAAGTGACGCTTCCTCGTGTTGCTTTCCATTGTGAGCAGACGTGTTCAGTAAACATTTTTATTTTAAAAAGAGCGTGGTTTCGGTTTTCAAACAATTTCGGTTTTCGAACAGCCTTCTGGAACGGATTATGGACGAAAAACGAGGTTTGAATGTATAGAATTACATTCATAATTTGGGGGCGGGGGGAATGACACCCATTTATTTTCTTCTGTATCATAAGCACAGTATATTACATCATTTTTTATTTCCAGGTAAGGTGTAACTGCATTGTTAAATGAGATGAGGCAGTCCACGTGGTACACTCCTAAAAGTGCGGGGTCAAAAGTAACCCAAAATGGGTAAAATAGCTAACGCAGCGCTGGGTCCAAAAGGGACCGAGCCAATGCGGGTTTTATATTTATACCCAGCACATTGGTAGGTATTTGATCAAGATTTGATCCAACAAGTGGTTAAAAACTACTCACAATGATCTGCTAACCCCCCCCCCCCTACCCCCACCCCACACAAAAATGTTTTCCAGGCAATCTAGCTGTACAGTCAAACGTCGGTTTTCGAACGTCTCTATTCTCGACAAAATCGGTTTTCGACCAAAAATTTCGAGTTTTTTATGCCTCGGATGACGACTGAAATTCGGTTCTCGAACAAACTGAGCGCACTTGAATGCACCACTTGACTCCTCTCGCCTTCCTTACATGAGGAAGTGCTGACGCTTCCTCGGGTAGACGAGGAAGTGACACTTCCTCCTGCAGCGTTCCGTTACTGCGCAGACGCGTTCAATAAAGATTTTTAAAGAGCGTGGTTTCGGTTTTCGAACAAATCGGTTTTCGAACAGCCTTCTGGAACGGATTATGGTCGAAAACCGAGGTATGACTGTAGTTAAAAATGATAATATAATTAGCAAGATTTTCTCCCCCAAAAAGTTGCCATCTCAGAACACCACAGCAACTTGTTTGGCGCCATTATTACACCAAATGCCTTTCCGGACACGAACTTCTTTCAATGTTACACTAAATTGACTTCAGACAACAAATGGCGACCTTAGCTTCAGCTCTTCGCTCTGCTCAAAACGAGTCTTAAACCCAATCTGCCGGCACGAAATAATGAGCTCAACTTTGGGGAGAAGTAACTCAGTCTGCTCAAAATCCACAGCGACCAACCACTGGGTTCGAAAAATAACCCAGCATTTGCGTGTGTGTGAGTGCGTGTGTGACAGTGGATTAATTACCATCCTAGGTGGCGAGGTCGCCACCAGTAGCGAGGAAGACTCACTGCAATTCCAGTGTTGTCCTCCTGTGAACTTCCGCGAATCAATGGGTGTGATTTAATACACAGTCTGGTTTTCACTCCGTGTGGAAACCAGCGGGTCTCGGTGTTCTTCTAATTTATACGCTATTGATCGTTTTGCGCAGATGCACAAAGAGGGAGAGGGGAGCAAGGCCAGACAGATTGTTTGTAATGTTTGGGGCAAAAATCTCCATCTCTCGGGTAATTAGAAGGTGGATATACTGTTGTCTTGATACACTGCTCCAGTTAAGAGGGCTGGAAAGCATGAAGAAGGGGGGGGGGGGGGGCGTATCGGAGAGGGACTTGTCTCTTGTGAGCCTTGGTCTAGCCTTTGGCATAGAAAGTGAGCCTGCATATTAGTCTGTCTATCACAACACAGCAGGAGAATGGAAGGAGAAGTAATACTCTTGGCTATCAGTGGGCTCTCTCACTCTTCCCTTTTCTTCTCTCAAATGCTCTCTTTTTTTTCCTCTCTCCTCGGGCTCCGCGAGACAAGAGCACTTTGTGTTGCTAATAAAACTAACTTCTAAGCACTTATATTTTTTTTCCTTCCCTTTCCCATGACATGGAGTATTGACTATTGAATTTTCAGCTTTTTTTTTTTTTTTTTTTTTTAAACCCGCTCCTGATGCCAGCAGCAGTTTGGTCTTTAGAGTGCTACAAACGCCGCGGGGCAAATATTTTAGCCGGTGTGCTTTGCAATGCAATAAACAGGATCTAGCTCCGCATACATACGCTCGGTGGCAATCGAGCCCGGCTCCCCATAAATCTGAATGGCATTAACATTTAAAAACCCAAACTCCTGCCCGTCTGTGAACGGCGCTCTCAGACAGACGGGCCGCCGTTCTATTTGTCGACATGGCAGACAGGGGGAAGACATCAGCTACACAGACAGGCATAAATCTGTGAGGGTTGGTGCTGTTAAATGCCATAGCCGGTGGGTTAAGTGAATATCACCCTCTGCCTGCGAAAAAATGCTCACCCCTTCTATTCCCCTACAACCTATTATATATTGTGTTTCATTTCACCTTATTTGGATGGAAAGTCATTTTACTTTCTTTTATAAGAAGGTCATAAAATATAGAGTGGATTTTTTTTTTCTTCCCAACACTCGCCACATTTACATTTTGTATTGTATGAATGTGATCAAAGCGACACAGGACTGAATAAAACATTCACGGCCAAAGCCATTTCTTATGTGACATTTGGTCACCCTATCTATCATCATTTTTCTATATGCAGCAGAGGAAAGGGGCAGGGGGGGGGGGGGCTCAAATGTTTAAATTTGGCCTCGCTTCATAAAATTTAAAACCGGTTTTCTACATGAACACCCGCTGGCGAGTTGATAGAAATGCTTTTTTTTTTTTTTGTGCACGTGCAGATAAGAGAAAAGTCAAATGGAAATGACTGGCGGGGCCGCTGTGGCAGCATCGAGTGTGCAGACGGGCCTGGGAAATTGAAGCTTGTCAGTAAAATTACAAAAACGCAGCACCGCTTGAACTGGCAGACATGTAAATGTGGCAGATGAGTCCATTATGGATTGTCCTGGGCAGCCTCTTTTCATCAAAGATCCCATCAGCGTATTACTAAAAAAAAAAAAAAAAATAGTATGGCCTCGGCACTGACAAATTAATTCTTTCTTTTTTTTTTTTTTGTCCTTGCAGATGTGAATCTCTGTTGAACTCAGTGATGTCGAGCAATTCAATTGAACTGCCCATCCCCCGCCCCCTCCAGAAGAAAATACATGGTTCAATTTGACACTTAATTGTGATTTTTGTATCAAACAGTCATTATTGTGCCTAAGTGGTCTTCAGGGGGTGGGGGGGGGGGGTGTCAACTCAATAATACATCTGACAAGTTACAACCTCAAAAATACGCCGCATTCGAAACATTATTTCATCACAGAAAAACAGCGACAGTGTGGACAAACTAAGAACTGGCCGAGCTTCATCAAAACAGATTCGGTGATCCGGCAAACAAAATGAGGGCAGATCTCTGAGAATCGATATATAATTGAACGAATTGATAATTAACCATTTATACCCCCCCCAGAGCAGCCTTGCTGTTTCTACCCCAATCCTAGCGGCAGCGTTCCGTTGGCCCATTTCATGTTGTGTGAAGGACTCCCACAGGTGCTCATTAGTATTGTTTACTTGCGAACCCAATGGAGCCGTGTTCTCTTCTAATCATAGATCTGATAACACCTTCTACGCTTTGGCACAATTTTCCCCACATACAGTGTCTGTGATCTCATGAAGGAATCTTCCACGTCCGCATTTGCACCGAGGGGGAACGTGCAGTCTCTCGGTGCCCAGTCGAGGTTGACAAATAAACGGGTGTTTGCTAGCAACTTGCTGCCCCGCTGATTTGACACTAATTAAATAGTGCGACACACTTTCAACACTCGGTTCAATGTGATCGGCGCTTGCTAAAGAGATTCGAATTTTTGGAAAAAAAAAAACAGCATCAAAGCTCTCATAGAGCACTGAGATATCTCACTGAGCTCATAGAACCAGCCCACAACTTGTCCACTGATTCTCCAAAAGAAAAATGTCAAATAAAGCCTTGAGCTAACAGGTTGCAGAGGATTCCATGCAATGCCTCCAAATAATCTCTCCACTCCTCCATCTTTATATCTTAAAATCCATAAGACTGCTATTAAATCGGACTAACTTGTCCTCGCCATCTCGCTCATACTAAGCTGTGAAACTCGATATCGATTATCGCACGATCGCTTGTCACACACTTGTATGAAGGCAACATTGTGATATTGGCTCGCCAGCATCCATGTGACTCCCAAACACACAATAATAGATGTTCTATTGTTATATGTATTGTTGTCTCAACACACAATCGCTCATTGTCTGACAGTGTGTTTTCTAATGTAAGAAGTCGGCTAATTTGACTTATTAGCATATTGGCTCTAAACGTATAAAGTCTTGTGGCAATACATGACTGAAAGTTCATTTAGCTCTCGGTGTCTTCATTGACCATGAAGCCAAAAGAGATCGCCGTTGCTGCTGAGCCCAAATGTGTTTAAGCAACTAAAATAATTGGATACGGCACAAGATTAGATGCGATAAAAATCAATAGCCTGCTTAATAAGCCGTGTCATAAAGTTTTACAACCTTGAGGAGGCCGATCACATTTAAACACCCCTTGTCATGACTCAAACAGAACCATAGAGGGGCAAGAGTATTGGGCATTTTCCCTATTCAAGACAAAAAAATGGTTGTGATGCATGAAAAGACCCCAGCGCAGACTACAGACAGAACACGTACACCAAAAACAACAAATATTCAAGCCATTTTTGTCCTCAAGCAAGCGCTCCCTTTCACGGCTGATTTGCATGATCTCTATCTCTATTGGCAGCTATGCGGAGTGGTAATGTGGTCTGAGACCAAAGTGCCCCAGGTTTGATTTCCCTGACTGGCATAGTGATATGAGCTGGGGGAGGGAATGTGCCTTCTCCTCCTGGACATCCACAATGTCACCGCTGAGTTGCCCTTGAGCAAGGCTTAACTTTTTCTGGGGCACTGAAAAGCTGCTCGGTGTGTCACCAATAATGTGTGCTTCTCCCTACCAATATGGGTTAAATGCAAAGATGCTAGCATTGTGACGTTTATGGGGGCCCCCAATTTTGGTGCTGCGCCCCTGCTAATAGGAATGAAGTGATTGGTTAAACTCGGCTGCGATTGGCTCCCAACCTGCAATCCAGGGCGCACACTGATATTCGCCCAATGCAGCCAGGATAGGTACCATGATAGCGTCTCTGATGATGATTGTACAGGGTGTCCCAAAACGGCGTGTGTAACTTTACAAAAATTCAGATCTTTAGAAGTGGCAAAGGTAAAAAGATCAAACCGGTTTCGCTCGAAAGGTGAAACGTTCAAGTGTTCTTCTGCGGTGGTCTTGTCATGCCAATTGTTACATCGCAATCGGTGTTTTGACTTTTTTGCATAAAATGTGGTTTATACTGATTTGAAACGTTATTGCTGCCGTTCATTGGAAAGGAGAAGTCATTTTGTGTCTTAGAATTGGATAAGAAAGAGTCGCGGGACACATGTTTAGCGCATCTTTCGGATAGAATTTTCAAATCCTTTGAGCATTTGTCAAACATTTAATAAACCATTAAATTCTTGGATTTTTCTGTTCAACTTTTTGCTTCAAAAACTCAACATCGATAGCTTTTAGGAAATATATTGGGCGTTCATTTCTTCAACAGTTATTGAAATGTTGACATATTTTTTTTGTAGCGTTGAGGAAAAATCAAGTCCTTTCCAGCAATTAAGTTACCCATCCCAATATTAGATATACGATATTTTGATCTGTTCCAAATGTCGCACATGGCACAGCTCAGGGCTGTTTGGCGTTTTTGTTTCGTGTTGTATCAAATCGCATTCTGTATTCTATAATTGTGTCTTCTTTTTCAGTGGGGTGTTATCATTTCCGATTGCAAGTGAATGCAGCACGAAGGGAGCGCGGGACTCGCTCAGCCCTCCTCCACGCTCACCCTCCCTCCCGCGCAACTGCGCGCGTGTGCCCGCCGGTGAGGGCGCGCGCACGGGAGGTGGCTGGGGGTTGTGCTCGCTTCTGCTCTCTGACCCCAGTGGCAACTCGGATTCACTACACTCTGCACCGTCGGTGGGAGGCTGCTCTCTGCGCGACTCCCTCTCCCCTCCCGCTTGTCTGTCAGCGTCTCCCGTCCGCCTCCCCCTCGCTCTCTTGTCTGGTTTCTTTGCACAGAAGCCAGCCGAGGTCCCACCGGGTCGAAGGTTCTGCCCTACCTGCACCAGACCTCTGCCAGCCCGGACCGCCGCCGTGCTCTACCGCGACTGCTCTCCTCTGGTGCCGCATGGACCCTTGTCTCTCCGCTGCGTAGAGGGCGACCCCGACCCGACGCTCTTCCTCCGGCTTGGCACACAAAAAAACCCCCCGCACGAATACGGTACAGGATCCTTTCCGCTCGCCTTTGAAAGCAACGAAAGAAGGAGGAAGGGCAGAAAGGGGAGCGGAACGACACAATTTGCTGTTAGCGTTCCCAAGCCGTCGTTTTGAGGCGGCTTGTCATTTCCGCGGAGGAACAAGAGGTTAGCGTGGGGCTGCCTTGACACTGACCACCTTTGGGGGCTCTTTACCGGGGTGATTTCCAACCGGAAAGTTGGAGCCTATGCGGTTTGCCGCGCACACTACACGGACACTAAACGTGTGCGCACCGGCGTCACAGACAAGCGGTCTGACGGAGGAGCTGCGAGGCAAGAAAAAAAAATCAGATTTTGGGGAGAAAAAAAAAAGGGATTGTCGGAGGAGGTTTAGCACGCTAGGCTAGAGGGCTAGTCGCTGCTACCGTAGCCATCGAATGAATGTGGAGAGAGTTTGAGCAGCGAGGCGCGCACACAGGCACGTGCATCGACACACACGATCAAGCACAATTGCTTGGCTCGCCTTTGCAAAAAATAAATAAATAAATAAAGAAGTGCAATAGTTCTTTCTATGTGATAAAGAATGCAAAATAAGACGCGTGCATTTAATTATCTTGTAATTAATGGAAACGTTTCAAAGTCCGGCAAGGCTTGATGAAGTCTCGATTTGTTCTTGCCATCATGTCATTTAAGACGTCTGATTTAAAATGGCTAAAATGCCATTTTCAGAGGCTATTCTCGCGAATTTATTAGATACTCATGCGTCGATATGCCTGATGTTTTTATTGCAATTCCATTTTTATTACAACGATAATTTGTACATTTTATTGGTTTTTGAAATGAAATGGCTACTGAGGAAAAACAAAACAAAACATTTGTGCCTTTTGCTGTATTTACCCGAAATGAGTTGCCCTATATGCATAAGTCACTGTAACTTAAATTCATAACACACATCCTTGGCTGACCCTGAATTAATGGCGTACATTAATGTTTATTGTGGACTTGCGAGCAGTTTTTTGTTGTTGTTGAAATTGGCATGCAGTTTGCCTTCGCAGATTCACTAACTGCACGCAACCATGAAATCAACCCTGGAGCTGTTGATTTCCCTCCAAAAAGATGACAGACTGTAAATTGAGGGCAATTCTCTTTTTATACTTTTCCCAACCCCTCTAATACTGATGTGTATGCATCAGGGGCTGGGGTATAAAACACGTGTCAAAGCCCGAAGCGGGCACTTTACGACCAGTCAGGGAGGTCAGACAGGAGGGAGGCTCAGGGTCCAAGCAGACACAACTGTCGCAGTGAGTGAGTGGCGAAGATGCACGGACACGCTCCTTTGTAGCTGCTTTTCTTCATGCACGTTAATAATTGATTTTGGGCTTCTTTAAAAGCAGTTACAGTTATGCAAGAAGATTTGAGAGGTCCCCGCATGGGATTCAATGCAACGGGATAATTTTAGAAGCAAGGGAAAACAAAAGTTTTATTGTTGTGTATCTCGTGCCAAATCAGCTGCTCCGTGTGGTTGTTTCTTGATTTCGTTTTTTAAATTAATTTATTTTTTCTTCATGAAAAGGTTTCGCGTCCGCTCGACCAGGTGCAGTTGCTTCATGTTTCTTTCACGTCAACAGGCGGAATCCTGAATTTGAGCCATCCTTATACTTTATCTCCATCCTTGACTTCAAAAGCAGCCCAGTTATTGGGTGTATGATTTTCGAAAAAAGTGTTTTTGTTTAGTTTGAAAGTACGGGAGATCTGTGAGTCTGAAAAAATAATGTGCTCGTTTGGGTTTAGCTTCAGTTTAACAATGTATTTGTATTATTGTTTTGCCGGCCTGTGACATGTCGCTAAAGTCTCTTCTTTTCTTCGCGCAGCCGGCAGAGTGCTGGGCGGCTGAGTCGGGCGTTTGCTGTCGTTGCTGCCGCTGCGGGTGACTTCCTGGGCTTTTTTTCCCTGAGCCGCTCCAAAGGATGTCCGCTGCACGCATCGCTGCTGAATCCCGGTGAACGAACGGCGTCTCATGTCCACACGTCGGAAGGATGGCTCATGGCAAAGCGACCATCACGGTGGATGAGTACAGCTCCAACCCGACACAGGCCTTCACGCATTACAACATCAATCAGAGCCGCTTCCAACCGCCACACGTCCACATGTAAGTGCAAGCGTGACACGCGCGCACGTTCCTGCGTTCTGACACACCTGTCGGGAGCTTGAAGACAAATGAGTCATGTTTACGCTAGCCCATGTTTGGAAAACAAATGCAAACACTGAAAGGCACGCTCGCTTTGATAGAAATAAAATACATTTAAAAAATGTCTATTTTATAAAATAACTGCGGTCTGCTGCAATCATTTTGGGGACTATGGCAACTGCTTCCAGTTTTAAAAGTTTGTCTAAATTAAGATGCGAAGAGAAGAAGGAGGCCACGGTTGATCAAAATGTTGGACTGGTTAAATCTTGATTCTGTTTTTTTTTTATTTTTATTTATTTAATTTTTTCCTGTTTTAACCCAAAATATATTTTAAGTTGCAATTGATGTTGAATAATATATTGGTTGCAGATTATTTATTTTATTTTATTTTATTTTATTTTATTCTATTTTATTCTATTTTATTCTATTTTATTCTATTTTATTCTATTTTATTTTATTTTTACAAAGGTGCTTGACATTGAGTTGAAATTAAAACGAATGCGTCGCAAAGCACGTAAGACATTAGAGGGTGGCTATCGCAAGCATGGTCACCCCGTTCAGATTTTAGCATTAAAAAGAGGCCCTTCTGCTTCGGCGTTGGCAGTGTTCACAAACTGCTCCCACCGTATTGTTTTTGGAATTCCTGTGAGCTGCGAGAAAGGCTGGCGGCGCAGCGAGCGTCGGTCCCGCCGATGTGGGGAAAAAGGAGACAAGGTCACCTCGCAGTTTATGTTATGTCAGTTCATTTTAATGGCTGGCACAGGCGGCCATAAATCAGGCCAAATACCTCAATTTGAATTAAGGATAACCGTGCCGGACACATTCCGGTGGGATGTCTGAGCTGGCTCACGCACAATTTATCTCCCTGGAGATTTCACTTTCATACCTGTGTGATTCAAACGGACATGTTTTGTCGCAGTTTTCTCGATGGTGTCGTGGCGTGTTTCATCTCAGCCGTTTAAATGGCGGCGTTGCACCAATTGAGCGTGTGCGTTTGACTCGACGCATCGAAAAAGCGCTATGGCGCAGAGGGAAGACCTGAATGAAAGCAAAAGTGTGGAGAACGTTTCCTATGCAGATGGGAGGAAACGCAATTGAGTCGTCGTGTCTTTAATGACGCCGGCGCGGCTCAATGTTTTTGGAAATGCGTCTCAAACGCGAGTGGCGTTTCGATTACATGACATGTTTATTGCCGTTTCTCCGCTTTATTTTGTGAAGGCGAAAACGTACCGTTGGAAAGGGATGTGATGAGAGGGCGAGGGGGGCCTCCCGCTCTCTCTGTAGATATGTGTTTGGATAAATGCATTAGGCTGTTTCCTGGCTTCCACAGAGCCAGCAGTGTTTTACGCTGTCATTCTCAAACTCAAGACTGGGAAACTCAGGATCACGTGCGCGCACACACACACACACACACAGTTAGAGCCCACCACCTCCCCCAGCATAATTAAATGCTTATAGAATACACACTCTGCCCTGTAAAAGTAAAGACTTGTTTATATTTCACAGATAACGCACGAGGTTTCTCTCTCGCTGCATCCAAAGTATTTGTGGCTAAAGTTGTGGCCAAAGGAGAAAAAAGGAGGGAGAACAAAAACTCAAGCGAGTCGGTTGCTTCTCTTTTGAAATCCAATCTCCTCTTATGCCCCCCCCCCCCCCCTTACCTAGAGGGACTATTTAGATTATGTGATGGAGTACAGCAGTGCCTTTTGTCCAATGCAGAAGGTATCGCTCTACGAGCAGCTACATACGAGAACTTGAACGTCGCAGCGGCAATAACGCTTTGTAATGTGACCCCCGAAGTCCATGGTCATGCCTGGCATCGTGGGACGTCTTGCCTGTGTCTGGAAGTGAGCGACAGACTGAGTCCAGGTCTGGTTTATTTTTCTGTGCGGACCCGCTGTGTGTGTGTGTGTGTGTGTGCATGTGTGTGTGTGTACGTGTGTGTGTGTGTGCGTGTGTGTGTTTTTTCGTCTTGCTTCAGCCCCCTCGCCATCGTCTCGTGAAATGAAATGCTCAACAACTTGGAACATATGCTTCGAGTTGGGACACTAATGGCTTCCAATCCAATTTGAGTAGAATGTGGGCCAGACTGCGAGCCCAAAAATATAAACAGACACAAAGGGGGGGAAAAAAAAAAGCAAGGGACTTGATGTGTCACAATAAAATAGCAAAGAAAGACATCAAGTCTGATTGTCTTTTTTTCCCCAACATCTTTAGAATTAAGATTGAATCAAGTGAAGTCTTGTCAATTGTTGACCAGGTTAGCATGTTAGCCGTGAATCCACACGATGACGGCCATTTGACAAAGCTCGACCTCAATTTATGGTGGTTGCGACATCTGGGGAGACCCAGTACACAGCCTGTCATTACAATCCTTTCATTGAAGAAAATATTGCGTATAATTTTTTTTTTTTAAAACAGTGTCAACGTGCTTTCCACAAAATACCCCACCCCAATATTTAAGCTTTCGGCAATGTCGCTGTTTTGTCGGGGGGGCGGTCCCATCTCGTCACAGCTCATCTTGGACTGCTGCGCCCGGGTATTTCGTTACCATGGTGACCGAGGCTAACGCCGGGAGTCGGAACGGGGCTAGCGGCTTCTACTCCAGAAGCAAAGTGTCAAGTCAATAAAAGCGGTCAATCTCCGCTTACCTTTTGACTTTTCCATAATATTTTAGAACTTGTCGTCCGCGCGAGGTTCGACTTAGTTGTTCAATTTCCCACGCGGCAGCTGGACCGTCTCTCCGGAGACCCAACTATTTATTTGCCAGCAATGAAACTGCCACATTTCCTTAATGCGTCTCCTTTAATGGCTCTGTCGCAGTGGCACAACTGCCCTTGTAAAACCAGAATTTCGCACACGGCTTTTATCTTCGATCGTGCGGGCTGGATCTAATTTTGTGACCACTTTACATGAAGGTCTCCCAGGTACCACAATGGCCAGGCATGTCCGTGACCCAGTTAGACTTTTCATTTTCGGATTTGCCTGGGAGAATGACGTGCTCTGCGATTGTTCCACCAGTGGACGATCTCACTCTCGCCTCGCTCGCTTTGTGATTATCGACCGACCAGGGGACGGAAAAACACAACAACAAAAAAAAATCTAAAGGCAAAAAGTGGCTACGCGGTCTCGCCGCAAGTGACTAGGAAGACAATTATTTGTGCTCTTTGAGACAAAGTAACAGACACAGCAGAAATCTTGGAGGCAGCGATGCATCCACCTGATTGATTCAATCAGCCGATCTGTGCCGCACTCGTATCAGAACAATCCCAACATGAGCTTATCAGCCCTGGTCAGCTTGTTAAAATATCGGCACGTCAACCGACATCCTAACACGCATTCTATCCAGTGATCCCTCGCTATTTCGCGGTTTGTTCATCGCGGCTTCAATGCATTGCGGATTTTTTCAAACATATTCATAAATAAAAAAATAAATTTAAAAAATGTGTTTTTTCATATACATGGAGTACAGTACTGTATATGTTGCTCTATGTGACTCGCTGTTGTTTTGCAGCTTTTTGCAGACTTTAAAAAAAAAAAATATTTATTATTTTTTTTAACCTGTACAGTCAAACCTCGGTTTTTGAACATCTCGGTTTTCGAACGTCTCGGTTCTCGTCCAATTGGGTTTTCGACCAAAAATTTTGATTTCGGATGACGAACAAATTTCGGTTCTCGAACAAACTGAGCGCACTTCAATGCACCATTTGACTCCTCTCGCCTTCCTTACACGAGGAAGTGACGCGTCCTCGGGTAGACGAGGAAGTGACGCTTCCTTGTGTTGCTTTCCATTGTGAGCAGACTTGTTCAGTAAACATTTTTATTTTAAAAAGAGCGTGGTTTCCGTTTTCAAACAATTTCGGTTTTCAAACAGCCTTCTGGAACGGATGTTGGACGAAAACCAAGGTTTGACTGTATATGTTTACTTGCCGCTACTTCGCGGATTTTCGTTTATCACGGGTGGTTTTGGTCCCCATTAACCTCGATAAACGAGGGATTACTGTACCACCATACAAGGCCAGATTCCTTCCTAACTCTTGTAATCATCCAGGCAATGGGCCGGTAGGACAGATTTGATCCACTTTTAACATTTCTTTGTTTCTCATGCTGGAACGCGACTTTGTCGTTTATTTATTCATCCCCCCCCCCCCCACCTCCCCGCCTATTCTATGAACGTATAAGAGCGCACCTACAGGTATACACAGGACCGTCTTCACATTCCACACGTTTACAATGAATGGATCATGTTAACTTGAGTCCGTGCACATTTACAATGAACCTAAAAGGGCTGAAAAGAGCCGAGTTGTCGCTTGAGCGGTTGCCCGAATCATTTTTTCTAATGGAAATATTCCCCTTGTGTGCATGACCGCCTCTGATAAGAAACGTACACTGTATTAAAAGTGTCATTGTTAATACCGCAGCACTCCGGTGCCTCCCTTTCCTGTAAATAGCTTTGAACCAATTTAATTTGGTCTTTTTCATTCCGAGCGTAAGGCGCTTGCGATAATATGTCGGAACGATAGCTCTTGAGCAAAACTCTTGCTTGTGAAAAAAGTTATTTTCACTCTTGGGGTTATCTTTATATCTCGTCTTTCTTTTGCCCGCGGGTGAAGAGAAATGGAAATGATGTCATCTTATATTTGGTGCGATGCTTTTGATGCTTCCCCCCTTCGCCTCCCCAGTGAGAGCCAAATGGTTGCATCACTTTGTGCACCTTATTTCAGAAAGGAAAAAAAATGCACTATCATCTTTATATTTCCGTGCAGATATCATCATGGCACTTTGAGGATTTTGTCATGCGAGCGTCGCTTGACACACAATAGCAACGTAAAAACGAACTTGTGCTATAATCTGTTCTTGTTTATTAGTAAGACATTTTTAGCGTTATGTCATGCACGGAAGGCACCATGCAACTCGCAGTGTGACAAGTATTTGAAACCTGCCCTGTATTTTACATTCACGAAAGAAACATACAGTCAAACCTCGGTTTTCGTCCATAATCCGTTCCAGAAGGCTGGAACAACCGAAATTGTTCGAAAACCGAAATTGTTCGAAAACCGAAACCACGCTCTTTTTAAAACAAAAAATGTTTACTAAACACGTCTGCTCACAATGGAAAGCAACACAAGGAAGCTTCACTTCCTCATCTACCCAAGGAAGCGCCACTTCCTCGTGTAAGGAAGGCGAGAGGAGTCAAATGGTGCATTCAAGTGCACTCAGTTTGTTCGAGAACCGAAATTTGTTCATCATCCGAGGCATAAAAAACTCAACATTTTTGGTCGAAAACCGTATTGGTTGAGAACCGAGATGTCCGAAAACCGAGGTTTGACTGTACTTGAGTCAAAGCTTACAATCAAGCATGTCGGTTGACAAAGCGTTGTGACAACGACAATGTGCCGCGGTATTCTTAGATGTGTTTTAATCCTTCACAGTTTGCATGCTTTTTATGCGCAGGTTAATTTCGGAGGAACGGTGCACAAGGAGGTTCTATTGTTATTTCCACCAATGAAAAATTAAACGTGATGTGAGAGATTTTTGTTTTCCTTTTTCACAAAATTGCTTAATTCTTCAATGTTTGGACAACAAATGGATTCCAAGCCTGTGACTCGTCCTCATAGTACGTCAACGTAGAGTACTAACAATTATTACAGTGAAGCACACCCATGTAAAATAAGACAAAACAAATATTGGTGTTATCTCAGGATGGGTACCGAGCCATGGTCGTAGGTACTAAACTGAACCTGGGGTTAAATCATTAAAGACCGGCATATCAATAAACTCCACCCTGAACGGTTCACTTCTTTCATTAGTTTTGATTTATTCCGGCTGTACAAACATTATTTTGCACCTTTTACCTCTCCGATCTCGTTTCGGACGAGCAGTCAAATTAAGATCATCGTCCAAGAAGCATTGGAGGCATCTCGCGCCGCTTCAGAGCTGCATGCGAGAGGCACGACTGGCTTTTTCCTTCCCGTGTAGTGCCGCGCGATCGCATTACGATGTGATTCGGAATATGATCAAATAAAAACGTCCGCCGTGCCACGTAACCCGATAGTGTTACTTCCACCCATGGCTTTGCTCTGTCGCTACATTCACGTTGCATCTGAGTTTTTAAACTCGGCTCAGCTCAACACAACAACCGTTCTCTTTGTGTCTCATTTTACAGGCGCGGCGAATCAATTTACACTCAATGCAGTTGTTCATGTCAAAGTTTGGTTGTTCTTGGTGTGATTGGTCATGCCTGGAGAGGGACAGAAGAATGACGAGCGAGACGTTGTGTCTCTGTTTTTTCTAGCCAAAGCAGCCACAAGATTTTCCAGTGGAGGACAAAAACAATTAGCTCACCCGCTAATTATGATTATAATAATTGTTTTTTATTTTTTATTTATTTATTTATTTTGCATTTGGCACACCGCCGCTGACCTCGTCGTCGGTGCTCCGAGTGATTGACAATCACGGCGGAGAATGCAAATCGGTCAAAGTGCAGTTACATTTGTCAAAGTTTGATCGTGACAATGCACGTTGCCGCATGTGCAATCAAATATTTCAACGTATGTGACAACGCTTGCCGCACACAAGCAGCCGTAGGACACTCGCATTACAGAACTGCCGTGCTGGTTGCTCTATACGACTGATTTCTTTTGCACTTAAGAATAGTTTATGTCATGTTTAACATTCTAATCGTGATTACAGTGAAACTCCTCTACAACGAAATCATGTTTGCAGCAAGACATTTTTCACAACAGGGGGGTTTTTCACTGTAGCAAATTTGAAACAGGAAAGTGGGAATGGTGTTAATGCATGAAGATTTTTTCACACCAGGGGGTATTTTCACCCATGTAGATTTCATTGTAGAGGAGTTTCACTGTAGTTGAAAACGGTTCTTTTGGGGGAAATCATTGTCTTTATTTATTTGCGAGTGACTTTGTATTAAATTCTTTGTTCCAGGTAAGATTGAACGGCTTTTTTGTTCGATATGTCTCCGGTTTCTTGGTGCTCGTCTGCCTCTCGGTGCTCAGCTGTGGCAATCAGGTCATGCTTGTCTTCACAACATTCCTCCCATCAGCCCCGCGGCCACGCAGACTGTCAGCAGCACAATTAAGGCCTGTGCCGTTAATGAAAGGAGCATTAGCAGAAGCAATTCATTCCCCAACGTCGTGCCGGAAGGTTTTCCCAGTGCCGATTTTCCAACGCGGGGCACTTTGTGCGCTACACTTGCCCGTAATGGCAGGAGTAACGGGAGGCAAGAGGACCGGCTGAACAAATGAAGAATAGGATGGGCGCCTCAAGGCAGGATGGCATCATGCGCTCCTTAAATCATCAGAATATTTTTACAATTTGCTTGTGTGTGTGTGTATCGTGCCATTTTTGGTCATCATGCCGCACCGACGTTATGCTCCTCCTTTCCTTTCGGGTTTTCTTGTTTTGCTTGTTCTTGTTTGCCACCTTTGCAGGCCTGAGAATGTTCAGAAATGAACAGAAAGCGTTTGTCGGTTCCGTTAGATTAACCAATAGGAAACCACTGTCACTAACCACTTCATAAAAAAACAAAAGGAAAGTAGAATAGAAAGAAAAACACACACAACACACCACAAACACTCATACAGTCACAATGAAATCGCGTTGATGACACAGGAGTGATTCGATCGCGTACAGTCAACGAGTGCGCAGGGATTTTTATGGGAAACGATTTTTCGCTACCGTCCAAAAGATCGCACGGAAACGACACGCTACCGGAAACGATCGTTACCGCGAAATCCTCAGGCCTGCTTTGCCGCTTTTTGTTCCCTCGAGGACACCCACCCCCAGTCGCCACTGCCTCCCCACCACCACCACCCCAATCCGTTGTTCCTGTGTTCATTTTGCTCCTCTGAAGTTTATTGAATTAGCCCAGACAGCTGAAACGCAGAAGATAAGAGAGGCGCGCTCTGCGCGGCTCTCTGAGAAATGGTATTGCACCGTGGATGAGTGAGCGGCATGTTTGGGGCCGGTCTGTTGGAAAGGGGGAGGGGAACTGATGCAGTGGTTGGAGATGGGCAAATACTGTATTGGGATTCGGTGTGAACGTGTGAAATCAGTGAAAGACGAATATCCAGTGAACTCCCCCGAGCTCCATGCATACTCGCGGGATTCAACTATTTGCTGATTTTTATTTTATTTTTTTGTCTTTTTTAATTTATGTATTTATTTATATATTTATTACATTTTTGCAGTGGGGGGGGGGTACCAAAAATATAGATATTTTTTTCAAGGCATTTTAATGGCTGTCAGTTCTAAATGGATTTTCGCTACTCGTGGGCTGGCCTCATCCACCGCATATATTAAATGTATGGAATTTAAAGTGCTTTTGTGGACCGAGGCATTTTTCCCCCGGTTGTAATTTCTTGACCGATTTTATACCTCGACGTCAAGATGCGTACACTGAGCGGAAATTCCTCTTCTCTTTTTCATCCTCTTCCTCCTCATTGTCCTTCTCCAATTTTTTGTAATCGCTTGTCCACCTACACCGTTTCACGCGGAAGGGTGCACATTTGGAAAAATGTCCATCTCACCATTGACCAAAACGTAAAAAATTAAATCGTGCGAGTCTCTTCATAATGCACATTTTGATATCTTCTTCAAACCATTTCGCTGCCAACCCACGCGGGATACAAATTTCTCTTCACAATATATGCCGTAAACATAATCCGGGTAATCGTGACATCACGAAACGTGCATTCATTTAAGTTGCAGCACCAACAGAGGGGGTGGGGGTGGGGGGTGGGGGGTACCAGTGGTCAAAGCGGTTGCTCCATGCTTTGTTTCCATGGTGGCACTGTGAATCAGTCAGTCTCGATCCTGTTCATCATGTATGAAAGGGGTCAGCTTTGCTTGATTAGCAGTCTGTTTTCACAACCCCCTTTGACCCCAAGAGGTTTTAAGGGTTTGGTTGGCTTATCGATGAGAAATCATTGGCAGGATTGACTCCATTAGCATGGGCGGACCGTGCGTGTGAAGATCAGAGGTGCGAGAGGCAACTCTCACAGCAGTGGAGGCACGGCAGCTGGATTGTGAGATGAAAAGGTGGATCGGATGGTGATTTTCAGGTGCTTCTTTTTGAGACAAGTTGACATTCTTGAGCAGTAAATGGACAGTAATTTCCCCCATGAACTAGCGATAATTATGTCGGCTAAAAGTAGACACCAATTTGACTGATGAGAAAGTGCGCGTAAATGCGCAGCCTATGACGTGACAATAGTCATGGCACCTTCAACCTCTCTTTCTCTCTCTCTCTCACTCAGTGATGAAAGTCCTCCAAATTTTCCCGGAATTCCGAAATTTCATGAAAATTCCTCCGGAAAATTGAGCCATAATTGCCTAAAATTAATCCGGATATTAGTTGACAACATTGAACGAACACGCGTTTGTTGTTTTGCTTTCACGAGCGTAGCCATGTTGAGGCACTAACACTCGTAACAATCAAAAGATTTTCCTCTCTTTATAAACACACTTGCTAAACCCCAGTGGAACGAATAAAATACACCGTGGACAAGACAGTTGTTGTCGTAAACAAGTATATATGTTTGGCCAAAAAGACAAACACACAGATGAGCAGAAAAACATGTCCGTCCGACTTCGAGCGTCGTCCCATCTTGGCTAGCTTAGCTTAGCTGTTGTCGTAGCTTTGTGGTCAAAGCTTCTTGATCTGTGACGTTGGTTGCGTCGCTGCTGATCGGTTGAAACCAAAAGATGCGCGCGTGCGTACATATTTGCGCTGACTCACACACAGCAGAGAGCAGCGGACTATCGACTGCTGCTGCTGCTATATATGCAGTATATATATACACATATATATATATATATATTTATTTTTCCCCCCGGAATTTTCAGGAAAGTCCACGTTCATCTCTGCTCACCATATATATTTTTTCACACGTACGTACCATCGGACTAAAGGGGTAACCTGGAAGTTCTCGATGAAGCATACACGCACAATTTGCATTCAGTGAGCGAGCGGCCGCTGTCTAGTCAGAGCCGCCCGAAGACTCTGAAGACTTATCCGCAAAACCGTGCGCATGGCATAGCGGCGCAATCAATCATAGTGCTTATGCGGCTTCTTGTATTGAGCTCGGTGACTCCGAGAGTGACAGAGACCGGTGACCTCCTTATCTGCTGCCAGTTTAATGTCACATTTTAAGGAGCCGGAGCCTGCTGAACTTTCACCTTGTTTGCTTGTGTATTTTTCGAAAGGCCATGAAGCCAAGTGTGCTCAGTCAAATTCAATATCCTCCTCCAGACAGCGGAGCGCTCGACTCCCGACCTCCCTTTCCTTGGCTTTCTATCTGCTGGTATATGGAAGCAAAACAATGGCCTCTTAAATTCACTTCTTTTCACTTTTCGAGGATTTTGTTTGAAATATTTGTGGCCCAGTTTTAAATTGTGCACCTGTTGGCTTGCCAGTCCTGCTTTTAAATGTTGACCACGTCACAAAATTACCGGTTCTTACTCATTGATGAAAATGAAATTTAACGCCAGGCTTTATACATTTCTCACCTGCAAAATGATAGCGGAACATCCAATTTGTTTTTATTTGTATAAATATCTGGAGTTGGAATTGCTCATGTTGGCTTTTAATTGCTGGCACATCCTGATCAGATTTGGGAAATTTACCTGCAGGCTTGCCTACAAAACCTGACACTGTACACAGAGTTTTGACTTTAGAGTTGTCATAAACAAATATTTTGTGCACCTATTCGTTTTCATTTTAAATTGGTTGTCAATGTAACAAACAAGTGAAGTTTTGAGTGTCTATCAGCCATTTTTTTTATTGGAATAATTTTACTCCCAAGTGAGCATATGTGGGCACTCGGAATTCTCATTGCTGAAGGCTCAGAGGGGGGTTCTTCATTGTGTAGGCAATTGTGGAGCCACAAACCTTTTGGGATTTTTTTGCCGGCTCCAATGTCATGCCGGATTTGAGAGTGTGCGAATGCCCTCCTCGAAAGCATTTGCATTTATTTCTCCTCTTCCCTTCTCTTTCCCCTCTGCGGGCTTTTCTTTTGGTGTCATGCTGAGGTACAAGCAAGTTAACGCAAGCCTTCATGCTATCATACTTCCTTCCGTCTGTCGTTGGAGAATAGTCTCTTCCCTTCTGTCGCACAGCGGCAAGACTTGGTTTTGTCTGTCTCGGGTTTATCTGGACCAGACCTTTGTGCTGCACCGTTCTGAAGTTGAACGAAACGTTGATAATCAACCTCTGGATTGGATGAGATGGCTGGCTCCCATTGTGAAACTGTGAAGCAACAGCAACAGGATTCTGGAGCTTTCTCGGCTCAGACTCGATCTAAATGATAGGGGCTGTTTTGGTATTTACTTACATCTCGGGAGAGGTTGTTTGTCAAAGGAATGGGGAAATAGAAGGTGGCCATTTTTTTTTTCTTGCAGGTTGTTTTTTTTTCTGTGCACATAAATGGAGGCATGCGATATGTGTGCGTTTCCTCATCCCCATGCTTCTCTTCGGCGCCGAGCACTGTTGAATCCTGTAAAACTGCCTGACGTTCAAGCACCACAGAGTACCGAATCAAATCAGCGACTAACGCTCCAATATGATTTGCTGCTCTGCTGGCTTGGGCTGTCTTTAAGTGTATTTTTTATTTTTATTTTTTGGGAGTACACCCACTAATTTAGTGAGCAAAGTTAAGAGTAAATGCCATCCTACACACTCAATATCAAACACACTTGCTGACTTAACGCAATGTAGTGTTTCCATGTTTCAATGGCCAGGCCGTAGTGAGACCGTGGTGTGTGTGTGTCATTTAAGTATCCACGTTGTGTATACAAGCTTTTCGAATTCGCCGATGTGCTATAGGGAATTCAAACAGACTTACAAAATTAGAATTTAAAAAAAATGCAAAGAACAGATTTACTGTATTTTCCGCACTATAAGGCGCACCTAAAAGCATTCCATTTTCTCAAAAGCTGACAGTGCCCCTTATAATCCGGTGTGCCTTATATAAGGATCAATATTGTAATTTCTTGGGGCGTAATATTTAAAATGTTATGTAAAGAGCTTTGTTACAGCTGCAGCGATTGTGAAAGCTCGATATAAATAAAGCTGTATTGTATTGTATTGTATTGTATTCCCTTTAGCGTTGCTCCATCTAATGGATGCATAACGTCACTGCAGCCAATATTGTAGCTTCTCTTCTATGCGCCTTATAACACAGTGCGTAATTCATTGAAGGTGCACCTTATACTCTGAAGCGCCTTATAGTGCGGAAAATACGGTACATTTTACAATAAATGTGATTTATTGTTTTTATTAGTAGTCTGCACTACTAACTAATATAGCATTCGTTTAGGTATAGTCTGACTCTGAAAATAATTTTCGTTTTCTGCAGCAACTAGTGTCTGCAGGCATACTTAAACATAAATGCGGGTGAGTGGAGTGAGTGGACAGAGGCTCCGCCTCCCCTGCCTGCACTGGATGCACATCCGTTTTTGGTGCGGATCTTGTGAAGCACTGAAACTGATCACTTAAAACTCATTCCTTTTCATTATTATTGTTTTCACTAACAAACTATCTTATGCTAATGATGTGCTTTATGCATATAAACACACCCTACGACCACAGATGGCGGCTCGAGACTGCACGTTTGCTTCACACTGCAGACGGTGGCCAGTTTGTCCTCTGTTGTACTTCGATTAACATGACCTAGCAGGTGACTGTTCAAATGAAAAACAGAACAACAACAGATTCCGTGAAATTTGCGACGCCCTTCAACACGTCGTATTCTGCTCCACACAAAAACGGTTCTCTGATTAGACCCTTCCAAAAAGGCTGTGGCTTCTTTCCGGCAAAAAAAAATTTCTTTTGTGCGGCTGTGTTTGCTTTCCATCGCCGCTAATCGCATCCACTCCAGCCTTTTGATTCCATCAGGCGCCATCGCCTATTTCCATGCCGTGTTTGTGCTCGCGTGCATGTTAACTGCCCGTATGCGCACACACGTGCGCTTGTCAGCTCCAAGATTGCAGCGTTGATTATGTGCCTGATGTTGTCTGCAGAGTGACATCCCTTCTAATGAAATAATGGTTTATAGTGGCAGAGTGCTGGAGCATTGCACATTGCAGACGTCAATTACGCTCACTGTGATTTTCTTTCCATTAAATAAGAAATACAATGTTTTTCCCCGCTCCATGCTTCTTTTGAAAGGACGTCCCCACATTGAACAAAAACAAATTCTGAATAAAAGCATTTTTCCCCCTTTTTTTTCCCTCCAAGTACACTTCAGGCTAAGTGGGCTTTTTTTTTTTTCTTAGAAAATGGATAGAAAGGACATTAACGCACCAGCACTTTAGCCGTCCCGCCACAAAGCAGCCGCTGCCCTCCTTTTGTGCACCAATCAACGCAACGGTTGGTTGTCTTCCGAGGCAAATGACACATTATTTTTCCTGTTGTAATGTCACCTTCCTATGAGATGCCTTTTACTTGGCCGCATGTATTATTCTGTAGCCTATGTAGTTAGTGTGTGTGTGATGTGTTGTCCATTTGTCAATTTAAAGCTCCTTGTGTTCTACTTTCTTTTTCTTTTTTCAAATGTGTGCATTTTTTAATTGAAAAAAAAAGGGTGTACACGATGATACAAATGGCATGTTTTGCATCTTACAAAAAAAAAATTTACCACCACCAATGACATGATGTGCTAAATACAATGAAAGGCATCATTTCTGCTCTTCAGGCGATATACCGAAGCAGCTACGCGACACCATAAAATGGTCTCGTTGTCCGGTTGGTTGCGGGAGCTTTTCAAGTGACATTCTTCGACATTCCCCCACTCTCTGTGCTTTCAGGGTGGATCCAATTCCCTATGACACTCCAAAGCCAGCCGGCCACACCAGATTTGTGTGCGTATCGGACACACACTCGCGCACAGACGGCATCCAGATGCCCTACGGCGATGTGCTGCTTCACACGGGGGACTTCACCGAGCTGGGCCTGCCCTCCGAGGTCAAGAAGTTCAACGACTGGCTAGGTACTAAAAACACACTGATTCGTGATATGCATTGTTTTAGATGTGATTGGCTGCTGTCACGCACATTTTCTTTTTGAGTGGGGCTTGGGGGGGCGGTGATGGCTTTCGAAATGGGGTAGCGGCACAGGCACGAGACACACTGCAGACATATAACAAACATGGACCACACAATGAAGCTGCAGCCCTCTTGCGCGACCTCACAAATGCTCTGCTTAAGTGTCTCGTTTAACCTTTGCCACCTAACGCCCTGGATCAGTTAACATTTGACCTTTCTCTCAGACCACATGCCGCGGGAGGGAGCGTGTGTGTTCCAACGCCCTCCGTGTTCGATGGCGCGCGCCAATGTCAATCATTTCTCCGAGGTTTCTTTTGAAATGAACACCAACATTTTTAAGTTTTCACCTCACTCGATGGAAGAATGAGCAAGTGCGCTGATGTTTTGGTTTGTTTTTTTTAATTCAAATGAAATTTGTTTTATGGGTTCCCCCCCCCCCCCCCCCCCCCCCACAATTTGCTGCAGAAATCCAAAACAGATCTTGAAGGATTCAGATTTAGGATTTAAAATTGTACACACCCTTTATTAAAGCTGGTGTGATATTACTGTGTGAGTCAATGTTCACACCTCTTATCCAATTATAAAAAAAACCATCTGGAATTGAACTGCACTTTCGCTAACTTTGCTACTTCAGCATTTTGAAGAATGTTTTCACACGTCTATTGTACTGTCTACTGAAACGTGAAAAATAGTCATTTATAGGTTTGAAAGACAGGACTGCAAAAAAAAGCCCATGCAGGATTTACAATGTGGATGCATTTCGCTCAAGCAAATGTTTCATGGAAGTGCTCTATCAATAATTCCATATCCTCATTCCGACAATATAAAAATATCAAAGCATCGTGAATCACAAACAGAAGTTGTGAAAACGTCACTTTTGAAAAATGATTATTACTTTAAGAAAGGCAACGAAACACACGTCTTCCATATTGTGTATTGTACATTTTTTTTTCCTTCATAAATCTTACACTTTATTAGGGGAAGAATAAAAAATGAATCTAGTTAAGATGTCTTCGTGTAGCAATAAAATGTAGAGCAAATTCCCAGTTTGGTTGAAGATTTCTTCGATGGCGGTTGTGTTTCCGCACCTTTACTCATGTGGTGGCCGGGGAATGTAGTGAGGAGACGAGATTTTGCTCGTCTGCTTGTGTGTTTCGAAGTGTGTGAGACTTGGAAAGTAGAGCTCGCATCTAAGTTTTGGGAGGATTTATTTGGATTCTGATATATGAGAAGGGCTCATTAAGAGCAGCCGATATTGAACATTCAGCACAGGAAACCAGGATTCTTCAAATTTTACAAGGAGAGAACTTGTGCGCTGAAGACAGCTTCAAAGCGGAATTCACTGGTTCCGAATATTTGGATCACGTCACGTGACAGAGATGAGTTGATAATCTCTGAATCCTTTTGAAAAGGATTTTGTTCTTATTATTTATATTATTGATTTCAAAATATTCAGTGGTTGGCAACTTGGCATATTGCTGTCCTTAAACTTCAAGAATGACTCAAGTTCCCGTTAGCATGAACTTGTTGCCCGCTTATTATTGGACTGCTCTTGTTGCTCTGTTCCGTGGTCCGGCTGCCGCTAATATGAATGAGAAAATTCTTATTTTCAGATAATAAAAAAAAAAAAAAAGTAATTTCAGACAATGTGGTCATGATTGCCAAAGCTACATTTTTTTGGTTGTTGGTGTTTTGTTTTTTTCAATTAACGCTTTTTTCACCCCAAGATCGCCACTCAGAAGCGGTATGCTATTTGTGAACAGTTTTTTACTTCAAAGTGCTTTGTGTTAAAAGGGAATAAAAACTTTCCAAGCCAAATGTAAAGGTTTTTTTTTTTTTTTTGTAAAAGGCATTGCTAATAATTTTGCAAATTATGTAGGTCTGTTTCTTTTAAAAAATAAATAAATATATATATATTTATACAGTCAAACCTCGGTTTTCGTCCATAATCCGTTCCAGAAGGCTGTTCGAAAACCGAAATTGTTCGAAAACTGAAACCATGCTCTTTTTAAAATAAAAATGTCTACTGAACACGTCTGCTCACAATGGAAAGCAACACGAGGAAGCGTCACTTCCTCGTGTAAGGAAGGCGAGAGGAGTCAAATGGTGCATTCAAGTGCACTCAGTTTGTTCGAGAACCGAAATTTGTTCGTCATCCGAGGCATAAAAAAACTCAAAATATTTGGTTGAAAACCGAATTGGACGAGATACATACATATATACAGTCAAACCTGTATATATACATACATATATAGACAGTCAAACCTCGGTTTTCGGACATCTCGGTTCTCTATATATACTGTATAAATCACATCCGTAAAATTTGTACACACATGCAGGATAAGCTGAAAAAAAAAACATGATGAAGGGTGTCAGGAAAGAAAAAAAGAGAGGGTTGTGAAAAAGAAATGTAGAGAGGGAGAACAAAAGGGTGATAAAGGCCAGACCCTTTGGTTGAGTGCTCAATCGGGTAGAATAAAGTCGTAAGTTAGTTTTGCGCTGCCGAGAGGGAGCGGGGACAAATCACCCAGACAGAGAACCACAAAAAAGGTCACTGGAGACATTGAATGATGAGGGGATGAGAATAGTAATGGATGTTCATCGCTGCCAAGTTCAGGTTCACGTGTTTTCCAGCCGCCTGGTGTCTGCTGAGATGGATCGTGGGCCGCTGTGGTCAAGCAGAACTATCAGATGTGCTCGTAACCTCGATGACTCTGCGCAAGAGTTCACAGGGACACACCGATTATTCACAAGGAAATCACGAGGCCATGCCGACTGGCTTTCACCTCAGCTGTCGTTTCTCTTTTCAATCTGTGCTCGTATGAATAATAAGCACAAGACTATGTCGCCTTGAACTGCAGCCGATATCGGCCCCAGAAATGGCGTGCGTGTGCACGTGGAAAAAATGCTGCTCATCAACTTCAAGAAGGTTTAATGTCATGGATTAAAACGCCATTTGTATTTAATTTGGACATGTTTTATTTTATTTATGTATTACAGTCAAACCTCGGTTTTCGAACGTCTCAGTTCTTGACCAATTCGGTTTTCGACCAAAAATTTCAATTTTTTTATGTCTCGGATGACGAACAAATTTCGGTTCTCGAACAAACTGAGCGCACTTGAATGCACCATTTGACTCCTCTCGCCTTCCTTACACGAGGAAGTGACGCTTCCTTGTGTTGCTTTCCATTATGAGCAGACGTGTTCAGTCAACATTTTTATTTTAAAAAGAGCATGGTTTCGGTTTTCGAACAATTTGGTTTTTGAACAGCCTTCTGGAACGGATTATGGACGAAAACCGAGGTTTGACTGTATTTATTTTTTTGAGGAGGGGTCAGATGTTAAAAATTGTCCACATGAGCTCCGTTTTTTTTTTTTTTTTTTTTTTTTTTTAAGGTCATATGTTAAAAATGTTTCCTCCTTACCTCCGTTTTTCTTTTGTACACCTTAATTCAGGGGTGTCAAACTCATTTTTTGTCGCGGGCCACTTCGGAGTTACGTCTTCCCTCGGAGGGCCGATGTAAAATCTCAACGTTATTTCTTTCCCATGACAATTTGACATTTTGGCACAGCTTTCAGCAATGATCATGAAAGTTGACACACATGATTTGGTCCTGAGGGCCACAAAAAATGATGTGGCGGGCCGGATCTGGCCCCCGGGCCTTGACTTTGACACCTGTGCCTTAATTCAAGAGCACATTGCCGTCTATGAGAATATGCCCCTCTGAAATGTTTTACTCTTAAACTGTGTTTAAAATTTGGGGCTGTAGCTCACCAATCTCCCTGTTTGTTCTTGTCCCAGGTGGCCTTCCCTATGAGTTCAAGGTGGTCATCGCCGGGAACCACGAGTTGACCTTTGATAAGGACTTTATGGCTGAGCTGGTCAAGCAGGATTACTACCGTTTCCCCTCAGTCTCCAAACTCAAACCGGAGGACTTTGACAATGTCCAGTCGCTCCTTACAAACTGTGTGTACCTGCAGGACTCGGACGTCACCATAAAGGGATTCCGGATATACGGCACACCATGGTAAGACCAAAGACTCTAAACCTTTTATTTGGGGCCCGAAGCCCTCCTCGCCGCTTCTTCCTTTCATCTTCGCTGAGTCACATTGACTTCCCGGAGTGTTCTAAATCCCCCCCCCCCCCCCAAAGTGGAGGGGTGCCCTCCCTTCTGTCAGCGTTTGGCCGTGTCCCAGCTCCACTCCCTCTGCAGCTCACTTCTGTACGCTCTGTCAGGGGCCTCGCTTACATGCACGATGCTATTCCCAGCTCGCGCATTCCTTGATGAGCGCAGGACCTTCGCCCGCACTCGGGGCTTACGTTTACACCTGTGTTTTGACACGGGGTTAAGTGATACGCGCGGTCCCGGGACACGCTGTCGATCGGCTCTCATGCGGAAAGAACTTGTGGCGGGCAGGGGGAGATTGTTGGACGGATCTTGGAGGCGCCATTCGGCAGACGGAGGCGCGTTAACACGAGACGTGTTTGTGAGGGGAAAGTGTTTACCGTCCGCATGGATGAGATCACTGCCACGTTGAGGGAGGTATGGCAATATAACGAAAATACAAGCAGAGGCATCGCCTGGCACAAACAAAATCCCATTGTGCTTGTGTTAATCGGCTCATTTCGTTTTTGGGGTTTTTTTTGTTTTGTTTTAAAATGGGGCAAATGTTTCTTATTCCTTCCGATATCTCCCTTCTCCGGATGGCTATAAGTGGCAACTTTATAAAACATGTCATGCTAACAAAATAAAAGACGATGCGAGATCCCCGCAGTGTCAGAATGCTAACATGTTTACATTTTAAAATTTATGCTCTAGGGTGGATCTTAAATTGAATTTATGATGATTCAAAAAAATAAATCTCATGAATGGAAAGCAGAGTCGCAACCCCACCAAAGTCATTCCGTTGCATGACGTGCGGTGCTCTGTGACTCGTTTTCCTGAGTACAGTCAAACCTCGGTTTTCGAACGTTTCGGTTCTCGACCAATTCGGTTTTCGACCAAAAATTTCGAGTTTTTTATGCCTCGGATGACGAACAAATTGAGCGCACTTGAATGCACCATTTGACTCTTCTCGCCTTCCTTACACGAGGAAGTGACGTTTCCTCGGGTAGACGAGGAAGTGACGCTTCCTCGTGTTGCTTTCCATTGTGAGCAGACGTGTTCAGTAAACATTTTCATTTTAAAAAGAGCGTGGTTTCGGTTTTCGAACATTTTCGGTTTTCGAACAGCCTTCTGGAACGGATTATGGACGAAAACAGAGGTTTGACTGTACCAACAAAGACGTTATGGCCAGTCAGAAAGCATTTTTTTTTTTTTTTTTTTTTTGTCTTCGCCAATTCCGCCATATTGTTTGCGGTTCAGAAAAACAATATAGTCTGCGTTTCGAACCGAACTCCAGGGGTCACATTACTTGGTTGCAGCAAGGTGGTAAGTGTGCGAGGGTTGGTCCCCCCGCCGCCCCGTACATTATGTTTCATCATTTCCATGTTCAAATTCAGCTTTGTCATAATGTTCATGACATTCCAAATGGTCTATTTCAGATCAAATGAAACAAGAAATATTTTTTTCAATGTCATCACATTATTATTAATGCCGGCGAGATGTCGGCATCCAATGTGTGTGATATGATGATATGCATGCATTTTGTGTGATATGGTGGAAAGTTTCATTCTCTTAATTGGTTTCTTTGAACATACGCTTACGTGCGATCCACTTCTTGTTTATTATCAAGATGAAAGAAAATTCCAATATATGCACCTGGAGTGCCGCGATGGGTTTTTTGTTCAAGGCTTTGCCACTGTCTGCTTCGTGGTTCTCACCAGTCTGGTCCAGGCTTAAAATAATCATGTAGGTCATCCTTTTGCAGTTATAATTAGCAGGGTTGGAGCCTCGCCTGAGAAATAATGGAGTACTTAGTTGAGAAGCTGGTCATATCCTCGTGTTCCACTAACATCACAGCAACAGGAAGAAGAGATTGTGACTCCGCTTGTCCTCTCCTTCCTCCCACCTTTCTTTCCTTGCGTTGGAAAGGAAGGATGTTGCCTTTCCTCCCTGGTGGGTGTTTAGTGTGAGGGCTGGTAAGTGTCTGTTGTGACAGCTGGGGGTCTCGTGAGAGGCGTCGTGGACAGCTTGGCCACCCCCCGGTTTCCCCCACCTCTGCCTCCTCGCCTCCTTCACACCCATATGCCTCCCTGGCCCGAGGTCTGGTCTGCTTGTCCGGTGTGAGGTCTCACTTAGCCGCGTCGTGACCCTTCACTTCATCAGCAGGTCACCATATCACCGCCTGGGTGGCCGAGCGCCACCGTGCCCTCTTGGGTGTTTTGCTTCGAGGCCGAGCTAATTCGGCACCGCTCGGGAAGTCAAGTGGTCAACTCGGCCGCTCCCGCTGCGACAATTTTTTTTTTCTTCTCATTGCATATTCCTTGTCAGTGATGGATAGAATCCTACATTTGATTGAAATGAAAATAACAACGGCTATCTTAAATACAATATAGTGAGAACACTCCCAACATAGTGTAACGTGCTTGTTTCCAGGCAATGGCTCTGTACGTGTGAGTGACTGTGGGGCCATTGGTTGTTGGGGCGATTCTTGTGGGGGGGGGGTGCAATACAGTGGTACCTCTACTTAGGAACGTCTCTTCATGTAAATTTTCAAGTTACGAAACGCCTCAACAGGAAAATATTGCCTCTTGTTACGAAAGAAATTTCAAGATACGAAAGGGAAAAATACAGTAAGGGCTGCTACTCGCAGCTCCGAGTTTCCTGAACGCAACATACTTATAGCTGCTCTGCTATTGGCTATTACCGAGCATCATCCTGGCATCCCATTGGCTAAGAGGGAGCTCTACAGCATGTGTCTATGCGTGTAAATAAATAGATATATGTCTATGCAGCGTCCTCGTCATTCGCACTCGGGCCTATGAAGTGCTCCGATAGTTTTACGTAAATATGATTCACCCAGAAAAAATGTTCACCAGTCGGGCGATCGCTCACTATGCTGATGCTTTGCCTTTGGACATTTTCGAAAGATTGTTAAAACTTGACAAAAGCAGACGTCCTTGGATCAGTTCTTTACAAAGCGCCAGGCAAAAACCACTTCTGAGAGAGGACATGAGCTAAAGAGGGCAAAAAACGATGAGGATGCAGTTAAAAGTTAAATGGCCAATATTTTAAATTTTTATTCTTTGTTTTTTACATGATGCACAAATCTCATTTATTATGCAATAGTCTAATTGTAACATGTATTTGTTACATATTTTGATGCATTTTTATGCTTTAGAAAACATTTATGTCTGAATTTTGTGGGAGCTTGGAACGGATTAGGCATTTACATGGAAAACGCGTCTCTACTTAAATGTTCTTGTTAATAAATTTCTTCCAGAACAATTTAATTTCATCAGTAGAGGTACCACTGTACTACGTGCGCTGCGTGTAATGCCCTGTTTCGGTCTGAGAGGTTGGGAGGTGGGAAGGCCTCTCGTTTTAAAGTTATATGTACTTGGCTCCTAATAACTACGAGTTGTTTGCCGGCAGTGTAGTTCTTTTTCTGTACTTAAACATTTGAAGTCAGTACGACCTGTGCAGCTGTGGTGAGCACCAAGTGATTAGGGAGGTTGTAGAGTTGCGGAGCATGGTGCGCCACATGAACAACACATACAGCAAGCCTAGTGGCGAGTCTACCAGGGGGACCACTAACGAACATTTATTCTTTGCATGGTCTCGTGTATCAACCCACTTGCTTGTTATCCATTTTGATCTTTCAACACACTGTGCTAATTGACTCCACAGATCCTTGCATTTTTCATTGATGAAAAAACAAGGAGCTTATTCGGGATGCTCACTCTTGTGGTTCTGTTGGCCTTAAGGATTCTCATCACCAAATTACCTGTTGGTTCAGCGTACACATTGTGTCATACTTTGTTTGTTAGCCATCCATCAATCCACTTTCTATTCTGCTTATTCGGATCAGTGACAGCTGAAACAGAATGAGAGGCCGGAGACATTCGTTGAACCAACAAATCAATCACACAAAATACTATATTGCAGGGATTAGAATACTGAGCAAAAGTATAGCATTTGCTCACCCTATTAGTTTATTTTATTTTTATGAATGCAAATTACTCATCTACAGGTTCATAGAACAACGAATAGTATATTTTATGGCAAGAAAGAATTTGCTATTGTAAACGTTGAAGTCAGCCCTTGCTTTGCTTTGTTTCCTCCAAAAATAGATGGGCTGATGTAGAAGCAGTCGGCCATGAAAGATACACAACACACACACACTCACACACACACACACACTATACACACGCACTGTTTCATGACAGATGCTTAACAGACCAAATACCTCAACCTGCTTTCTGTAGGCTTGCTCACTTCTACACCCACACGGACATGTGCGCGCGCACACACACACACACACACACACACACACACACACACACACACACACATACACACATAACACACAGTAGATGACCTTGTCGATCAAACTGCTTCAACTGGACAGCTGGTGGTTTTAGTCAATTAGAATTGTCTAATAATTAAAAATAAAAAAAAGGTCAGAGATGGGAATGAATCACAAACAAGTCTCAAGTAGTGACCTTCAAGTTTCAAGCAACTGTCGGGGGGGAAAAAGCAAGTCAAGTCAATTGGTTCAAGCAAGTCGTAACTAAATGAAGTCGTATATCCTTGCTCAGCCTCATCATGTTAGCTAGGCTAGCTAACTTTAGCTTCACAAAACAAAGCTTTCTGACAGATGAAGAAGGTCAACGTAGATGTTGTGTCTCACACATGTGAATTGCAAACCTTGCATGTTGCTGTTCTTTTGCTATTGGTTTCCAAAATAGATATTCAAATGTCAACAGAATTATTGGTCAAGTCGGGGAATTCAGTCCAAAGCTGAGTCGAGTTTTTCATCGCTTTTTTTTGCCAAGCTAGCCGCAAGTCATAAAATCTGCGACTTCAGTCCAAGTCATATGATTCGAGTTCCCCACTTCTGGCAAACATGCAGTAAGAAAGAAAGAATTCTTTTCTCAGCAGTTTCTCAATCCGGCGTAATTGCCGTGTTGCGTTTTAAGGCTTAGAAATGTGTACAAATCATTTTAGAAAGATCAAAATTAACCAACACTCGCAGCAAACCGGAATCAAGGAATATTTTTTACAAAATTGATCATTGATCTCTTGTTAAAAATAAATCAATTAATTGTTCAAATGGGGAAAAAAAACAGAAATCGCAACCCAATGTTTCCAGGCTTCTTTAAGATTGCACAGCAGGATGGTGACAGCTATGTGAGGAATCCTGCTCGTTCTGCTGACTGATTCATAATGCGGGTGTACAAGTATGGGAGAGACCGCATCCTTTCTCTCTCTAGAGATTATCTATTGTCTGATTCTGGCCTTGACCACAATTTAGCTCTCCGATCCAATATCAGACCGTTTCTGGTGTCCCCCCCGCCAGGTCCGCCACATCCTCGTCTTTCTTCGTTTGCATTATCCTTTGTCCACACGAGACCCTTACATTTTCTTGCTTCTTTACTGCTTCTTTTAATAAGGGCATTCTAAATCAAATGTGGCTTAAATATGGAGGGGGAAAAAAAACACTTGGGAAGAAAAAGTAAAAAACAAACACCAAACTTGAAGAACTCTTGTTGCACTTCCAAAACGCTAAAGATTGGAAGTTGTCCAACATCCTTGTAAAAATGGTCAACGTGCACGCGTATGCGTGCGTGGGTTTGTGTGTGTGTGTGTCCCAAAGGCAGCAGATTAAATCCAACTGCCCCCATTTGCTCTCTGGAGCTCACGTCGGGAGATACTGGAGGGCCAAATGCAGATTTGTCATTTGCAGATTTTTACTGGTATTCATGTATTCATTTTTCGCTGTAAAGGTCAGCCGCGTGTGTGAGAGAAAGAGAGTGAGAAATACCAGTAAAAGGGAAAACCAGTCATCCTAGTGCAGTGTTTAGACTTGATGGTCTTCATATACTGTATAGATATCATATTCATATGTCTATACCATGTTGTCCGTATCAATATTTTTCAATCTTTAAGATAAGATAAAATAACCTTTATTTGTCCCACACTGGGGAAATATGCAGTCTACAGCAGCAAAATTGGGCGGGGGGGGGGGACAATTTATGGAGCCATTGCATGTTTTCCATTGGACAAAAATCCAATGGCACACCACCAAACAAAAATGTCTCAAAAAACGGACGCACATGTTGATTTCAAGACCATAAGGCACACTTCAAAGTCTTACATATGCAAATGAGCATGGCCCCTAATAACGCGGGTCGTCTTGTGTATGCACAGAGTCCCAAAATCTGCGGATGCTATTGTGTGACTTTGATGAGGGGTCCGCTTGACTGACTGACTGACTGACTGACTGATGTGCCGACACGCTGCTTATATCGAAGAAAAACGAACTGATGACAGCATGCGGACGTTAAAGTGGGATGGGCGGGCATGAAAGATGACGTTCAAGACACGCCCTCCAGTAGGTGTATATTGTATGTGGTACTTGCATTGTGCAAAACAACATCCCGAAAACGGCACCCAACAAAGAGACACGTTTACCGAGCACAGTTTAAACTGCGAGCTATCATTTACGCAGAGGACCCGTGGGAATCGAGTAGCCGCGAGCGAATTCAAATCAACGAATGCCTTGGTGCTTCATTCTGCCACTCTGCCAGCCTCACTTGGCTTCCATTGTTCTCTCAACCAATCTCCCACATTCCTACGTACCCGCTCGGGCTACGGCAAATGATGAGGGACATTTTGAAAATTCAACAAAACGATTGCCGACAAACGCATTCACTCCAACCACATCAACACCATAGACAATGTGCGGCTCACTTTTGATACCCCACTGTCGGAAGAAGAAGGGGACCCGCATCGTAGCGATACGCACACGTGAAGTCGGCTTTGACTGCTATGCTTGGTTTCCGTGATAATTGACAGAAATGGCCGAAGTGAAAAAACATGCATGCATTCTCGCGTATTTTTTTAAAGCTAGCGTACATTGACCATTCCCGCGTCCAATAATACAATGCGCCTTGTGTATGTGTTCAATACAGAAAAAGCAGCCGTAACCGACACTACTCTTTCAGTACGGTGCACCATATGCTCGTGAAAACACGACTGCCGCGCTGCAGCCAAGGTACTGTCGCTGCAGTTTCCTCAACTTTTCTCAAACGAGTTTTGCGCTGACAGCGGTGTCATGTTAATTGTCGTAGTATTTCAGAATTAATGAGATAATGATTTATTGACGTTGAATGTGAATTCATATTTAATGGAGCATAAAATTGTGAAACAACCGCTGACAAGGATGGATTGCCGTGGAAGTTGCCGCTGCCCCGATCGGGAGGAAAGCTTCTCTTTCTCGCCGTTGCCGTGTGTGCGCCCATGTGTGCTTCTTCGAAGCCTGTTCGGCTGCTCGAGTGTGTGCGCGTGTGTGTGTAATCTTTTTCACCTCTGTGTCAGCTGAGTGAATGAGCGGGTTAAGTGATGGATTTGTGATGGCGCCCGCACTTTTTGCCGTATGACGACTTGGAGCATTCCATGCCGACTGACTCACCCTTACACCCTCAGCTGCACATACCCGATCCGACCTGTTCCTCACTTGGCGGCCTGTTTCACATCTCACTGAGTGCTCACTGAATGCCCCCGCCGCCGCACCAAGGTAAAGCCCCAAATACGTCAAAGGGAGAGTGATGAGTCCTCGGCACCGCCTAATAAAGCTCTCCTCAGTGGCCTTGCGCACATCAGTCACCAAAGAGCCAGCCAGAGGTCTGCCTCGCGACACGGACGGACGGCAGCTCCATCACATAGTTGAACGTGGAAAAGGGCTGACGGGGCCAAACTCTTTTGTTTGTCGGCTCGAAAAAGGGTTGCGTATGCATTATATATAACAGGGTTCCTACTTAACTTAAAGTTCATAAAAATCCATAAAAAAAGAAGTTGTAAAATGATGTTCTTAATTGTCCTTAATTTTCAGGGAACGCTTCTAAAATCAATAAAAATCCGTAAAAAAACATTATTTTTATTTGAAAATAAATTGTTTTTAAAAAGTTTTTACTTTCTAAATTTAATTTTTTCTTAGTGTACTTTATTTGAGAATGAATTCAAGTTTTTTTTCATTTTCCTACCTGTAACCTGTACTACAGGTAGGAAAATTTATCATTCAGTATGTCAAATAAAGGGTTAGCTGATTGGTCCTAAAAATAAAGATGTGCAGCAATGATTTGAACACCAGCTCAGTGATATGTGGCTTTCTATTTAGCCCGCATATTGCTGAGCGGGCATTCAATCCACCATAAATCCTCTGCTGAAGCGAGAAAAAGTGCTTGAAAATGGCTAAATTAGCCCTCAAAAGTCCTTAAAGGTCCATAAATAAAAAGCAAAAGTGGGGAACCCTGTATAAGAAACAGGCAATAATAACATTGAAAACGCACTTCATTGATTTCTCTCCAAGTGTAATTTGGCTACTAGGGCCGCTTGACCCTCGCCGACCGGTATCAATATTAATCATCTTATGTCAACTTGGCAGCTTCTTTTGAGTTTTCTAATGGTCTCCGAAAGTTGCATTCAGTCATGCGCAAGCCGCGATGTGGAAAAACGACGGAGGATGAAAGCAGGATTGCTCCTCCCCTTTGCTGTGTAGCCGACTGCTCGCCCCGATCTCAGGTGGATCGCTATTTGTCTGCGACGGTGTGCACAGATTGCAGCAACAACGCTCGCGTGCATGTTTGCCGGGCGACCTCGTTCAAGCCGCCGACTGCCTTCGATTGGAACGTCAGGAGAGAGATGATGAACTTTGTATCGTCAATGCGTTTGTGGCAAAACTTGGAAAGGGGCACACTTAAATCATGTTTTCACCTCACACCTGGATGCCTTTCACGTTCTCCCGTTGTTCCAAACATCCGTCAGTGGCAGTGACGCACGGCGCAGCCGTCTGTAATTGCAGGACGCCTCATCCTGGGCTAATTCAGAATGAGATGCTGACATGATTCATGTTTTCTTACCAGCTGGAGTCATCCACTCTGATAGCAAATCTGGTTGGGTGTTACAATTGTTTGTTTGACCTTGATTGTTTCTTCGTTACATAAATAAAAACTGTCCAAACGTGCAATCTGTAAGCAGACATGAATTTTTCCGACCTGCTTTGTGGGACAAACATTTTGTATTTTTAAGACAGCGTTCTGAAATTATGAGGCAATTTACACTGCACGGTTGTCAAAATAATAAAGTTTGTCATTTGAGGCCCCCCAACAATTTCTAGCAACTACTCAGCAGCTTTGTAGTACAGTCAAACCTCGGTTTTCGAACGTCTCGGTTCTCGACCAATTTGGTTTTCGACCAATCATTTAGAGTTTTTATGCCTCGGATGACAAACAAATTTCGGTTCTCGAACAAACTGAGCGCACTTGAATGCACCACTTGACTCCTCTCGCCTTCCTTACACAAAGAAATGACGCTTCCTAGGGTTGACGAGGAAGTGATGCTTCCTCGTGTTGCTTTCCATTTTGAGCAGACGTGTTCAGTAAACATTTTTATTTTAAAAAGAACGTGGTTTCGGTTTTCGAACAATTTCGGTTTTCGAACAGCCTTCTGGAACAGATTATGGTCGAAAACCGAGGTTTGACTGTATATAATTTTGTCATCTGTCACATCGTCGATAGTTTTCCATGATTCATATCTGTATGAAACAAGTTTCCAAGAGCAGCACTATACTTGTTTAAATCTAATCGCTCCAAGAAACAACACCCCCTCCTTTCCCCCCCAAAGTGAATGACCATCATGACATTTGTATAAAAGTGTGTTTCGCTTTTTCTTCAACAGCGACAACAGCCTTGCGTGTAACATTTCCTCTTTTTGAGTGTACTGAGTTGCTTTATTCAGTGCAAGTTCTCCCTTTAGAACCAAACCATCGTCCTTGACGGCCTTTATTTCAGCTGCCAAAAAAAAAAAAAAAAAAAGTCCAAGTGACCTTTGCTCGAAAACTACAGACGAAGGTCAACAATGTGCCTTTTGTCGTGGTGAACTGCAGATCATTCATGTGTCAGATGCAAAAGGAAGCCCACTTGTCCTTCTGCAGAGTTTTTTTTTTTTCCCGGGTCACCTTTTTGACCTCTCGCTGGCCTTAACCTTCGCCGTGACAATGCGACTTTGTCACGGTGCTTCAAGATCTCTGAAGTGCGGAGCTTTCTGGCGCTGATGTGCTGCTAAGTTGTCCTGTGTTCCATGACATTTGCTGGGTAAATGTGATGAAGCGTTTGACTCCTTCAAATTGAGGGCGATCAACGCATGCTTTCACCTTTTGTTTGCGCAGATGTTATTTCATGTTGAGACTCGAATGAAGTCGGAGTGAACTGAAGCGACCGCCGTTTCAGCTCAAAGACCCCTGAAAAATAAAGAAACTGTTTTTTTTTTTTTTTAATAGATTTTAGTTGGTTGATGAAATGGTCTGTCGTCATTTATGGCTAAGCAAACACTGACCCACTAAAGTTCCTATAGTGTAAATTGGATTTCTGTTCTATTTTGATTTTTTTTGTTTTTGTTTTTCTTTTTTTAAACTTTTGCACTGTTGTGTTTCCTCCAGCGTCTTTACTTGCCCTTCTAAGTGCGCTGCATTTGCAAGAGGATTAATTTGACTCTAAATGGTTTGTTTCCTCCTGGAGGACAGTTGTTTTTTTATTGTTGTTGTTGTTGTTGTCATTTGAAGAATAAGAACCCTGGCTTGAAGGACCAATAAAAGAACTGGGAAAAGGGGATAAAATGATGCAGAATGGCAAAATATCAACGGGGACAAAGAATAGTGGCTTTTGTGGAAATCAGAAGCAACCAGAGTCCATCCATCCATCCATTTTCCGAACCGCTTGATCCTCACTAGGGTCGCGGGGGGTGCTGGAGCCTATCCCAGCCGTCTTCGGGCAGTAGGCGTGAATCAGTTGCCAGCCAATCGCAGGGCGCAACCAGAGTCATATATTAAAAATTGGCGTGAAGGCGTTTTAATATTGTACAGTCAAACCTCAGTTTTCGTCCATAATCCGTTCCAGAAGGCTGTTCGAAAACCGAAATTGTTCGAAAACCGAAACCACGCTCTTTAAAAAAAAAAAATCTTTATTGAACACATCTGCTCACAATGGAAAGCAACACGAGAAAGCGTCACTTCCTCGTGTAAGGAAGGCGAGAGGAGTCAAATGGTGCATTCAGGTGCGCTCAGTTTGTTCGAGAACCGAAATTTGTTCATCATCCGAGGCATAAAAAAATTGAAATTTTTGGTCGAAAACTGAATTGGTCGAGAACCGAGATGTTCGAAAACCGAGGACCAAAAATTTTGAGTGTATTATGCCTCGGATGACGAACAACTTTCGGTTCTCAAACAAACTGAGCGCACTTGAATGCACCATTTGACTCCTCTCGCCTTCCTTACACGAGGAAGTGACGCTTCCTCGTGTCGCTTTCCATTGTGAACAGACGTGTTCAATAAACATTTTTATTTTAAAAAGCGTGGTTTCAGTTTTCGAACAATTTCGGTTTTTGAACAGCCTTCTGGAACGGATTATGGACGAAAACCGAGGTTTGACTGTACTTGTATTTTCGTTGTTTGGTCATTTCAGCAGCAAACGTTGCACCATTTATTGCCGTTTTATTTTCATGTCCCACCCGATTGAGTGTTGAAGCCATTTCTTTTATCTTTCATTTATTTTGTTTCATTTCTTCACTTTGTACCACTGGCGACGTTGTTTGTTCAAAGCCGGGGTGGAGTTACGCCCGAAAAGCTTTCAAGCCTTTCCAATTAACATCGCACAAGGCGCCACAGAAGCACGTTTGGCACCATCTGCATTCCGAAGAACAATACTCTTCAAATGTGCACTCTTACTTAAATGTCTCAGCAATCTTCCGCACGTCACCATCTGTCCAGGAATCGGAATGAAAAATAACACGGGTGCCCGTGCGCCGCGCGAATTAAAAGCGTGCCGCAGACCTGGAACTGCTGCGGCAATTCTTTTAATTAAAATGGGAAATAATTATTGTCAGGCAAATGTACTGAGACATGCGAGAGGGAGGCTAAGGGAGACACGAAAAGAAAAGCCAGCCGGAGGAATGCGGTGGGGGGATTCAAGACAGTGAGCGAGTGTTACAGACTCCTGGCCAGCTTGCTGCTGTAATGAACATTAGGGCTGCGGCATAAATTTAATGACCTGTGAAACAAACAGCGTGGCTGAGACCAATGCCTCTGAATGCTAAGTGGCTCTATCATTAATACGAGTTCAGAGATGCCACTGTGTAAACACACTCTTCAGTCTCTTTTTGCCCGTAAGCCTGTAAAACGGAAGGTAAGCACCACCTCTGCGGCTCTTTGTAATCGGGTCACGCTTCTTTGTGTACCTGCACAATTAATGGCTTGCCGCCCGTTAACCGAAAACCCGCGCTCACGAAAAGGATACGGACAGCTTCACTGCCAATGAGCATGCCGGTTATTCACGTGAATAATGCATCGTTTATTCATGTGGCGCTTGAGATTTTGAGGGATGAACTCCTAAATGTGAAACTTGGACACGTCCAGAGGGGTGTCATGGCTGATTTGTTTACTACAGTGAAACTCCTCTACAACGAAACCTACATGGGGGGAAATACCCCCTAGTGTGAAAAAAATCTTCATGCATTAGTGTGTGTGTGTGTGTGTGTTGACATCCGAGATCAAATTTGCTACAGTGAAAAACCCCCTGTTGTGAAAAATTTCTTGCTGCAAACACGATTTCGTTGTAGAGGAGTTTCACTGTACAATGCTGTAGCGCTATACCACCTCAATGAAAGTTGCTACCGTTTGCCCTGATCGACCGGCTAATGAAAGTACTGTGAAAGCAATCAAAAATATCTCAGTCGACTCCACCGGCGTGCACATCTACAAACCCCCAATCACACCAATAAACGTCCTTTAAACGATTCACCACTCAACTTTATTTATAGAGCACTTGAAAACAACAGCGGCAGCTTACAAAGTGCTCTACATCAAGTAAGAAGCTGACATTTAAAAACAAAGACCGTTAAAACAATAAATTGAAGCTCTCTGGCAGTGGCAGTCAGGGTGCGTGAAAGTGTGTCTTTGCGCTCGACAATATGGCAACGGCTTTGGCAAATCAAAGAAATGCTCGACTTACTAAAAACAATGCAGTCCATCCATCCGTCGGTTTTCTAATCCACTTCTCCTCGCGAGAATCGCGGGCATGTTGAGGGCTATCCGACCATGACTTTGAAACCATATGAAGAAATCAAGAATAATGATTTATTCAATGATAGTTTAAGTTGCTGTAATGAGGGTTTTGGTAACAAGAAAACTCTCTTATATATTATGTACGAGAATTTGAAATTTTGGTACAGATTTTATCAAACATCATAGAAGCCGACATGTTTGATTTGCTTTTGCGGGCCACGTCAAATGACGTGGTGGGCCAGATCTGGCCCCCGGGCCTTGAGTTTGACACCTGTGATTTCGAGTGTTCCATCAAACTGCCCTACATGTTTTTGGAATGTGGGAGGAAACCGGAGTACCCAGAGAACACCCACGCAGGCACGGGGAGAACATGCAAACTCCACACAGGAAGGCCGGAGTCGGAATCAAACCCTGCACCTCTGCACTCTAAGGCGGACTTACCAATCAATCGACCGCCGTGCCACCATTGCGGACTCTGTTCGCTCCATAAAGTTCGAGAACCTTTCACTTTGATGTGGATGTTAGTGAGATGGTCAAACCAGTCCATTCCGCATTTCCCTTTATCTGTTTGGCTGAGTGTGTGGAGGTGAAAAATCTGGCAGAGATGTCCGTTTCTCCCTCCTGACCTTTGAAATGATTTCTCCTACTCTCATATTTTAGCTACAGCCCCCCCCCCCCCCCCCCTCCTCCGCCCTCCCCAGCTCTGCATATGGAACGCAGGTATTTGGGTTTGGAAGGAGAGCTCTGGTTGTGATTATGAGCAATGCCGGCTTAATCAAAGGGACGACGCACTGTGGGGAGCTGGGAGTAAACGAAACTACAGTAGCCCAGAGCTAGCCAGATGTCTTCAACATGAGAACGGATACATGGCAAGGGCAGGCTGCCCCAGGCGATAAAATGCAATCACAATCCTCTGGACGTGAGCCCAAGATGGCTCCTCCGAAAGCAGCCGGTTGAGTACATGGCAATGAGTCCCAGCTCTCACCCGGAACCCGACCTCAGGCTAGCGACTCGGTCCAGCGAGAAGCTGCTAAAAACTCTTGCTAATCGGCAGCGGGCTTCTCCGCTATCAATATGTGGTTCAAGGAGGAGCAGTGTTTATGTGTCCATCTGTTTGGTCGCGATGTGCGCTGGCAAATACTGGCCTTGACACGACGCCATCTTGTTTTATGCCCCACGCGGCGTCTCCTGCTTCGGGTGGATAAATATTTGAACAGCAGAGGAAGCCCCGTGTCCCTGCCTGTTGTGGCCTGAGGTGTGGTGGTCTTGCATAAAGCTTTATTGTTTTTTTTTTTCTGTGCTGAAACATAGGTTTGATGTTAAGCGATATCTCAACTGTATAGGGGCATAATTCTCTTTGATGCTGGTGTGAAAAGTTACCAACCGAGAGCTGGCACCATTGTTTTTATGCACAAGTGAAAGCCTGGGATAAATAAGTAATGCATTCAATGACAAGGCTGAGCACAGGCGTAGAGGTTTTTTTTTTGTTTTTTTTAACCAGAGAGGGGAATTTGATATCGCGCTGTGAAAGGTGGAGAACATTAACTTTTTAGATGTGAATATAGTCAATCAGAATTGCAAATATGTTTTTGGGGGGGGGGTTTTGGCTGACTTAATCATTCACTCCCAAAGACGTTACGTCTTTTCAGACTTGGTCCAGAATTGGCTGTTACTGAATGAGTTAAAAGTATCTGGATCACTAGTTTACATTTTTGTCGAGAATGATTAATGTTACTTCTTTAAAATGATTTTTTTTTTAATTGAAAATGTTTTCTTTTTTATTTTCAATTAAAACATGTCCATCAATTGTCCTTTTGTACGGTTCATTTTGACGAACACTGCGCATGCGAGCAAGTATGCTAACATGCTAACCGGGTTGCAGACGGAAGAGCTACTCCCCCAACTTCCCTTCACGTTGTGTGGCCAAAAAGGTTAGATGTGGATCGTGTGTCGTGAGCTATCAATCACAGCAGTAACAAGAGCTTCATCATCACAGGGACGCTCTACTAGCAGCTATCTGCTCAGTTGTGATACCATGAACATCATCCTGCTGCACTTCACTTCCCTTCCTTCCTGCTAGCCCCTCCGCGGCTCTCTGTGGCAAGCACAAGACATTGCTTATCTCAGTTTGCTTAGAATTGGACCCCCAGCATGGATGGCAGTCTCATCCGAGTGTGCGTTGGTCAGTTGTATGTTTCAAATGCTGATGCAAACGACTTCAGTCACTGCAGTACCCTTAAAAATGGAATACGGTAAACACGGTCTTGCAGCTAACCACGCGGATAGAATGTACAGTGCCTGTACGTACAAGTCAACAATTATGATGATGAAGTTCATGAATGACTCTTGTGGTTCAGTCCAGTGTAAAACAATCAAACATTTGACTGCACAGAAAAGCGAATTAGTGAGTTACGTCTGTCCTCTTCACGCTCCTGGGGCGGGCTGTGTTGATGAAAAAGGTCGTTTTCGTAGCCCAAGGTTGCATAGAATTGCTTATGCTTCCCTGTCTACTGACCCAAACTGGAAGAAACACAATCTAGCAGCCATAGATGGGTTTAGCATGTCAGAAAATAGGGGGACATGTGGATTGTTATTTTCTCCAAGTCAAAGCAACTTTTTGTAAATTTCCTACATGGATTGTTTAATCCATGTAGGAAATGTAATCCATGTATCCAAAGATAAACACTAATCAGGTGTCGTCTCGTATTCTAGTTAGAATGATGGCCAATTACCAAATGGAATGAAATGAAAAGTGCAAGTATAATAACAAAAGGAGGATTAATATTTTAATCAATATTTTTATGACCTAAAAATATAATAAAAAGTTCGAGAAGGAAAGATGAGAGTTCTTCAAGTATCCACGTGAGCTTGAAGAAGAAATCTGACGTGCCGTCGCGCCATGGTGTTCTGCTACACCGTCAATACGTGAATAAATAATTATAAGACTGGCTATTGAGATTACTGCAGCGCCCATTCTGAAACTCTTTGCGGCCATCGGAGGTTTGAGCAGCGCGCAACGAAGAGAGATGCTAATGCTAATGCTAGTCCTCTGCTAGCAGTGACCCTCGTTCACAAAGCTAATGCCGTAAACCATGGCTTGCTCAGTTCTTAAACGCTTTTCATGAGGCTGACTTTTTTGTCAACTCCAACACTCCAATACAGACCATACATCCTTGTTTGTTTGTTTTTTGTTTTTGTGACGCAAATGAACAGAACCCTGCGCAGGCTTGTCATATGATCTAGCCATTCCGTTCCCAGAGTGCGTTGCGTGCCGCAATACATTTAATTCATGAAGCTATAAGGACGTTAATCCTTGTGATATATGTGTGTTTGTGTTACCACGCCACATTTTGCCGTGTGTAATCTGCGCTCCAGCTTGTCGTACACAAACCCTGGAGACCAACAATCCCATTTCGTGTGCTTTCCTGTGCCTATTGTTGCCGCTGCGTCTCAGTGCCCTCGCTAACATCCACTCGTTGTGAGGTCAAGACAATAGCTGCACAGAGTGGCAAGTATCTGCACTACTTTGACCCGCCGGCCCTTCCTGTTGCTGTTAACCACCCCACCCCCCCTCCGCTCCCCACACCGTTGCTCTTTGACCTCTACTGTCAGCCTGTTATGCTGGTACAAGGCGGGTTGTGCTCTCACAGCGCTTTGACAGGTCTCGGTTAACAACTGCAGCTTCCGTTCCCTTTCTTTCTCAGGAAAGTAACACACAATACGGAGAGGGGGGGGGGGGGCAAACACTGTAGCTTTATTTGTCCTTGACAGAAAAGTTTTCGATATTTGGCGTGGCGGCTGACAAATCTCATTCGGTTCAAAATCTGGAAATGTAACGTCGCTAGTGTGTGTACAGTGCTGCATTCAAGTGCGGCATCGGAAATCGGAAACCCTTCTACTCACGCAAAGTTACAACTTTGAAAGACGCGCTTCTGAGCCAAAACCCAGCAGTTTGATTTCACGTCAGTCGGTGCTTGTTAGCACCAACCCAAATCGGTCCATACACAACAACAAAAAGTACCGTCTTCGGTACCTAGCCCTACACAAGCTTTTGTAACCGTGACTGACTGTGAGCAAGGTCAGGCTTCAAACGTTGCTTTCTAATATGAGAACTAACAAGTGCATGATTGCATCTATCGTCATGACCTTCATGGATGAGCTTTGTTTGGTTTTCAATGGTTGGCAACCTGCTAAGAGGGAAGCATAAACAAATAAGTCCAGTCGAAGGGCGTTACTGATGTGGATTGATTGGGGTCATCAAAGTTATAGGTATTATTATTTATTTATTCTTGTCTGTCTCAACTTGTGTCTGTCTTTGGTCACACACATGGATTATGGAATTTAATGAAGAAAAAAAAAGTGTCATTGAGTGGAACAAAGTGTATGTTTTGCTGATACAGTCAAACCTCGGTTTTCGTCCATAATCCGTTCCAGAAGGCTGTTCGAAAACCGAAATTGTTCGAAAACTGAAACCACGCTCTTTTTAAAATAAAAATGTTTACTGAACACGTCTGCTCACAAAGGAAAGCAACACGAGGAAGCGTCACTTTCTCGTGTAAGGAAGGCGAGAGGAGTCAAATGGTGCATTCAAGTGCGCTCAGTTAGTTCGAGAACCGAAATTTGTTTGTCATCCGAGGCATAAAAAAAATAGAAATTTGTGGTCGAAAACCGAATTGGACGAGAACCGAGACGTTAGAAAACCGAGTTTGACTGTACAATTAATTGGAAGTTACAATTGAAGGTCAACGTAGAATAATTAGATACGTTGGTGGCTCCCCCCACAGCGTCCGTCTGGGTCGAGTAGGCATGTAAATCATTTAGCCTGGCTTCCGGGTAATTTGAATTCATATTATTAGAAGCTTTCAAACAAATATGTGTCTGCAGCAAATGGGCACCGTTTTACGTCCCATGCATGCCATCATTAAAAAAAAAAAAAGGAAATAGCTCAGAGGAAAAGGCTTCAGCGTGGCCCTTCGAGGCAAGCTGGCCATGAAACGTGGCCTGTCAGTTTTTGTCAGCGAATTTCCCAGCTCCCTCATTTCCCAGATATATTATCCTCACTGCCTCCCTTCACTCCGCTTGCCCCCCCCCGCCACCCTCCCCTGTCCCGCATTGTTCTCCTGGATCAAGTTCACGGAGGTCGGGGCTGCAGAAGGGTAATGGGACCCATGGTCCTGTGTCTCAGGGCAGGTTGAATAGGTCTCTGCCCCTACCCCCGCCCTTACCCCCCCCCATACGGGCTCCGTGAATAGGACCCAGATTCCTCTTCTTTTTATTCTTCTGGTTTCGAGTTTCCGTCGACCTGCCCAGCCGTCCGGACTTCCATGTTCACGTCCGCGTTCCCACAATCCCTCACTGCCGCTTCCTGAGCTCCGCATGCGACATTCGCCAGCAGACGCACACCAGGAACGTGGCAGCTTGGTGCTCCACACGCACAGGTTTTATGAGATCTCACTCGATTCACAAGCCACCAGACACAACAGTATTCCACTGAAATAGTTTTGGACCAACACCGAGTCCTCTGCTGAACACGCCGTTGCTTTCATCGATATTTTATGACCGCGCTGCTTTCTGTTATCGCTGCTCCTCGCTCGCTTGATTGCGGCACAATTCACCGTATAGTGCGTCTCACTGCAGTCACATATTATAATTTTTTTTCTTTAATGTTGTTGTTGTCAATCAACACAGTGAGGAGGAAATTGTGTTTTAACGGCATCCCATTAACTTTACCAGCTCATTGTTATATTGCCTGACAAAATCACGACAAATCAGACTTCATCAGAGATTTATGGCTGTCTTCTTAACTATCGAAAGATGCAAGCAAATGCTTCAAATTAGCCAGATGGCCAAGTTGTCCGATTTACAAGAGCTGGGCGATCATTTAAAATGCAATTTTTAAGATCAGTAATTTGCAATAATAGCCAAGGAGGCAAGAACAGAACAAACTCTGATTTTAACCCTGGAGAACCCACGGGGTCAAATTTGGCCCCTATAAATTCTGCTACTCAAATGCTACCCTTCAATCCCAAAGGGTCAAATTTGGCCCTAATCCTACATTAGGATTAAAGTAGTGAATATTTGAAAAAACATATATTTGGTGTTCAGTAAACATATAGCAGTCATTTAATGTAAAATTCATCATTTTCCAAAGAAGTCTTGGGTTCTCCAGGGTTAAGGTGTTACTGCAAAGTTTACCAGGCGCCATTTTCTCATGCATCAAGGGGTGAAACACAGATGATTGCATTGTTCTACGTTGAAGGCTTGTTTTTTTTATTTTTACCAGATAGCGCAGTTGGCAGCAGGTGTAAAAATGGCGGATCATGGAGTGTTTGGAAGAGAAGCGAGCACAAATGAAGTTTGAAGTGATGGAACCTTCAAGTGCTCGTACAGTGAAACTTTGCCAATTGAATGTCCAATATGTGCCCGTTTGGCGGAACATTGCTTTCAAGTGTACTGAAATGACCCAGACGCAAAGTTGATGCTGAGGTTTGTCATCCACGTCTCCCACTGAGCCTCTCTGATATGAATATTCAATGTGAGGGCGGAGCCTCTCTCTAATTCTATTGGCGGCATGAGGCTCGTCAGTAAAAATTCATTAATGAACCGGGTGATGACATTTCAAGCCGGAGGGTTCAAAGCCTGTGCGATAATTAGCCGCTCATTGTCCGGAAAGTACGATCATCTCTTCATTATATTGACCAGTGTGTTTATTTGACTTTTTCATAGTTGTATTGACCTTTTTTTTTAAAGGTTAATATTCCCGGTATTCAATTTTAATCACTTTGGCATTCCCCCCGGCCCCCACACCATTTTTTTTTCTAACACTGCAATAATACCCTATCAATCGCCTTTAATACTGTGAAGTAGAGGTAAGATCGGGCCGCCGAGCCCGACCCAACCTGACGCGAAATTCGGGTCGGGGCTAAAATGTCAATCATTGCTTCGGGTTCGGGTCTGGTCGGGCTTCTCTCTCGCTGACTTTTTTTTTTTTTTCTTTCAAGGCTGTGAATAGTTTTGGCCACGAGAGACCGTGGTTCGCAAAAAAAAAAACAGAAGTCGCCTCATCACAACACGTACTGTACAAAACTCTTGCAATGACAATTCAAAGAACTCCTTCCAGTCTCTGTCGAGTATCCACATCATTGTTCGTCTTTGTCTCTCTGCTTCTCTCTCTTAAAGCGCCGCGCTAGATTCTTAAGGACGTACTGCTGCTGTGGTTTACGGCCCAATTTTCAACCCGTCAAAATGACGGACGGCCTTAAATTTTCTCCGTCCACTCTTAAAAAAAAAATCCGTCAATGATGGGGAATTGTCGGTTAATGTAACCGCTTCAGAAACAGAAATATAAAAGATGTAAATGTTTATACAGTCTTGTTTAACTTAGATTTCGTTACAAAAGACAGGCTTTGTTATCAGAAATCACAAATAAAATATGAAATCTCGAGTTTTCTTCAGGCTCGGGCCTGCAAATCAAGTTAAGTGATCGGGCTCGGCTCGGTCGGGCTTAAATACCCTCGGGCCGGGTCGGGTCGGGCTTGATTTTTTAGGACCGATCTTAGCTCTACTATGAATATATTGTACGTGTATGTGATTTTGATATGATTGCATCCCGATCACCTTCCGCATTTCTTTGCTGACGCAATCATATTTGCACACACAAACTTTTACTAAATGACACCCTTGGTGTCGATTCTGGCTCAGTCGTCCACCAAAGCAGCTTCACTTTCTGAAATCATGAATGGCTGTGATGTGCAGGAAATGCTCGTCGTCCTTTGTGTGCATCCGAACAATTATTCCCGACCACAACATTGGGCACTTCTCTCCAACATAGCGACGCGCGCGCGCACACACAGAACGGCAAACCTGTGCGCTGTCAATAGCTGGAAGCTGCCAGGTCAGTGAGAGCAGCTGTGTTTGCTACCAAGCATCTGCTTGGCTCAGGCGCCGCTTGTTTTACGTCGCCGCTCTGCAGGTCAAACTGCAGCCGGCCGCATCTCTGCACGGAGACAAATCCCGGGGAGAGTGCTTGTGTATCCGTGTGTGCGCCAACATGCCCCTGTGCTCCTCGCCTTTTCCTAAGCAGGGGCTGAGTCTGGTGGGGCAACCCGTGGCTGCGGCAAGATTAATCCTTTCCACACTCCATCAGTCACTAGGCACAGGTTATTAGTGCTGGGACAAAGTGCACACACACACACACACACACACACATACACACAACCCCTTTCACCCCTCTGACTTCACTTTCCACCTTGTCCCCAAAGTTTGCAAAGGTGGCCTTGATGCTGAGAGGCCATTTGTCAAAAGCTTCCATTTGGCTCCTTTTAATAAGGCGACCTCTGGGCTCTGGGATTACACACACACACACATACACACACACATATCAGACGGCTCTGCACATACTCATACAAGTGAGTGTCAGCTCGTGCACCCCAGGAGACTTATAAAAGTCCCATTAACATGGTCCTCCTCATTGGTTCTGACAGGTTGATCAATTAGACCCCACCCTTCTCTGACCTCAGGGCCTCACCGACTCAAGAGGACCGACACGATGGATCACTGGTCCTACACGCACAGACACACACACACACACACACACACACGTGCGCACACTCGCACTAATCCGGGGGTCGGCAACACGCGGCTCTAGAGCCACATGCGGCTCTTTAGCGACATCTAGTGGCTCCCTGGAGCTTTATTAAAAAAAAAATTGAAAATGGAAAAAGATTTTGATACAGTGAAACCCCTCTACAACGAAATCTACATGGGTGAAAATACCCCCTGGTGCGAAAAAATCTTCATGCATTAACACCATTCCCACTTTCTTGTTTCAAACTTGCTACAGTGAAAAACCCCCCTGTTGTGAAAAATGTCTTGCTGCAAACATGATTTCGTTGGAGAGGAGTTTCACTGTAGTAGGCTAATATAACTCAAATAGATATAGATACATGTTGCAGCTTCATATAATCAGTGTAGAAAGAAAAAAAAAAGGGAAAGAAATTGTGAAATTTCCGATTAGCATTTACTTTCACTTACATCAATTTCTTGAATAATGTCTTTTATTTTGCTTCCGCCGTCTTTCATTTTGATCACTTTTACCCTCTCTTCCAGCGTCAGAGCGCTTCTTGTCTTAGCTGCTTGACATCCAAAGGTCCGTTTTGTAGCCATTTTAGCAATGCAACGTTCGTGCTGCGTCTGAAGCTAACAATAACAAATACTTCCTGGACTACTGCACATGTGTAAACCAGTGTGGTGGTTGCTGTTGTTGTTTCCAAACGAAGCAGTAGAGGTCGCTGTTGGATTAGACTTCGTTGTAGTGAATCTCTTCGTGAGGCAAGAGCAGAAAAAAAGATTTCGTATAACGCAACATGGGTTTTTTTTCGTTTTATGGGGGACAGGAGAGTGGGAATAGTGTTAATGCATGAAGATTTTTTCACATTAGGGGGTATTTTCGCCCATGAGTTTTACTGTAGTAGAAATTCAAACGAAGAAACTGAGCAAAATTTGGGATAAAACTACACCTCAAAAGCAACACACACAAAAATCGGACCTCATTCTGCCATGACGCCAGATGTTTGAACGTGTTTTCTTTGAACCGCTAACGCTAGCGGCTAGATCTCGCGCACTCGATAATATGACCTCTCGTGCAGCAATTAACTTGATTTTTAAGTTCTTAACCTTCTCTGACTTTTATGATGTTACGACAAAGGAGTCAACGTGAAATTGTTGATTAGCCTCATCGTCGTGGGCACAAGCAGACACACCAGCGAGACTTTCAGGGTCGATCCACAGCTGCTTTCAACAAGAATGGGAGCGGAAAGAGTGCAGGTCCTTTTGGGAGCACCTGGGCTTTTTTTTTTTTTTTAAATGATTATTGCCGTTGTTATGACGGTTTTCAATTACAATTCATCGTGGCCTCGCCGCCTCATTTTGATAAAACAATCAGGTCCTCCGGTGCCAAACGTCGGGAGCTCTTGTTGCCTGCCTCGGGACCCCGAAAGAGGTTAACAGCAGAGTCGTGCCCCGAGAGAGCGACGGCGTCCTAATGATGTCCAACAGCTTAATTGAATATCGGCGTTCTGCGCACGAGGGCTAAATTGCTTCTGTCTGCATCACCTCCGCTGCAGGCTGATTGTTAACCCATTTCCAACGTTTTGATTCCCCGGGGGGATCATTAAATGTGCCTGTTACCACGGTTACCAGCCTTTGTGCTCGCGATGCTTTTTGTGTGTCGGAGCCAAATACTACGATTTCGGTTTTTGAAGCCCTTCCTTTATTTGTCTGTTACTTTGACTTTTTTGGGGGGGTTAATTTTAAATCACACTGTGGCTACAGACGCTTCTGCTTTGTTTCCACGGCAACAAGCTCCAGATGGCATGTGTCAATAAGACATGGCACAGCTCTAAAAATTCTCACTCTTTGACATATAATTATGAACGGTATTTTCATTTTTGTATGAAGTACTCTACTACTTTGCTTCATAACTATGTATCTGCAGTACCCGGACACACACACACACACACACACACACACACATACGCCGACAGCAGCGGATATATGATACGGGCTGTGTCTATGCTGCTCAAGGAGCCATCTCCCCCTTTAACTGACTGTGATGTCATTAATCTTGGTGTGGGGGTTTCACAAACGCACTTGCATGGAAGGTACATTTCACATGCGGACGTCTGACAAACGGGGCCATTGTGGCGGCGGCGGCGGCTGCGGCTGCGGCACCCTGCTCTGCATTCAGTCAGGACCTTTGGCTCAGCCCCGGATCCACGGCTCATGTCAGGGTTTTATGTTTCATCTCGCACATGAATGCCTTTTTACAGCGCCGAGCACGCGCGAGACCAAAATCATTCTCCTTGTGTGTGTTTTTTCTCTTTTTTTTCTTTCTTTTTTTTCATAATAGGGAGTGCAAAAACATGCCTTTCGCCATTTTTCAAAGTTTGCCCTTGTTGCTATTACTCAGACTAATGTTCCGCTGGTGTCTGGTGTGTGTAGCCAAGCGAGCACGCCAGCTTAGCTCTGATTCACGGCTTTCCAAGATTCTTCCCGCCGCAGCAGCGGCCGCCCTATTTCCCTCGCAGAAGCGCTTAGTCCTCCCAGTAATCCATTAGACTTCCATTAGCTCTGATTTGTGTGATTAGTTCTAATTAATCAGTGGAGTCTGTGGCCTCCGCTCCCCTTGCCCCTCGCGTTTAATTTTTAACCTCGTTGCTCGGCTCTCCACCGTGCGAGCCACTGGAAGCGTGGGCTTCCCAGCTGCCTTTTGTCTCGCAGCGCACGCACACTTCTTCCTAGCCAGAGCTGTGACACGCTCCTTTCTTAACCACCTCGAAGACGTCTAAATAATTTAGGACGTTCTTTTTGAATTTGGGAGCCGCATCGCGATACCGCTGTCACGTTTTTATAATCTTTTCGAGTTTGTCTGCTTGGACCCTCCCTGTGCTGCAGTAATTATTGATCAGCCATACGACCCATCCTTCTTTGTCACTGAACTTATTGATGCTGTCGAAGCCCTCGTTTCCCCTCGTGCTTAAGCTATGCGTCAGGGCTGCAGCTATTAAATTAGTGGTTCTTAACCTTGTTAGCGGCACGGAACCCAACCAGTTCTTATGCACATTCACCGAAACCTTCATTAGTGAAAAATAAAAATATAATTTGTCATTTGTTTTCTTTTTACAAATTCAAGACATTAAAAAACACATTTATTAAAAACAGAAAAAAGTAAACACAATTAGTATAACATACGTTTCTGTTTTTTTTTTTTCATTGTGCACACAATGAACCAATGATGGCCAAGCGGACATGTCATAACATAACTTATGTATGCCTGGTTTATTAATTCAGTACCAGCCAATTCTAGACCAAGTCTGAAAAGACGTTTAAAAACGTCTTTGGGAGTGAATGAGTTAAAAAGTGATAACTAGGAACGGCCACTGTGTCAGGCTGTCAGCATCAAAGCGTGCAGAGCCATTTAGCTCTTAAGCTCACGACCCTCATGAGGAGAAGCAGCTCGGATAATGGATGGATGAACTTCGGCACTGCTAGCGCGGACAGCGCTAAACACTGGCTGCAGGCGCCGTACGATACAATGTCAACGTAATTAAGTCTTTTTTGTTAGCACCCTTAATTGGCAGTTGAAAATTATTTCAGGGCAATGTTGTGTTGTTGTCATTGGTAGCACTGGTTTGTGATGGCAATAAATGCTCCAAGCGCATTCTGGAAGTCAGCCATTACGCCGCCGGGAAGAACTTCAAAATTGAAACATACCAAGGCATTCATGTCCATGTATTATTTGGTAAGGAGTAAAGTTTAACTTACCGCCTTAGCGGCGTGATGCCTTGCAAGAACAATTCTTGCTGCGGTGAGCTTGACTTCTTCTTCTTGACGGTGTACACGTAAATAAGAGGGTACTTGGGGCAGGAAAAATATACAATCAAACCTTGGTTTTTCGAACGTAACGGAAGTGGTAAACCTGGTAAAGAAAAGAGGAAAATAGTGCGCAAAACTATAGAATGTAAGAAAGATTTGATCGCGATATATGAGTCAGGTGTGCGTGTGTCTGTGTTGGCGAAGAAGTTCGGGATGCCGAAATGCCCCGCCTCCTGCCTGATGACAGCTGGGATAGGCGCACACCCCACGACAGAGAGGGAGAGAGAGAGAGATGTTCAATTTTTATGTTACTATGTTAATGTTAAAATTGGTGAAAATAAAACATATTACAGTTTGTTTGTACAGTGTTTTACATATTGCCTGCTCTCCTATTACATTTGTACAGTTTATGGTGTGAAATTGTAAACAAAAAAAAAAGTGGTTTACAAAGTTGTTTTCTTGACTTGGAACGGATTAAAAATTTGTACATTGATTCCAATGGGAAACATGGTTTCGGTTTTCGAACAATTCGGTTTTCAAACAGTCTTCTGGAACGGATTATGTACGAAAACCGAGGTTTGACTGTAACTCAGGTACACAAATTGCTGGTGGACCCGTTTCAGCCTGACTAAACACAGTGGCATTTTTAAGTGGCTGTCCCAGACAAGTCAAAGAATAGTAGAGTCCAAATCATGACGTCCTCAGCAAATATCCACGTCTGGTTTGTTGCTTTGATGCAGTTTTTCCCCCCCCCCCGTAGTATTGCATGATGATCATCTATCTTCCTTAGCCTTCTTGTCAGCCCTCTATTGCCATTCCCACTATTGTGATAAATGAAGGCTCAATTTATCAAGCCCCATCTACTCAGTGTTTCTCTGTCCTCCCGCAACGTTCGTCGAACCGCTGCACACTTTGGATGAGTTCATCATTTTCCATCCATCCATCCATCCCGCATTCTCACTCAGCCACACGGAGGCTCCCTTTGTGTCTGCCAGGGAAGACACAGCTTGTCACCCCGGAGCTCGCACACTCTGATCCAAGCCGCCGGAGGTGGCCCGGCTGCTGTCAATCAATCCGAGAGCGGGTTGCTGAGGGCCCTGGTGAGGATGTGATGTTGACGCTTGACAAGAGCTCCCGACTGTTTAAATATTCCCTCTTTTATTTTGGGAACGTGCCCTTGAATTGTCAGTTGCCTTGTGGGATGGAAGCGGGCTCCCTATTCAGTCTGCCGAAACATCATCAACATTAATTTGCTTCTTATCGCCGGCAAATTCATCGTATTTGCCGGCATGTAACGATGAATCGACAATGACGCCGGTGTTTGCTGTCGCGATATTGATGCCGACGCTCTCCGTGCGCCTCTTTGCAGGTCTCCGTGGTTCAACGGCTGGGGCTTCAATCTGCCGCGGGGTCAGTCTCTGCTGGATAAATGGAACCTCGTTCCAGAAGGCATCGACATCCTGATGACCCACGGCCCTCCGCTGGGTGAGTCCAATTAACCAATCAGAGCCCCACCTCCAACCCCCCCCCCCCACCCCCCACCCCCTCCCACACACACACACACACACACACACACACAAAACACTGTATGTAACGGGTTTGCACCTCATTGCGTGGATGTAAAGCGAAGGCGCCGCAGCTGGGGAAACAGTAGCAGAGCAGTGAACCCTGAACACACTTCATGATTCAATATTTGTGTTTGACTTTATGAAAGGAACAAACATGCATTGTTGATTTTATCACCGCAGACTGATTGTGTTTTCTCTCTGGGTGTTTCGCCCCCCCCCCCCCCCCCCCCCCAACCATCCTTTTTTTTTTTTTCTTGTGTTCTCCATCTGGTTTTATTGAGTGATTTCCTCCCCCATCGCCAACGGAGGGGCTGCGGCAGCCGCCGCCTCTGGGTTTGATTGCGTGGAAACTCCATTTTGCACCACCGTGACAGATGCCACAAGCAAGCAACTGGGTCCGATTTTGGGCGAGGCTCACTAACGAAATCCATGGTTTCAATCATTTAATGGCATATAGAAGTTGTTAAAATGGGGTTTGAAGAACCGCAGAAAGAAAACAAGATGAACACCAAAAACATCAATCAAAATGACAAGCAGGGGGGGGGTCCTCACTCGACGATAGTACGAACATGCGAGTTTTCTAAATTCCCAAATGTGCACGATCAACTAGTTTTGCGCATCGGGGTAAGAAAACTGCCGCGTCTTTGCTCCGTCTTAGTTTTTCATATTCATGGCCTGTTTTTTTTGTGTTTTTCATAAAAGTGTTTACCGTCATGATGACTTTACTCCTGCATTAGCGTTGACTAATGATAGCCGAGGATGTGTTTCAATTTGCAGACAAATTTGGATTATGTTGTCATCGTAGGAATGGAAGCTCAGTGTAAACTAAGGGCACCCTGTACATGACACAAAATGGAAGGTGACCGTTGTGCGCTCCATTTTAGCTCCAAAATCCGTTGAGTGACTTCTGTTATTTTTGTGCTTATCCTTATTGCACTCGTGGTTTGTTTGTTTTTTTCAAATACAGTCATACCTCGGTTTTCGACCATAATCCGTTCCAGAAGGCTGTTTGAAAACCGATTTGTTCGAAAACCGAAACCACGCTCTTTTAAAAAAAAAAAATCTTTACTGAACACGTCTGGTCAGTAAACGCTACACAAAGAAGCGTCACTTCCTCGTCTACTTGAGGAAGCATCACTTCCTCGTGTAAGGAAGGCGAGAGGAGTCAAATGGTGCATTCAAGTGCACTCAGTTTGTTCGAGAACCGAAATTCGGTCGTCATCCGAGGCATAAAAAAGTCTACATTTTTGGTCGAAAACCGAATTGGACAAGAACAGAGACGTTCGAAAACCGAGGTTTGACTGTATCATCATCAACGCCAAAAAAAAATAAAATTGCCATGCCATATCAGTAAGTTGCAAAAATTACATTATTGAAACTCTGTATGCATGGATGGCAGCTTGCGCAATCACCAACATAAAATTATCACTTGGAAGGAAAACACCAACGTTTTCCCGACAGAATTGCGTCTGGCAGTGCCTTTAAAAGCAAGTTTCTCAACAACATCAAAATCGGTCCTCCTCGTATGCTTTTGGCCTTGCCCTTTTTATATTCTTCTCATTTGGCCAAAACATTTAATTTCAGACAAAATCAGGACCTTCACGTATGAATAACCAATTAATCCAGATCGGCGTGTGTATGCAGGTTTCCGAGACTGGGTTCCAAAGGAGCTGCAGAGGGTTGGCTGTGTGGAGCTGCTCAACACGGTGCAGAAAAGGGTGCGACCCAAACTCCACGCCTTCGGAGGCATACATGAAGGTAGGCTGCCGCCGGTTTAGCTTCTCGCATAACATGCGGCGACTCCCGGACGCTGTTTCATAAAGTCGTAGCATGAAGAAAGGTGCGCCGTAGCGAGGCATGAAACGGTTGTGTGCTGGGACAGATTTAACCCTTTCATGCACACTGTAACCCAGATTACATGATAAACTGTCCACCGCCGTAGCCGCTGTCCCTGAAAGGGTTCATATTGATTTGGGAAATTCCATGACGCTATTTGACATTTGCTGTGTTTTCCTTTTCCAGGCTACGGCATCATGACGGACGGTTACACAACGTTCATCAACGCGTCCACTTGCACCGTCAGCTTCCAGCCCACCAACCCTCCCATCGTGTTCGACCTGCCCAACCCTTCCAGCTCCTGAGACCTCAGCAAAGTGGGGGCACTTGGCGGGGGTATTTGGAAATAACAGTTTATTTGTTTTGTTTTTTTACTACAAATATGTCAATATAAAAAAAATAAATAAAAAAAAAAAGGAAAGAATGTGTCTGCAAACTGTTGTTCCTCTCCAAGATGATGAGAATGTTTGGAGATGTATTGGGATTGACTTAAAGGAGAATATCGGTGTCTTTTTTTTGTTTTGTTTTTTTGTATTTGTTACCCACAATCAACTTGTTTGGCAGATTTCACATCAAGACTTTACCTTCCATTATTATTTTCATCAATTATAATCCTTTTTTTTTTTTTTCAATTGTCCCAACATCATCCTACAGACTTAACGGTTCATCTCAGAGCTTTTTAATCCCGGGGAGAAAACCCCATTTTGGTAAGGGGGGGGGGGGCACGCCGAAATTCTCCTTTGCTGGGGGCTTTTGTGATTAAACAATCTTGCTCTTGATAAATATTGGTCAGATCTTGTAAGATAAACGATGCTTTGTGAATTTGTACAATTTCTTTGTTTGGTTTGCCTTGGCCAGACAACGGATGCCATCTATGTTTAACTGTTTTTGTGTTTAGTTTTTTATTTTTCTTCCGTTTTTCTCGTCAGTTGCGCTTTTCTTATTGGCTGACAGGGACGCTGCCTTAAACTAGCTTTAATGTTCTCAGCTAGAGCTCCACTCTTTCTCTCTGCGAGATCAGAGAGAAGAAAAAAAAAAAAAAGAAGAAGAAAAAAAAAGTCCTTATTTATTGTCCAACTCTCCCCGCTTAGACAACACCGAACGCACGCAGGGACCGAAAGCAATTGAATTACAGCCCAAACGTTTACTTTATATTCCATCCTGTTCAATGTTCTAATTCGGAAAGTTTATGTATAAAAAAAAAAAAAGTATTATATATATTCATGTTGTAAAATTTCTGTACTAAAAGTTGTGTTTAATGGAGGGGAAAAAACATTTTCTTAGTCGGTCTTCTTTGATAGTCACCCCCCCCCCCCACCCCATCCCCATCTTGTTCATTTTAGATGAGAGAAAAAGTACAAGTTTCAAAATCGCAATCCATCAGGTGCTTTTTATCCTCGGCAACGCGCCTGCCTAAACATGCTTAAGTTGTCCTTTCAAGTGTCAATCTTTTTTTTTTTTTTTTTTTGCGTGTGTTTTATTGTTTTGTTTTCTTTCTATTTTTGCACTGTGTGTAAATGCAATCTTGCTAGCACAAAAAAAAAAAAAATGTTGCCAATAGTAGTTTCGACTTTGCTGCTGTAAATGCTCTCTTCGTGCTCTCTTCCCCTCTCGCTCTCTCTGATTGTATGGAAATGTTAGTCCTCTCTTTTCGGTTCATTGTGATATATTTAGCTGCCTTTATATGCAAATAAAATTGCAGATTTTTACTTATGATACCGTCTGGACTTTAAATGGTACGCAGCCCTTTCTTTAAAAATGGCGCCCGCTGACGTGCTGTGCTGGCGTCATGAAGGTCTCAAAGAAGAGAGATTTCTAAATGCCGTTTACGTTGTACTGTGGAGGGCGGGGCCGTACAGTCAAACCTCGGTTTTCGACACGTCTCGGTTCACGTCCAATTCGGTTTCCGACCAAAAATGTCAAGTTTTTTATGCCTCGGATGACGAACAAATTTCGGTTCTCAAACAAACAGAGCGTACCCGAATGCACCATTTGACTCCTCTCGCCTTCCTTACACGAGGAAGTGACTTCTTCCTCGGATAGACAAGGAAGTGACGCTTCAGTAAAGTGTTCAGTAAACATTTTTATTTTAAAAAAAGAGCGTGGTTTCGGTTTTTGAGCTATTTCGGTTTTGGAACAGCCTTCTGGAACGGATTATGGACGAAAACCGAGGTTTGACTGTACTTGGGGGGGAAAAAAGCACTTTGCGTTCAAAAGTTGGTTTTGCTAAATGCCAGCATTCTGACCCGATTTAAATTATTCGCTATATTAATAGCATTTAACAGATGCTTTAGTCGTAGATGTGGCTTGAACATTTGAGACATTTGACATTTTTTCCTGAAAAAAAAAAGAAGACCTTTCTACACCCAATTTATGGAGGTTTCACTTGATAACCCAATGGTGCTTGCAATTTTGCATTTCACGTCGCCTCTGGAGATATTCATTTTGGGGGGTGAAAGAAAAAAAACAAAAACAACAACACAACCAGAGCAGAGCAATAAGGCCTAGATAAAAATCCTCGGAGCTTATTTCTCACATGATTTCATCCGGTTTCCTTCCTTCCCACCTCTCGCCAACATATCTCGTGTCGTCCAAAAATAAAACAAGCTTGACTTGTAAGGCGCCTCTGCCAGCCTTTTTTTTCCCACCGAACCCCCCCCCCCTCTCTCGTCACCACAACATCAAAGCAGCCCGACCAATTAGCTATTCCCCGAAACAAGAGCGGCAAAGCATGGCCCCGCACCCACCAGACCCCCCCCCCTCCCCTTCCTCCCCGCGCACATTACCATAATCCAGTCTAATCATATTAACACGGGCCGCAGATGAGCAAGTGGGGGGGGGGGGGGGGGACATGACTGCATACAGGCACCTCTCGTCTGCATCGAGAGGCTGTCTCTGTAGGCTTGGGGATGTAATAAATACTCGCGTGCGTGCCGTGATCCTTTCGCGGAACTCTTCTCGATCTGTCAACTCGACGCTATGCTGTAGCGTCTGCAGATTAGCGCGAGTGTGAAAATAACGGCGTTGGGAACTCTCTCTTTAAGTAGCTTGAGAATCATTGGGAAGGTCGACTCGCTGGGTTCGAGTAAGGAGAACAGGGTGCCGGCATTGACAAGACTACGGACTGCAAAACTTGAGAATCTAGAATAATACGACTGGTGGTAGCAGTGAGAACGGTTCTCGGTGGCACAGGTCGTTGGCACATCTGCCGCACAGTTCTGAAGTTTGAGGTTCGAATCTGGGTTTTGGGTCTTATGTGAATTTGCCACGCATTCGGAATGGGCCGTTTCCCGAAATAGGCAGCTCACAATACTCAGTTGTGTAATTTCCCATTTGATAGGTGGGCCGGCACTCGTCCGTTACGGATCAGGGAAGTCGTTTGGCTTTTTTCGCTGCATTCATATGACAACAAAATAAAATACTGACTTTAAATAAGCTTACATGCTCATTTGTACATCCTCATGACAAGTGTGTCTTCTCTAGAGATTTAAAACCATTTGCCCTAAAATAACCTCAGGTGGATGTTTTGGAAAAACAATGACTTGAGTCATTGAAGGTCACTCCTGTTTGGTAATTGAGTCACGCACGCAATTTTAAGCAGGGGAAGAGAAAGCACAATTATTTTCTGTGCAGTCCTCACTACCGTATTTTCTGGAAGGCTTTGTAGTCTAAGACCGAACAGAAATCAATCATCAAGTTACTCCACAGACTTCCCATTTGTTGTATCTGAAGAAGCCCACCACTGTTTTGTAAACCTCACGCTTCAAAGATTGAGTTCTGACTGGATCTGACCTGACAGTCGTAGGTCATCAAGCTAAACAATAGCGGGCATCGGGCGCATCCTTGCGGAGTGCCGGTTCTCAGGGAGACTGTGACGGGAGTTGTTCTCGACTCACCCACACTGCCATCTGTTCATGAGGAAATCTAACAGCTAGCCACAGGGGGGGACGCTAACACCTAAGAAGGATAGGTTGCTCACCGGGGGGGGGGGGGGTGATCATATTAAAAGCTGAGCTGAAGTCCACACACAGCATTCACGGTTCTTTCGTTTCCAGATGAAGCAGACTCATGCAGATGAGGGAGGAGACGGCCTACTCTGCGGAGCGGTTCGGACCATTAAGCCAACTGAAAGGTATTAAAATGAATGCGAGGGTCTGGGTGAACTTTACTAGCTCCTCATCATGATATGAGTCTGTGCTACTGGGCATTATCGAGCCCGGTGATGGTGGGGTTTTTTTCTGATCTGGTATTATAGTAGCTGTCTTGAAACATACTGGATTAATGGCCCGGTCTTGCAATGTGTTAAAAATGTCGATTAGTTACCCGGGTCAGATGACCTGCACGTTCCTTTCGCAATCGCGCAGGAATTGTGACCTACTGCTTTTGGGATTCTATGGAGTGGGCCAGACGTCAGCTCCGTTTTATGCCTGAGGGCCTTCTCATCAGAGCAGTGGGTGGACTTCCTTCCCTGAGTGTTGTTCGGTGCCTCAAACCACGCAAAAGGGATTGTTCAGTTTTTCTCAAAAATCTGTCTCCACTTTACAGGTTGGTAAACTGCTTTGTAATTCATGATGGATTGGGTTCCTCACCACATCCACCTGATGTTTGTGACGTTGTGGAAGAAGCTCTGGACTTTTGGGGTTATGGGCTAAGTCGACAGTGCTTGCATTGTTATTTTTTCTCAAATATAATCCACTTTGTCTCCAGATTGAAACGTAGCATTCCTTGCCCTCAGCATGCTACACTGTCCACCTCCATACATGAATTGAAATATGCAGACGGACACGTGGCCCAAGTCAGTGCATACAAAGCAGTCCTGTGGAGCTGACATCCTCCCCTCAGGCCAGGCTCTCACCTGCTTCATTGTTGGTCCGTCTGTAATCAGCAGGGCTCGGCATCGCACGGATGTGATCTGACGAGCCAAAAGAAGGAAGTCACGGCCACAATGAACTCTTTTGCTTTGGCCCACATCACTTCAGTGTCTTCAGTGACTTCTGCAGGCATTTCACAGCTGCAAATTGCATCTGCAACTGTGGCTCTCCTTTCCCCACATACAAGGGTATTACAGTAGCTAAGTAATTAAGTATAAATATGTTTTAAAAGTATCACTAAAAAAATACAATACAGCAGTGGTGGCAGCTGGTTAACACGTCGGCCTCACAGTGCAGACGGCATAGGGTGCGATTCTGCCTTCCTGTGTGACGTTTGAATGTCCTCCCCGTCCGTGGGTTTTCTCCGGGTACTCCGGTTTCCTCCCACATTCCAAAAACATACATGGCAGGCTGATTGAACACTCGAAATTGTCCCTAGGTGTGAGTGTGAGCGCGGATGGTTGTTCGGCTCTGTGTGCCCTGCGATTGGCTGGCAACCGGTTCAGGGTGTCCCCCGCCTACTGACCGAAGACAGCTGGGATAGGCTCCAGCACCCCCCGCGACCCTAGTGAGGATAAGGCGGTTCGGAAAATGGATGGATGGATGGATGTTCTTAAATATTGTTACTTTCATTGATCTTTCTGAGTGAAATAGGAATTAATGGGTGAACACATGGAAAGTGAGGCTCAGGGCTCTATTTTTGTGACCAGTGCAAGTTTGGCGTGGCGAGCGACGTCAATCTGCATGGAGGTCAGTTAGACCGAGTGTTGGTATTTTTGCCCGTGCGTGCAAGCCTGCGCATTTAACCCTCATGCAGTATTTTTAAGCGGCTGCATGAAGGATATTATGTCCCAAAAATGTCCCTCTTCCAATGTGCAACAACTTTTTTCACTTTTGATTTTTTTTCACTTTCAACCCCTCAAAATGTTCAGTGGGAATTGGCCAAGCGATAGATCTACATCCTATGCAAAATTTCAGCTTCGTGGAGTTATTTTTCACTGTTTTGTCTGTGGTGTCCATTTGTCCAACAGTCCAAAATCGTCCAAAGTGTCCGAAATGTCCAATTTTGGGATAATTACTGCATGGGGGTTAAAAACAGACTTTTTTTTTTTCCTTATACAATTTTGAGGAAAACATGTCACACGTTATGAAGACACTTTAAATCCTGACAAAAAAACAAAACAAAACACACACACACACACCTGCAATATAACCCCTTATATGTCAATGATGAACCAGTATGACACGGGAGCAGTGTAGCAGCATTGACATGGCATTTTTCGACACTGACTGCCCTTTGCATTAGAGATGTCATGTCTCAATCTCAAAGTGAGGATGTTCGCGACTCGGCCAAAAAGCTGTCGGTATTAATTACGTTTGGACACTGTTGGAATGCTGCGCCTGATGTTGAGTGTTTGTCAGGTTGGCCTTCACCTGCTGCTCATGAATACTGATCAACACACACCTCTTAGCGGGCACTGTGTGTGCTGGTGTGTTGCCAGGTCACCGCATGTAGCATTTAATTGGACTCCATTGCACAGCACTTGGGAGAGCGTCGCTGTAATCTGGAGATCCTTCGGTATGGAATAATTGCGCCAAAGACAAGCGCGCGGCGTCGTTCTTCCCGCGCTACATCCTTCCTGCGTGATCCCGGCGAATATCAATTTGTCTCATTGTTCTGTATCCGTTACGTGGCACGCAAAAGAAATGAACGCTGTCAAATGGAAATGCCTCCCCGCACGCATAAATGGGGATTTACAGCGCACGTAAAGACATGTGCAAATCAGTCAGGCGTTGGGGTTTAATGTAGTCACTTGCCAGCGTAAAACCTAATTTAATTAAATGGAAAGTTCACCGGCTAACGATGCGGCTTTGCTAATTATTTTTTCCGAATTCATTATTCCCGCCGCCAAACGAGTTTGACGCCGTCACCTCTCGTCGCGTTACGACTTTTAAAGGAGCGCTGATTGTACTTGGAGTGAGTTGACCCCTTGGTTTTCCTCTGTCTTTAATTAACTTCGATGTCGTGTTGGAATAGAAGGAAAGGGGTGAAAGGGTAAATGCCTTTCACCCTTCAACAATGCTTGCCTGTTGAAGCCCGCAGTGGTCAACGATTATTTCCTTTTTTTTTTAATTAATCTGAGATGTGAATCAATTTTCCAGATGATTTTATTTAATTTTTTTCCAAATCCGTCCCAGTTTTTTTTCTTCTCTCACACGTCCAATTTTCAAAGCAATCATCAGAGAATGCTAAAAGTGTTCCTTAAAAAATGGCACGTATAAGGTTTTATGATGGTGACAGTTTGATCCTGGAACAAATTATTCTCACAAAAGCAGTCTCGGATTTTTATTCTCGCCGCCTCGTGTCGTAAACATGTGAACGACGAGATTCTATGATCCAGGTTGTCGCAGGCCCATTGTGGCACAAATAAAAGCTTCCGTGATTCTCCTCTTTTTTTATTCTCCAGGCATTTTCTATGAAAAAGAAAAATTACATTCCACATGCCACTATATACTAACGGGAATGAAATGGATTTATTGACTAAATGGATGTCGGCGTATACAGCAGTTTCTGTCTCTTGATTTTGGACTGTCTCCTTTTGGCCAGTGAAAGTTAGTTTGCGGGACAAGTATCTCAGGCCAGACCAGATTACCGTATTTTCCGCACTATAAGGCGCACCTGAAAGTCATTCCATTTTCTGAAAAGGCGCCTTATAATCCGATGCGCCTTATATATGAACGAATATGCTTGGACTAAGTATTTTAAATATTTGTTACAGCTGCGGTGGTTGTGACGGCTCTATATAAATAAAGCTGTATTGTATTGTCTTGTATTCCCTTTAGCGTAGCTCCATCTAGTGGATGCGTAACGCAACCGCGGGCACTATTGTAGCTTCTATTCTATAATGCGGTGCGCCCTACATATGAAAACAGTTTTAAAATAGGCCATTCATTGAAGGTGCGCCTGATACTCCGAAACGCCTTAAAGTGCGGAAAATACGGTACATTAGATTAGCCACAATACATTTAATATCATGATCAGAAAATAGTCTTAGACGCCGATAAGTGTAGCAGTCTTTCCAGTCGTAACATTACCAAAAACATTGGAGTAGCTTTAGATGCACGTGTCAATCCACGGCTGAATTTTAAGAATGGGCAGAGAAGCAAGAAACTAAGCCGCCTGTTGAGCAGCGCCTGTACACGAGCGGGCAAACAGACTGAGCGAACAGCAGTGCGGCTCAGAGGTCAATACTTCATTAATGTCTGATTAATGTCTTCAAGCGGATTCATTCAGTGGAGCCCTTTCTTACACAGCGCGTGTATTAATAGGACGGAAGGAGGGAGTCCCTCAGCGGGACATGCTGAGTGCCAGATGGTGGACGCATCATGGCTCCGTCGGCTTGGTGCAGCTCAGCCACCGCCGGTGATGACAACGAACACACGGGATTGGGCAAGAGGTCACTGGAAGAGGCGCGCAGTTTGGGAAACTTCGCTGACAGCAAGGTTTCATCATGAGCCTGTAAGATGATCTGGAAATGTTGTACGCCCGTGACAGATGTTGTTCCATACTACTAGGTTGTTTTCATTGTTTATTTACAGGCGGTCCCTCAAGGCAGCAGTGTAATTCAAATTACAGTCAAACCTCGGTTTTCGTCCATAATCCGTTCCAGAAGGCTGTTCGAAAACCGAAATTGTTCGAAAACCGAAACCACGCTCTTTTTAAAATAAAAATGTTTACTGAACACGTCTGCTCACTTTGGAAAGCGACACGAGGAAGCGTCACTTCCTCGTGTAAGGAAGGCGGGAGGAGTCAAATGGTGCATTCAAGTGCGCTCAGTTAGTTCGAGAACCGAAATTTGTTCGTCATCCGAGGCATAAAAAACTCGAAATTTTTGGTCGAAAACCAAATTGGTTGAGAACCAAGACGTTCGAAAATCGAGGTTTGACTGTAGTTCATGAGTAAAGTTGATGACATGAAATATTTGTTGTCTAAATTCTTGTCGGCCACAATTATAAGACAATCGCTGATATGACAGTAAGTGCAGTGACAGATACCTTCTTGCCACTCAGCAACAAGTTTGGTATGGTGAATTGTTTTTAATAAAATGTGATTATTTGAATTTTTTTGTAAAGTGTTGATATGTGCATACATATGTTACAGTTTATTACAGTATGTGGATGGATATATGCATACATAAATATGTATATGCAAGTAGAGGTTTGATATTATGTTAACCCTTTCATGCACCCTGTAACCCGATAACATGATAAACTGTCCACTGGAGTAACTGCTGTCCCAAAAAGGGTTAAAAGTGTAGACAATATGAGCTTCATCTTCAGTTTACACCTTTTGGTCTTTGTTTAATTTACACGTGGATTTGTTTTGACCAAAACAACTGAACTAAAAGGAAAAAAAACACTGAAAGTTGTCTTGTCAAGATTAACTTAATTTAAATTATGTCTAATTTACTGACTTTCAAGAGGTAGAATTATAGATGTAACTATTGAGCAAGCACTGGTAATCTTGCGGCTGCTTGGTGTCCCATTTGTCGACCGACTCCAACTCAGCACACGTAAAACAGTTCCACAAAACCCCTCAACGGGCTTTTCTAGAAAATGTGCATTCCTCCATATTATTAATGGCAACTGGATACACACATGCTAAAGTATCACACAGAGCAGCCGCTGCAGAGATCTAACAGTGAAAGAGTATCTGCCGAGGCCTTTGCATTTAATCCTGAGGAATTCCTGTGAAATGGTCATTCGGCGCCAGTCTTTCGGACCGGAGCCCAGTGACTCAAAGCCGCTCTGGCGCGCGCACACACAGTCAGAGGCTCACCCGGGACACACTCCACCTGTTGGAGCTGGCACACACGTCACAGTGTTTGCACTCGGAGTTTAGGAGCGGTCACCCGACGTGAAGGGTGGCTTCTCATTGCTCGCTCGCTCGCAACCTCTGCCTTCCAGTGACAGACGATGCGCTTCCATCTGACTGGGTCTCAGTTTAATTGAGTATGATAACCCCCGTGTTCCCCTTGTTTATCCAGACCGCTTTCTGCTCTCCTCTCCGTGCAGTGAATTGCAATGCGAGTGTTCTTTTAAGTGAATAAAGATCATCACATCACATGCACAAAAAAATCTTTTTTTTTTTTTAAACTATGGCAAACAAGTTATACAAATTATCTAGGAATCCTTAACAACTCTCTCATTTGTTTAAATTGGAAGTTTATGGACAGTTTCGAGCTGGAACGGCTCCAATGTTATCTGGTTGAGAAAGGCGGGACGTGCAGTACAATCCTTCACTCTGATTGGTTGACACGGAAATGTGCACGCCAACCTAACATTTGTTTTGAGCCATCCTGGCGATGGATGAAACTTGTTTTGATTAGCCTATTCCTGTTATCGCGATGATTGGCAGGGGCGTTGGGTAATAGGTGAATTGCAATGCGAGCGTTCTTTTAAGTGAATAAAGATAATCACATCACATGCACAAAAAACGATGGAAAACAAGTTATACAACTTATCTAGAAATCCTTAACAATCCTTAAAAAGTTCATGGGCAGCTTCTGGCTGGAACGGCCCAATGTGATCTGGTTGGGTGGAAAGGGCGGGAGTGCAGCACAATCCTTCGCTCTGATTGGTTGATGCGGAACTTGTGCACGCCTACCAAACTTATTTTTGAACCATCCTGGCGATGGATGAAACTTGTTTTTATTAGCCTATTCCTGTTATCGCGATGATTGGCAGGGGCGTTGAGTAATAGGTGCCTATTTTGCAATGGAAATAGACGGATAAAGGGCGTTTTAAATAACACAACTTTGATTTTTGAAACAATTCCTCACAGCCGCATATCCCGCCCACAAACGCGCCGATGCGTTCATGCTTTGGTCCGCATAACTCTTCGTGTGGATCAGAACAAGATCGATTCACTGGGTTTTGTAAATTCACAAACACTGGAAAAATTCAGCTTTGAGGCAAGGTTAGGAAAGTTTTCCTTCTTCATACCCATCGTAGCTAAAGCTGCAGTGGTATCTTCGGCGGCGTTGGATGGTGCGTTGTCTTGAATAAGAATCTTTGTGTGCGTGCGTGCGTGTGTGTGTGTGTGTGTGTGTGTGCGCGCGTGCGCGCGCGTGTGTGTGTGTGTAAACTGTGAAGATTTAACTAAAATCTCAAAATGCATCATAATTTGGAACACTGTACACTGTTGCTCACATTTCATTTCATTTCATTTATGTTCAGGCCTTTGCTGCTCACCACCACATGTTGGGGTTAATCGTAGTCAGCATTTGTGGCTGATTCTTTAAATATTAGCCTTTTCCCTCTGCAAACCTTGACACCGAATTAGAATGTGTTGACACGAAAGTCTTCGCGTTGTCAAAAGAACGTATTTACATGCCCTGACATGGCCTTCATTGGGAAAACACTTCTTTTCATAATCATATTCATCTCTCCCGGCAGTCAGCTCGGTCATTTGACTCCTCAAATGCGTATGAACTAGGCTTATTAAAAAAGATCTGTTCTCTAAACACAAACCAAAAACATGTTTTATTAATTGGCTTCTCTGTTATATTTACCTGCGGCGTTCCCTCCCTCTGGGTCCAACTGCGCCGTGGCCTTGAGACCCCAGTTGAATCATTTAATTAACCGCGCTTCCTCTTTCTTTTCTTTTTTTTTATTTTCTTTTTTTTATTGTGACAAGCCATGTAGGTGCACGGCCTCCTTTAATTGAATGTCCGTCTGTGTAATTATTGTCTCTCTTTGCACAAAGTGGATAATCCGCGGCAGCGCCAATCTCGGTTGAGCAAAGCCGCGGTGCTCATCGGACACGCTCGCCGTTGCAGGCTTCTCTCGAGCCAAACGTGCGAGAGATAATGTGGCTTTGTATTCGGGCAGGTCATTATCATGTCTGCGGTGATTTTGCTCGTTGCAAGATGGGACAAACAGAGGGAAAATATGAATAATTTGTAGCCGTTCTGAATGTGCGGCAAAGGTCAAGTTGCCTTTGCTCGCTGGATAATTAAATATCTGATCATTGTGATGCTGGGGAAAGGCACAGATGAAAGATTTGGCTGCAGTCGGTCACCGTCTGAGGAATTTAAAGTATATTTGGGGGGAAACGCAAACGGTCGAAGTGGCACTTGTTCCTGTTGCTGTGCGAACACTCTCAATCATGTGACCTCGGTGAGTTGGAGGACGTCAACTAATTGCTCCGCCTGTTTGCCAACAACAGGTTGCCGCTCTCGTGCTGACATCGAAGGACTCGGTTGGCATTCATTACCGCGATCTTATTTTTGTGGCTCGTGCTAGTCACACCCATACCTGTCATTTAAACACCGTGATTCCTAAATTTGAAAACTGTTGAGCGGGAAGGGTGAGTTGAAGATTTTGAACACGTCGTTTTTGTCACTATAGGCGGAATCCTTTGACTACACCTTCAAAAAATCCACAAACCTGGGGCAGCCAGGAGTTGCTAATCCTGAAAGAAATAAAAGTGTGGCTCATCAAACATAATCTACTTACGTCATATTTTCTGCAGCTTATTTCCCAAGCTCAAGAGAGAAAAACCAATCAAGCACTAAGAGTCTGTAAAAGTCATACAAGAACCTGCTATACTGCCCCAAAAATATGAAGCCTACAACTTGGCTTAAGTGCAATCACAAAAGGCCCCGAGCAAATGTTCATAAACTCGTAAGAAGTGACACAGTCACTCCATAAAAGAGCAAAACCGTAGCACCCAAAAGTGCTATTAATATAATAATAATCATTAAAAAATTGAGAATTTACATCCACAAGCGTGGCAGGGCTTTTCCGCTGCTTGCCAGAATGTGTATGTGTGTGTCTCCGCGCTCGCTCCCGCGTGTGTGTGTGTGTGTGTTTGTGTGTGCCGAGGGACCGCCGTGATAAAACGAGCACATGGTACAACAATCACAATTACCGCAAGGCTGTTCCAACAAAACATCAAGATGAGGCTCATTCGTGCCACCACCTGATCTCAATCATCAGCAACGCCGGCACAGTTGACCCCATTTTGCTTTTCGTGTCAAAGCCACACACGATCGCAATCATTAAGTGTCCAAACAAAAAGTTAGACACTGTGGAAATCATGTTTTTTGGCTTTCAAGTAAAAAAAAATAATAAAGGGCAATACATTCTTAGCCTGCATAAGAAATGATTGAGATGAATCAGCCTGTGATTAAAAAAAACAAACATAAAATGGCCAACACATCCTGCTTAAAGGTTTCTAATCAATTCTCCTTGAAGATTAAAAGATGTCAAATCCAGGAAATATCTTTTAAGATTTGATGTTAAAGTGGCTAATGCAGGATAACGTTAAACAGATTAGCCAACACTTTGAAGGACATTCATCGCTGCCAATACCATTAATAGGCCATTTTTGAAAATGTGATTTATGGACGGGGCTTTTGCATGCAGGAAAATATTCCTCTCTTCCAACATCAGAAATATTTGCCCCTCAAGGACTCACTCAGCTATTTCAGTTTTCAAAAAAGTGCATCTCGGTAAATTGGAATCGCACAGAAAAACGTATTTGAGTCATTAAAAAAGTGAGCCTCATAAATTATATCAAATCGTTACGCACGGGAAATATTTCTAAATGACCAATTCCCACCCACTTTTGACAATAAAACTTCGTTTTGCTTTGTACTCATGGAATAACTACAATTGCATAAATTGCAATACCATGTTATTTATTTAATTGTTTGCGACCTTTGCTCCATTTTCATGTCCTGTTCTTGTCTGGCAGATGAGGGCCTCTCCTCCGCGTCGCACACCTGTCGCTCGAGTCATCACGCCGACTATTTAAGCAGTTTTCTGTCTTCATGTTTCTGTCGGAAAAGACGTAAATTCTTCTAGACGGACCGAGCTTTCATGTTCTCCATTTTCTGATTCCGCCGAGTTGTCTTCGCTTTCCCTTTGTAAGTTGTTTTTTTGTTGTTAATGATCAGGTTTTGTGTGGTACATGCTTTGGATTTTTCTTGCCTATTTTATGACAAGCTCTTTCCGTTCGTATTTTGTTCCTCACCTGAGCAAGCGTTTTTTTTTTTGGTTCACTCATTGTCCAAATCCTTACCCTTTGTCGGTCTTGCGACCTGTTTTCTTTTTCTGTAAATAAATATTTTTGTTCATTTTTCCGAGTTCACGTTTCTGGAGTCCAATTCTATTCTGTCCATTTTTGTATTTTTTGACTCCTCTAGATGGCACTCTCTGTTCAACATTGGGCTAAAAATACACTGGCTTGCTATTTCTTTCCTGTAATATTAAAGCATCCAGTGCCATCTAGAGGAATACAAAAAAAAAATGGTTCATGAAGCAAATTTGAAGCTTCATTCTCCTGTCACTGGGCGGAACGATCACTCTTGTAGTAGGCCCAGGAACATTGGTGCTGACGCTACACTGACTTGCCATTTCTTTTCCCTGTAATTAAAGCTTCAGTGCCATCTAGAGGAATAAAAAAAAACTGGTTCATCAAGCAAATTTGAAGCTTCATTCTCTCATCACTGGGCGGAACGATCACTCTTGTAGTAGGCCTGGGAGCTCTTGGGGCAGTTTCTGAACCATCTGAATAGATCTCACTATAACGTTTTTTTGCACATAGAACTACTGTACATGCTAAGTGTATGACCTAAGTGATGAAGGAAGAACAGCAAAGGAGACATAAGGTCAAGATTGGTAATTTGTTGCATTGATGAGAAGGATGGGGATGTGAGGAGGAGTTTTTGGTGCGCCCGCTGCCCTCCAACTGGTTGGTCTTTTCAACGTCTCCTTCGTGTGTTTACCAGTTTGAATAATTTGCACCAACGGGAAGGTGCACTCACGTACAGACGGCGGCTCCTCTTCGACAATTTGACACATGCTTTCATTGAAGTGAGCAGCTGCTCGATAACGCTAAGGAGGAATGGGGATTGACTCTGGCATAATTACACAAACCCCTGCATGAATTTGGTCCCAATTAAAGCTAAACACTTAACCCGATGCTAAAGCTAAACGCAGAAGGGCAGATCGATGCTGCGAGGCTTTTTTTTTTCCCCCCTCCCTTGAGCAGCCGCCAGTCTTCTCTGAAACAGGGCTACTGCACATGCGATGCAACTCCTTGAAGATAATTACAGTGAGAGGGGAGTCTCGGCGCTATGGGACTAGTCAGGTGGTGGTGCTGTACCTCAAAGCTCTCCAGAGAAACGTATCGTCGACGTTCATCGACGGAGGCATACATGCATACAAATACATCGTCGATGATGTTTATGTCTATTACTCTTTCTTTGGTTACCGTATTGGCCCGAATATAAGACGGTGTTTTTTGCGTTGAAATAAGACTGAAAAAGTGGGGGTCGTCTTATATTCGGGGTCTAGACATTATACTCATTCTAGACGCTAGATGGCGCCAGATATCATTGAAGCGAATGCTGAACTTGACTCTTCAGGCCAAAGTGAACCCCTGCCACAAAGAATAAAAATAAAAATAGCGGTAGCACGAAGAAGAAAAATAAAAAATAGCGGTAAGAATGAAAAGAGAAGAAAATAGAAGAGATAACAGAAAATGGAGAAACGTAGTGACAATATGGAGAAAAGTGGGTCGAAGACCGGCTAGGTTAACCGGCAGCTGAGGAGAAGTTATGATGTAATTTACATTTCAAAAACTAGAAGCCATTCATTTACGAATGTGATTGCACTTTAGATTTGAATGAGGCAAAATAACATGCTCTTTCTCTCAAATATATTGTTATAATCATTTTCTGTATACAAATTAATTTGGTGTTCAAAAAGCCTTTTTTCAAACTTGAGTCTTGAAAAAGAGGGGGTCGTCTTATAATCAGGGCTGTCTTATATTCGGGCCAATACGGTAAGATGATGTGCTGCAAACTGAAAACATGCATCTCCTTATACAGTCAAACCTCGGTTTTCGAACATCTCGGTTCTCGACCAATTCGGTTTTCGAAATTTCGAGTTTTTTATGCCTCGCATGACGAACAAATTTCGGTTCTCGAACAAACTGAACGCACTTGAATGCACCATTTGGTAGACGAGGAAGTGGCGCTTCCCCGTGTTGCTTTTCATTGTGAGCAGACGTGTTCAATAAACATTTTTATTTTAAAAAGAGCGTGGTTTCGGTTTTCGGACAATTTCGGTTTTTGAACAGCCTTCTGGAACGGATTATGGACGAAAACCGAGGTTTGACTGTATAGACATATTGTGAGGTCGACGCGCTAACCACTGGACCACCAGGCCGCCCTATAGATCAATCAAATTACTTAAATTGAAATACAGTACAGTATACGGATGCTGTTCACATGTATTCTGTATAAAGTTCAGCTCTTCGGATAAAAACTTGCAGAGCTGGTGTCAGGAAGCCCATTTGTTTATTTGCCGGCTCAAAACCCTCCGACATGAAATTTGTGAGTGTCTATGTGTGTGCGTGTGGTTGTGTGTGTGTGTGTGTGTGTATACGTGTGTGTGAATAAGACGCACTGTTCTTCCTGTCGACACTCCTGTGCAAGAAAAACCAAGTGCAACTAAAAGGGCGCAAGCCTTCATTTGTTTTTCCCCTGTCACCACCGTACCTCAGAAAGGCGGAATGTGTACATTTGGCTGCAGGAAACTCAATCCTCAACGTGGAGGCACACAGAAAGGGCAGAGAATAAAAGCGTCAAGAATGACAGGCTAGAATTACGTTTTCCAAAAGTGTGCGAGAACATCTTTGTTCATGAGAACAATTGTTGAAGGAGGAATGGAAAGCAATTTTCCAATTTTTATTTTTTTTCGCTTTCGGATTGAAGTGGCATTCTTGAAATGTATCTTTTTTTGTGGTTTGCCGACATCGCTGGCGCATCGATCCACAAATGGAGTCGTCACAAACAAATTCCTGGTTGCGGCACCCGCCAGCCTATTTTAATAAGACGTCGACTCGTCTGTAGAGCGGGACACAGAAAAGGATTCTCATCACCAGTCAAGCCATAAATTTGGAGTTACAGTCACTGTCTTAAGGACATGGAGATGGGCACACTCGGCCTCCCTTTTGTCTGCCCCATTGACATGTAAATGTCCTCCTGCTATAAGGCATCAGCAGAGCGCAGTGGGAGGAGAAAAAAAAAAAAAAAGTCCACTGAATTGAAATGTCAATAGTAATTTTTGGCATGCGAGGGACATCTGAGAGTCAGGGGCTGCCTCCCGGGAGAAATGTAAAAAAGGAGAAAGTTGGGGGGGTGGGGGGGGGGGGGGAGGATGGAGCGTGTGAAGGGGAGGGGCGGAAAATGGAGAGATGGAAGATGTAGTCAAGGGGCAGATAATGCGGCGGAGTGGGGGTGGGGGGTGGGGGGCTGTGTGATGGAAGAGAGGTGGGAGGGGGTAATAGCAGTCAGAAGGTGAGCTGTCAGAAGAAAAATGGGGGCAGGGGCATTTGATGGGGGGGGGGGGGGGAAGACGAGGTGGGGAGCAGATGAAGGAAGATGGAAGGAGGGAAGCTTGTGTCCTCCTCTGGGAACGTCTCCCCACCATCCTCCCCTTTTGCTGATGGACAGGCAGAAATACCACGAGAGCCACCTCCCGTAATGACTTGATGAATGAGTCCACATCCAGCCCCCGCCGCCTTCGCACCTCCTCACCCACTTCCACACTTCGCCCCCCCCGGTACAAAAATCACACAGCGGGACTCTGGCGCGGTCGATGCTTTTACACCAGCACATCTGTTTGCGTACAGCAAAGCCGTAATCCTGCTCGCGATCACATCCAATACGGCGAGACGACACGCCTCTAATTTGATAGCTTCTTGGAATAACACATCGGTGTTGGAACTCGCCGAGGTCCAGCCGGGCTTTGTGCGTGTTTATTTTTTCGTCCTCTTGTGACTCTGGAAGGGAAAACATGGCGCGCTCGGCTCGGGCAAAGTCATTAATAGTGGATTTTGCAATCAATGGCTGCGGTTCTGTCTTGTTTGTCCAATCAATGTAAAGATTGCGGCCATCTGTGGTGCGTTCGGCGCCGTACTTAAACAAGCGCTTTGGAAAACAACATGTGAAAGATTTCCTTTCAAATGCGTCTGGAAGGAGAATACTTTAGAAACGTTCTGATCACACGACACATTGCTAGAATACGAAAAGACACTTTGTATTTTTCAGGGGGAAAAAACGACAACAAAAATGGGCCTTTACATTGTGTGAGAACAATCTTAACAAAGACCTATCATGGAAATTGTACTTTTTATTTGTTTGTATGCGAATGCTCGGATCTCTAGGGGCTGCCATCCCATCAAGTGTGAAATTAAACAAACGAGTAAATTTTTTTTGTTCGCGGGCCATTTCTGTGAGCGAGTCATTCTGAGTTTCAAGCCACTGTGTTATAACCAAAAAAGCAAACTATAAAATGTGGCAGTAGCTTTAAATTGCCAATTAGTGAGCCAACATTATTTTTGTCCGACTGCACATTGTGAGCAGTAGTTGAACTGGGCTCTATTCACCTCAGTATGGGTCACTTGACTGAAATCTGAACAGAACCACAGAAATCTTGCCGTAAAGTCAGAACAAGAGCCGCTAACAAATACAAATCGTGTTCAAACAAAGGGATGCTGCAGTCAACCTGAAACTGTGGCGAATTCACGCACTGGCAAAGATGCCATGAAAATAGTGACGATGTGTAATGTTTCATATTTATCGCAAAAGGATCAAGATCGCAACGAATGTTTGTTTTTTTTCCCTTTACTTGTTGCCGTCAGGCTGCTTGTCCTTCAGGAAGGCACACAAAAACACGCAGGCACACACACACACATACACATTTCCGTGACTAAGAGGTTTTGCAGCCCGACAGAGGCCAGAGTAATCTACAGGACAGGTCACTTGAAGACAAATAGCGCAAGCTCATGATAACAGAGGTGGCAGTGTGTGTGTGTGTGTGTGTGTGTGTGTGTGTGTGTGTGTGTGTGTGTGTGTGTGTGTGTGTGTGTGTGTGTGTGTGCGTGTGCTCGGGCAGATTGGAAGAAATGAGAAAGGTAAACAGAAAGGTAGAACACATCGTCTGGATAGAGGTCATGATTTTATCATGAGGGACTTACAGAAAAAGACAAAAGGCAAACAAATGGTGTACATGTGAGTTAAGATGTGGACATGATGCATAAGATATGTTTTATCAGCCTGGAATCAAATGAGTGATTATTCAAAGTGAAGTCTCAGTCATTACGTTAGTTTCAGTTCCAGTGAGTAATCTTTGAAGCAAAGGGTTCGATTGTGTTTTTGTGCCCAGTGGCAGTATGGCATGAAGCTTGGTTGAAATATGCGCAGGGGCTGGCTAGACTGAGTTTTTGTATTTAAAAAAAAAAAGTTAAAAAGCATATTGTACCAATGTGGGTGTGAACACAGCTGAAAACAGCTCCTCTCATTCTCTATAAATGTGTCATGCGAGAAACGTGTTGACAGTCCTTGACCTGGCAGAAGAATCCAAAAAAATAAATATGTTGGCATACACCACATGTGGGCAGAGCTAAGAATCTGTCTAGCAAATCACTAAAAAGGCATGGCACTACCAGCATCGATTGTTTGACGTGATTCCAGCAGACGGAAAGTATAGACTGATGATAAATGTCATCTTAAAAAAATAAGAATAAAACATATAGGCAACAGTACAGTTCCAAAAAGTAGCATTTTAAGCTGTATATTAAAGTCACAAGTGACCAACAATTACACAAACATACATTAAAAAAAAAATGCAAACATTTTACAGGAAAAGATGCTAGTAAGGTTGCGCAAGAGCAAGTCTTATTTGTGTTGTCAGTTCTGATTAGTAATGAAACCGTTCCTTTCATTGGAAATTAAATATATGTGTTGCGATTTCTGATGGTGTTTGGAGTGAGGTTCCACGAAAGCCACCAAATTGCCGAGCACGCGTTAAAGGAAACGGGAAAGCCCAGCAGGGTGAACCAAATTCTCAAGCGCTAGTTTTTACGCTCCGGCTACAAATACAGAGCCTGTCGTCTTTCCACACATGCATACATATAGACATCCCTGTGCGACTTCTTTCACCTGACAGACTTCACGTCTAGTCTTTTTCTTTTGCCTGACTGTCCCTGCAGGCCACTGTTGGCTGCAGTGCAAAGCGGAGAGAGAGACAATCTCCGTGATGCGAGGCGGAAGATTTGTCATTTTAAAGCGCGGGGTCAAACGGCCTCTCTGGCTATTGATTGGCTTGTCCTCCTCTATTACTCTGCGTTATGTATGGCTCCCTTTGTCGGCGGTGCGACAGCCACAAACACACATTCACCTCAAGCACTTTCGATCTGACGTAACGAGAGGCAGGATGCTGCTAGCGTAGGGCTAGCATAGCTGGAGAGGAGCTAGCTAACAAGAACTCAGTCGCTACGCTTTCAGCAGTGACCTAATGTTGGCCCATCTTACTCATACTGTTAGTTAGGTTAGGACTGCACGACTGTCCGTGTTTTATGTTATGTGTTGGGTTTATTATTTTACTTTATGTTAACTGTTTTATTAAGCGCTTTGTAACAGCTGCTGCTGTGTGTGAAAGCGCTATATAAATCAGGATTATTGTATTATATTGATTTGTATACACAAGGTTTAAAATGTGTCTTTGCTTGGGTTTGATTTACATTCAATCAAGATGCATTGAGTATGTTTAACATTATTTCACTATTTCGGTGTTGCCATTTATGTCCAAAGTGAAGACTTGGATTCTAATCCCTTAACGCGGTCATCTTTAATTTAGTCATCTGATAGTTGGGCATCTTAAATATGATGTGTAGTTCAGCATATCGATAACAAAGCATATCGGTATGTTGTAGCGGTATATTAGTGGGACTTTGGTGCAAACCGCATGGGTTCAATTCCCGCTCAATCAGCTTGTCGAGTGTGAATGGTCGTCTCTGTGTGCGCCCCTTGAGTGTTCGCCTGCAGTCAGCTGGGATCGCCTCCAGCTCACCTGTGACCCCTAAACAGGAAAAGCAGGGTAGAAAATGGCTGGATGGATCGGTTATGTCACCTCACTTCATTATTTGTTCACCGTGGACATGAGAAGCCCTTTGAGACTTTTCTGTGATGAAGCGAAATAAATATATATGATTTGGCCCGACCAGCATGCTTCATCTCTCTTATAAGGTTGACCCTCTTTTCAACGTAGCCCGTTTTTGTTTTTTCACTCGTATAACGTTCACATTTCAAAGTCCCAATTTCACGTCGTTCAGTTTGCCGATATTGCTTACAACGAACACCTTTATAACGTAAACGTCATTTTAGATTGATCCGATTTTTTCCCACAAAATCGAGAAAAGTTCTTCGTTACAATGAACCGCGGAAAGCTAACTGCCGCCGCGACCTTGCCGATGAAGCAAATGTACAGGGCGGGATTCCCCTCCGTTGCTTAGCAACGCTACTGATCGACTCGTACAATGTGGGACTTCCGGAGGCACAGCGCGGTCTTGAGTACATTTTCTAAAAACATCTCTGGTAAACGGAAGCAAATCTCGCTGACTGCGAAGGCTGAATTTGTCTCTGACTTTCGAAAAGAGAGTCTCCCAGACGACGCTCAGCCGAGACTGCCACTCGGCATCGTCAACAATTTCCGTAATGGTAACAAAATCATGGCAGAGTTCGAGGCCAACAGATGATCGGAAACGGCTTCGGGGTGCGGCACATCCTGAACCGGGAACGTACTTTTAATTTGCTGACCTAATATTTTCTTCATACTGTATAGACGTATCTGTAATTGATATGAATATACTGTATTACATGTTCATGTTTTTACACCCATAAATGCTGTATTCTACATCGTAGTTGGCGGCCATTTTATCGGAAATGTTTTCAACGTACTAGCGTTATAACGTAGAGATTCGTTATGTCCCTCGAGTTACGTTGTAACGAGGTTGAACTGTATAATGTTCTTCCTGTATGAGATGAAACGCAACTCTGCATGCCTACACATAAACTACAGTATTTACTTGTACTTATGCAGTAAATTGCACTTCAAGAATATCTTCAAATTATCCTCAAACTCAGCTCACTAAGTGAATTGTGAATCCAAAGCAATGGTTGTTAATGAGCCCACAACATCTATATCAAGGATTTGTGTGTTTTGACAGAACATTGCAGTCAAAGTTCAACTTCAGCTGCTTTATGAGCTCTCGGAACGCGTTGCTTTCTCGAGTGGGCGCGTGGCTGCTTAAGATTGTATTGCCAGATAAATGGAAGAGTGTTGGCCTTGTCGCAAAATCGCGTAATTAGATTTGAATTCGTCATTTGAAGGACTCACATTTATTTTATCGTTGCCTCCGTGAAACACGAAATTGTGAGAGCACCTTACTGCGTGACTGCAGGTACTCAGTGTGAGGCAGGAAACAAATGACAGTAAATGAAGTAGCGGGATACTTTTAACGAACTATTCATCAGTCCATGCATCTGTCATGTTCCGCAGCGCTTGTCCTCGTTCGACTCATGGGTGAGTCGTAGCTGATGCTAGCTGACTTTGGGCCACAGGCAAGGTACAGGTTGGCAGCCAATCGCAAGGCACCAGACACGTCAACCACAATCCCGCACGTGTAGCACCAAGTGCAGTCAAACCTCGGTTTTCGAACATCTCTGTTCTCGACCAAATCAGTTTTCAACCAAAAATTTCAAGTTTTTTTATGCCTCAGATTACGACCGAAAATCGGTTCTCGACCAAACTGAGCGCACTTGAATGCGCCACTTGACTCCTCTCGCCTTCCTTACACAAGGAAGTGACGCTTCCTCGGGTAGCGTTCCATTGTGAGCAGTCGTGTTCAATAAAGATTTTTTTTTTTTAAAAGAGCGTGGTTTCGGTTTTCGAACAAATCGGTTTTCAAACAGCCTTCTGGAACGGATTATGGTCAAAAACCGAGGTATGACTGTACATAGAACGTACCGTAACCAGTTTTTTAAGACAACACCTCATGACTATCCCAACTCGGATGAGGTTACTTGTCAAAATGTTTGAAATACACATGCTTGTTCAGTGCTTTCTGGATTGACGTTCCTTTCCAACACTGCCGACTACTCGCCTGGGTTGCGTAACGCTTTCAGGTCTTTTGAGAGCAACTTGATGAGTATGATGTCAACGTAAAGCCGGTTACCGTAATTTCTGGACTATAGACAGCACCTGATTATAAGCCGCACCACTAAAGGAAAAAAACATTTTGTACACACATAAGCCGCACCCGTATATAAGCCGCAGGTGCCCATATTGTTACATGAGATATTTACAAAGAAAGACGGTACACAGGCGGCCGTTAAAAAAGTCTTTATATAGGCCGCTTCATTAAATAAGCCGCAGAGTTGAAAGCGTGTGACAAAAGTCGCGGCTTATAGTCCGGAAATTACGGTAATTGTTTTGAAAAGTCGCCGTTCCCGAACATGTGACCGATCGCACCTCTGACCACCCCCTCCGTGTCCCCACCTTGTTCTGGAGCGCAACAGTGTATGACGAGACAGTTGCGTGCATGAGCGCCGACGACAGGCAGGGGGCCCGCCTCTGCTGAATCAGCTGCTGCGGAACATCAGCGCCTCTGCTGATCCTGCGCTGACGACGGCTCGCCGAGGCCACCGAAGACATGTGGCCCGAGACTCCCGACCCCGCGCCGCCCCCGCCTTCCCCCACCCCTGACGAGAGCACTTGATGACCCAAGTAACCTTTTGCATGAGTGCACTCAATCTGCCACCGCAGACATGGTGCAGACAGGGGGCATTAGGTGGGATTATCACCCCCCACTGCCCTTTGTTGTTGGGATGTCCATCCCTCGCCAACTCGCCCTGACCCCTCCCCTAGCAACCCCCCCGCCCCTTTCCGCCCTGGCACTGCTACACAGAGAAGTCGTTCTCTGGAAGAGTGAGAGCAGTATGCCTCACCTCTGTAGCGGACTTTCATGGCCACACGCGAGGACACTCTCACGCAAATCAAACCAGGCGCACAAAGACACACAGCGTGGGTAAAGTCCCGCGGATGCTTTTCTCCGTAATGACGCCAAGCGCGGCTGTGGATTCGGCACATCATAGACTTTGCTGAAATGTAAATTTGATCAAATGAATCTCTAACTTGGCCGGTTTCTGAAAAAATGTCACTATCCTCCGAGAAACGTGTCGAGTCTTCCAACTCGGCGCTGAGACTGATTACTCGAATTTGAAAACTCGATATCCTCACAGGATTTGCAATGAAGCCACACCATCCTACCATCGTTGGTAGTCACCGGAGAAATCACAAGTCCAGAACTAATCAATTTTCCATTAGCAGGAGGCCGATCTGCCGGCTGAATTTCACATGCTTGGAATACTTTGCTAAGCTTGACGATGAGGAAGTCGAGAGAAGATTTTCCATGCGTTTCATTTGACAGAACAAGGATGAGACGTGACCCAAATGGCCGAGGTCCACTGAGTAATGCGACAGTGAAATGCCCAGAGGCTAAAGGGGAGCACATTGAAACCGCTATGGAAGGCTTGGCCAAGGCTTTGGAGGATGGAAGCACCGGTTCCATCTGCTGTGTGAAGGCTGAGCGTCAAACTCATCAAACCAAAATGTCTTTCACATGCAAAGACAGGTCAAGTATTACATTGTGTAAAAAAGAAAATAAAAAAATAGCCTTGCCTTGAGGCTCAACCGTAGTCTGATCTGATAAATAAAATGAGGTTTGCTCACTGTTCCTCTCGAGAAGCTTTCTAGCAACTGGAAAATTGTTGGTTTGGGGCCCCAAGGTCACATGAAAGTGTCCTCCTGCATGATGTCAAAGTCCCTTCATTGTACATCCAGGTTGCAAATGATTCAATGACTTCCAAGGCAGCATCGCTCACCATCAGTGCTTCCATGAAAGGGCTTTGGAAAATGCCTTTGGAGTATCTCAAGGTTGGAAGACGCTGTCGTGATGCGTATTGATTTGATCAGTCTGCTCGTATTTTGCTCCTTGGTTTCTTTGTCTTTGTCAGTTCATTGTTGTTGCTTCCTGTCACTCGTCATGTACCTTTTTTCATTCTATTTGCCCAGTGTTGGTTTGGTACATTACATCCTGTTTTGGGGGGACTTTTGTAGTCATGTATTTTTGCTCTTCTCATTTTCGAAGTTTCTGAATGACGAGATAAAATAGGATGAGGAAAGAAATTCACGGTCCGGTTGGTATCACCACTGCCTCATCAAAGGAAATACCGTATTTTCCGCATTATAAGGCGCTTCGGAGTATAAGGCGCACTCAATGAATGGCCTATTTTCAAATTGTTTTCATATATAGGGTGCACCACATTATAAGGCACATTAGAATAGAAGGCAAAATAGTGGGTTGCGGTTACGTTATGCATCCACTAGATGGAGCTATGCTAAAGGGAATACAATACATTACAGCTTTGTTTATATCGAGCCTTCACAATCGCTGCCGCTGTAAAAAAAAAAGGTCTTCACAGAACATTTAAAATACTACGTCCAAGGAATCCGAATATTGATCCAAATACAAGGCACATCGGATTATAAGGCGCAAATTTTGAGAAATTTGAATGCTTTCAAGGTGCACCTTATAGTGCGGAAAATACGGTCACTGAATCAAATTGTCTGCTCGGCTGGTTCTTGTATAAAATTGATACGTTGTGTACGTACTTTTCTTTAAGCCGAGTGAAAACAACAGTCACCGTCGTAAAAACTGTGAACCCTACGGGTACTGTAATTGTTGATTAACATTTTGACATGCTGCCATACAGGTAGAAAGAGACGTCAACCACATGTTAAAACAACTGAAGTAATTTAAAAGTATTTGAAGTCTTTGAAGATGGGCTGACATGACGAAGAGGGAACAGGAAGGCGATGGCATGACAAAACTTTCACCAAGTATTGTTGCAATTGCTTTCTGGTTGATTTGTTGATATCGACATGATTGTATTGTGTTGATCTCAACATTTTATACTCAACAATTGTAAACTGTGCAATTGTGAGTTGTTGGCAAGCTTATTAGCTTTCTGTGGTAATAAACAAAAAGACACACGACTGGGATTAATCCCGATTCGAATTGATTTGATGACTGGCGTAATCTCACTTTTGAGGCGCATTGTTCCAAAACAACCCCAGATTGTTTCCTTATTGAGGCAATTTGGAAACTCCACTGTACTCGATCATGTTATCCCGGATTGTGACAATATCGAGCGCACGCGGGCAAGAGGAAGCGGTCTAAAAATTGCATTCACCTTTTTCATTCCTTTGGCCAAGCTCAACTGATTTTACTGCAGCCGGCCGGATTCCAAATCAGCCGGGGGTCACGATGTAATGCCTCCCCCGCTGATCCTCTCTCTTTTGACCATCCCGCGGAGCCACAAAATAATCCTCTCTTGTCAATTGGCTGGCCGTCCCTGAACCCCGAAGATGAAGCTCTTGTCCTCCCTGAACTCTGACAGACAATCTGAGTGTCTTCGCCCGGGACGTAATTTAGCTGCCTTTATCTGGCGCCATTCGTCAACTCCGGCCTTGCAGGTCCTTTCTTTCACTCGGGCGTAACTGCTCATATTCACGCCGATTTACTTAACTGTCTTCAAAGACAGACTCATTCCACTTGATTGCAACACCACCGCCGCCACCACCTTCACGTGTCAATTAGTGTCACCGCGCAGGAAGCTAAAGGGGTCAAGCAGGTTATTTAGTCATAGGCGCTTGTGTTTAGCGTTGACCTTCAACCAAAAAATGCAGACTGCGACCCTGGCATTGAACTCCTAATGGGCGGCAGCCACGAAGAAGCACTAATGTAGGGTGAGCGCAACTATTAAATGCGGGGAAAGATCCATGCTAACAACAATTTGATGACGGCCTTTACGCCATCAATGGTCTTCAAGTGTTTGGGGCGTGACATTTACCAAGAGGCAGGGTTGTACGTGAACAAGTTCAATGAGCGAAAGTTCATGAACTCGGTTGCCAGTTGAGCAGTGGGGCACCCAAAGGACGCCCCCTGCCTCCACCACCTCTTGGATTCTCAAATTGCTCGCAATTGACCCCATCCGTCCCGCTACAGGGTTGAACCCGGACTTTGCGGGCAACTCATTCACCGATCCTCGTTAATTTTCGACCACCAGCGCGCTTCCACCGACACCCAAGATAGCTCCAAGGTTGCGTTTATCACGAGTCTGTTGACTGGTCAAGCTGCATCTTTGGTGATGGAATTGAGCAACGCACAACCCGAGCGCCGCGGTCCTCCTTTCCGGACTGCACTTGTGTGTTGCTGAGAGAAAGAGAGAGCGAGAGAGAGAGAGAGAGAGAGAGAGAGAGAGAGAGAGGAGGGAGGGAGAGAGGGAGAGAGAGAGAGAGAGAGAGAGAGAGAGAGAGAGAGAGAGAGAGAGAGAGAGAGAGAGAGAGAGAGAGAGAGAGAGAGGAGAGAGAGAGAGAGAGAGAGAGAGAGAGGAAGAGAGAGAGAGAGAGAGAGAGAGAGAGAGAGAGAGAGAGAGAGAGAGAGAGAGAGAGAGAGAGAGAGAGAGAGAGAGAGAGAGAGAGAGAGAGAGAGAGAGAGAGAGATTGACAGAGAGAGAGAGAGAGGAGGCTATAAGAACAAAAGCAGGTCTCTTTCATCCTTAATTGACTAATCATGTGTGTTTGTGTGTGTGTGTGTGTGTGTGTGTAGTGCGCTCTGCTCAAGCGCGAAGGCCCACGTGGGGCAATTTATTTTTTTTAATATGCTTATTGGTCGCTACTTTGCGGATTTTCGTTTATCGCGGGTGTTTTGGTCCCCATTAAACGCGATAAACGAGGGATTACTGTATTGTCTTCCACATTTTGGCCACTGACAGTGGATTCCAGGACTGTTTTGATTAAGTTTCGGCTCCAGCTGGAGTGAAGGCCGTTACCCTCCAGCAGGGTGCACCTGTTCCCCGTTGCTTCATCAAGCCTTGCCAAGTATTTAAGGACTGCCAAGCTGCCTCGTCTCTTGTCGGATTATTGACCTTGCTCGCCGTAGTGCTTCAAGTGTTGTTTTCTAGACCTTCTCGATACTCTGCGCAGTCGCTCTCGTCATTCATAGATTATAGTTTGTAAATACTTTTATTCTCTTGATCTTTGGCTTCGCGTGATTGGCTTCTTGACATTTTGTTGGTTTATTCTCAGTGTTCTCTCGGACCTTGCCTTGTGCCTTTTGTTTATGCATTCTTTCTCTTGGCTCCTTGTGAGCAGCGATTCTCTGTTTGTACTTTGTCACTGCGCTTTTCTGTAAAAATAAATATTTTTGTTATCGCACTTTGTCTGAGCCTGCATTTCTGGAATCCAAAAACATTATTCGTTTCGGTCCAGAACCTGACAACAGCTCTGCAGCATTCAGCCTTATAGACACACACACACACACACACACACACACACACACACACAGGACAGGATAAGCAGTCAAAGGCAATTGAAAATAAAGGAAGCAGGGTCATCCAGTAAAAACATGTACAAGGGGATATTGGACAATGGAGAGAATCTCCCGTTTAAGGCGGTGTGATTTAATAATGTTTATGAAGCCTCATTCACTGTTCCGATCGAGCACATTTGTACACTTCCTGAACCGAGCTGAAGTATGTTTCTCGTGTATTTCAGAAAAAGCGTTCCGAATTGGGGAAATTGACAGCAAATGCAAAGACTGCAGCTCGCTTAAAGCTATACCTGCTTCATCTTGGTGGGAGTATTTTTTTTTTTTAGTTTTCGGCACCACAAAATGCCAGGGAAGTGGATTTAAAAGGCGAAACAAGGATTTGAAAGAGGTGTATTGTGAGGTTAAATTCATTTGAAAAATCTATGATCAGAAACTCCATTACAGTTTGTAATCACAATCATTGTAAACACAGCGGCTGTGATAGAAAAAAAACAAACAATCCTCAATTGTTTTGAGGCACAGCTGGTAAAAATTTAAAAAGCGTGCACATATCTCACTGAACACGACAGCTGACTGTTTGATCCTATTGATAATTGGGGGCCGGGGGGGGCACTGATATGCACTATTCACAAAACATTCAACTCACATTCTCCTGAGATTTATGTGAAAGTGAAAAGACCAGGGATGATGCAAGTTAATTATGATTTGCGTGCGTCTACGTGCATCTCATGTCAAATGAAAAATGCAATATTGGGATATATCAGGTTATGAAATTATACACAACATGATTTCCATATTTGGATTATTTCCTTCCTTCACCCAATGGCAGTCAATAAAATAAATGATAAGAAATCCGATCAATGAGCCGCATCGATAATGGAATCTGAATGAATTCAGTAAATTCTTGGCGATTGGCTAAACACCAGTCCAAGGTGTACTTTGCCCCCCCCCCCCCCCGCCCCAAAGTCAACTGGGATGGAAATAAGTACGATTTTTATTTATTTGTTTGTTTGTTTTTACAATTCCCACCCTATAAATTGAATCCCGGTGCATCTAAAATATGAGACCATTCATTTACTTACTTACTTACTTACTGTAATTATTTGAGTGTATTTACTGTATTTATTAATTTTTTTATTTACTGCGTGCTTATTAAATAAGCTACAAATGTAGGACAACCACACAATACTCGTTTGAAACATACACCCAGTATTTTAAAAACAAAGCTACAGTCTCCCGGCTTCAAAAATGGTTTTGAAGCACCGAATCCCCCTCCCATCTGTCTCCAAATGGGCCCTGAGCACGCGATCTGCACGGAGCGACATATTGTTGCGTTAGTTTAGCTTTGTGAAAGATTGGTCCCATTGCAAAATGATCAGTTGATGCATTCGTCTCCATTCGTTGAATTATGGCGCCATCTGCTTTTCGCCTATGTGCGTAGTACTGTATATCAAATGCTTTTTTTTCCCCTCACCTGTACAATCATCACTCAGACACGTTTTTGGGAGTCCGGCGGAAAATGTCCAAACAGCAAAAACCAATGTTTCCTACTTTCAAAATAAAGTGTTTGAAACCATTTTTTTTAAAAAACTGAATTCGATTGTATTTAATTTAATACATATGGTATTAGTAATAGTCTTACGTATTCGAAAATGTGACAAAACAAAAATTTCCATTGAATTCATAGGGATAGATGGGTGCATGATTAGTCAGAGGTTTCTTCGGCTTTGATGGAATTTTTGATGTTTTTATTCCGAAAGACGCGTAGCGGAAATGGAATTTTGACTCACGCCTTTCGATTTACAGGAACTTTCCCTGATTCCTTCACAACAAAATGGACTGGAGCAAAGGCGGTGATGTACGTCTGTTTTTTATATTAAATGCGAATCAGCTTTCACTTGTTTTGCGGACTCGTTGTTTCGACACGTTTTAACTAATTGTCAGTTTGCTCGCATCGACGTAGCTCGTCTGTCAGCAAGTTGCTCGAATGCGGAATAACCTGTCCTTCCCCAACGTTCAACTGTCAGACTGTTAGCTTCGGCTCGCTAGCCTCATGCTAGTGGTAAACAGTGTGTTTGCTAGCCAGCTGATAATTCTCCCTTTTGTGGTCGGATGATCATCATTGCTTCTTTTGCCACTCGGTTTACAGGTTGGATACACGGGTTTGGTTGAGGTATTAGAGGGGACTGACAGTGGAAAGCGTGCAATCGGTACAGGAGGCGTCTTCCTCATACTCATCGATCTGTACTACTAAGTGTTTCCTGCAAGTGCGTCTTGTCAAAGCCACATGTCACATTCTTGCAGAGTGTCAGTGGCATATGTTATATTGAAAACAAGCTCATTATCACATTGTTTTGAAATGTGGTTATAGTTCATTTTTTAAGTAAAAAAAAACACGTAAATGTAAAATGGTTTATTGGACTAATATATTTAAGATAAGATAATCTTTCATTCTCCCACACTGGGGAAATTTGCAGTCTACAGCAGCAAAATTGTACAAAATAGATGTTTCAGAAAAGAACTGTACACAGTTCAATATAAGTGTAATATAAAATATAGCATTAGCAATGTATTTGTAGAATAAACATAATAAATTAGCAATAGCATAGAAAACACAGCATAAGGTGGCTGTGCTATTTACAATGGTTACAGGTTTTCACGTATGTTTATTCAGCAGCCTGACAGCAGTCGGTAGGAATGCGCGGCGGTATCTCTCCTTGCAGCGCGGGTGTAATTTATAAGTGTAATGTATTCTATTCCCAACACTAAATGAACTGCCTGGTTATTTCATCCGAGAAATTAATTTTATTTATTTATTTTGTAATTAATGCGTTTTGGAAAAAGAAAAAAAAAAAGCAACATTAATGCAACACATATTATAGGACTCTTGATAATGTAACTGTTGAGTGGACAGATGAATAAAGTGGCCCACTTTGCCCGCCTTTGAGTCATCTGTTTTGTTCAGGGCATCAAGTGACACCTGTCAACTGTACGGTTGACCCTGGGGCAAAGTCGTTTGGAAATAACGTCTTTCTTTGGTTCTTGCGAGAAAGCAGATTGCAAAACAATTGTCCCATTTCGTTTGTGTTTGGATTGTTGCAGAGTCACAGTCACGCACATGAGAACTGTCACCATGGACATTCAGGTCATTCTCACAGTCATGGGCCGAGAGCGGCGGCGTTTGGCGGAATGGGACTCCCGTTCGTGCCCTCTTTTCATGGACAGTTTGGCAAGAATGCAGAAGAAGCGATGGACCTCAGTCTACAGCCAAAGAAACGGTCACACCTGGATGACAGCAGCAGCTGGGACATCGTGAAGGCATCACAGTAAGACTTTGGATTCAATCATTTTTAGCTTGTGTATATTTTGTTTCAGTTTCAATTTGAAACCATATGCGGTCATGAGAATGAACACTGAATACATGCAGGAAACACACACCCACACACACATTTTCCTCCACCAGCTCTTCGGTTCAGTTGTTAGGAGTAGTGCAGTAAATTGTAACTATGAGATTTTAATTTCAGGGCTTGGTCTAACTAACATTGTTAAATATTTAAAGGCACAGATAAAAAGTCAACCCTTGCACTCAAGCTAAATGGCTGCCTCTCGTTGGAATCGGGAAGTATGAGAGAACTTCTCTGCTAATCCAACTGTCCACTCCCGTTTCTCCCTGTAGCATAAAATGTTTTGATGGTGAGGCGTCATTTTCTGTCGTTTGTCAATTTCACAGCAAATAGTCAATATGGCACAAAGGCTTGGTTTGAAGAACATATGTGTGGACTTTATGTAAAATATACATGTTCATTGTACATGAAATCTAAGGCCGTGTGTACATTTCCCCCACCCGTATTTATGACATAGCATTAACTGCTTCAAACGGCGACTGAGAGCTGAGTGTTACGGTCTAAAATTCGTATCATGGAATATAAATAGAATCCCTTCACAATAAGGGCGGATATTGAGATATAAACTTAAGGGTAGAAAAAAATGATAGTGGAAATACTTATAAAATTCATTATTAAGGTATAAATGCGAGGCGAGGATTAGTTACTTAGAGGAGAGGATCCGCACGGCAGAAGGATCGTGTTTAGCTGCGCGCTTGCTAGCTGACCCACACGTTGCGGAGCAAGTTAGCTGAACGCTGAGCGCACGTAGATGAACAAATAACTTCAATCATTTGAACCTCTTTGCCAGCCAAAACAGCAGCACCTTCAGACACACATCAAGGTGATTTTTTTTTTTTTTAGATCAGTTAAAAGCTAAAGACTTTGCATATATTGCTAATGAGTTTCCTGTGAAGTAATACAGAAGGAGACCACCCCCCCCCCCCCCCCCACTGTTGTGTGTTGACGTTCTGGAGGGCGATTTTTTGGGGCATGCTGTTGATGACTGCTCCTTGTACCTCACGCAGGTTTGGCATCTTGGATCGCTGTAAAGAGTTGGTGGAAGCCGGATACGACGTCAGGCAGCTGGACAAAGAGAACGTGTCGCTTTTGCACTGGGCGGCCATCAACAATCGCTTGGAGTTGGTCAAGTATGAAGATGTCCAATCGACTTTTTTAGGGGGGGTGGGGGCGCTACTCTGTGGGGCTGGCATGTTGTTTGTAAGGTGTTCATCACAGGTACAAAATCATTGGGCACATTAACATGAATGTTTTTGTTGTTGTTTTTTGTTTTTTGTAGGTATTACATTTCCAAAGGGGCAATAGTTGACCAGCTTGGAGGAGACTTGAACTCCACACCTCTTCATTGGGCCATAAGGTGACATCATCACTCCACTCAATGACTGTTGATCAGTATTAGCTAATACGCTAATAGTAGCATGCCGTCCAGTTTGGAGACCTCTCAGTCTTTCTTCACTAAAGCCCAGTTTTTGTGTTTTTGGATGACCAGGCAGGGCCACCTGCCCATGGTCATTCAGCTGATAAGGTACGGAGCCGATCCCTCCATTGCAGACGGGGAAGGTTATCGCGCTCTTCACCTCGCCATCCTCTTCCAGCACATGGCCATCGCGGCTTACCTTATGGCCAAGGGACAGGTCGGCGCACCCGATACGCTGGAGATGTCATACTTGGCTCAACGGCACCCTTTTTTTGTTTTCCTCTTGTTATGTTTTGACTTTTGTCGTTCTCCTTCCAGGAAGTCGACAGCCCTGACTGCAATGGACAGACGCCTCTGATGCTAGCGGCCCAGAAGATTATCGGGTACGCTCTTTGATTTCTGTCGTTTCTGTACACGGGCCCTTGCGATTGGCTGACGGCCAATCCTGCCTGAGACGAGGAGTTGGAAAAAAAAATCAAGCGCTCTTGCTTTTGTATCGCAGGCATGAGCCCACTAACTTCTTAATCAAAAACAACGCGTCAGTGAGCGCCGTGGACAAAGTGAACCGGAACACTCCGCTTCACTGTGCCGTGCTGGCGGGCAACATCGACGCCGCGTACGTCCTGCTGGAAGCCGGAGCCAGCTTGGATCTGGAGAACATCAACGTGAGCCTCACGCAGACGTCCCCTACTGTACAGTAAATCCTCTCTGATGGCGGAGGTTCGAGACTAAAGCCTCGATGAGAATAGCAAAAATGAGCAACTAAAGGGGGAAAAAAATTACCGTAATTTCTGGACTATAGACCGCACCCGATTATAAGCCGCACCTGATTATAAGCCGCACCACTACATTTTTAAAGGAAAAAATCATTTTGTACACACATAAGCCGCACCTGTCTATAAGCCGCAGGTGCCCATATTGTTACATGAGATATTTACAAAGAAAGACGGTACACAGGCGGCCATTAAAAAAGTCTTTATATAGGCCGCTTCATTAAATAAGCCGCAGAGTTGAAAGCGTGTGACAAAAGTCGCGACTTATAGTCCGGAAATTACACTATACGCTATAGTAAAATGAACAAACTCCTCTTGCGCCTTGCTGACCTTTCTCTGCATCGTCTTGAGAAGTTTACCTCAAAGCTCAACGTAGGTGTGACATAACGGTTCCTCTTGTAACCGCTCTCAGGGCCACACACCTGTCGAGCTGGCCCACCAGGTGCACAGCCCCCTGCTCATCCACGTGCTCAACCAAGTCCAACGGGAGCGGATCCGTGCCAACTCGCGCTGTTTACGAATCGTCACCAAATACAAAGTAGGCAGATGCTTCAAAAAAAAAAAAAAAAAGGAAACAAACACGTTTTCAAAACAACCGACTGACGTGATGGCTTTCTCGTGTCTTTCCAGGTGTTCCTTCAGTTTGTGCTCTCGGCGGCCATGTTTGGCTGCCTGGCTGCCATTTTGGATATGAATTCCGACTCCTGGTTGCTCAAAGGGGTCCTGATAGTTTGCGTGGTTGGTGCAGTCAGTTTGGCCACAAGGTTCGGACTTCTTTGCTCCTGTAAAATATTTGGCATGCCCGTAAAGTCTCTCGGCAATTTGACAATTAGAACAAATGAATCGAGAAATATGCGAGTAGATATTGACGTCATTTTTGGGGTCTTATTTATTCCGTCTTTATATGGGCACTATTAGTCACATCAACCACATAACCGATTTTGCCCCCGGTGATTGTATTGCAGTAATCTCTCGTTTATTGCGGTTAATGGGGACCAAAACCACCTGCGATAAACGAAAATCCGTGAAGTAGTGACCAATTAACATATATATATTAAAAAAAAAAGCCCCACGTGGGCCTTTGCGCTTGAGCAGAGCGCACTAACACACACACACACACACACACACACACACACACACACACACAGGCCAGCGATCCGCATCGTGCAGCAGAAGTGTTTATGATTAGTCAATTAAGGTTGTTTAGACAATTAGAATGGAAGAGACCTGCTTTTGTTCTTATAAGTCTCTCTCCCCCTCCCCCCCCCCCACACACACACACTAGCAGCATCGTAAACACTTTTTTTTTTTATGTTTGAAAAAAAAAATCCGCATAAACGAACCGCGAAATAGCAAGGGATCACTGTACATTGCAGTGTAGTGCCCCTAGTGGCAGAAGTAGTTAGAACCACCCAAAAAGTCAGAGGGGTAGCCATTTTGATTCATAACAGTGGAGAGAGAGGTGTGATCACATCCACTTCCATCCTCTTTCTTTTGACACATTTAGGCACAATTTTTTAATCTTCTGCCCTAACCATGCGTTTGACATGAGAGCATGGCGTAGACAACGCGCTAAACAGACTTCCATAAAAACACCAAACGTTTTTCTTTACATGCCCAAATTGGGCGAAGGATGTGCCGTAGTTAATCCTCTCGTTTTGTTCCTCACCAGGAATTTCCCCGGTGCGGTGTTTCAGACAATTCTACCAGCGACAGCTCTCATGGCCTCCATCTTCTGGATGCTTGTCACTTGGTGCCTCTGGTTCCTACCCGATATCCTTTGGCCGATGGAGCCTTCGCAGATGCCTTCGAATTTATGACGGCTTCGCCGTATGTCGAGAGTTAGCTTGGCAGCCTTCGAATCGAAACGGGATTTTTCATTCATATCCCGCGCACCAGCCGGTACGCTCTTGATTGTTGTGCGATGGAGGTTTGAGCCTTTGGGTCTGATTGAGTGTTTTCTTAACATCGGCGCCCACATGGCCACAGCGCCACAGTCCAGGTTCTTTTCACGCTCAACGCCACCGCCCTGCTCTACTACTACCTCCGTGCCTGCAGGACTGACCCTGGTTTTGTGAAGTCAACTGAAGAGGAGAAGAAAATGGTCAGTCTATTATTATTTTTTTAATTTTTGGGATCGATGCCATCGTCAGATAAATATGTTCGGAACTACAATGTTGTTTTTCTTGACCTCTCTAGAATGTCTTGCTGTTGGCTGAGGCCGGCTGTCTGGAGCCGAGCATATTCTGCACTTCCTGCATGGTCAGATTTCCAGCAAAGGAACTCGATCGCAAAAGCGGCGTATGGCGGCGACGGCCCGTAACCGTTGTCAATGTTTTGAATCTCTTGTCAGATTAAGAAACCAGTTCGAGCCAGCCACTGCCCGAGATGTGACGCGTGTGTCGCCAAGCAGGACCATCACTCCGTCTGGACCAACTGCTGCATCGGTACTGCACACGCCTACACGATGTCAGTTAGACAAGATCTCCGTCATTGAAATGTCGCGGCCTTTGTTCTCTCGGAGTGCACCCGAGTTAAATTCCCTTTTTGCTTTGTCGCAGGCGCCAGGAACCATCTTTACTTTGTCCTCTTCCTGCTCTCGCTCTCGCTCATGGGCATCTGGATGTTCTACGGTTGTGTCGTGTGTGAGTCATGGCACTACACAGTCACACTGACGCCATCTTGTTTCCACTAAGCAAATACGGTTCACTTTTTCTATCCCCCCTTGCCAAAGTTGGCACCGCATTTACTGCTCTTTTTTTTGCAAACTTTGGGTACCAACCACCTAAAAAAAAACAACAACAACAACCCCCCCCCCCCCAGTAAATCTAACACAAAATCTAAATAATCGGCAGTGGGGCCAAATCAACTACCGTAATTTCTGGACTATCGACCGCACCTGATTATAAGCCGCACCACTACATTTTTAAAGGAAAAAAAACATTTTGTACACACATAAGCCGCACCTGTCTATAAGCCGCAGGTGCCCATATTGTTGCATGAGATATTTACAAAGAAAGACGGTACACAGGCGGCCGTTAAAAAAGTCTTTATATAGGCCGCTTCATGAAATAAGCCGCAGAGTTGAAAGTGTGTGACAAAAGCCGCGGCTTATAGTCCGGAAATTACGGTAATTGCTTTGTAAATTAATATTTGCAGTTTTTTTTTTTCATGTATTATTGTGTACTCGTGTGTTGTCACTGCCTGCTGTTGACGCTATCAGAAGCAACGTCTTACAGATGCTTTGATCGTAGAAAAAAATACAATGGAAGTGTACGAGTACATGCACACGCAACAATGACGCACAGCATCTTCCGCTAACAACCCAGACGAATACTGTCGTTCCTCCCCGACATAAAAAGCCTGTCGCCCGGTCGATATCGCTTCAACATCCTCCTCCAACACGGATTTACTACTCCACATTGGCACCACCTTGTGGCCACATAGAATTACTGCAAGGCTTAAAACAACAGTTTTGCTCGTCACTCGCCTCATTTGAGGAGCAACCTTGTCATTTGGAGTCAGAGTAGCACCGACTGCCTGAAAATCCCCAACTGGCTGTGCGTAGGCAATGTAAGCGCCATCACGTACGTACATCCAGCCCAGGGAAGCTTTACGGGACCATCCCACCGCCGTTCAGTAATCGGAAAACTCAAAAATTTGTGATTCTCAGTTTTGCAATTCATTTTGTCCGGAAGAGGCCCCCCAAAAAAGGTACATTTTGACATCTCGAGCCTTGTTACTGACTTATGAGCCTTTGTCGCTTTTGTTCCCAGACTGGTCGACACATTGCCTGCCACGCCATGAGGAGCGGGGTCTGGTGGCAGTGGCCTTTGCCGTGGTCGATTGCTCGCCGTGGTTGCTGTGCGTCTTCCTGTTGGCCTTGTACCACACCTGCTGGTCCAGCGTCATCCTGCTCATGCAGCTCTACCAGGTGAGCCGCTCGTCAGCGCGCCCAACGCGTCGTCGCAGAAATCCGTCCCATCTCATTTGACGCCCCGCGCATCCCAGATCGCTTTCCTCGGACTGACCACTGCCGAGAGGATGAGCCTGATGATGCACGCAAGAAAACTCCGACAATCCTTGTCCTTGTCGCAAAATCCATACAAGTGAGTTGTCACAATGCACAGATATTTTTTTGGGGGGATCCCATGTTGCTCTTGGTTTTGTGTCCTCGAATAAACGCCGTAATTACTCTCCGTAGTTTGGGTGTCATGAGGAACCTGGCGTCCTTCTTCCACCTGCGCTGCTGCGGCCTCTGCAAACCGGCCATCATCGATTGGACGCAGCAGTTCCCGCCAGGCCAAGACCAGCGCTTGTTTCGACACACGGACATGGTGTAATGCTCAGGGGGGAGGAGACCTTAGCAGTGGCTTTGAACCAAAAAAAAAAAACCCCACAATGTAATTATTTATTTTTCTAATTCATCGAAAGGCTCGTCGTGAAGTGAAATCACTCCAGTGTGGATGAAATGCAACATGTTGCAACATTTTTGCTTTTTATTTTTTGTTTTGTATAAGCCTGCTGCTGCCTTTTTGACCTGTGGAAGTCAAACAAATCACTTGCAAATGTATTGCAGAATTGTAAAAAAAAAAAAAAAAAAGCGATTGACATTTGAGTTTCCCACATCTGAAGCTTATTTTTTAAACGTGCTCTCGGAAAGGGAAAGCTCTTTCTACCTGTTATGTCCGTTTTATAAGACTCGCATGTGTTTCATAATAAAAGACCACTATGATACTTCAACTTGTGAATTCTTTGTCAGGTGTTGTGAGCTCTCTGTGTGGAATTCCACTGTTCTGAAAGTTTGCTATCAATGTGTATGTCCAATTTAAACGGCATCCTTTCCTCTTTCCTGAATCAAAACAACTGTAATCCTCCACAAACTCCCATTTCCAGAAAGACTTTTTGCCCATAGTGAGCTGGGATCAGCTCCAGCTCACCCATGACCTCAGAAAATCAAAAGAAGAAAATGTTGGTACCAATATGGTTTATTAGAAACATAAACGAGAGCAAAGGCAGAGTCTCCGTTGCTATAGTTTTGGTGAAACAACGTTCATTTAAGGCACGGCCATCCTTCCTGTGTTCACGCTCATTCTTCCAACATGGCGGCATTACCCAGTCCAAATCCTTTTGGCCCAAAGTTTTTGGCATAGCAAACTGGGGAGAAAACCCAAAAGTTAAAAGTTATATTCCGACCTCTTTTAGAGTGAATCCTTTTTGAACCTTTATACCTTTGCAGTAGATCTCTCCATCCTTGTCGGTCACTGTGGTCGACTCCAGACTTTTACCACACTTAGCACAGCGGAAGCATGTTTTATGCCAAGGCTGCGAACACAGACAAGGTATTAAGAAACAGTACATAGCCGATAAATTCATGACATCTTAATTTTGGAGTCGAAAATACAGAGCGAGATGGCAGTTGTCCCAGAAGTCATTAAAAAAAATCAATGAGTTTAACTTCATCAAATGAGACTCAAGAGCTGGAAACAGCTGCACTCCCCCTTACCTTTCCTCCTCCCATCACCTTCTCTGCGGCGTAGACAGATTTGGAGCAGCGAGAGCATTGGTCGGAGCTTCCGAACTTCTGGGAAAACTTGCTGGGGGTGGAGTTTGTGGAAGTTTGCCGTGGTTTAGGGCTAGAAAAGAGGAAATGTGGCTCTTTTACTTTCTTTTTGTTTAAAATCTTTGTTGTGTTTAATTTTTATTGTATTTACTATAATGTGATCATACTCATTGCTGGGTTGCAGGTGGCCGCGGTGTCCAACAGGGTCCGAACTAAGAGCGCCAGCCCCTTGGCCGTATCCATAGCCTTTTGGCCCATATTTCTTGCCGTAGCAAGATTTGCAGTAGATTTCAGATTCGTGCGCTGCGACCGTGTGGCTGTCCAGTCCTTTCTTGCAGGTCACTGTGCAAAGCAAACAGAAACGTTAGCTATGTATGTCCAAATTCAGAGGCTTACGTCCTCCGAAGGCCGCATTTTTCGTCAGTGACGTCACTTCCGGCGCTAGTGGACCACGCGGGATTTCCCCAATGACAAACAATTCTCGAAAGACAATTGACAGTGCAAGAACGAAACTGAAAATACTATTTCGATCGGCTTACATAAGTATCGATCCGATATTGGTACTGATTTGGTCTTGAAACGACTCGCCCACCACCGTAAGGACAGAAGTAGTACAGTGAAACTCCTCTACAATGAAATCATGTTTGCAGCAAGCATTTTTTCACAACAGGGGGTTTTTCACTGTAGCAAATTTGATCTCAGATGTAAACACACACACACACACGTATGTCTACACGCACACACAAACCTAAGTGTAATCTTTATTGGCAAGTGGTGTTAATGCATTTAGATTTTTTCACACTAGGGGGTATTTTCGCCCATGTAGGTTTTGTTGTAGAGGAATTTCACTGTATTGTGGAAGAATTCAAATTCAGGAAAAAAATTAACAATGAAAGAATATTGCGTATTGGGCTCATTTGTTTTCTTCGGGCTGTGTGGCGGGGTCTGACTGTGGTGTAAAATTGGGGTGACGGTTTAACAAAAGCCAGCACCGAGCAAGTTTTATCAGTCAGCAGAGCCATTACGCATACTTTGATGTGTCGCATTTCTATTCATAGCGAGAAATGCGAGTGGGAGCTGAAGCTTGGAGAAAAGAGACGAACACTGAGCAGAGGGACGGGCGGGCTTATCTCGGAGGCCTTTCAGACATCCCAGAGGAACAAACTAGTCATCGCACCGTCTGTGGTCGCAACTGGATCTCGGGCAGACAAACAACCACGGTCAAGTCGATGAAGACTGGACAGCTGCAGATGGGAATGGGACCTCCAAATACGGCGGCGTCATGACATCGGACCACTTCCATTTCACTGTCTTCCTTTTCTTTCATGCTCATTTGGTTTGATGGACATCTTTGCTGTGATTGGCTGTGCTGTTTTTTTGTTTTGTTTTTGCCCGGTAGCACGTCAAGTCCTAAAATGGCAGAAGCCGTAATAATAATAAAAATAAAAATAATAGAGATATTTATGAATTAAGGTTTAGCTTCAGCAAGGAGGTGGATTTTTTTTTTCTTCCTGAAATGTCATCGTTATAAATCACAAAAAAATGAAAATATCTCAAACATCTGATGTGATGGAAAAAAGTAAAGATTTTTTTTTTTAAATCAGTGTCAAATGAGTTTAATATGTACACTTTTTTTTTTTTAATCTTTGAATTTTCCTCTGTATGATGGCTGAAATCCATTTTTATCTTCTTGCTCTGGAATTTAAAACAACATTCTGTCCAAGACTTTACAAATCTGTTCAATAAACATATGCTGAAGGAAATTTCAACAAAGAGTTGGAGATTGTGATTTTTAAACCTTTTAACGCCAATGTATGTGCTTTTACTGAAAATAAGATTTTCACTCGTTTTCTTTCCTGGTCTCTGAAGTTTTTTTTTTGTTCTCTTATTTTTCATATTTCCTCCTGTCATGAATATATCCTTGACATTTGAACGATAAAGTGAGTGAGAGGAAAGACAAAGTGTTCCTACTGCATATGAAGCAGGTTTTATGGAAGCTCCTCCCATTACACTGGATCTCCTCTGCATGATAGACAGTCTTCTCACAGGCTGCACACTTTGCACCGCCTCCCCAGTTTGGCATCTAAGTTTAAAAAAACACACACACACATGCAGAAACATGATCAATGTCATTGGACTGTTTTGGATTGCCGGGGGGGGGGGTTGAAATGTGATTCAAGCCCAAATGGGACTCTGTGAACGTACGTGTAAACAGCATGGACAAAAAGTACCGTAATTTCCGGACTATAAGCCGCGGCTTTTGTCACACGCTTTCAACTCTGCGGCTTATTTAATGAAGCCTGTGTACCGTCTTTCTTTGTAAATATCTCATGTAACAATATGGGCACCTGCGGCTTATAGACAGGTGCGGCTTATGTGTGTACAAAATGTTTTTTTCCTTTAAAAATGTAGTGGTGCGGCTTATACTCGGGTGCGGTCTATAGTCCAGAAATTACGGTAGTATTAGGGGGGGGGGGGGGGGAGTGTCGGCTGTTTTGAGAAAACAAGAATTTGGCGTGTGGCTGGCAAGTCAGCCTTGGCTCACAATCCAATTCCGAATGTGTTTGATGGGCTTGTTGAGGTCAGGGCTCTAGTCCAACCGGGATTTTATGAACCTTTTAGGATTTGTGACAAAGCTGACGCTGGAACAGAAAAGGGCCTTGCGCAAAACAGTTCACACAAAGTTAGAAGCATACAAAAGGTCAATCGGGGCTTCCCTTGCGCCCCAGATTTTTACTTATTCAAAAATACCGATACCAAGTCTATCACCAATCACAATATTTTTGAACAACTTTAAATCCAATAATACAGGGGCGTCAAACTCATTTTTGTCACGGGCCACATTGTCGTTACGGTTTCCCTTGGAGGGCCGTTATGAATTTTGGGAAACCGTTAAAATGTTGAATCCCCTTCCCCATATTACTTACACAGCACACAAACCAACTGATGAATAACTAGTTTTCAAATCAGAAGTCAAGCATAATGACTGTTATTGCGGATTACATTTGACAATTTGAAATTTGGGTTCAGACTTTAAGCAAGCATCATGGAACTTGACATGCTTGATTTGTTTTCGCAGGCCACATACAATGATGCGGCGGGCCAGATCTGGCCCCCCGGTCCTTGACTTTGACACTTGTGCAATAATATGTCGCTGAATATATTAGTAAGTAGTTTGTGACTGTAATCATTGTAGAAAACATTTAAATTGACATTTAATGGGCAGAGAGAACACCAATCAATTTAGTTTCTTAGTTTTATTGACTTCTTCCTTTCAGTTTGGGTTAATATCTACCAAACTGACTGAAATGTCCCGGAAAGTTCTTTTCCCACTGAACACTAGTGTCTGCCCAAATCAGTGCATATCCGACACCTCACAGCCACGGGATGTGAAATTTCATAAAGAAAAACTTGAATAAGACATTCTGCTGTACAGAAGCCAAATATCTTGAAATTACTTTTTTTTTTTTTTTAAACAATAAGCAAGTGTTGTGTATTAAAGTCAATCAGAGCTTACCTTGATCCACGTCTGTGAGCTTCTGTCCCGCAGTGGCGTTTGTATGCTTCGGGCTGGTTTAAATAATGCCCATCAGCAGTGACGCCTCTCAACCAAAGTGTCCTCCTAAAATAACTTGTGACCGAGCCAAGCCCCCTGACCCTTCATCACAGGCTGAGTGAGTCCTTGACCGTCAGCCACACAAATATTCGTTGCGGATTTACAGAGTGACCCCCGGAGCCAGGACTCGCAGCTGCACGCGGGGTTTTGGGATTACCCGCACACAATAAACTGTGGACACTCACCGAGTGCCTGAATATGATCGGCGAGGATGAGCGCGGGTTACCGCACTGCTATTTTAACACCAGAAGCTTCTAATGAATTTACGCGTATTCATCCAAGCGGGAAAAACCAGACAAATGATATTTTTCAGCCCTCTAGTTGACATTAAAGTTGAATGTGACTGCAAGCGGCCATGATAACGTGCCCTGTTTTTTTTTTTTTGGGTGGTTGTGAAGAGAAAGGTTGGAGATGACAACAGCCAATTTCAAGAAAAAACAGGCAACAGAATGTTTTTTTTGAATGAGCACAGGGGCGACCGCCGACATGTTTTGAATACCCCTAAACAGTTGCGGAGCTCAAGAAATAAGCCACATAAGTTTCCTAAACCGGCGGCCCGGTAGTCCAGTGGTTAGCACGTCGACTTCTCAGTGCAGAGGTATTCAATTCCCGCTCCGGCCTCCCTGTGTGGAGTTTGCATATTCTCCCCGGGCCTGCATGGGTTTTCTCCGGGTATTCCGGTTTCCTCCCACTTTCCAAAAACATCCGCGCTCACACTCACACCTAGAGACAATTTTGAGGGTTCAATCAGCCTGCCATGCATGTTTTTGGAATGTGGGAGGAAACCAGAGTACCCGGAAAAAACCCACCCAGACACCGGGAGAACATGTAAACTCCTCTCTGCACTGTGAGGTCGACACGCTAACCACTGGACCACCAAGCCGCCCCCAATACATACATTAAAAATAAAGACAAGTCACATGATCTTAAATGTTTTAGGTGTTATTTAGAATTTCTTATCAAGCAGGATTTCACAATTGATTTATTTTTTTATAAATTAAGCAAGTAATCAAAATATCAGATTCAGTTTACATTGAATTCAACACAAATATTCACCGTATTAATTCCATTTGTAAACATGTACAGTACGTGTGTGCAAAGGGTTTCTCTTTTTTTTTACATTCCCTGAAGATAAAACATCAATCAACAAGGTTTCCTTTAACACTTTCAGTCAAAACAACAAACAGGCATCGATCCGATTTCGGCGGGAGTTCGACGGGTGGGCTGTACTGACGCCAGCTTCTCGCATCATTAGCATAAAAATAAAAATAAAAATCATAATAACAAAAACAACCAAATCACACACATGAGCACGACTGAAAAAACAAAAATGAGGAGAATATTGACCTTACTGGCATGTGCTGAATGGCTTTAAAATCTCATTTGCGATCCTGCAAACCCCACTAACCACCCCCCCACCCCCAGAAGTAACTCCCATCCACACACCTGTACAAACATCAGAGCGTTTCTTCACTGTTGACATCCAGTTTCCTTTGAGGGATGTAAGCAGTTTTAGGGGCCAACTGTCCACTGGGGGAGACCACTGCAGTAGCCAGAGGGGTGAGGGGGATCGGTGTGTGGAAGAAGCTGTGCTGGGGGAATCCCGTTCCTTTGGGAGTCGTCATTAAAGGCTAGAACGAGGACAAAAGAAACAATGGTCATGTTAGCTTGTCTTTCTTTTCGATCGGGGATCAATCCGTCCTTCGACAGGACCGCGAGCGGTTGTGTCTACCTGGTGAACACTGAACAGAGCCACCGGATGAGAGGACTGCTGAACCGTCAACGGCTTGATGAAAACCATCCCTCGTTGCTGCAGAGCCAGAGGGCTGAGCACGCCGTTTGACCGCTCGGGGGTCTGCGGCGAGGCGAACGTGTTTCCCGGGCTGGAGCCCGAGATCAGACCCAGGTTCTGCAGGGTGAAGTTGAGGATAGCGGGACTGGGGCTATGGAGGCGTTGGGCCTGCTGGCTCAGGTGTGGCGATGTGGCCGCGGCGGGTCCGTGAAGACGGAAGCTGGTGGGAGTCACTTCCTGGACCGGGGCTGGTCTGGATCCTGTTTGAGGAACAGCAGTCAGTATCTTACGCCTTATTTGACGAAATCTAAGGCTCTACTGCCTTAGAAGTGACCGGATCGATTTTGTTGTGTTCACATATAAGTGGACGGATTGCTATGGTAACAACATCGGAATCCGTACTTATGATGGCGATGCTATATATAAAATACAAACATGAAAGAAAAAAAAAAGGCGGGGGGGGGGGATACCAGAGCATACACAAAGAGTCTGGTGACATTAATTTTGGTTGCCAGCAGAGGGGGATATTGCCCAACATGGCAGCACTCTGAGCGTGATTAATTTTTCTATTTAGCCCTGGAGAACCCAAGACCCCCCTTTTCTTCTTTAGATAATGATGAATTTTACATTAAATGACTGCTATATGTTCACTGAACACCAAAATATGTTTTTTCAAATATTGAATGCTTTAATACTAATTTAGGATTAGGGCCAAATTTGACCCTTTGGGATGTAAGGGTAGCATTTGAGTAGCAGAATTTATCGGGGCCAAATTTGACCCCGTGTGTTCTCCAGCATTTCACCCCAATCTTTAACAGAATGCCATACACAGGATGCAAATAATGGGATGTTGTCTCAAGGTTGATAAAAGTAGCATGTTTGGACATTGACCTGCAGTTGGTGTTTGGTAGACATAAGTAGGAGTAGATGGCTTGTTGCTTTCTGATGCTGAGCAGACAACAGGCTGCTGGGTGAGTGGGATCAGGTATCCTGCCGGCACTAAAGTCTGACACAGACAGAGAAATCAATGATCCGCATTCAAATTGCTTTTCCTTTTTTGGCTTTTGTGCGTGCGCGTGGCGGGTTACCTCAGTGTTAACATGTCTGGGTGTGAGCGGGGCGGCTCTGACGGGCGTTAAACCCGCCTCGCAGTCAGAAGTCACCACCTTGTCGTCCTTGTCCAGGAAGCTCTCCAGGCTCTGCTCCAGCGTCTGCGCAACCACGGCGCTGCCGGGAGTGTTGATGAACTCGGGGTCCAGGTGGAGGGCGCGGGGGGAGGGCCTGCTGGACAGCTGGCAGCTGCGGAGGGTCTTCAGACGAGCTTGAGGCGCGTGGCACTGCTTTGGGGAGGCGTCCTGCGGGTGAGCCACGGGAGATGGGGAGGCATGAATATCAATAGTCATGAACATTAATGTGAGAAAATGCAGAAGAGGGAAAACTAGCCTGCGTGGGTTTTCTGCGGGTACTCCGTTTTTCCCCCATATACAGTCAAACCTCGGTTTTCGTACTTAATCCGTTCCAGAAGACTGTTCGGAAACCGAATTGTTCGGAAATCGAAACCATGTTTCCCATTGAAATCAATGTCAATTGTTTTAATCCGTTCCAAGTCAAGAAAACAACTTTTTTTAAACCACTTTTTTTTTTTTTTTTTAACAATTTCACACCATAAACTGTACAAATGTAATGGGAGATTACCAATTTTAACATTAACATAGTAACATAAAAATTGAAGGAACATCTCTCTATCTGTCGTGGGGCGTGCGCCTCTCCCAGCTGTCAGCAGGCAGTAGGCGGGGCATTTCGGCATCCCGAACTCCTTCGCCAACACAGACATACGCACACCTGACTCATATTTCGCAATTAAATCTTTCTTAAATTCTATAGTTTTGCGCACTATTTTCCTCACCAGGTTGACCACTCATATTTATGCACTATTGGAATACAAATAAAGAGTACACATACGTTTGTGTGTGTGTGTTTACATCTGAGATCAAATTTGCTACAGTGAAAAACCCCCTGTTGTGAAAAAGTTCTTACTGCAAAAATGTTTTCGTTGTAGAGGAGTTTCACTGTATATGCCTGTGCTTTACCTTGAGGATGGAGTCAGCGCGTCTGGCTTTGGGAGGACTGCTCTCCGCAGCTGAGTCCGAGCACAACCGTTTGACCAACAAGGGGCTCCCGTCAGGTTCCCTCGAAGCGGGTTGGCCCTTAGGAGCTAACGGGGCAGTTGGGCTCCGCCCAATTTTCTCCTCAAAGGTCATCGAGCGTACGGCGCAACTGGTCGGCGGCGGTCTGGTCAGAGGGTTGGGCCTGAGAGACGACGGGTGCAAATAGACGGCGTAGGGTCCGCCGCCCGGCCGCTGAGGCAAAAGGACGGGGATGAGCGGGGAGCACTGCGCCGGGATGTATGCGACGCCGCCCGAGGGCCGGGAGGCCAGCGGGGTGCCGTGCACATTTGGGTTCCCTGCAGCCTCTTCGTATGGAGTGAGGCATGATGCCAGCGGCGGCGCCACTGAGATGGCGGTTGGCGATAGCCTGGCGACTGTTGCGTTTGCCTCGGTGGCAACCGTCTTCGGTTCGCTGCCTCCGGCACTGCAACATTAAGCACATAAGTGTTGAACGCCCATGCTACGTCGACATTACAGTCCCTCCACCAAACTTACGCTGACTCCTGGTCAAGCTGAATCTTGCAAATAGCAGCAAGTTGAGCCATTTTGCTGGGGATATCACTCTCATCTGAGGAGGGGAAAACACAGTTAACACAAAACATCATTGTTGTTACCTAAAAAGAGAGAGAGAGAGTTGGAGAGAGAGCGAGTCTCACTTTTGGCAGGACTCGTGGGGGCTGAGCTGATCTTCCGCCGGTCATCCTGAATGCTCTTGGCCAGCTTCATGAGAGAGGGGTGTCGCGTGAAGCTTCGCTTGGCGCCAGGCGGTGACGAAAAGAGGTTTTTGGCACAGTTTTCGACAGAGGGGCGGCACTCCAGCAACTTTGTCTTACTGGGCGGACACATGAAGGTGCCGCTTGTCACATCTGAAACAGTCGAATGGTGAACAAATTGTGACACAGTCGTAAAGTATGGAACCTTGAGCGACACGGGTCCTGATGGACAAACGGCGAGCATTGAACTAGTTTGTGGAAGAATACGCCATCACACACCAAGCTCAGTGGCGTTTACTTGTTCGCTAGGGGTGGGCCATTTTTTTCTTCTTCATACAAATACAGTCAAACCTCGGTTTTCGAACATCTCGGTTCTCGACCAATTTGGCTTTCGACCAAAAAGTGCGAGTTTTTTATGCCTCGGATGACGAACAAATTTCGGTTCTCGAACTAACTGAGCGCACTTGAATGCACCATTTGACTCCTCTCGCCTTCCTTACACGAGGAAGTGACGCTTCCTCGGGTAGACGAGGAAGTGACGCTTCCTCGTGTTGCTTTCCATTGTGAGCAGACGTGTTCAGTAAACATTTTTATTTTAAAAAGAGCGTGGTTTTGGTTTTCGAACAATTCGGTTTTCGAACAGCCTTCTGGAACGGATTATGGACGAAAACCGAGGTTTGACTGTATATCTGTAATTATGCCACCCGAGGAACGGAACTCCACCAGATACTGAGGTCCTCCGTTCCCAATAATGTTTAAAGTTCGACTGTGTTATATTTGAACGATTATGCTAAAAATGTATATATGTATGTATATTTGCATAATATCACCACACACACACACACAACAAAGATGAGCAATGAAGTTTCTTTATACCTTTCACGTGAGAGAGTCCATTTGGGCCCACCCATTTGAATGCCGGTTTCTTGCCCCTCTCTTCCGTTAGGTGGACTTTTTCAATGAGCTTGAGGCTCCGCAGCACGTTAGCGATGTCGTAAAGCCGCCGCACTTTCGCTGTAAACGTAACGCAGACACACACTGGCTACTTAATGACCAATTCGCACATCTCGAATGCCGTCAACTGTGGGACAGTCACATGACACTCACTTTTGAATTTGTTCTTATCCTGATCAGCACTCGGGTCTTCTCCAATCAGGATTTTGGCAGCCACATCCAGGCTGACAACGGGTGGATTGGAAACCAGGAAGAGCATGACAAACTTCTGGCTCATCACTCTCAGGGATTTGTCCTTCCGACTATTAACAGAGGCTGGGCACAAAAAGTGAACAGATTGTAGTCTTGTAAGATTTGGCAGAAATTTAAAAAAAAATAATAAAAGACTATTTGTGCTCGAATCTCACCTGCTTTGAACTCCACTCCAGGAAGCTCCACAAAAAAGAGCTCCTTTTGCATCAACTCCTGGTTCTCCTTCTCGTCGCCATCAAAGTCAACTTCTTGATCCGGGAAGCGCTGTGTGATCTGCTGCATCTGCTGGCAGTACCTTTGCTCCACACCCACCTGCTTGAGTATGGCCAGAGTCTGGGCCAGATTGGTCCGACCGTGCCACGTGTAGCGGTTCTTTGCAGAACGGCTCACCATGTGCAGGCTCTCGAGCACGTTCATTATGTCATAAATGCGCCGGCGCTCCACATCTGTGCCAGGGGAAGAAAAAAAAAAAAAAGGTTAGAAACCATGACAGCAGCAACTGGCTACGTAAAATGATAATATGTGTTCACTGGTCACACTTGAACACACATACTGAGTTCAGTGGCTACGTCATCCAGGCAGATGTCATTGTTGCCAGCTGGGTCTGGCCAATCTGGACAGCGGGCGAGGAATTTATGGCAGAGCAAACCCAGACTTTTTTCTTTTCTGCTTAACATTTTCTCAGACTCATCTCCATTTTCAACATCCTACAAGAGAATAACAGCAAACACAGGAGAAGTAAGCACACAAATCTCTGTCAAAGAGTATGGGATACAATTTGGATATGATAAAATTCTAGACCTGAGTAGAATCAAGAACTTCATGTAACTCGGGAGGCAGACACAGCTCCTTTTCCCGGTTCCTAATCTCCGGACTTGCAGCACTGATGAGGATTTTGAGGTTGGAAGTTGGCGTCCATGGATCAGCAGACCCAGCTTGGCTTGCTTTTTTAGGTGTTGTGAGCGGGCCCATGATGAACTGTGTGCACTTCTCCCGGGGTTTTCCAAGGACTTAACGAAATCAGAGTGGCTATAAAGCCATCATACAACTTGGAATAAAAGAGAAAAGCAAATGTCATATTTTCATACAGCTTCATTCGTGCTTGCAGTTGTATGTCCTAAGCTGACTTTGGAAGTGATATTTCAAGTGGCAAGCACCCCCACCCCCCAAAAAATCAACTAGTATTTGATATTATGCCAGAATAGCTGTGGCCCAATATTGATATAATTACTTGCAAGGTTGTAAACTCATCTTGACTGGATTAGAAAAGCACAGTCTATTACAGTAAAATAATTCTCTGTCTGATTTTAGAATATATGATGTGACTCTAACAGTGCAACATGAAACATGGTCACATTAAAGGCCTCTAGAAATAAGAACAAAGATGAGAGGAAAAATATGTAACATTGACCAACTTCATTTAACAAATGCAATCTACAATAACAAAAACAGAATACATTTTTGCATTTATAAACAAAGAACATAACGCTTAGTGATTAAAAAAACACAGTCAAAATCGATTAAAAAAAATCAGTAGACTCAGCACAGGCAGAAATAGTTTGGCTTACTAGTTTCACGGAATGCCGTACTGAAAAAAAATGACGCTTTAAATCATTTAGCCATTAAATTGATCAAGTATTTGATTTTATCTCATTTTTCCCAGCAAACCCAAAGAGTACATTCTTCCAAAAGTAAAAAAAAATGTTAAGCACTAGCTTGAAGTTGGTCGTTAGCGACGTCGTATCCGTCGAATCAACTAGCTGCTCCCGCCCTTTTTGTCCAAACGAGCCAATGAGAGCGCGCCAAACAGGAAGGAAGTGGGCTGGGCGTCCCGCGCAGGTAAACATTTTTTGAAATCCTTGGCGCGGAATGAGTCTCCAGTGTTAACAGGCAGACACGTTTGCACTATTTCACCGAATATAACGCAAGATGTTACCACATTGTCAAGACTGCGTCGTTTACATCATGGATGTTGCAGAAGACGGTTGTAGTGCTCACAACGTCTAAGTCTGTGGTTTCCGAAGGCGCGCTGACGTGTTGTTTTTGGTCCCCGCCATGAAACGAGTGAAACCCGCTTAATTTTAAAAAGCAAAGCGTCGTGTTATTACGTCGATTAGTATGCTGGTACAAATGCCCGGACCATCTGAAAAACAAACCAGCAAATGGCGTATGTTCCATTAAATAAAATGTAAAAAAAAAAAAAAAGTCTTACCGAATTGTACAACACCCAGGTCAGAAGAAAGTTCCCATGTTGGTCTTCGAATACTTGAGTATGGGTACGTATGAGATAAATCCACAGGTTTCAAAGACTATATGTACATTAAAAAAAAGATGTACGGTGAATATGAACGATGGAATAAACCAAATGTGTTTAAGCTCTTAAATCAGCCCGCACCAGTCGGTCAAGAGTCTCAGAGAAATAAAATTGAGTGAATGACTTGTTTGGCCCTGCCGGATCGCGCATGCGCAGTAACGAAAACTCCTCCCACCCTTCCCTGTGATGACAAGGGCGGGTTTCGAGGACCAATACTGAATACGTTTTTTTCCCCCATAAAACTTGAAAGTACTCTACTTCTTTATAACCGCTTGAATAATGATAATCTTTTTAACATTTTTTATGGGCTGCATAAGACGAAGAACATAGTTTAACACGGAAATGATGCTCAAGATACCATTACGAAATGTGACCAGAGGGTGTCGCTGTGATCCAAGAAATACGACTGTCGGTCAAAATACTGTGCAGTAATAAGCATGTGAAAGGGAAAGACACCATCCAATGTACAGTATTAAACTGTGAACAACAGAGGAAGCTGAGGTAAAACGTCGATGGTCATGGATATTCCACTTATTTCGAAATATTTATGTTTTACCTTTTACTACACATTGGTTCTTCAATAACAACAACACTGCAGTGCAAAGACATGCAAACTTGATGACACGCTTCAGCCATCCAACTAATGACTGGCTCAGTTGTACTCTTTTATAAGATACAGTATCCATCTTCGCTGAAGACAATTCTTCACTTACTGTTGTTTTTAGTATATTTCTAAACGTTAATAGAGAGCAAATGTTGCTCACACCATACACGCTTGGGGTTTTATATTTCTGATCGTTTTTTAGTTTAGGCAAATCAGTAAAAACCACAATCTTAATGCTAAATCAACATTCCCCAGGAAAATCTAAATAAGGAAGCCTGAGGTCAGCGCTGATTTTTTTTAAAAACAAATATGAGGCACAACCAAGTCAAGGAACTGAAAAAGAAAGGTAAATATCCAAATCAGCAGAGCCATAATCTCCAATCTGGGTGTGGTGTTGATTGTGTTGTCAACGTGCTCTTCTTTTCTTTTAGTATTCAGTCATTGTTCAATTCAAAGGCACTAGTTTCCACATGGCAGTTGGCCTATTTTGCTTGTTCTACGTAGCCATCTTCCAGTGATGGCGATTCACTGTTTGTTTCATCTGATCCCAGACCTCTGTACTTTTTATAGGCTTGGTATCCTGTGGAGTAAAATGCAAGAATTTTGAATCCGTCACCATCTTGACGTCTTTTCAATCAACTGACATTTATCCACTGGGTCAATTCAAACTTGAAAGACGAAAGTTGTATAAGGTGCAATGAAAAGCACCCCAAAAAAGGCGCCTGTTTTGTGAATCTCATGTTAACGGTCATTTTCCTTTGAATACAAGTTTCTCAATAAAATTATGTGTCGAATGTCTAATTCCTTTCTCAACATGAAGTGGAATTGCTTTGGCAATGTTACACGTTTGATTTATACAGCTTTTGATTACATATCGTATTGTCACGAACATTGAACATTGTCCATGGGCTCACTGCAGGTGAGTGGCCTCTCTGCGTATTTCATTATACAACTACAGAGCTGACTCAGCTGACTGATGGCATAATATCAATATGTCCCTTTGTCACACTCAGACAAATCACAGACAGATTCCCTTCAAAATCATGTGTCTAGGAAAGCAGCACTGCATCACAAAATTGCTCGCTTTCACATGGGCACCGTTTGTCGCTCACCTCCAACAAACAGGATCGACAGCGCTAGCTGAACGACGCTATAGATAACAGGGAAGGCATACATGAGCTCCAGTTCAGCTGGGCTGAAGGACAGCTGGATAATGGTGTTACACAATTGGCCGTTCTGAAAGCCAGTCTCCACAGCGATTGTTCGACACCTAACCCCCAAGAAAAACATTCATCACAACAAAAAGATAACAGAAACATTGTGTGTATGGCTCAGAGAACTAAAGATTTGGTGATGACACCAAATTATTAATTCGATTTTTACGAAAGCAGCTATTTGTCGTGTAGGCATGCTTTGAACAGGTTTGCATGTTGCTGTGGCAACGTTTTGCTAATGTTATGTTGCATTACCTGTACCATGGTTGACCGACCAAGCGAGCCAGAAGGAAACCCATCCCAAAACCCAAACAGGGGTAGATGATTCCGATTATCCATATGGAAAGGTCAATGTCCCAGGAAGTCTGGTAAAGAACTCTCCCAGCCACAATAATGATGATCATAGTACTAAAGCCTGTAATGGTCCCAATCTGGACAGAACGCATACAGTAAATATCTGTTTGTAGCAATTTTTTGGGCAAGAACAATGCACATTCCTTACCTTGAGGATTTTTTTCGCCAAATGGGGCCACCTATGTCGAATATAGATTCCTCCCGTGATCGGGACAAGGATGGCCACAAGAGTGATACCTGTGGAAACCCAAATTCGATGTTTTTAAAAGTGTCTCAATTTCCGGAGGACCAAAATGTAACCTAAACCTGACATAGCAGAAACGAGAAATTAAGATAATCCCTTGTTTTATCTTGCGCACATTAAAAAAAAAAAATCCCCTAGAAAGTACTTTATGTTTTGATATCCGTCTACCAGCAATAAATACGGGTTGTGTATTTACCAATGTTTCCATATGGGATTTGGATCTTGTCTGAAGAAGTCCAGGTGGAGGTATATATGAGCAGACTTAGTGGCATCATTCCCAGGGCCATTGTGGTGGAACAGGCTGTCATACTGATACTGAAGAGAAAGAAATTTACTGCTACACACTTTTCTGATGACATTTTGCTTTCGAAGCCAAAAAAAGGGCAATTGTGATTCATTTTTGGCCCAATCGTCAACGGGATAATAATGGGCTCACGTGTCTGCACATTGCCGTGCAGGATAGGACATCATGGTGAATGATCAGTTGATTCACACAACATACCATCAACTCACTTAAGGTTATCCAATGAACCGGACAACTTCTTACCTTAAGTCCATATCTCCATCCAGCAAGTAGGAGATAATATTGGAAGCGGAGCCTCCAGGACAGCAACCGAGAATAATGATGACAAGCGCCTGAGCAGGCATCACATTGAAGGCAGCGGATAAAGCAAAGGCGGTGAAAGGCATGATGCCAAATTGGCAGAGGAAACCAATAGCGATGCCCCAGGGTCTCTTCAGGTGCCCCCAAAGTTTTTGGACCTCCACAGCACATCCCATGGTAAACATAATCAAAGCCAGCATGAAGGTGAGCACAATGCTCAACGCAAGACTCAGTTTTGCATTAAAGTCACTCGGAACAAGGCAGTTGGCCCCGGAGCAGATTGTCGCCTGAGAGGGGCAGGAAGCAAATTCCGCAGTTTTTTCCATAACTACAGACATATTGGAAATGTGGTAGCGGACGAGAATAATAGACTGCTTGCGTGTCCTCGTCAGCCTGTGCTTTTTAGATTTTACTGGGTCGAATCTTTTACTGTTCATTTGGTTATCCAATAAGGTGATGGTGAGCATACAGTCCAGCCAACTGATCTTTGTGCCTTGCGGCTACTGCCAAATCGTACTGGGAGGGAACCGTTGTTAGGTTTTATACTAGGGTCAATGTTCACAACACCTGGCCTTGAAATAATAATTTGTAATATTTGAATGCGACATCCCTTTTTAAAATGCTCTTTGGACTTTTCAAATTTTATGGACAGTCAAACTAATAAATCATTGTGTTGCTGAATTTAAAATAGACTACGCTTGTCCCCATTTAATGTAATTTTGAATTGCCCTTCACCTTTCTACATTTTGGACGCTAAGTGGCGGCAAAAGCCTGCCGACGTAGTGTCGCCATGGAAACGAAGGAGCGTCTTGAGAATGTTGAGAGAGACAAACGCAATACGTGACGTCATTTCGCACGCACGAGAGGAAATGTGTGGGATTCTGATGGGTACTTTAGGGATACATGGTAAATTAGCATGGCTGCAGACGTACCGTAGAAGTATCCTCATGCATCGGATGAGAAACGGGTGGTTTTGTTTCGGCACAATATGCGAATTTCTCATTCTAACCACGGACTTTCAATCTGTATTCATTCCGTTTAAAAAAATATAAATATATTATTATTATTATTATTATTTGTAATTGTGACACACCCCACGCAGCTTCAGTTTAGACTCCAGCTCCCGAACACAAGAACATTTATTGATGACCTGATTAAAAACAACAACAACAACAGCAATCGAACTAAAGAGACCATAACAATCGGATATTAAGTGTGTGTCCAAAATGTGAATCAAAGTAACACCGTAAGTTTTTGCAGCCCTGCCCACTCAAAATTTCCGACGGCACTTGAACGTATCATTTGCTCCGTTCATAGACCAGAGGAAGGAACAGCATCAAGGCAAGCAGGAGACACCTTCTCCACGCAGGGACCAAACAAACCGAGAAGTTCGGGGTAAGAGTGATTTTTATCAGAAAAAATATGATGTTGTCCAGCGTTACTTTGTCTTCGTAATTTATACAATGTGTTTTTATTCCTCTAGCAGTTTCTAGAAAGCTCGGTTCAGACTATATGCGGCGCAGAATGTTCTGCAGGGATGCTGCAGTGTAGCTCTAACCTTTGACAGATCGGAATACTGCACTTAAATACCTTCTTAATTTTTTTCCACCCTGTTTTTTAAGGAGAAGGTTGTCCCATGCCCCCCGTGCGTGAAATTGGTGAATGATTGGACACGACAAAAGTCGTCAAAATTATTTTACATACGTATGGGCAGGTGGAAACGTGTTTCACCTGAAGTACTCAGGCACTTTCTAATTTAATATAGTATTCACTCCGACTGTGCACTAATGAAAAATACGTGAAATTTGTATGGACATTATTAGGATGGAAGCCTACGCATAGCACACCATGTAAAAATTTTATTAGTGGCAAAAATGCAGTCAATAGTTTGTCAAAATCGCCCTGCCCTATACTAAATGGTTCAGCTTTGTATGTTTACTTTATGTTTCCTATGATAGGAATCAAAATGGACGGATGCAAAGAAGAATTACATTAATTTACATCGGGAGATGAAAGACCAGGAGGCTACCTATACGGATACATTAATATATCAGCATGTTGATGTAGAAGTTACTATTCAACATTTAAATATTAGATACAGTTGCCTCACCAGGTGATTTAAAAAATCGAGTAACATAGTACGGATGACAAAATATATCAGGGCTTTTGCCCGCAACACTGCAAGCAGGAATTTTTTTGCATTCCAGAATACTGCTAAAATTAATGGCAAGGCAACGTAGCTTTATTGTTATAAGACGTGTCATTCACTAGGTAACTCAACGTGCTTCACGTTTTAAAATAAATAAAGGAACATTTTAATGCATTTCCAAACAAAATAGATCTAAAAGCAAATTAAAGAAATATAAGCGGCATATTGTAATTACAAACAGAACATTCAGTGCAAGAGCATAATTTTGGAGAATGTCATTTAAAAAAAATGCGTTGAAAGATAATCATAGGTATGGGGAAGGAGCATCGTTTTTTTTTTAACTGGGGTTTAAAATCACTTTTTTACATTTCCGTGCAGCATAACAGGTAAATGCTGTGTCACCATGTTTCCTTTGAATTAAGGGCTCCGTTAATTGACCCGAGGATGCAGACCTCAGAGCCCTACTGGGTTTATACTGCATCCCATTAGCATTTCCTTAATGTAACCAGGATCATCGCCATTCAGTGATTTATAGACAAATAGCAACATTTTAAAATCTAGTCTCCAGGTGGGAGCCAGCGCAAAGCCTTTAGGACTGTCGTAATATGTTGTGTTCTCTTTATTCTCTGAATGAGCTGCAGCGGTTTAATGCTCTTTTGACAGAGTTCAGTTAGAAGACCATCACAATAATCAAGTCTACTGGAAATAAAAGGATGGATAAGCGTCTCCTGGTTTGCTAGGAGATGCAACCACTGCATTTTTTGGAGCAAGTAATAAGCCTTTTACTTACTTTAGTGATTGATTTGCTATGACTGCTGAAAGTCAGATCCGAATCAACCAGCATCCCAAGGGTTCTGATTTGGTTTTTGGTGTGAAAAATGGACCGTGTTTCTTTTCGTGACTCATTTAATTGAACCAGAAAAACAAAACAAAAAATCAAGTGGTTCATTGGAACGAATGGTAGACCCTTGATCAAGGTTGTGTTTAGTTACGTAATTCTTTTGCTTTGCCTATTTTCTTCCTCTCCACAAGCAGCTGTTCACGGACGGACACCAGATCTTTTCTTCGCTTTTGCTGTTCTTACTCATAAATACGCGGATGCCACTTGGAAGACCAAGCGGTGTGTGTAATCCGAGGCCCGCCCATGTGTTCCTCACCGGATGATGAACTGACTGTTGTCCGAAAGCAAGGATTATGATAATAATACCCTCCGAAATCTCCATGGCTGTGGTGGTGGTTTTGGGAGCGAGGAGGACCCCGCTGGTATCTGATTTCCATCGTCTGCCGTGACGCTCACTTCAGGCCAGGCCAAAGACTGCGACGAGAAACCTTGAAGAAACGCGATGAGTGTGTCACGGCTTGTGACTGAGGCGGGACCCTTTCCGAGATTGGCTCTCAGCTGTTTGATGAAGCAAAGTTGATGGACAGACATTTTTTCCACTTTTTGGATAGATGCTCACGCCTCACCGCAAACAAACCAAGCGGGGAAGCGGATTGAAATACTTGGAGTGGGTATTTCACTTCAATCCCTGTCGTAATATTCCACTGTGCACCAGCGTGAATATTTGCCCACCGATGGGAAGATGGAGGCTGGGGCGGAGGTTTGTGCAAAACAGCAGCCCAGGAAGAGACCCGTCCAGCATGGCTTGGAGGACCAAAAAAGGGTGAGTTCTGCTTTCATACACTCAAGTGTGGTATACCCCCCCCCCCCCCCCCGAAAAAAAAATAATCAGATTTTTGTGCCAAATAGTGTGACTTACACACTGTGAATACCTTTCGTAAAGAAATATCTTCGATTAGTCGAGCCATAACCAGGAAGCCAAATGAGGAGAAAGACACATTCAAAGGCAAAGCGGTGGTGAAAGCATGAGGAATCTACGAGGTCGTCTTCTGACGCTTTGTGGTTGTGTAGAATTACGCTGGCGGTCTGCCGCTAAGATGGATGGAGCGGCTCCTTTTTCCCTTTTAGAGTTGCTCCGCATTTTCCACATACCAGGGTTCGACCTGCTGCTAGACGTGATGTCCATTGTTCATGGTTTCAACTCAGACAAAATATTTGTCTGTAATTTGGATACATCATTTTCAATATTTACTCAGAATTTTTTTTTTTGCATTGAATTTTATTTTGTAAAGTGATCTCACAAAATAAAATCATCTGGATCCAAAGACCGTCTTTAAATGTACACGATTTCTTTTTTCTAGCAGATTCTAGAAAGCTCATCTTAGAATATATGCTCGTTTTACATTTTCTTAAGTACACCGTAGATTGACTTAAAGAATGTATCCGGATATAGTTGATTTTATTTTGTGCAACCACTTGTTGAAATAAATTAGACTAAATTCAAAGAATAAAAATCAGTGGACTGGAGGCAGTTTTTTTTAAAGTAGACTAGATATCTACTTAAAATGTATCTTGATCCAGTTGATCTTGTTTTGTGCAGCCACTTGCCGAAGTAAAATTGAGAAAGTTCAACAAAAAAATTACAGACATAATTTTAAAGTACAGTCAAACCTCGGTTTTCGCACGTCTCGGTTCTCGCCCAATTCGGTTTTCGACCAAAAATTTCGAGTTTTTTATGCCTCGGATGACGAACAAATTTCGGTTCTCGAGCAAACTGAGCGCACTTGAATGCATCCATTTGACTCCTTCTCGCCTTCCTTACATGAGGAAGTGACGCTTCCTCGGGTAGACGAGGAAGTGACGCTTCCTTGTGTTGCTTTCCATTGTGTTCAGTAAACATTTTTATTTTAAAAAGAGCGTGGTTTCGGTTTCTGAACAATTTCGGTTTTCGAACACCCTTCTGGAACGGATTATGGACAAAAACCGAGGTTTGACTGTAGCTGTATAGTCTACTTACAAATGTATCTGGATCCAAAAGATTTTATTTTGTCTCCTACTTGACGAAATAAAATTGAGTAAATTCATCCCAGCTTTTTTTCAGTCCGCGTGAACATTTTTTTTTTTTAGTTCTTGGTGGAGTTTGGACTGATTTCGAATAACAACCCTGTGCAGAATTGATATTTTTCTTTTTTACCTTTTTGTGTGCAGTCAGAATGTGTTTGTCTTTCTTTCAAGGTGGATGCTCAAGTTTGGGTGTGGCCTCGATGCGTTAACGTTGTTCATACTTAAAAGGCCATTGAAGTCATTTTGCAGATGTCATCACAATGTGCTAAATTTTCATCGTGATCCTTCTGTAGGTACTGACATAGGGTCTCCGTTGAAAATAGGTTTATTTACATTCCTCCTTTGAAATTATCGACTCGATCAGGTGTGTTAAATTAGTCACCTGGGATTACGTAGAACATGAATATTAATTGGTGCCACCAAAGTCCCAGCTGCTGTGCCTCGGTGGATGCTAAGTGACACATGCATAGCGCTACACAAGGACTTGGCAGTTCTGTCTAGTGCTCTACGAGGCTGGATATTTATGTAATCCCACCCAAACTGCTTTGTTGTTGCTATGGCGACCAACCCTCATACCATTCACAAATTGAGTTTTTTTTGCCCCCCTTTGCATGCTCAATGACTTATCCGCAGCGACACGTGTCGATTCTTTTTGAAGCCTCGTGGCTGCCTCAAAGTGTCAGCATCATGAATCAGACGCGAGATGAGGGCAGCTACTCTCCAGGGGATTAGACTGCGCCAATACTCACCTTCCCTCTTGATGGACATTAGCCGAATCCAGTCGAATCCAAATAGCCAATCTTGTCACGATAGATTCTATATTGTGGGAGTGTCACCAACGGGTGTCGGTGCTGTAAGGTTTCATATCCGCTGACAATTACCTTGGCCGTATGAGTTCAAGATCCTATATGTGATACTGGCCCCGGGACATGGTAATTGGATTTTGTTCACTTCGTAGGTTTATGTTCTCACATCGCCACAGCGCCACACATTCATTTTCTTTAAGTAGCAATCGTGGTGTTGTACATGACGCGGCAGAGACTGTTAAAAAAAAAAAAAAAAAATCTCGCTGGATGACATCAAGGCTGGAGATATTATCCAATATTCTCACTTCATTGTCCATTTGATGCTTAAAACCTCTTCAGATCACCTCAAAGTTGAAATAGGGTTCCTCATTTGACTAATGAATCATAAACTGTAGTGCACAGGTGTCAAAACTCAAGGCCCGGGGCCCAGATCTGGCCCGCCACGGTAACTCAAATGTGGCCCGCGACAAAAATGAGTTTGACCCCCCCGATGTAGTGCATATCCGTCATTTTAAATACAGTCAAACCTCGGTTTTCGTCCATAATCCGTTCCAGAAGGCTGTTCGAAAACCGAAATTGTTCGAAAACCGAAACCACGCTCTTTTTTTTAAAGAAAAAAATGTTTATTGAACACGTCTGTTCACAATGGAACGCTCCACGAGGAAGCGTCACTTCCTCGTGTAAGGAAGGCGAGAGGAGTCAAATGGTGCATTCAAGTGCGCTCAGTTTGTTCGAGAACCAAAATTTGTTCATCATCCGAGGCATAAAAAACTCAAAATTTTGGTCGAAAACCAAATTGGATGAGAACCGAGACATTCGAAAACCGAGGTTTGACTGTCGTTAGTTTTTGTACATTATGTGATGAGTAACAAAGACGCACAGAGGCGGCATGACACTAAATTTTTTTTGTCACTTTTAATGGAAAGCTTTCATGCACTCCTTAACTGGAATCCAGCATGTAAAATAAAAACTTTGACAGCCACGTCATTGCCCCCAAACTCAATATTTACATTGAATGGCATATGAGTTCATTTCGAGGGGGAGAATCTTTGACACTAATTGTTCAAATTAGAACCGCTGGAAATGTATTTTTTCCGCGTGTCATTACTGACGGCTCATTAAGTGCCGTTTGATATGGTTGGGTGAGGTTGTTCAGGATAATGAGATGTACAGAGAGTGTGCGTGCTGCTGCCTGCTTGGATACGGTACTGTACTTCTGAGAGACGGTATTTACTCACACGTCTAAGCCATCAACATCTACATATCAATTTCATTGAATCACTTTAACAACCTGCGTTCCCACGAAGCTGCGCCTGTGAGCATTGCGCACTGCTTTCACCCTCTCAGGGCACACGCTGACGTGCACCGCGCTCGCACAATTGATTTGTATTCCTTCATTTCCACCCCAGTTTAATCTACAAACGGGACACCACACCATTCCCACTTCCTTTGTTGTACTATAGTTTGAAGCATACGTTGACACGCTTACACTCACACACCTTCACCGCCGCCGCCGAGACGCGAAAGGCAACACGCGGACTTCTCTATTCTGGAAGTCCAAACATGGGTGTAGTTTACGAGCCCCTTAAATGGGCCTCTTGTGCGTTTCAAGAGTAGCTCGGAAATACAGTCAAACCTCGTTTTTCGTCCCTAATCCGTTCCAGAAGGCTGTACGAAAACCGAAATTGTTCGAAAAACGATACCACGCTCTTTTTAAAATAAAAATGTTTATTTAACATGTGAGCTCACAATGGAAAGCAACACGAGGAAGCGTCACTTCCTCGTGTAAGGAAGGCGAGAGGAGTCAAATGGTGCATTCAAGTGCGCTCAGTTTGTTCGAGAACCAAAATTTGTTCGTCATCTGAGGCATAAAAAACTTGACATTTTTGGTCGAAAACCGAATTGGTCGAGAACCGAGACGTTTGAAAACCGAGGTTTGACTGTATTTGTGTTTTCTCGGAGGACGTTGAATGATGATGTTCTATTGTGATACACAGGCGGATTGAAATGTTTTGTAAGGTGCCCACATCTTGTAAATTGTTATGATGTCAAGTTTCTGGATTAGTGTAAGACTGCTTTGACTGCCGTGTGCATGTCTTATATTGCTCATGTCCAAGTAAAGGGAAATTGTGTGGATGCTCAGAGGGTGAAAAATTCAAGGGAACATCGGCGCCTACCATCTCTTTGTCTTTTCTGAGGGCCATCTCATGTCTTCATTCATCTTCCTGCTTGCTCCTTGAACCGATTTGGTTGATCCATTTTCAGCAAGAATTGGCACTCGCGATGCTCGGCCAAATTTGGACATCGATCAACTTCAGCGTTTCATTGGCTTGTGGCCTAGATGGAGAGAGCGGCGAGGGGGCTCACAGTTTGTCATTGAGAAGGGGTTGATTGATTGCATTTCTAGACGGATGTCACGGTTGCTATATGAAACAATTTGAAGCAAACGGATAAGATTCACTTACCTGCGACTTTTTAAAACTGACCTGATAGTACATTATGGCTGGTTTACAATAAATGCACTACATCGGGGGTCGGCAACATGCGGCTCCAGAGCCTCATGCGGCTCTTTAGCGACATCTAGTGGCTCCCTGGAGTAAAAAAATGTTTGAAAAGGGAAAAATATTTTGATAGGAGGCTAATATAGCTCAAATAGATATAGATACATGTTGCAGCTCCGAAAAAGGAGAGCTGTGGTGTTGGTTTTTTAAAACGTACACTTTATTTATGCTTTTAACAGTCTCGACAGACACGTCTGCGTCCGACTCGGTGCCTTCTCTCTTCTCGTTCGACTCGAGAGGCGTTCAAAGACAGCCTCAGAAAAACGGAAATTAACGATCACTTCACTGATACGAAGAAAAGCGAAAATAAGGCACCAAAACAAAAAAAATCAAGCGAGGAAATCACAAAATAAATTCTATGGGGGCAAAGGAATGAATAACGAACAATTCCGCGACAGTCCAGTCTCCTACATACATACAGCACGTGTTTCCTTCATTGTATGTTTTATAGAAAGCTTTTATTTTTTTGCGGCTCCAGACATATTTGTTTTTTGTCCTATGTGGCTCTTTCAACATTTTGGTTTGCCGACCCCCGCACTACATCTAAACACGACGATTGCTCACATTTGTCAATTTGTCCTCATAAAATCAAATACTGGACGCGACAATGAGAGTTCTTGGCCATTTGTGTTCAAATCCCAATTGCATGGTTCTCCCGGGGAAACAAGGGTTCCTGGCTAAGCATTCCTTGCAAAGCAGGCAGCTGCAAAGAGAAGAGACCGGGGGATTTGTTTTGCCGAAAGACTATGTTTGCCCATTCATGCAGCACTGACAAGTGCTAGGGGGGCTCAGGGGCTTGGATTGGGGACTAGGGTCAGTGGGTGGAGGTGGGACCCCGGTTGGAGTGCTGAAGTTGGGGGTGGGGAGGATGCTGCAGTCAGGATGCTTGCTTGGCCCTCAAAAGCCATCTGGCCATCACCATCTCCCTGCACCCTGGGGGGGGGGGGGGTGGGGGTGAAGGGCAGGTGGTTGGGACTGCTCGGATGCTTTTGGATATTGAGATTTAGTTTCACAAACCAAAATTATTGGTATTGCCAATCGCACCGACCGCCCCCCCCCCCAAATAAAATAAAATAAATGCACTGATGTCTGACATTTGACCAGAATCAGTCATTTTTCTTGTTCTCAAGTGGGAACATTTTGCTTTTAATTGCAAGGAGGCGAAGGTCAACTTTAAATGGTTGACTTGACAGCCCTTGGGAACTTTCAGTGCCATTTGGCTGAGATTCCCTGTGCCCTTTTCAGGTCTTGCCCCCTTCCAAAATATCAGTCAAAGACCAAAACATTTACAATACTTGAAATAATCGAAAGGCTGGTTTGCATTTGACATCCTAATATTTTCACCACATCCTTATTTGGTGGCAGTTTCAAATGTTTGGCGTTAACGTCCCGTTTCTGGGAATGCTTCAGTGTGGGGTGCAACCAGTATGGGGGTGCTGTGAGTGATGCACCCAGCAGGGTGCGCGATGAGCCGGCCTGTCTTGACTCAGACAATGTTGTGATCTCCGGATGGGGCCAGCGGACGTGATCTGTGTCAACGCGGTTTAAGTGAGCCGCTCGCCGATTGAGAATTTGCTTGAGCTTGATTTGCCTGAAATTTGGCGGTCGACTTGACTTGATTGAATGATTTAAATGTACAGTCAAACTTCAGTTTACGAACGTCTCAGTTCTCGTCCAATTCGGTTTTCGACCAAAAATTTTTCATGCCTCGGATGACGAACAAATTTCGGTTCTCGAACAAACTGAGCGCACTTGAATGCACCATTTGACTCCTCTCGCCTTCCTTACATGAGGAAGTGACGCTTCCTCGTGTTGCTTTCCATTGTGAGCAGACGTGTTCAGTAAACATTTCTATTTCAAAAAAGAGCGTGGTTTCGGTTTTCGAACAATTTCGGTTTTCGAACAGCCTTCTGGAACGGATTATGGACGAAAACCGAGGTTTGACTGTATAATTTTTCTTCCACAGTGACTTTGGACTTTCTTGAGACATGAAGATCACGACTTGAGACTGACTTGTTGTGCCTTGCGCGCAATGCGATTTACTCCAACCTCTGCGAAAAAGTAATCCGGCATCCGTCGACTCAAATTTCCACCAGTGTGTCTCTCAGTGCGCTCAACGAGAAGTCATCTATCAGGCAGTGATTTTCTCTTTCAAAAACCTTGGCCCACTCTGCCTCCATCCGACACGCCCCTGTGGCACTTCTCTGCATCTGAAGCCTCTTTCTAGTCAGTGTGATGGAAAGGAGTCACAGAAGGGTTTTATGATAAAAAAGGTACCCCCCCCCGGAAAAAAAACGAAGGTGGGAAGTAGCTAATTATAACTTAGTGCACCAGAGGAATACAGTACTGTTGTTTCTTTCTTCCTTTTAAGGACAGAGTGTCTCACTTGATTTTTATTTTTAATTTTTTTTGCGTAGGCTTTGTATGCTTGTAAACAGTGAAAAAATGTGCCGTGTTTCTGTCATTCTAGATTTTCCAGATGTGTTTCTGATTTGAATAAATAAGAATATCTTACAATACAAACACCACTCTGTTGGTGACATGTTTGATTGTAGACATGTTTAGGGTAAAAGCAAATTGTCAATATATGTCAATATGACCGTATTTATTCGCATTATTACCTATTCTTGTTGATACTATGGCATATTTGATATTTGTAGATCAAGCCATATTGAGGATAATTCTGGACTCAGCCAATTGTGGCCAAAGGCCGCCCTTGCATTATTTTGCAGGAAGGTTCATTTGAGTCCGTTTGGTTTCTCATGGCTTGGCGTGAGAACACTTGATTTTCATGGAAAGCGAGCGCTCAATTAGTTAAAATGAATGTCAGACTTTTTTTGTGTGCTCATGCCACAATAAAGATTAGGAGCATTTCTTTGGAAACGGTTCAACTTTCAATTTGCATTTTTAACCCCCATGCAGTAATTATCCCAAAATTGGACATTTCGGCCACTTTGGACGATTTTGGACTGTTGGACAAATGGACACCACAGACAAAACAGTGAAAAATAACTCCACCAAGCTGAAATTTTGCATAGGATGTATATCTATGTCTTGGCCAATTCCCACTGAACATTTTGAGGGGTTGAAAGTGAAAAAAAATGAAAAGTTTGTTGCACATTGGAAGAGGGACATTTTTGGGACGTAATACCCTTCATGCAGCCGCTTAAAAATACTGCATGAGGGTTAAGATAACCTCATGCAATTTATGTTTGCAGCTATTTGGGATGTTCGATACCAAATTTTTCAGAAGGATACCGGTACGAGTATTCACTCCTCGGTACTCACTGATACCAAGTACTGATACTACTAATACTTCGGATAATTTAATGAACACAGTGACAAATAATGTTGAGCACAGACCTTTCTGCCTTTCTGATGCACCTGATGAATTGCCGTTGTGTGAAACGGCCGCAGTGTAGCACCAACTACTGGCAAGGAAGACTTATTGAATACCTGATTTTATTTATTATTTTTTTTTTATTAGTTATTTATTTTTGTTTTATTAGTATTGTTGGCTGGTGTTGGCATTCTGCAGAATTAACAATACATTGAAATAAGGCCCATATTGGCCTGATACCGATACTTGGTAACGATACTCGCCCAGCCCTCCTCACTATATATGTCGTGCATGTGTGTGTGTGTGGGGGGGGGGGGGGGGGGGGGGGTGTATATATGGATGCATTTTTACAGTCTTCAGCCAGGCGGAATATTGCATCGCGTGTGCAGCGGGGAATCAATAGAGTAATCTTCACCACAGCCTTGACAAGCCCGCATGTCAAAACCATCTCACTAAAGGTGTGCCCTGTGTTGCTAATTAGTCCAAGGTCGTTTTGGTGCAATGAGGAGAAACTGTTGCAAGGGTTTGACAGAAAGTAGCAACCGGGTCCAAAACGTTACACTGGCTCTCATTTTAGTTCTTCAACTTGGCCCGAACATGACCTTTGCCCTTACCATAACTTTTTCTGGATTTTCACCACGGAGACATGTTCTTATTATCCAGACTGTGAGGATTCCCATCTAGGAGAAGACAATTTACCAGGGTCGCCCGTGTGCTTGTGTTCTACATACTCTAATTCAAGGCAGCTTCACCTCCCCTTTCTCTTCCATGGCGACCGACCCCCCCAGTCTCGTATCAGTTACGCACATAATCAATACGGGCCCTCTGCTGTTATTGATCCAGGTGCGCTATATCCGCAGCTGCCGTGCCTCGACCGCGGCCTCCCCGCTTCAAGTCAAAGACCTAGAAAATGGTACTTGAGCGCTAACACCTGGTTCCCCTCCGCCGTCTCCGAGACGTATGTGAGAACTGGAAGATCAAAACGTGATCATCAATGCCGCGTGCTTTGGGAAGCGAGGTGATCAACTGGCAGCTGAGCTTCCCGGCCAGAACTGGTGATTGTGATCACTTCTTTGTCAACAGAATAGAATTTTTTGTGCTTTTGGCGTGGATGTTTTTCGGCAGGCTCAGCTGGACGACGATGCCGTAGCTGAGTTTGGGATGTCAAGTGTCATCGATGAGCCGTGCATATTGTGATCGTTCGACACTTGTTTTGTGTCTGGCTTCTGTTCTATTTATTATAACGTTGAGCCCGCCGGCGCTAGTTCATGAGACTGAGGAGTTCACGTCGGGGTTTTCGTGCGAGTTTTGAGAGGCTTTTGGATTTGAGCTTGCAGAGGGAAACAACGGATGCATTGCTGCTTTCTACCTACAGACCGCGTCAGCACCTTGTCTCTCTGGGCTACCTTTTCATCCGTCAACGTTGATCTTCTTTCCTCATCAGTCATGAGGACAATTTTGAAGGCAAATTGACTCGATCAAGCTGATTACTTGTCACAGGAGCAGCCAAAAAGAAAAACAAACCAAAATGTCCTTCCGATGTATTTGGGGGTACTACAAAATAAAAGCAGGTGAATGGTAACTTGCTTTCTTCCGGATGAGAATCTGATCTGCGCTTTTATTTTGCTTCCTCGGATGCTCAATCCGAGGTCATCCCACATCGTGCTGAAGGACATCGCCGTCATGCAACCTCAGCTGTGAATGGGAGCCTTATGAGTAGGAAAGCACTGCGCTTTGAGAGTGTTTACTTTTCCAAACCACAAACCACACTCTTAGACACACACATACACACACTCATGCACACACACACGCACACACACACACACACACCGTGCACGCCCGTTTACAACCCCTTGCTTTATTTTTTTTAACTGTGAGTACACGATAGCGCTGATGGCCTCGCCACCGTCTCATTACAAAACACGTCGATGAAGCGAAATGCTTTTTAAAGCCTTTAACAATTCATTCCAATTGACGCTCGGAGCTGATAACGCCTCACGTACGTGCGCTCCTATAAACAGTGATCACAGTCTGTGGGGATCAATAAAAAGAGAAAATGGGAACTCCAATCAATACCGGTGAGTCGCGCTGATCAAATATTTATCCAGGAAGCAAGAGGAGTCTGTCTCATTTGTCCTTCTTCCTGGCTGATGGATAATTTTAGCATCTTCTGTCAGTGGGCGAGAGATCGCCTTCCTCCCTTTCCGTCAGACTCATTTTGCTTTTTGAGGAATTCAATCGGTAAGTATTGCTTCAGCGCTGTTCATCTCAACTCAACTCAACTGTATTTCTAGAGCACTTTACAAATAACTACCGCTGTATACAAAGTGCTGTACATGGAGCAAATATCATATGCTGTGATCCCTCGCTCTAACGCGGTTCACTTTCCGCGGCTTCACTGTTTCACGGATTTTTTGTGTGCAGTTTTTTAATGCTTTTAACCCTTTAAATCAGAACGCGTCGGCGGGGCCGCGTATCAACAGTACAGTATTTCCAAAAACTGTTATAGTTATTTGTTGAAAACGTTTGTTTTTTTTTTTTTTTTTGTAATTGGGCCTGAAAACAGGGTTTGGTCTTTGATTTCATTGTATATATAGTTAATTATTGTGTAATAACTATAATAAGTTCACTACTTCACGGATTTCACTTATCACTGGTTCTTTTTGGAACGCAACTCCCGCGATAAACGAGGGATTACTGTATAGAACAATAAAACAATAAATTAATAACAAAGACGGGAGAAAGCACAAAAACAGTCAAACTAAAAATCAAGTCCAAGTCATGCCGAGTCAAAAGCCAAAGAATATGAATGAATTTTGAGGCGAGTTTTAAAGATGGGCAGCGAGGGGGCTTGCCAAACGTTCAGCGGAAGGTCAGTTTGTTCGAGAACCGAAATTCGGTCGTCATCCGAGGCATAAAAAACGCGAAATTTTTGGACGAAAACCGATTTGGTCGAGAACAGAGACGTTCGAAAACAGAGGTTTGACTGTAATTGTCGACAGGTGATAATATGAATTTTCCCGAACTGCATTTAGCCTAAAAGCAATCAAACCTTCCATATTTTTGCGGAGAGACTGGAGCCCAATCTTTTTCCGACTTAAAACAATCTATTAGGCGTCGCGAATGCAGGTTTGTGAAATTATGGTTGCAATTTGCAGGCGTGCCAGATGCGGATCTCATTAAGATCATTAGTTCAGGCGCCTGGCTCGAGTCCCCTGGAAATGGCGGCGCTGTGTGGAATGGATACAGCCTCACTGATGCTTGAAATAATTAAATAAAATACGGGCAAATTGAAATGTTTGTTTGATCACTCGTCTGGTCTTATCGCATGGGAACGCGTCCAGGGTCACATGACTTCGATTGGTCCAAATGCCACATTTCTAATTAGCTCCTGCAAAAATGAGTTTTCACGCATGTGGCGGATCCATATCATAATAGGTTTTATGTTTCCATAACAAGCCCTTAGAAAATTAATTCTATACTCTCTGCATGCATGGTTTTCTTTTTGTGTGTCGGAAACATTATTTTTCACATTTGTCATTAAATGATGATAAATTGGTATGCAGTCCAACATGTTGGTCCAGCACAATGACTGCACAAATATTGAGCTAAATGAGCTTGCGTCTTCCCTGAGAGTAATTAATTTATATCAGGCATACATCAGAACACTGCATCAATGATTTACTCTTTTGTTTAGTCAGACGGAGGCAAATGCAAAAGCAATCTCTCCTCCACAATAAACTGTGGCAAAACATGTTCATTTTTTTGGCTTTGGTATTTAGTCTCTCAATTGTTTAGTTTTTTTTGTGCAATCATTTTTTTTTAAAAATTCAATACAGTCAAACCTCGGTTTTCGACCAAAAATTTCGAGTTTTTTATGCCTCAGATGACAAACACATTTTCGGTTCTCGAACAAACTGAGTGCACTTGAATGCACCATTTGACTCCTCTCGCCTTCCTTACACGAGGAAGTGACGCTTCCTCGGGTAGACCAGGAAGTGACGCTTCCTCGTGTGGCGTTCCATTGTGAGCGGACGTGTTCAGGAAACATTTTTATTTTAAAAAGAGCGTGGTTTCGGTTTTCGAACAATTTCGGTTTTCGAACAGCCTTCTGGAACGGATTATGGACGAAAACTGAGGTTTGACTGTATTTGGACAAGAAAATGGTGAGGTGATTGTATGGTGCCGTTGTTAAATCCAGCTTCCTTTATCTGAGGCAGCTGGCTAACTTTGAAACAGCAAGTCATGCGTAGATCACATCTTGGCTGGATTACTGTAATGCACTTTACTTTGGAGTCAGCCAATCCTCCATGAAGCGTCTCCAGTTGGTCCCAAATACTGCTGCTCGCTTCTTGACTGGTACTCTCAAGAGGGAGCACATAACTCCTACTCTGGCATCCCTTCACTGGCTCCCAGTATGCATCAGGTCTGTGGGCCAGACACTATTAGAGGTACCGAGAACTAAATGGAGGCTCAGAGGGAATGGAGCCTTTTCCGTTGCCGGTCCCTCACTTTGGAATGACCTTCCGCTGAACGTTCGGCTCTGCCCATCAAAACTCACCTAAAAATAATTTGTATTTTTGTTTTTCGAGCATTTGTTTTTAGTTTTACCTTTGTTATTCATTTTTGTTCTCCATGTACAGCACTTTGTGTACAGCGGCGGTTATTTTAAAGTGCTCTCGAAAGACAGTTGAGTTGTTGTGATGATATTAGTGCTTGGCTTCCCATTGTTCGCAATTTGTCCAGTTCAGTTTCACTTCAGCTCCTTTGGCTCTGAGCAGGCAGCTCTTGAACACTTCTCCGTCGAACCTTAGAGAGCTTTTCTGAACGTTGGGCAGACACGACGGGTGGAGGGAGGGGCCGCTGCAGCGCCGTTGCAGGTGGGGCAGGTCGGCTGAACACAGCAAAAGCGAGGGCTTCGACTAAGAAGACCTCCTGCAACTGCGGCGATAACGGCAACGGTGATCGCGTCCGGCTCAGAGGCTCCGATGCGAGCCTCCCTTGATGCGTTGTGCAGACCGAAGATAAAACGCAACACACGCGCACACACAGAAAAGTGCAACAGCAGCATGTTGTTGTTGTTGTGGTTGGGTTGTGTGCAAAGGTGCCGGTGTGTATTTTGTAGGTTGAAAAACGATTGAAACGGCATCATGCAGAACAGAAACATAAATGCGATGGAGCTCTGCTGTCAGTTTCCTTTGTCAAAATTTAGGGGTTGCTCAAGCGAAGCCATTCCTCAGACAATACGCGTGCTGGTTTCATGCCAATTATTCATACAGTAAATGTCAATTTCATGTGGAAATCTTGACAATGGCTTCTACCGTCACGTGATGGTGGTGATTTGTCTCCCGATGTGTCAGAATCATGTTGAGGTTTAAATGCATTAGGGCAGAGGTCGGGAACCTTTTTGGCTAAGAGAGCCACAAACACCACATATTTTTTTATAAAATTCCGTGAGAGCCATACAATATATTTAAAACTAAAAAATACAAGCAATGTGTGCATTTTATGTAATTTCAACACTTTTAAAGTACAATAAGACTGATTTTTTTAACAACATTGCTGTGCTGATGCTAATCAATGATGAGTACTCATCTTACCATTAATGTGACTTCTCGTGCTGCATGGTTTTGCTGATGGCTTTGTAGTCTGGTTGATACTTGGTGAGGTTAAGCTTCATGCAGGCATTGAGACTTCCATCCGTTAAACGTGATCGTAGGTTGGTCTTAATGTTCTTTAGATGTGAGGCACATCGGTCACTATTTTCGACAGCAAATTACGGCAAGCAACCCCACTTGAACAGTGTCTCTGCCTCATCTGCATTGCAGAGGCAATTGATAGATGGATAATTAGACACGACGACTTGTACGTGTGCCACTTTCCCGCTAAAATCGCGAACCGGCACATGCGCAAACGAGTCTCAGATTTTTTTTTTTCATAATTAAAGATTTTTCTGCGAGCCATATGCAGCCGTCAAAAGAGCCATATATGGCTCGCGAGCCATAGGTTCCCGACCCCTGCATTAGGGAGTGCACCAAAAAAATTGAACATTGAACTGGACAATGTGCGCACTGAACCAAACGGAATTGAATCGTTGCGCTTTATGAAGAATCACGTCAACGTGCTTCCATCTTTCGCAACCGTTTTCTCGGACTCCCTCAAACCGAGTCACTCAAGTTTGAGGATTTATACGGACAAGATTCGAGCGCTATTTACAACGTAGGCTTCCGTCAATCTGTTCGGTTGCTTTTGGGTTGTCCTGCAGAGTAGATACTGTACAAGCGTCAACTGCTTAAAACCATCGCTGCAGTTTTGATGATGGCTGGTAGCTGGAAAGACGACCGTAATTTCCGGACTATAAGCCGCGACTTTGTCACACGCTTTCAACTCTGCGGCTTATTTAATGAAGCGGCCTATACAAAGACTTTTTTAACGGCCGCCTGTGTACCGTCTTTTTTTGTAAATATCTCATGTAACAATATGGGCACCTGCGGCTTATAGACAGGTGCGGCTTATGTGTGTACAAAATGTTTTTTTCCTTTAAAATGTAGTGGTGCGGCTTATAATCAGGTGCGGTCTATAGTCCAGAAATTACGGTATTTGGAATCTTCTTATATTCAGTCAAGACACTTTTTTTTTCCCCTTCCCCACACAGCTATTTGTAGTCAGATTACTGAACCCCCATTTCAGGGTCACAAGAAATACCCCCGGACAGCTCGCCAGTCAATCGCAGGGCACATACCACGCAGTCTTTTACAAACCACATACAATGGTTGTATTTTTTTTTTTGCTCAAACCTAAATACAACCGCATGAAGGAAAGGAATGCGTGTTGTTGAGAATTTTGAGAAGGCAAGGTCACATTGCGCTCACCCGCGCTTGCCAAAAATGGAAGGCCCTTTCCTTGCCTCGTCGAGAAAGCAAACGAGGCCGTTCTGACGTTTGCATATCTCCATTTGGCCTTTGGTGAGCACTTTTGCGCATTCGCGAGAGAGCTTGGGATGTGTCGTTAGGTGCATGTGCAGATGTGTGTCCATATGTGCGTGCGTGTACATGAACGGGGGAGGGGGGGGGGGTGATGTGGGGCGGATGTGGGGGAGAAATCCATTTCTCACAACATTCACTGGAAGCTTCCAGGGGTCAGCCTGCTGCCCGGGTCCTCTCTAATGAAGAACACGGTTGAGCCAATCGGAACTTAGCCCCAATGCGGCAGCCAATCAAAGGGCCTGCGCCGTTCAGTGGAGCGATGGGCAGAATTGATGAGAGGTGTAAGCCCTCGGTGAAGGATCACCGCAAGCCGCCTGAGATAAGTCTTTGCCGGGGCGCCGAGGAAACACTCGGCTCCATGGAAATGCAATAAAGCCCGAGCCATATCTCAGTGTTGGCCGATGGCTGATAACATTCCCACGGCGGCGCATGGAAAGCAGCCCATTGAAATGCAGCGTGAAATGCTTCACCTCCGCAGCTGTACATCGAAGCATCGGCAATGTGAGGATGTGTGAAGGCAAGAGGGATGCAGTATTCCTTTCAATTCCCTGCATTCTCATTGGAGACAATGACTTGGGATGGAGAGAGCATTTGCAGCCTTTTTTTGGGGGTTTTGTGGCTCACAAAAGCTAGTCATGTCGACTTCATGTTTTTCTTTGAATTGGATTTGTTGTTGTTTTTTGTTGTTGCTCTGTTTCAAATTTCTTTTTCAAATTCCTTCTTCTTCTTCTTCAAATCCCCTCACCGTTTCCCCCCAAATTAAAAAAAATTCAACCAAAAATTCTCCATTCCTTCCCAATGTTCTGTTGTTGATGTTCCCAATTCAACATCACTAGTTCGCCTTGTTCTCATTTGAAATTCAAAACGTTCACTTTATTCACCCGAGCAACAATGTTCACCTTGCTCAAAAATCCCATTCACCAAAATTTCAACATTTTCACCGCTAAATTTCCCCACCCAAAAAAATTCTCTATTTATTCCCAATGACACATTCACCAAAACAGATTCGTATCATTGTTCCGATTTGAAATTCAAAACATTCACCACATTTAATAGACCTTGGTAACGGTTTTCAACATGCCAAAAATGTCCAGGTCCCACAAAAAAAAAATTAAATCCTCATTATTTCCCCATTTCACATTATTTAATATCATTCCCTATCATTTCGCACTGATTTTTTTTAAATTCAGCATGTCAGCATTCACAATCTCTCCCGAAATGGCAAATTTCTAGTTTTTTATTTTTTTCTTCCATTATTGATACTTTCACAAAGTGTTGTTGTGCATTCAAAACCACGCCAAGCAGGTTGTAACTATTGAAAAAGCAAAAAGCAACAAAAAAAAAAGCATTTTGGCCCCTACTAACAAGTCACGCAACTGAACTTGATACTATCTGATGTGTGACGTAAAATTAAATTAGCAGAACAGCTTGGCAGATTTAGCCATTGAAAGATTGCTTGTTCGATTTTCCCTTGCTGATTCGCCCCCTGCAAATTTATGACTCTCCATTGCTCCTGACTTTGCGTCACGATTCGATAGCATCTTTTTATTTTGGCAACGCATTAAGATCCTCTTTTATTCATTATATTCAGCCACATGTCGAAATATTTGGCCCTTTTTACCACTAAAATACTGAGCAGAGAGTGCATATAAAGATCAGCACGCCTGTCATTATAATTTGGGAAAAATGTATTTATGAAAAAAAAAAAAAAACATGTTTTAGTTCCACTCGGAGGCTGTTTTCATTCATCGTGGGAATCTTGCAGCTTGTGTTTCGGATTTGCTCCCCGTCAATGCAGCATAGTGATGTAATGGTGGGGCAAGCCGTTGCAAGAGAACTCCAGTTCAACCCCCGAGTTCTTGAGTCACCAGCCCAAAGTTCTTTGAACTTGAAACCACCAGAGCCGCAGTTGGAGTTGATGACCGACGGGGAATAACATGGCGGCAAATAGAGACTTCTTCTTTTTTTGTGCAACGCTGAGCCAAGTGAAGGATCTTGCTAATTTAAGAAAATATTTTTTTTTTTCAAAACACTCAGGTTTTTTTTGGGGGGGGGGGTTATTCAAGAGTTGTTGCAAAGCAAGCACCTGATTTTTCACTTGGCATTGACCGTTATTTTAAAAGATCACGCGAGCGACGTAAACTCACTGTTGTTCATCAGAATCCGTCAATAGAGCCACCCGTTTCTCTTGTTTATCTCACTCAAGACAAAAAAAAAAGCACCAAATCTGAATAGTCATGAGGATTTTCACATTCCACATGTCCACTACAGCAGACTGCAAGACCTTTGCCAAAGATAAGTGAATACATTGATATGTAAATAAGGCCAGTGGCGCCAAATAGAGAGCGGGGAGGAAAAGGCACGGCTCGAGAAGGTTGCAAATTGATTTCTACTCTCCTGCACCTTTACTCATCTCAGATAATACCTCAAGCCAACCCGGGGATGCCAAATGCATATATGTATGTGCGTGTCTGTGTGTGATTGACTAGATTCGTTCATCTTTTTGAGAGATGGTGCAATTTTTGCACTTGACCTGGCGACAAAATGTCACCGCGAGATTTAAAACGACAGGTTTCACAAATGAAGGACGATCACCGCTGCAGAGGGGACCGAAAATAGTCTTGTTTGCATCACGACTTTCTTTCCTCAATTAACTTGGTGGTATCCCGCAGTGCTTTTGGATGAGTAAAGTCGAGGTCTGGATTTCCCTCCTCGCCCTCAATTTTCGTCTTTTGGTATCTTACCATCCCTTTGTCATCTTTCTAACCCCGGGGGTTATATGTGGCGACCCAGACAGTGCAACCTTTCCGGATTATCATCATGGTGTGAATGCCATCTCTTCCAGACTCTCCAGAGTGCTGGAAAAAAAAAAAGGAAGGTAGATTGAGGAAGGCAGATCACGCTGTCGATAGCGCTCGCTCGTGTTGCAGTCTTTGAACAAAACGCGGTGGATTCAGCATGAAAGTACGACTACGTTTTTATAAAAAACAAACGATAAAGCTAAAAACGTTTCTCAATGGAATGCTAATTATCACTTTGAAGCCCATCTTTTTTTAAATTTAATTTCTAGTCGCCATGGGAAAGTTGGACAGTCCACTGCTGTGAATTCAACCAAAACAGACGACCTGTTTTATCAACAGCAACAAAAAAATAATTTGTTGCATTTACAACATGCAAGGACCGAGAAAATGTTCCACTTTTTTATGTCTGGTATTTTAATCCCAGTCTTTGCAAATTTTCAATGAACCTGCTTGGTATTGAAGGTGTGTGTTCAATATGATTCTGAAGAAATTGATTTATATTTTTAATTTGATTTCTCCAACCATCAGACTTTTTTCTGCACCGTCTTTTTTTGTTGTTGTTTTTTTTTAACCACTTTTTTGTTTCATGCATTTCCATCACAGGACGAAGATTTTGTCTCTCTTTTCTCATTCTTAAAAAGACGCGCCCGAAAAGCACTGCACAGCCCCGACAACTCCTTTTCAAGTTTAGCATCTGTTGTATTTCCCTCCCACAAACATTTTTACTCTCTGTAAAGAAATGAATTCTATCAGGCAGTGATCCCCCTTTCGGTTGTGATAGTTAGGAGCTTTATAAAATATTTAAACGTGAAATGTGTGTGTTGGACCCTTTAATGTGATGACATGAGCTATCTAAGCCAAGCCGAGATTTTTCGCCCGACATTGCGTCTTTTTTATTTATTTTTTATGGACTCATTTCACACATTTAGGCCCTTTTAAAGGGCCCAAAGTGGCTCCTGGCCATTTTTGGCAACCACATGAAGCTGCATCCGCTCTTCCCTCTCATCCTGGCAGAAACTCTCTGTGCACGTGCAGATTGTGTGCACGTGTGAAATATATCGTGAATGAACGAAGCGGCTTCGAGAGTCCAGCTAACAATGAGACGAGCATCCTGGAAAACCTCATCTTCTTCATGAATAATGAACCGAGCGTCATAAAAAGCTCATCCCTCACTCGTGGTCCCGCCTTCTTGCTTGACGGGCTGCCCCATTAGATATTTATCACGGGATCCTTTTATGTATCGGCTCTGCGCTGGGCAGGTGATGCCACCGCGCCGCTCGCATTGTTCAAGAAGGAAGTCTGCAGAATGGAGTCGATCTTAAATCACTTGCGGTGGTACCTTCAGATACTGTACGGAGTGACTTGACTGGCAACTTTTTTCAAGTTTGGTTGATTGACTTGCGAGCGAAGCCTTGAGATATGAACGTATATGGTGGCAGTGAGCTCATTTCAACATTCTTGACAGCAAGCAGCAGTGTGGCCAACACAACTAGCAAAGGATTCTTCAAAAAAGTTTGCCACTCATCATTTTCCGTCAAACCAAACGTAAACAGAATTCCACTTTGTGTATTCAAAACGACTACACCGCCGAAACCTAATCTGCCAGCAAAATGCTAATGCTAACTTATCACGGGAAATCGCCATAGTCATGCTAGCGATTAGCGTCTCTGCGGCGTTGTTGTAAACCTTTACGCAACAGACACTTAAACACAAACGGTGCGTCAACACATGTACACAGACAATATCACAATACTCACAGGCACGTATTCTTTGTTTTAGCAAAAAACTACTTAAATAACTGCAGTTTTAATTCTGTGACCAGGAGTTGCACACACCAGAAGGAGCTGAAACGAGTTAGTTATTAGTTACTTACATTTTAGTTATTGGACTCCTTTTTCTATTTACAACAGCATTTTACGGCAGAAGCACTTTCTGTAAATAAATAAATAAATACATACATAAAATCTCAATAATTAGCTTCCTACTGAAACCGAGTACAACAATGTACGCCTTTGTTTCGTCTGCCACGTTTACATTTATCTGACTCGCTTGACGATGTCGCAAAGGCCAAGATTTTCTGCTTTCCATTTTTCCGTTTCGACGTGTCTGGTCTCCCAACCGCACCTGACAGTCTTTCCCTCTTGTCACCTTAATTGTATGTTGTCATCACTTGCCTTGTAGATTCGTTTCATCTCCAGCTGCACGCAGGGGTGCGCTCAATGTGACGTGAAAGCATCGGCTGTTGTCAGTGATCCGATACGGTGCAACTGTGTTTGTTATGATATGCCGTTAAAAAAAAAAAATCTCCTCAGGGTTTCATTATGTGCGACCGATCTTCATGTCAGAGTGTGTTTCCTGAATTGTGCTTTTTTTTTTTTTTTTTCGTGCCCTCGAGCTCTCTCTGGTTGTGCGAATGTTTGGGTGGCTGCTGGTTGGGGTGGGGTGGGGGGCGTCAGAGCAGGTGGTATACCTCAGGGTTGGGACTGCACTTTTGCAATCATTTTAAAGAATCTTAAGCTGCTGGCAACATCTTATTGCTCTGAACTCCTTTGGTTAAAATTTGTTGCGGTGCCAATGCACACTCATAAATTTGTTTTGTCTTCCACAGCTTAGCTGCTTTGTAAACATTTGTAACGCTGTAATGCGCAGTACATGTGCTGCGATGTCCTGCATGATGAATGGAGTCCAGCAAACAGCGGTTGGCCGGGAGTGCGAAGTTGTAATTTGGAGCCGGGTTTCAGTTCCCAGCATTTTTTGAAGTGAGCCTATTCCCAGCAGAAATCAGGAGTCCTCTGGTTTTCTTCATCCACCATCCATCATCGATCATGAGCAAAGGGCTTTCGGTGCTGAATTTTTTCCCCTCCCCCCCCTCCTTTCTCCAGAGCCAGACTTGCCCATTTGGATGCGGTGGAACCCTCATTAAATGTGACAGGTTAGCATCTCGTCTGTGGTGGGACCGGTCCAGACAGAAGGCTGGATGTCAGTTTTGGCGGAAGCCATAAATAAAAGGAGAAGGCACCGTATGTGCTAAGTAAACTGGTAGGGGGGGGTCACAATGGGTTAAGGTGGATCCAGATGAACTGAGAATAACATGGGGGGGGGGGGGCGGGGGATTGGAGAAGGTTGTTCATTATCACTCGTTTTATATGTTAATACAGAACATCTCAGGCTACTTTAAAAAAAAACACTGTTCATTTAAAAGTCACCCGCGTCCATATAAAAAATAAAAAGTGCCTTTGCCCACGGCTTTGTGCTATTCATTTGTCCATCTATGAAAACAATACTTGTATTTTTTTCTTCCCCAATGTCTTCTTGGAAGCAAGGACAAAAAACCTGCGTTAATGGCAAGGTCGCTTTGGCCGTCACCACTCTTTAGCATATTCGTAGAATGTCAGGTGTGTTTGTGATGTGTGTTGTGATGGGGAAACACCTCATACAAATCAATTCAATTTATATATATATCATGTTTGCAGCAAGAAATTTTTCACAACAGGGGGTTTTTCACTGTAGCAAATTTGAAACAGGAAAGTGGGCATGAAGATTTTTTCACACTAGGGGGTATTTTCACCCATGTAGATTTCGTTGTAGAGGAGTTTCACATATATATATATAATATATATATATATATATATACAGTCAAACCTCGGTTTTCGTCCATAATCCGTTCCAGAAGGCTGTTCGAAAACCAAAATTGTTCGAAAATCGAAACCATGCTCTTTTTAAAATAAAAAGTTTACTGAACCCGTCTGCTCACAATGGAAAGCAACACGAGGAAGCGTCACTTCCTCGTGTAAGGAAGGCGAGAGGAGTCAAATGGTGCATTCAAGTGCGCTCAGTTTGTTCGAGAACCGAAATTTGTTCGTCATCCGAGGCATAAAAAAAATCGAAATTTTTGGTCGAAAACCGAATTGGCCGAGAACCGAGACGTTCGAAAACCGAGGTTTGACTGTGTATATATATATATATATATATATATTTATATATTATTTTTTTACAGTGGTATTTATTGCTGATTTCATTGCAAGAGCTTGTTTGGAAGACAACACTTTTGGATGAGTTGTTATTTTGTCTTTCTATGCTTTGTACGACAAAAGAATAACGGAACGGGTTTCCTATCCCTCACGTTTGAGCATGTGAGTACACATTTTGTTTTTTTAAGTCAACATGCCTGTTAGCTGCTAAAATGGTAAACAGTGTCTCACAGTCTTTCGGGGCCACCTACATAGTGTATACATACCATCAAGTTATATATCGGAGACGCGCGCATTCTGGTTTTAATGACCGCTGATGTGAAAATGATGGAAAGTGTCAGAGTGGCATTTCTAGCGATTCCAGAAGGAGAAGCAAGCCGGTGGGTGTCGGGGGGGAATCTTATTAGGCACAAGGTGAAAATGTTGTCTGTGGATTTAGAGGGCAGTGACATTACATTTCCAATTGAATGAATTTCTGGTGCAAGATTCAACATGCAAATTGGATCACGCAGGCATCACAAAGGCTCTCTCACATGATGGAAAGCCTGTGATCTGAACCACCAGAAGTGGAGACATGTTCCTTTCATACCTGAGCTAAGGAGTCGGGATGACAGTGGTGACCTCATGCAGCTGAATGTGCACATCACCAGCAGAGAGTTTACAGCCTCTGCGCTGTGCTTGTCTCACTGGGATAACTTTGCTTTGATTGCACACATTCCTAACGAGTCCCGAGATTCCCCTCCAGAAACGCCGCCATTGGATTTTGCTTGATTTTCCGTGATGAAACCTTGATTTTGTGCTTAGAATACCATTTTTGCTCGTCGAGGTGACAAGATGCACAAAATCTATTGATGACTATTTTTTTATCCACGTGTATATTCCCGGTATTGTACTCCCAGAACAAAAATCACAACTTTGCGTTTTTTTTTAATCACAATTATCTGGATTTATATGTCATTAATTATTATATACTAATTAATTAGTCCTACACGGCATGTGCTAGCCTTACATGCTCCAGTCTCCAGTAAAACAATTCGAAGACGTAAATCTCTCATCCAAATCTCTCTATTCCACCAGAACGGATATTAGAATATCACAGTTCACGAGTCACGATTAAAAAAATAAATAAAAATACAATTAAAAAAAACAACTCTGGGTGTTTCTTTCATATGATAATGTGTATTGTGACATGATTTGTAGTTATTCACACTTTGGCCATCTGTGCGTGCACACATGTGTATGCATATTTATTTACCTCAATGCACACACACACACACACACACGCACACACACACACACACACACACACACACACACACACACACACACACAGATTTGCAGCACAGCTGAGTCCAGCAGCTGGTCTCCATATCCTAGTGTGTGTGTGTGTGTGTGTGTGTGTGTGTGTGTGTGTGTAATGAGGGTTCAGGTGGGGGCGAGGCTGGTTTGTTGGCACTTCATCTGACTGGAGACGATTTAGCAGTCTGGATTAAGGGATCAGTGCGAGTGTCTGACAAACATTGGATTAGGTTTGTAATCGTGGCCTCGACGGCCCTTTCCACTCTGGACTGTCTTCACACCTTTTCACACCCCACACAAGGTAGTTTTCCTTTCCCTTTCTCATTGTGATGTTTTGCAATTGACTGGCGAGCAGTGCAGGGGTGCACGCGGCCCCATTATCCAAAATCACCTGGGAGATGCTGCAGAGTGGAATGGATGATTGGCAAGTTATTGACATTGTCAATTGAATTTCCTTCCATTTTTCTTTTAGTTTTCCTCTCTTGAATGTTTAATCGAATGACGTGATTTTTTTTTGCGCCACCCTTGTTGTTGTTGTTGTTGTGTTGTACCGACCCCCAAGATGCCAGACAGTGCCGGAGTTATGTTTTCTGGCTGTACCTTGAGGGATTTGCGGAGACCTTTGGCAGACGGAGGTGACCGGCTCAAATGCCGCGTATTCGGTCATACGTGTTGATGTCATGGTTGCACTGAGCTATATTTATATCACAGAGGCAATTAACACCCCGCAGTGATACGGATAGTGTGGTTGACAGTGATGCAGCTGGGACAGTGCTGTCAGCAGGCAAAATAATAGATGGCCAAAAAGGCTAATTTGGTCATTTGGGAGATGCTACATGGACTAATTCTGTCTCGCCCATACAGTAATTTGGAACGTCTTGGCTTGCTCGGTAAATTCCATCAATGTTCTTGTTTCCGTCAATTTACTGCCTTTACAGCAGTTCCGATACTTTTTGTTCTTCTACTTTCTTCCTTTCACAACTTTGCTGCTGTAAATTGGGAACGTCTCCATTGTGTGACGAATAAAGGTTTTCTTATTCTTGTTGTTCATTTATCTGGTTTTGCAATACAAAACAATGGAAGCCACAATATGTTGTATTTTGGGGAGAGAGAGAGAGAGAGAGATCTGACAAAATTGTGATTTTTTTTTCCCTTGATGGGGTTCTCGAATGAACAAGCAGCCTGCGTGAAACGACGGGCCCCTCTAATGGTGATGAGCTGAGGCCCGTGTGACAGGCAAACGGGAAGGCATTGGCCTGGAGCGCCAAGATGACAACTGGCCTCCTCTCAGCCCAAAAGTGTTGCCATTACCCTGCCTGATGGAGAATGGCGTTCACGTGGAGGTGACAAGATGATGCCCGAAGCGCAAAAGGGCTTGATGTGATATGCTCATTGAATAACCCCCAGAAGCATCAGGAAGATCGACATATTCAATCGGCCAATCTGAAGTCAACACTAAGCGGTCATCTGAGTTTGGATGAGAGACAAGCAATGGCCTGCACTGGATTCCAGTTGATTTAGAAAAAGAAAAAGACAATCCACAGCCACATTTACGCCTAAAAACAAATTAGCGTCTCCAATGAGCTGAACATGCATGTTTCTGGAATGTGGGAGAACACCAGAGTATACCCGGAGAAAACAATCATAATTTTAATCCTATTTGTATCATTTTTGAACAGCTTCAGAAGCGACTGTTGACAAAGGTGTGGTTCTTTCACTTGACAGACAAAAGAAACACTGCATTTTCTTCACAGTCCCTCTTGGGGGTTTTGCAGGTAAAGCATCACACTAAATTACAGCTCGCATCTGTATTGCTTGTTTGCTTTTTAATTAATCAGGAACTGTGAGACCGCGTTACGAATTGCTAGCTCGTTCGCTTTGCTAATTTACGGATTGCTATCTCAAATGATAGGGGTTCAGTTCAGTCTAATTTTAATGGCTAGCAGGGGAAAGGGAACGCCATTTGAAGCTCTTGTTGTTGTTGTGCTGCCCTGCCTGCCAACTAATTGAAGGCTCTGTGATAGCCGTTTGTTTCTTCATGGCAGGCTAAAGAAGTCCCAAGAGACATGAAGTCTTCCAAAGGCCTACCATAGCTACGAATCTTTTACGCTCGCTTCCCAAAAAATAAATCAGAGCCACGGCCACGACTGCGCCAGGCAGCTTGTCTCAGATCGTTCCCCTCAGTAACAGAAGCAGCAGAGTAGTCTCGCCCGCCGGACTAAATAATGGAACCCCTGACCACTCTTTTATGCAGCACTCCATCAGAAACCGCGTTAACGTGACTGTCCGTCTGGACCTGGCAGATAATGTGGGGCAGAGTCTGTCACTCTGTACCATGTTTTGGTTTTATGGACTTTAATCAGACTGCACTCATCGAATTAGCTTTTGACTCGGACGGACTGTGGCGGTGAATTGATGGCCGCATCAAATCAACTCTTTTCCTCTGTGCATCAACATCATTTCTTGGGTAACGTCCCGACTCTAGACTGTAAAAGAGCATTTATTTCTCAATGGTTCAGAGACGTGAATAGTTCTGTCCAACTGTATTAAGAGCCATTTGAATGCTATTAGTCCCAGAAAACCACAAATGGAGTCAATTAGTCGTAAATGAAGTCTCCGGTGATCTTGTTTGGCCCCCCCACCCCCCCACTGCCCAAATGCCATATTCCCGCACCAGGGTCCTCATTAAACGCTTAAATATTTCATTAAGTGTGAACGGTAGATGTTCAGGTGTCTGCCTGTGTCAACGTGAGAAAGATGAAAGAAACCAGAGGAGCTGGAGCACGTGGCAATGTCCTCTTCAGGCTCTGATGTCTTCATTATCGGACATCAATTTTAAATGACGCAGATTATGTTGTTAATTATCCGGTGCCGAGTGCTTTGCAGGTTCGGTGCTACTTCTGAAGTGGTTCACTCCAAAGCTCGCTTGAAACACAGCTCAAGGGCATTTTCATTCTTTGTGAGGACATGAAACGAGTCGGAATAATTTTGGGGTCTGAGTGCAAATTGGGCTGGAGGAGATGGATTGCTTGTCAACTTTGAAATCTTGGGCGAGTTTCACCTGTCATGTTCTCCCTTTTCTTCTTCATTTACCTCCTCAAGGACTGTAGCAGACGTTTTGTACGTCAACAGTTTGGATCTTTTCCTCCTCAACATTCTTGTTTTGGTGACGGCATCGTTTCGAAGGTCCGTGTATGTGATCAATCAGATTTGTTTCACTCCAGCAAAGCTTGTTTTGCCACTGATGCTTGACAGCCTGCCCTTTTTTTTTTTTATATGAGAAAAAAAAATCCCCCGTCTTCATCTGGGAAGGGTTTGAATTGATAACGGACAGAGGTGTGAACGCTTATTTATTTGTTTTGTTACCATTTGGGACATGTAGCGGCCTCGCTCCACTGGAGAGGATCCTGGCGCTTTTACAAAGATTTAATGATGTGTCTTTGGGAAGTACTGTCACCCTTGGGAAAAGTCGAAAGCGCAGCGGTGGAAGGGTCATTGCCTTGTGAGAAAGAGCACAGAAGAAGCTCAAACAATGGCCATTATTTTGCTGCCTTTGGAAACAGTCCTCAGAGATTTCGAAAGGGCTTCATGCGAGACCGATTTTACCATCGTGGCCGTGTTGCGATCGTGAATGTTGTTGCTGGGAATGGTACAAAGATACGAAAAGTGAAGGTTGAATTAACGAAAGGTAGCATGGAGGGAGATTGATTTCTTCCCTTTTGTCTTTTTTTTCATGTGACCGGATGTCAGCCAATCGAAAGAAAAATACGTGACTTGATTTTTCGGCATGAATAGTCAAGAGTCAGGCGGCTTGGTGGCTGAGTGGTTAGCTCGTTGACCTCACAGTGCAGAAGTCGTGGGTTCGATCCTGGCTCTGGCCTTCCTATGTAGAGATTGCATGTTCTCCCCGGGCCTGCGTGGGTTTTCTCCGGGTACTCCGGTTTCCTCCCACATACCAAAAACATGCATGGCAGGTTGACTGCGCATGCCAAATTGTCCCTTGGTGTGAGTGTGAGCGCGGACGGTTGTTCATCTCTGTGTGCCCTGCGATTGGCTGGCAACCGGTTCAGGGTGTCCCCCGCCTACTGCCCGAAGACAGCTCGGATAGGCTCCAGCACGACCCGCGACCCTTGTGAGCATAAGAGCGGATTGGAAAAATGGATGGATGGATAGTCAGAGTCAGTGATGAGCTGAAGAGTAAGGACAACTCAGATCTTCATTTCTTAAATGGATCATGCGGGAGCCCTTTCTGCATCTTTTGCAGTTTTCTAGCACTGACCTTTATCTCTTTTTAAATTATCCAAGAAATAATCTCAGAATAATCACCAAAGTCCCACAAGTCATGATTTCACTTTTGCCACAGAGTGTAACTTTTTCAAAGGGCACCGGTGCTCACTGGTTCTGAGACTGCGTGGCAACTCTTCAGATGTTTGCTGATAAAACTCCTGGAATATCAGAGCTAATTTTATTTGAAAGCCGCCTGTGCCCCGAAGGGTAATGGGCGCTCCCTTGTGCCTGACACACATCCCAACTACGCTGCGGAAACGGTGTCCCATGGCGGTGCTAATGTCTCCTTTTCCATTTGTTTTGGGGGGGATTTCTCTTTCATTTCAGTTTTGCTGGGGGTGCAGTGTCTGTGCGATGTTGAATATAAATCAGCCCCCCCCCCCCTGATAGCTCCACATGCCCCATTCCTTACGCTCTCCCAGCTTGCCAGGGACCTGTGGCAAAGCTCATAAACACATTCACACATGCAGAGCGACTTCAAAGGTGAAAGTGTGCCACAAGACGAGTGCAACCGAGGACCGACACTGGGGGGAGTTTGTTCGAGGGAAATCAAGGGGGTCGTCTGAAATTCTCGTTTGAGTTGAAGCCCTTACAAATGGGTTACAGTCGTCCCATTTCATTCTGTCCGCTTTCCCCTGTCCATTGTCTTCCAAGTTTCTCCTCTTCTCAATTCTATTTGATCATCGCTCAGTTGGACTTTCAAGCTATATTTGAGCTTTTCTTTCAACTCCGCCGGTCTTTATCATCTATTTTTTTTCCCTGTGCACTCTGGCTGAAGTGAAGCCATCCCGCGTGCATCTCAATGTCAGCCCCGACCGCTGCCCCTCGCTGACAGCGAGACGGCCTTTGTGCTGCATGGATGCAATGGACAGGCATGTCGATTTGCTGCCTCGAAACGCTTTCAAATGGATGGATGCTGGGCGCTTTGGCCTTCCTGTGCTCCTGTCTCCCTCCGCAAGCGACGAGAGAGAACTAAGAGCCCTCGTGTGCAAATGCCTCAGGGAAAACGAGGAAGGAACTGATTTTGCTTCCTAGAATGATGACTCTTGACACTGGATGTGCGCACCCCCCCCCCTATCCCCCCCGCACTCCCACCCCATCCGCTCTACTTTGATCATTTTATGTTTTATCTCTTGTTACCACGTTCCCCACTTGCATGATAGTTGACATTTAGGAGTGACACTTTTAATTTAGAAACCGAGTAATTGTCACTCATAAATTTGTATTCAACCTGACTGCCATTCAAACCCCCACCAATTCACAGCTAAAAATACAAGCCCCCTGAAGTACTGAAGGAATTGAACAACTGAACAGTTAAACTATGTTGCTTGATTGATTTGTACTCAAACTCTTGACAGCAGGGATGTCAGCCATTTTTTGTCGCGGGCCACGTTGTAGTTACGGTTTCCCTTGGAGGGCTGTTACGAATTTTGTGAAACCATCTAAATGTTTAATCCCCTCCACATACATACATACACAGCGAACAACAAATAGATGGATAACTAGTTTTGACATCAGAAGACAAGAATAACGGATTGTTCAAACATTGTAGTTAGGACATTATTTATGACAATTTGAATTTTCTGGTTCAGACTTTAGCAAGCATCATGGAAGTTTACATGCTTGAATTGCTTTCGCGGGCCGCATAAAATGATGTGGCGGGCCAGATCTGGCCCCCGAGCCTTAACTTTGACACCATGTTGTTTATTTGTTGCAGGCAATGTAAAGGCCTTCTCACATCTCCTGCCTGATCCCAGCAACCCTTTCAGGTTCATGTGTTATTGCATATAGCGTGTTGACTTTATGATATATTTGTGGATGAACTCCATCCGTTCCGCCGTAAACGTTGGGCAGCGGGTACCAAGAGCGACTATACAATTACCCGTCCACTCTGTCGGCACTTGCGCTTATTCAAGAATCCTCAGAGGCCCGCAGATGAAAACCCATTACTGGGTCCCTGTGGCTTCACTACTAGCATCTGTCATCCTGCATTACTGCCATCGATGCTGTCGAGCTTTCTTCTTGGTGTTCATTAACGTCATGACAAGTGCACAGCCAGTAAAGACAAACTAGAAGGAAACAGCTCTTTGGCATCGGTAGTCTCATAGATGTCTGCACTTGTGCGCGCTGACAGGCTGCGTCCCCGCTTTCAGGGGTGGAGTGAGAATAATACTTTCAGGAGGCTTTTCCAATAAATCCTCAATATGTCCAGAGTGCGCCATCTCCATGGCAACAGAGGCTTGCATCGTGTATTTTTGGCGAAAGGCAGTTTTGCTTGTCTATGTTGACGGTGCCCTGTTTCAATTTGCTTTTACCAAAAGTGACTCAAACCCCAAGAGCGATGCCAAATTTAAGCTTGACGAAGAATAAATGGAACTGAGATGTGGTTCGGTACAATGTGTAATGTTTTTTCTCTGAAAAGCTCCAACAAAACTCGAATAACTCCTGGAAAACTGCCGTGAACAACAAATGCCACCATCTTTTTTTTAAAGATTTTCATTTACAATATAATGTTAAATATGTTCAACTTGTTTCTGCAGAGCTGAATATAAAATTTACACTTGCATAAAAGTAGTGGCTTGGTAGAGATTTTCGGACCTGGGCCTTGTGAAGGCATTTAAGGGATCCACCTCTTAATGACATGTTGCATCAAGTTGCAAAATAATTACAAAAACTTTCTCGAACTTGCCGTGTCATTCAAGAAGACACGAGTCGTTGACTCAGCTGAAACTTGAATCACGCAACAGGTGTCTCGCCGTTTCCACAGTCACCCGGCCAGCCAGACTAACGGCCCCATGAAGAGGTTCCGCTGAAGGAACAATCTCCCTAAATGATAATTAGACACGGGGCGATTTTAAATATTAATCTGAGCAGTACTTAATTATTCATGTTATGTTATATTCACATTAAAACGGAGGCAAATTTTTGCATACAGTCAAACCTCGGTTTTTGTCCATAATCCGTTCCAGAAGGCTGTTCGAAAACCGAAATTGTTTGAAAACCGAAATCACGCTCTTTTTAAAATAAAAATGTTGACTGGAAAGCAACACGAGGAAGCGTCACTTCCTTGTGTAAGGAAGGCGAGAGGAGTCAAATGGTGCATTCAAGTGCGCTCAGTTTGTTCGAGAACCGAAATTTGTTCGTCATCCGAGGCATAAAAAACTCGAAATTTTTGGTCGAAAACCGAATTGGTCGAGAACCGAGACGTTCGAAAACCGAGGTTTGACTGTATTTGAGGATGAAAATCATTTTTGACGGAAGCAAGGAAGAAGGTTGATCTTTCTCATCCGGTATACGTCACTTCCAAACAAACTCCAAATGTCCGCACGACAATATAGCAGCTCACAATCAATATTTATCGGTATCAAAACTTGATTTAAAATGCATCATCATCACCAACGATGCTGATGGAGAACATGTCCGACATCGATCTCCTCTGCCAATCGATGTGGTGCACAGCCGAACCGATCAAAGTAGCGGAAAAAAAATGCAGACGTCTCTCTGAATCACGGAGGCACCGAGTGGTGAATCTAAAATGCGGTTCTACAAAGAAACCGCTATTTCAACGGTGTGGGCGTGATTGACGCCAGCACTCTGGAGTCTGACGGTTTTAGGCAGATCACATTCGCATGGCAACACGTCAAAGCTGAAATCTGATTGGACAAAAAGAAAATGTGAACCCGCAAACGGCTGCGGAGACAAGGCAAGACTCAAAAGAAATTTATTACCATATCATGTAAATTGTAAATGCAGGCACGTGCTTCTGGTCCAGCGAGGGAAAGCCTTGAAGGCCCCTGACTGCGCACCACTCCGTGAAAATCGCCCTGTACACACTTTGTAGATCGCAATGTCGATATTCATCTTGTCTTGCCTTTGGCCTGCCGCAAGGGATCTGTGGAAAATTTCATGCAGTCATTCCAGTGCTGGTTCATCCTCTGATCTGCTGGAAAGGAGGCGCTAAAGTCAATAAGCCCCGACATGGAAATAAGCTCTGACGTGCCCGTGGTTTCATTTTAAGTAATTAGTTTCTATGGTCAAGAAGTAGAAGGTAAGCGCACGTTAGTCAAGGAAATCGCAGCGGGATACTAAAAGTCTGATTACTTTGCAGAACGCTTGCACTGTACGCTGACTTAATTGGATCGGGATCCTAATGGGGATTTATTATTTTCCTAAAGGATCAATATTAAATATAATACATCCAGGTAAAATGATTCATTTGTTCCTCGGCGGCTGTGTAAACAGCCGACTGCAGAAACGTTACAACCGGGCTTTTTTTTGTTTTTTTTTTAAATGGTGTTGTCAGTTTCCCCAGAATCAACTCAAATGGCCCAAAGGGACCCGGAATCTAAGAATAGCCTCAGCGAGGTATTTTCAACGTGAAGCACCCTTTGTTTTCTTGATGTGTGTCAGGTTTCTAAAACTGTATTTAGTTTCCCTCCCCCAAACTATGAGGCACACGTTTACACACACCCACACGTGCACCGGCGCGCGCCCGCTGAAGAAGAACCTGTCATCCATCCTGAAAAGAAAAAAAAAAAAGTCAGCTCAGGCTTCAATGGAATATTCACACCTATTTTAGCACCTTTAAGTCTGCGTGAATTCCTTTAAGAATTGACGGCTTTTGACGATCACCTCGTAAAAAAAAAGGGATTATCAATTGATAATGTGTTTACTGCAAACTGTGTGGAGGAATTAGGGTGTGCGGCAAAGAAGCTTGTGCTAAAGGGATTCAGAGCTGGGATGAAAATTCCGGTCTTATTTAATCTATAGCCACAATTTACAGTCGAACTGTATGTACAAGATCTGGTACACCTGCATCAACAATTGATTTTGTCTGTGATTAACCCCCATGCAGAACTGAGCCATTAAAGTTATCAGAACGTCAGACTTGAGGAAATGACGGACGACAAAATGTCTTGCATAATAGATGCGGCTTGACATTTGAATGGCCATTAAGTCGCTAATGAACTAGCAGCAGCATTTTGAACTTTGAACGCTCATTTATTGCGGTCTGTTACAGTAGGGGTGGTGTGACAAATTAACACGAGGAAAACGAACAAACAAACAAAATGCAACGAGGGTACCGTGACCAGAAATACACGCTCCACGTGACATGCGGCACTGTCGGCACAATCCATCAGCTGGCGGGAGGGTGAGGAAGGTGACAGTTTCTGAGGCCACGCGGGAAGGTTTTTGACTGACAGGCACGTGTTCACGTGCCCGTCAGCAAGCTGGAGGAGCATTCGGTGACATTGTGCTTCTCTAACGCATTCGTTTTCTTTCTTGTTGTGTCTCTCAGCTCCATTGTGTGAGTGTGAGAGGGTGACCAAGATTGGGGGAGGAAAAAAAAAGAAAACAAGCATTGTGAGGTGAATCTCATCTGGGGCAGAAACTATCCAAGGTGACCTCTTTCTCACCAGAGCTGTCAGGTAGCCAGGTGATTTATAGCTACTTAAGGGGATTTTGGGGTGTTGGGGGTCCATGCTCCTGGCATGGGTGACAACTGCCTTCAGCCCCCCCCCCCAAAAAAAACCTTGGTGCTATTTTGGGGCTACTACTACTACTACTAATTATAATAATAATAATAATAATAATAATGCACTGCTAGCTAGGCAACTTAGCATAGCATCGCTCTTCTGGTGGGACATAATTGTGCCGGAGCTCAACAGTTTGTGCGAAACTTGCGTGTGTCTAGGGCGGGGGTCGGCAACACGCGGCTCCAGAGCCGCATGCGGCTCTTTAGCGACATCTAGTGGCTCCCTGGAGAAAAAGATTTTGATAGTCGGCTAATATAGCTCGAATGGATATAGATACATGTTGCAGCTCCGAAAAAGGAGAGCTGTGGTGTTGTTTTTTTTAAAAACGTACACTTTATTTATGCTTTTAACAGTTTCGACAAACACAGACACGTCTGCGTCCGACTCTGTGCCTTCTCATTTCGCCTTCAATTCGAGAGGCGTTCAAAGACAACCTCCGAAAAACGGAAATTAATGATCAATTCACTGACACTAAGAAAAGCGAAAATAAGGCACCAAAACAAAAAATCAAGCGAGGAAATTACTAAATAAATTCTATAAGGGCGTTTGTGAACACACAACAAAGGAATGAATAACAAACAATTCTGAGACAGTCCAATCTCCTACATGCATCCAGCATGTGTTACCTTCATTGTAACTTTTATAGAAGGCTTTTATTTTTTTGTTTTGTTTGTTTTTTGTCCTTTATGGCTCTTTCAACATTTTGGGTTGCCGACCCCTGGTCTAGGGAGTCAGTCCTCTACATCTGAGATCGTCATGATAACCCCGCCCCCTTCTGCCCTGACGTAGTTGGTGCCAGAGTCCGGGCCAACAAATTGTGGCTAACTTAAGCACCAGTTTCAAGCACCAGAGCTAGCGCTACAGACAATTTCAGTGGTGGCAAAAGAAAGAATTGGTGCTAACCTGGGAACTGGCCCGAACTAGCACTAGCATAAGGGCGGTGGAAAAGGGCCATGAGAGTCTTTGACAGGCTCTCAGTTCCTTAAAGAGCACGACTGCTGTCTATATTTTTGTCTGTAAATATTTTTGACCAGGCTATGTCGTTTGAACGTCTTTGGTCAGGTCGTCGCTAAATGCTAAAAACATAGCGAAGCGGCAGGACAGCATTTATCGAAAGACGTCTGCTCTCATCTTAATGCAGCTGAAGCTCAAATGTTGAGACTGTGAGGAAGAGTCAATACATGTTGTCCTTCTACTTTCCACGATTATTTTCTGAATTCCACGCCGCACCACCAGTCCACCTGAACGGTCTCCCACCTCCTTGTCCTTGCCATTGTTGCCTCTTACGTATGTCATCTGGATAGGTCAGCCCCCCCCTCCCCACGCCCCCATTTATTATCTCCTCGTGTTGTTACAGTGCAGAAAGGCCACCGAATCAATTGTGGGCATTACAGTCCAGCTGGCTGTTAGACAAGGAGACAGCGGAGGGGGTCCGGGCGGGACTTTGAGAAGTCAGCAAGTGGCTGCCCTGTCAGCTGGGGGAATGGAATGTTATCTGGATGAATCACTTGACCAATTAGCAAGAAAAAAAAAGAATTTAATCGGGTTAACGCTTAAGGAAATATTGACAAGTGAGCTGTAACTGGATAAGCGTGAAACTCTGCTCAGACATCTGACTTTCAACATGTATGGTCTACGGAAAAACGGGTAATACTGAGAGTTTTTTTTTTTCTTTCACTGAAATAAACCTGAAAGATGAATGGGGGACTTAGAATTGGCTCTTGGAATTTTATGTCATCCCATTCAGCACGGCGGGGATTCTCCCAGGGAAGTACATAAGTTCCTGGTAATAAACAAGAAGATGGCGCCGTGGAGGGAATAAAATGGCTGTAAGCATCCAGGGAAAAGGGGAACTGTTTAGAAACTTACTGAACACGCTGGGCTCAAATGAAAAACATAAAATGAGTGGAGGTTTGTTTTATGATTGAAAGGCGAACGTAACCTCAGGGACTGTTCTTGCGACTGCAGCGGCGCAGAGATGATTGTATTCTGGAAGGTTTTTTTTCCCCTTTTTTTTTTATACTCTAACATCTCAAATCATAATCCATTGGTGTTCCTGCTTCATGTTTAGTGGTCAATTTTGGCTTTTCTTTTTTTTTGTTTTCACACTACAGGTCAGTGACAGCTCAGTGGTCGTGGTAACGACTTCCTGGTTGTCACTGTTCCTTGGTTGCCTGCATGAATGTATTCTATTAGTTAGTCTCATTTCAAAATGCCATCAGGGAAAACAAACACGTTAGCATTTTTAATTTAGAGTAATTATTCTCAAGGTATACAGTATAAGAATGTTATCAGACTGATTATCTTTAATTTAAATATACTCTTTTTTTGTATCCATAATAATAATAATCATGTATTTAGTTTAACCCGGTTAGGCAATTGAGAACTTTTTCACAATGACAATTATTTGTTGTGCCTTCAGTCCTCTATTGGCTGTTTTAATCTGTTGACAAGTCCCACTGTAGGCACAACAAAAGCACGTTTTTGTATAGCTTATTGATTAGGAGACAGATGCACTTTCTAACTATGTGCCCAGCAATCAATTGATCCGTTCAATCATTTAAGCCTTTGACATGCCTCATTCTGGCCTGTGGTCCGCTTGGCCACATGCCATTAACGTTATACCGTAGTGCAGTTTGTCTAAAGTGTGTGAGCTAGCTTGTAGCGCACCGCACTGCTAATGTAGCTTCCACCTTCTGAAATCAATTTAACAATTAAAACGGTCACCAGGAATAAGTAGGCAGGGTTGTTTGTTTGTTTGTTTGTTATTTGTTTTGCGCAGTTGACGTCTCGTGTGGCATTGTATCATAATTGTTGTTCTTAATACAAAAGGTTGTACAACCCTGCTAGCATGGCGCCATTGGAAAACAAAGCAATGCGCGAGGGATAAAATAGGAAGGTGACAAGGTGTGGAGAAAGCAAAGTGTCAAAGAGAAGTAAAGACTGGAGAAGGAGATGGGGAAGATGGCCACAAGGCAGTAAAACCTGTAACCATTAAGCAACAATTTAGCTTAGCCACTTCCAAGCAGTTTGACTGCCGATTCTGGGATGTCGTAAAATACGTCAGTGTGTGTGTGTGTGTGTGTGTGTGTGTGCGTGCGTGTGCGTGAGCGCGCATTTGCACCCTGCTCCCCAAGGCCTTGAGGGGCCTGTAATAGTCTCATTAGAGCAGACCCTTTATTCCCCGAGGCGGCTTAGCTGCCGACAGTTAACCTGTCCCGTATCTTGACGAGGGCCCACATTAACCCCCTGTAACTGTCCAAACGACTGCCTACAATGGACATCTAGTGGCGCAGTATAGCAGACATTTATAGAATAAGAATAAAAATGTTCGTCACACCAAATTTGCTGTGGAATATATAATTCCAGTGTAATTAGTTGAAAATGACTGCATTTTTGGGGGTGACCAAAAAGCTCAACTATTCACATTTTGTGGTTCGGTTTGGCCGTGTTACGGGTGTTTGTAGGGAGGGGTCCCAACGTTGGCACTTGCATGGATGGACTTTCAGCCGTGAACTGAAAAGACAAACACACACATATGAAATGAAAGCAGTTGCAAGAAACATGGCGCACAAATGCTAATGTAGCCACACGGTGAACGGCCCGACCGATGCGTCTCACCAGGCCACACCTTTCTAACTACAACACATAATTGCCCTTTTCTGTACTGTGTGTGAGACTTAAATTTTAATCACACTTTATATAAACCTGTTTTCCCTTTTTATGACATGTTTATTGAAGGTTTCATGCGTTTGGATTTACAGTCAAACCTCGGTTTTCGTCCATAATGCGTTCCAGAAGGCTGTTCGAAAACCGAAATTGTTCGAAAAACGAAACCACGCTCTTTTTAAAATAAAAATGTTTACCGAACACGTCTGCTCACAATGGAAAGCGACACGAGGAAGCGTCACTTCATCGTCTACCCGAGGAAGCATCACTTCCTCGTGTAAGGAAGGCGACAGGACTCAAATGGTGCATTCAAGTGCGCTCAGTTTGTTCGAGAACCGAAATTTGTTCGTCATCCGAGGCATAAAAAACTCGACATTTTTGGTCGAAAACCGAATTGGTCGAGAACCGAGACGTTCGAAAACCGAGGTTTGACTGTATATATTTTTCAACACAGTGTTATTTTTATGGCACTGTATATGTTTTCGCGACGCGCACAAACGTGCGCTCCATCAAGCTTTAAACGTAATCCTCCCATTAGTAGTAGCTCCCGTAAAAGCAGGGATAACAAGGACGGGGGTCTCACTTGAGTATAGAACTCACTAAATTCCCTCTGCCATCCCCTCAGGTTTCCAAGACTACCTTGAATCTCCGCCGCATCCCATTAGCCTTTTCTTCTTCTTCTTGCTCTCTCCCATCCTCCCTTACTTCTTGCTGTCTCTGCTTATCCAAGCGTGCAGGAGTTCAAACATCACTAGGGCGCTCTAATTGGCTCTGTCCCACGGACGAATACCTTGCCTTTGTAGAATATGACACGAGAGGAACTAGTTCCTGACATCGTGTGCATGTGTGCGTTTGAACGAGGTAATGGGTCGCGGGAGCGGGTGGCTCTCTTCATTTGCTGCATCTCGCAGGAACCTTTTTGGACGTGTGTGTGTGTGTGTGTTGGGTTTTTACCAGTATATTGTGCCCTCTCTTGTCTGTCTGTTCTGAATTCGAAGCAAACGTCTTGGGAGTGGGTGTGGGTTCAGTGACTTCTCTGCTCGCTACATTATTTATCCCTTTTGACTACAAACATTTTTGTTGCATATTTTGGACTTGGCTTGACATCTTTTCTCAGCCCCCCCCCTTCCTTTTCTTTTGGATTAGTTTGTCAACGGAGCAAATTGCGTGTAGTACAGCCTTTTAAAATGTATCACAACATTGAGCATTATTGTCAATTTTTAGACTGATAAGGAAGAACCTATTTTAAGTACCTTTGCTTCCATCTAGTGGCTATGCATGGTTAGTGCAGATTTCAAATGCCTTGAAGCTGCCTCCCAAATTCGAAAGGAATGGGAGGAAGTTGGATCGGGGGTGTTGTCATTTAACATTCCATGAATCTGGTTCATAAAGACGTAGATTTTAAAAAAAAAAAGTCTTGATCCAACAAAATGTGACTTTATGGAGAAGCACAACCTCTCATCCACCAGGAAACACTTGAAATCGTACAGAGAGAAAGCAATATAACGAGGTCCAAGAGTTATTAGCTTGACCTTTACATTTGAACACTGGCAATGTATCCCGTCCTAAGGTCATATGCAGCCATAACGTGTGAATTATTGCAATTAAAAAAAAAACACACACACACACACACACAAACTATCGTGAAATCTTCAACACTTAATATTGACCTTGCGTGCATAGATGCAAGATTAAATAAAGTTAATTTGCACCACTGCTCTGAGGAATATAATGAAAACAAAACGGTTCCCTCGGCAGTAAATGTGTTTTGTCATTGAGAACAATAACTGTGAAATGCCACCATGGTGGAATGTCTCCAGGCAGGCTTTAATCATGTTACAGCGGCACATGCTCAAAGGGACCACATGAATATGTGCGCAGCGTCTGCGTACTCATGCAAGTGTGTCTGTAGAAGATCCCATTTAATGTCTTAATTAACGGCAGATTTATGCAAACGGCGCAGAGGATGTAACTCATGCAATCCAAGGGACATGCGGGGGATTTCAGGGCATTTCCTGGGAGGGGAGAAAAAAAAAAGAAGATTAAGTTATTGTGAATTTGCTGAGCTAACAGTTCATTTAATTAAAGAAAAAAAAAAAAATAACACTCGGCGTGAAATGTCGAATGCAATAAGAGGTTGCCGTTTAAAAATGTGTATTCGCAATATGTTTGAACGGGTTTCTGTTGCCCGGTCAGCAGTTTTACCTCATGACTGAGCTCATACTCTCCCCGGAGGAGACATTTACACTACGGGCTTGCTTAAAACTGTGGAACCATCTCATATCGCAGCACTATGGGTTGCTAAACTTGGCTATTCGAAATAGTAGACAATATGTAGCGTTAGGGAAGACATATAGGAGTGTCTCTGTGGGATTTGATTCAAAATCATCCCAAAGATCAGAAACAATAAACGCAATAAAATATTAAAACAATGCGGAGTCTAATGTTGAAGTCAAACGCTGAGGAAAAAAATAATTTATGATTTAAGACTTATTTTAAAGATGGACATAGAGGGGGCTAGCCTAACATTTACGAAGAGGTCATTCCATAGAGATGGACCGGCAATGGAAAAAGTTTGATCCACTCTTAGCCTCTGCTTCATCCTTGGTAATAATAATAATAATAATAATAATAATAATAATAATACAGTAATCCCTCGTTTATCGCGGTTAATGGGGACCAAAACCACCCGCGATAAACGAAAATCCGCGAAGTAGCGACCAATTAACATATCCAGGTAAAAAAAAAATTTTTTTTTTTTAAAGTCCGCAAAACCGTTTTCCGACATTTTGCGGACTTTAAAAAAAAAAAAAAGAATATGTTTGAAAAAATCCGCGATGCACCGAAGCCGCGATAAACGAACCGCGAAATAGCGAGGGATCACTGTACTGTACATTTTATTTGTGGGCGCCTTTCTAAGAACTCAAGGACACCTTACAACAAGCAGTTAAAAAAAAACACAAATACAATGTTAAAAACATCCAATAAAATAAGATCAAATACTCCAAAATAGAGACAACGGATTTATGGTTAGAGTGGATGAGCTTGTCTAAACAGATGTGTTATGAGGGCTGGATTTGAAATGTGTTAATGAATCTGTGTTACGAAGGTACCTCCAGGGCCCCAAAATTGAACCCTGCGGAACGCCATATGGCAGCTGGACAGAGTGGAACTGAGAGCCACCAAGTCTCATCTAAAAAGTCCCGCCTTTCAAATCGGATCCAAACCATTTTTAGAACGCCACTGCTATCGCCCACCTTGGTAAAGGTCATCCTTATCAAATGCTGCTGTCCGGTCCAACAAAACAAGACGTACCTCACACAGTGCTGTGGGACACCTCCTGATGAGGCCCAGTCTTTGGCAGGCCAAGACACCCACAGACAGCCATCCTGTTTGTTTGTTTTTTTGTCATGGTGATTCACTACTTCAAAACATTAACGTGCTACAATGATAAAGGCTAGCCAAGGAGAGGGTAGGTTTGTTGCACTGTTGTGTACAGCCCAGCGGTGGACAACAAAAGCTGCAATTATGGATGTTAAGGTACAGCTTTGTACCTTAATAGGAATTGTCCTCTCAGCTTACATTGGGTGATGTCCCGTGTTTCACGTGGTACACGGGCGAGTTTGTTTATCTTGAGTGTGAACATGATCCTCAGGGTTCTCCTCTTGTCACATCCTTGTCTTGAGGCATCATGAGACACAAGTCTATTTTTTACCACATTGGTCTGTGCTATTTGAATGATCCGAGTGTAGAAAAGAAGGCTCGACAACGCGAGGCTACAGGCCGATCAGATCCCCTTGATTGATTGCCAAATGTTGCTTAGGTTGGTGGCGGATCGAAATTCAGCAACATGTCTTGTGCCGGAATCATGAGGAACTGACTTGATGATAAATGGAATCATCAAATGAGGCCTAAATTCTGCTCACGGTTGATTTGTTTCAAACTCTGCCTGCACCTTTTCTTGCTGTCTTTTTTTTTTTGTTTCCATTCTGCTGATCCAGCTGGTTTAGTCCCATCTTGGCTCTTCTTTAGGTGCCGGGGACTTCGTTTTCCACAGTAGAGTTAGTACTCCCCCGGTGAGGCTGGTCGTGATGGCAACGCTGCATATGGCGACACATAAACAGTGGAGAATATTGGTGGGATTAGACCTTCAGGAATATCAGGGACCTCACTGTTTAGGAAAGCTCCTACCATCCAGAGGGAACAAACAACATCATTCAAAGTATAAACGATCCCTCATTTCAAGTGAGGGGTAGAGGAAAACGGAAGATAGGCCGTTTTGTAATGTTGTTGAAAGGGAGCTGGCTAATTAGTGGTGCAGGGTGTAAAGTGCCAGATGTTCGGCGTGCAAGGTTCTGATTGGAAAGTACTGCAGCCTTGAGTGGAACGGCAGTTATGACGTCGCTTGTTTGCCTTCATGTGGCTTCGCTCACCCGTACCTCACTCGGATATTTGACAATAAAGCCTGAACATGTGACATAAAATGCTCTGTCTTGCGTCACAGGCTCACCGCGTATAAAAAGTACCCGGTGCAGTCTCGATATACAGTCAAACCTCGGTTTTTCGAACGTCCAGTTCTCGACCAAATCGGTTTTCGACCAAAAATTTAGAGTTTTTTTTTTATGCCTCAGATGACGACCGAAATTCGGTTTTGGAACAAACTGAGCGCACTTGAATGCACCATTTGACTCCTCTCGCCTTCCTTACATGAGGAAGTGACGCTTCTTCGGGTAGATGAGGAAGTGACGCTTCCTCGTGTAGCGTTCCAGTACTGAGCAGACGTGTTCAATAAAGATTTTTTTATTTTTAAAAAGAGCGTATTTTCGGTTTTCAAACAAATCGGTTTTCGAACAGCCTTCTGGAACGGAGTATGGTCGAAAACCGAGGTATGACTGTACTTTGGGTGTCTGCATGTGTTATTGAACACATCTGAAATTATTCTTGTCATTTTATTTATATTCTCGGCTTCAGTATTACCTTGCGCTTTTTGTTTCTGCTTTGTTTTTTCCTGGCTCCTTTTGACCAGCGATTTCTGTTTATACTTTGTCATTGTGCTTTCTTTTTTTTTCTCTTTTGTAAAAAAAATATAAATACATAAATATTTTTTGTAACACCGTTTATCTGAGTTTGCATTTTTCGGGATCCACACCCCACCTGATTCGTGTTCGGACCTTGTCAATTACAGTGATCCCTCGCTATTTCGCGGTTCGTTTATCGCGGCTTCGGTGCATCGCGGATCTTTTCAAACATATTCCAAAAAACTTTTTTTTTTTTTTTTTTAAAGTCCGCAAAAAGTCCGCAAACGTTGTTTTGCAGTTTCTCGCAGACCGTTTGCGGACATTTTGCGGACTTAAAAAAAAAAAAAACTTTTTTTTTTTAAGTCCGCAAAATGTCCGTAAAAAAACTATTTTTTTTAAACCTGTATTTATGTTAATTGGTCGCTACTTCGCGGATTTTGGTTATCGCGGGTGGTTTTGGTCCCCATTAACCGCGATAAACGTGGGATTACTGTATCCGACAGTAAAATAAGATGTGAAGAATTTTTTACGCCAGAATAAGTAAGTAGAAATGTATTTTATTTTGTGTGTTCCCTGTACTTCAAATCAGGAAATATTTCAGGCTTGTCGAGCTTCTGAGGTTTCCTCCTGATGATTGCCATCCTGCGGAGAACCATAAAGAAAAAAAATAACAGTTTTATTGCAAAGCAATTTCCCCCACCTACAAAGAGAAGTTTATTGCTGAAGTCATTTTAATTAATTTTTTTATTATTGTTATTATTATTTCACATCACACCTTATTAAGGCTTCTTCCCGTGTACGCTACTTGAAATACAGCTGAGTTAATATGGAAACGTCTGCAAGCAGATTCCTGTTTAACCGGTGCATATTTTAGTGAGTCTATATCGTAAAAGCCACTTTCACTTTCATGCAGGCGATGCGGTGCAACGGCCACCGTTTGCATTACCCGATCGCATGTTTATTCGCGTGCTTGTAAAAAAAAAAAGGACCTCGCGTGTCCTAGCGAGGCTTGCCGCTGACTCAAAGACCGGTGTCGGCTCTGATTTGGCCCTCAAGAGGATACACGTGATGCAGATATTCTGGTCGTGAACACATTCTGTCTATTGCCACCACACTGAGTACCTAATGAGCACCAATAGCTATTTTCTTGTCTTTTTTTTTTTTGTGAGGGGGAACGGGGGGCTGTGAAGTGATATACCGGCATGTTGCCATAGAAACAACAGAGCGAGAACAGGAGCATTAGATCTTCCTCCCTCAAGCTTGGGCGTGTGCGCGTGCGTGTGCATGTTTGCATTAAGATTCTTGAGTTCAGTACAACAGGCACTGTACTGCCCTTTGCAGTGGTTTGACTTTTTATGTGAGATATATCTGCGAGATTTTATGCGAGCTTTTTAATAAACACGCTTCCTTCAATGACATTTTGACGTTTTTACCGGAGGTTTCCGTGTTTACTGGCCTTGGTATTTCATGAATGATTCACCTGTGTACAATTCTGGATGCCTCGCTTCACGCTGCCATCAATACTTCGGTTCTCGGTTGCTTTTGCGGCGATCATTTTTTTTTTTTTTTTTTTCAATGCAACAGAAAGCATCTGAATTCTCCTTACAATTCGCACATCGACACTTTTGACCTCGACAAAATTGCCTCCTTAACAATGTTGGAGAATAAAAGGGGCCGTCTGATTGGTCATTCACTCGAGTCTTTTGAGGAGGGAGGTTCATTCAGCCTGAGGCGAGAGAGACCCCCGCTCCCCTGCCTATCAGCACGGTGACAAATGGCCTCATCAGACACCGGTCGAAGGAAATGAGGTCAAAGGGAACAAAATTAAAAAATAAACAATAAGAGAAAGGAACATGAAAACGTCCATCCTGAATGCGACGACAAATATACAGTAAATGTATCGTTACACATTTCTCCTTCACTCATCTCGGATTTGAGATTGATGCAGACAAGCCACGCCTTGATTTTTAGCCGGCGTCCACGTTGATTATAGTAATTACTGGGGCTGTTTTCGGAGATATCTTCAGGGACGTAACCACGCTGATTAAATTTGAGTCACGCCTCTCAGCTGCTTCTGCGTCACGTACCGGCGCTCCCGAATGCAGCATGACAGCATGGTGTGACATCTCCATCAGTTGAGCTCATTTTATTCAATCTTCGCCCTGCTTCATTCTTTTTTTATGAATCGGATATGACTGCTGAATTGAATAGCGTTTCTCAGTGATCAGATTTTAAAGCGATACTGATGAGAGCCATGATCCAGTTGACTGCGTCTCCCATTTTGAATGTACTACAGTCAAACCTCGGTTTTTGTCCATAATCCGGCTGTTGGAAAACCGAAATTGTTCGAAAACCGAAACCAGACTCTTTTTAAAATAAAAATGTTTACTGAACACGTCTGCTCACAATGGAAAGCAACACAAGGAAGGTGAGAGGAGTCAAATGGTGCATTCAAGTGCGCTCAGTTTGTTCGAGAACCGGAAGTTGTTTGTCATCCGAGGCATAAAAAACTCTAAATTTTTGGTCGAAAACCGAATTGGTCAAGAACCGAGACGTCCGAAAACCGAGGTTTGACTGTACGTTGATTCCTGCAGAGGCAATCTGATGGTGTCGAATGTAACTAGCTTGCATGCTTGAAGTCTTATGGACTGAGAATCCACGGAATGAATATCGGAGCTGCTGCGATCGTGTCCCGTGGTGGATATTCCCTCTGACAGCTTATCGTCACATGGTGGAAACAGTTAAAAGAAATTGATTTCAAACAATAATATTATTGAGTGGCAGCCCGGTGGTCGAGTGGTTAGCACATCGGCCTCACAATGCAGAAGTGCAGGGTTCGATTCCGGCTCTGGCCTTCCTGTGTGGAGTTTGCATGTTCTCTCCGTGCCCGCGTGGGTTTTCTCTGGGTACTCCGGTTTCCTCCCATGTTCCAAAAACATGCACGGCAGGCTGATTGAACACTCCGAATTGTCCCTAGGTGTGACTGTGAGCGTGGATGGTTGTGTGTGCCCTGTGAGTGGCTGGCATCCGGTTCAGGGTGTCCCCCGTCTACTGCCCAAAGACGGCTGGGGTAGGCTCCAGGATGCCCATGACCCTCGTGAGGATAAAGCAGGTCGGAAAATGGATGGATATTATTGAATGTGCTGGCGAATTGGTAAAAAGAGTCTGTCGGAGCACTTTTACAACCTTTTTTTTCATTGTGGTAAAAGTTTATTTGACGAACAGCAATGGAGGTTTATGGGTTAGCGCTGGGCCAGTGGCTATGTAGCGTCACTTTACGATCGCAGAATGGTTGGCCTTTGGACACCGAGGTAAACGGAGATCACGTTCTCACAGACTCTCATTGCCTCCCACAGTCCGCGTCAACAATAACGCGCTCGTCTTTCATTGGGTCCACAGTGACCCGATGAGCGGTAGTTCGGCTGAGCCGGCTCACTTCACCAGCCAATTAAAGTCGAAGTCAACCGCATTGAAGCTGACATTTATTCTTCATGTTGGTGCACAAGTCTAATCCCACTTGGGGTCATAGACGGGGGGGGGGGGGGGGGGCGGGGGCATGCAATGGGCAGGAGGCAGCAAAGCGGAGCAGACAGGTTGCCCCCACCCCTCCTAACCCCCGCCGCCCGTACGTCCCCATGTTAACAGTGTGAATACGACGCGGCTTTTCTGGCTTTTGATGTTTCCAGCGAGTTGGACGTTAGAGAAGGAAACATTGGTTCAGCCGAGGAGACAGCCTGCCCTCAAGATGAATAATAAACTCCAGTTCACTTCTAATCACGTCCGAACTTTCCATACCTTGACTGAAAGTTAAAAGTCGGAATCTTTTCTCCCACTTCAAACCCATTTCAAATCCTTCCCTCAATTTCATTGAATCCAGTTGATTTCTGCCAAAGCTGATTCACGAGGAGAGGAGGAGAAGGAGATGGTGTGTGTCCCCAGCTACCCCTCTGGATGAACCAATCTATTAGGAACTCTGCCCAGTGTTGCGATAGAGGAATGTTATTGTCCAAATACATTTATTCAAGCCGCAAGGACGAGAGAGGCTCTTCTAAAACTTCATTTAAAATCTCCGCACACCTCTCCCGGCTGCTACTGCCACGGAAGGGCAACCCAATAGTTTCGAGTCTTCAACTGGAAAAGGAATAGGAAGAAAAAAGTGATTAACTGCAACTTTTTGTTTTTACATTCTGCTAAATGTAATTTCCTTTTTCCCCCCCCCCCCCTCCACCCCTGGATTGAATTCCTTGTTTTACGACAACGTTCCGTTCCTCAGGCCGATGAATTGGCCATTCATTCAGAATGTGCTGTAGTCTATCGCTATCCTACGCTAACGCATGAGCAAAGTCATAATTATGTAAATATTTGATGATGGAAAAACACAACGAGGACAAATTGTGCATAGAAAGCAATAAATAAAAAATATGCTGGTCACTTCACATGGCCTCCAAATGCTGCGTGACAATGTAAGATTCTTCTGTCACATGCAAGATCGGTCTTTAAAACAATGCAGTGGGCAGCGATTGCGGGAATTTTGTGCCTAACCCCCTTGGGTTGTCTGTCACTCTCAGCCTCAGCCGCGGAACGTGCTTACCTGCAGTTCATCCCTGTTTAACTCAAGGGTAGTACGTTCGTGCGTGTGCATGTGGGCCGCTTCTCTCAGTGGCTGCCGATAAACCGGACCGCAGGGGCCGTGGGATAAAAAAATCCTTCCACGCAGGCCCATTTCAAGGGTTTCCGTGTTTTCGTGCATGGCTTTGGATGTGGATGTTTTGCAATGTGTGTGAAGGAGCTGGCAGGGACACTGATGTGATCTGACATGGTCGAGGCTTGCAACAGGGCGCTTCAGGCTTCGGTGGCTCCCAGCCGTAACCAGCAAGCATCCGCCCCTCCTCGGCATGTTCGTGCCTCTCTTTTCCCATCCTCTTCTCCTCCCTCTCAAAGCCTCCCTCTATTTGAATGTGTCACTGCTCTCTGTTTTTATGGACATAGTTGCTTTCCAGCAATGGCAAAATTACACATATTGTATTAAAAGGAGTAGTAGTAACTTAATTACTAGAGCAAAAAGTGTTTTTACTTTCATGAACCCATTTTGAAAACTTGGTCCAACCCATTTTTTTTATTTTACACAAAAGAGGTCACATGTTGTTATTCAAGTGCTAGCTAAAGCGTACTTAACATTCATGCTATCAAAGTAATGTGTTCCCAAAGATTTGCGATACGTTGTGAACAAAAATGGTAAGAAATGGTAAACTATGGTAACATTTTACTCTCATATACCCATTTTGAAAGTTTGGTACAACCCAAAAACTGTACACGAAACAGGTAACGTTATTCCAACGTTAGCTAGCCCTCACCCAACATTTATGCTATCAAAGCAATGTATCCCTATAGCTTTGCTATATGTTGTGAACTAACAGGCTGAGAAGTGGGAAACGGTTCTAAAATTGTTACAGTACAACCAAAAAAACTGTACCAAAAAAAAGGTCACATATTGTAATTCAGGCGATAGCTAGCGCACACCCAACACTTTTGCTAGCAAAACATTGTCCAGTATTCCCATAGCTTTGCTCTGCATTGAAAACTAACAGGTTAACAAAAAGTGGAAAACACTCTGATGTTAGATAGATAGATAGATAGATAGATAGATAGATAGATAGATAGATAGATAGATAGATAGATAGATAGATAGATAGATGCTGATATACACCTTATGACATCAAACAATTTCCTTAAATAAGGCCATGGGTGGGGAATAGTTTTTTTTTTCTCTCCGAATTTGTTGCTGTGCTTTTGTTAATTTGGGTTGACAATATGTCACTTCTGTCACCATTTTTCTATTTTAGAAGCCACCAAGATCTCAATCAATCAAGATCCTAACTAGTATCGATCTTTCCTCTCTCAATTTATGAATATTTGACGTTGAGTCATCAGTGGAGAGTGAAATGATAAAAGAGTAAAAATATCAATTCATCAGAAAACTAATCAAATAACCAGTAAAGACAGTTTGTTACTTCTGACAACTTTTGTTTTCAAACATCTTGAAGGGTATTTTTTGGCAACAAAGTGCTTTGGGTGAACATTCTACGCGGGGGGTTTTTCTCCTCCTACACTTGTCTTCTTTCACCAGAAACTGGTGTGAATGTTTACCCCACCGTCCATATAATTGGTCCTTATAGTCTGAATGTTTCCAATATACCGCAAGCTGTCATAATAAACCCATAACCGCTTTGATAGCAACAAAGGTTCTGGACTTACGAAAGCAATGACACCACAGAGCAAGTCGCGTAATTATTTAGGTATGCTGTCTCTTTACATTAACACAATTTTACATCCCCAAGTTATTATGTCTGCTCTTGAGTCCAGTTGGTGTCTATTCCGGCACGCTTTGGACAGATATTTATTTCCCTTCCTGAAAGAAAGCTATTCTAAGGTGCCTCCTGTGGTCAGGACACACATGGTGAACAACCCACAAAATCCAGTGCAGGGAAATCACGTTGGGTGACGATCCTACGCACTGTCAGGTGGGGCCACAGCTCAGGTTGGTCCCGTTTGTTTTATTAACAGCGGTACCTGCCCATCCCTCGTATTGTATAAAATCATAAATATGGACAGTATGTCCATACGTGTGCATGGCGTCCAGGTTTTTGAAATAAATTGGAACACCGTTAATCTGTTTTAGCCACCCCCAGCCCCGCCAAAATAAAACAACAAATGTGTTTTTCAGTAAGAAAAATGGCACTCTATAATTTTTTATTGTTGTGGATTTTCAATACCGCATTTTTTTTCAGACCATTACCAGTACAATACTCACCGATACTGAGTACCGATACTTATAGTAGTTTTGATATACAGTCAAACCTCGGTTTTCGAACGTCTCTGTTCTCGACCAAATCGTTTTTTGACCAAAAATTTCGAGTTTTTTTATGCCTCGGATGACGACCGAATTTCGGTTCTCGAACAAACTGAACGCACTTGAATGCGTCACTTGACTCCTCTCGCCTTCCTTACACGAGGAAGTGATGCTTCCTTGTTTAGCGTTCCATGGTGAACAGATGTGTTCAATAAAGATTTTTTGGTTTTGGTTTTCGAACAAATCGGTTTTCGAACAGCCTTCTGGAACGGATTATGGTCGAAAACCGAGGTATGACTGTACTGTATAAAATGTAATTTAACACAATGACCAAATATTGTGAACAAAAACCTTTCTTTCTGACACACGTGTGAAATTGCCCCAGTACAGTGTCAGCTAATGTTGGGAGAAGACTTACTTGATGTTTCAGTATCGATGGCTGGTATTGGCACCCTCCACCAATACACAGTACCTTAAAATAAGGTCGGTATCAGCCTGCTACCAACACCTGGTAGCGGTACCTGCCCATCCCTAGTATTGATGTAAATGCATTTTACCTGGAGACAGTCCTCAGTAACCATGCAGTTGAATTAGTTGAAAATAATTTTTGCTAGTAAATATTGCAATATTATACTGTATATCTGCATGTGTTGCTTCACACTTTGTGTTCAAATATCCGTTTCTTCAAGTGTGATAACACATTGATGCAATTTGAGCTTTTCCCATGAATTAATTAATTCAGACATTTCTCAGGCAAAGTTGTTCATTTGTATCCAATACAAAACATGATTCGCTTTGTTTTATGTTGACTTTTTCGGTGAACTCGAACTGCCGCTCGTTCCGAAGTGAGTTGAGTTGACTTGGACTGCCACCATATAGGTGCATTCAAGATCTTGGCAAAGCTCAGAAAGGTCCTTGAAACTAACTGTCAAAAAATTTTAATGAAACATGCCATCACGGATGATTTTTGTCCTTTTAATGGGGGGGGGGGAGTCGTGCACATCAGTAGAACGTGGCCTTGGAAAAGGTGTATGAATCCAAAAGAAAAAAAAAATAACGGTGGCGCTTGTGACCTTGAGTAGCTCTGCTCAGCCTTCCGCGTTGCATCTCCGAGTTGACACGCAGATAGACATTCATTCTTTGCGTGGCTTCTTTTCTCTCTCTCCTTGCCCCCGCGTTTGCGGCGGAGGGCAGCCGAGTTGGTATCCGAATCCGCCGCAGAAAACAGGATTAGCGTGCTGACGAGAGTGGGCAACACGGAAACGGGGACTTTCCTGACCCGGCGTGCTGGTTCAGAGGCAGACTGGACCCACTCGCTAAGCTCTTTAAAGGATTGCTTAGTGTGATAAAGAACACGCATTCTAATCTGATCTCCAGATTGCCGCCGTCAGAAACGGTAGATGTACATTTCAAGGCGCATCTGTTCCACCAAACAACCCCCCCCCCCCCCAAAGCGCCTCCCTGAGCAAGAGGGATAATTTGCCTTTTGGTTGAAGTCTGTAGCCAGGGACAATGTCATTTAAATATGAGCAGGAATTCGAGACAATCAAATTATGCAGATGATTCGATTTTCATAATCACATTTTCTTATTAATGAGATCACTCGGAGATCTTTCAAGTCATCTTTTAAAAATGCAAAAGGGGGAATCTAATGACAAAAATATGCTCTTGAAATGGTTTCCACGACTGAAGGGTGCGGCGAGTGCCTGCGGCGGCACGCGGTCTCTTTGTCACCAATTAATGATCAAATTTTTGTTTTTTTTACGGGTTGCGGGGTGGGGGGGGGGGGGGGGTTTGGGGGGTCATTTAAGGATTGATTCCGAAGAAAATTCATTTTTGAAGTCTTGAAACAGCATTGCGATTCCACCGTTGCTAGAGGTAACTCGGTTCCTGGTACGAGGTTGCATTCACACATATGGTGGGCATTCAGTGCCACAGGGATTGGGATGTGCCCTCGAATTTATGCCCACACTTAAATTTACAACAAGCAAACACGCATCCGCTTTTATTTTCGTATCAAAAAGCCCAGACGGAGACTGTCGCGTTTTGCATTGCGGTTTGACGAATCAGCATTTTGGTTGTGCTGTCTGCTCTGTACAGTATTTGTACAGTATGTGTGGGGCCTGTCACATTCATGTCCAATTTTCTGCCCCCGCCCCATTAAACTCATAAACGATCTGGCTTCAATTTCCAATCGCCTCGACGGGTTCGTTTTATTCACAAGCCCGCCGTGCCACCCCTCGATTAGAGACATCCTCTCAACATATGCCAAATTAGAAGCTTTAATTGCCGTTCCGTTTCGCATCTCGCGGCTGATTTATTTCCATTGACCAAGCTTTTGAACGTTCAAACGACTTGCTCAAAGACTTTTAAGAGTTTTTATTTTACGACTCGGAATAAAAATTCCATTCTGCAGGAAACGGACCCATTGGAACTAATTCCCCATCTTGAGCCAGTCGGCTAATTTTAAGGCTCTTACTTGTTGAATATGTTGCTCTTCATTCTCGAACAGTTTTCCGACCCTGGCGTTGCGGCAGGTGTGTAACATCACATTTATTTTTATTTCCCCCTGCTGAAACTGTGTTTTATTGGCTTTGACGTCATTGTGCAAGGGAGGAGAATTTATTGAATGGAAGCTGTGAGTAAGTGGCGCTAATCTGGGTGGGCAGCACTTGGCAGCAATTTCTGCTTTGGGTTCCCTGCAGGCATGAACGGGCTGTAAACCTGAGCGGCGGCTTCCTCTGTGGTTTCCCTGAATTTTGGGCCAAACTCACCGGTGCACCGAATGCCCGTTGATCTTTATGAATAAAAAAAAAAGGGAATGTGGATGTTTACATCGCCTTTAACATACTGGGTCGGTGTTGCATCTCATTCTTGTCAAGTTACAATGAATTTGTGCCCAAGGTAATTTAAAGATATGGGGGGGGGATTGGGGGGGGGGATGGCATGTTGAA